>JADRCH010000016.1:13409150-13450125 GCA_019843965.1 Rhynchomys soricoides | reverse complement strand
CCCAGGCCCAGCCTGTATCAGGGCCCAGGCCCAGCCTGTATCAGGGCAGTCCTTCAGCAAACTCCTCTAGCAACAGACAGAAAACAACAACCACTGGAATCTTTGCAGGGGGCACGGAAAGGAAGAAGTAGTTTATAATTTCAAAACAAAATTCCCAGGGGTTTAAGATAATATAATAAACACAACAACAAGGAAGAACAAAAGGCAAGAAACAGCCCTGAGAAACACCCTAAAAGGCCTGGGTTCAAGTGTTCAGAACACACAAATGCAAGGCTCAGCATGAACACTTGTCTGGGAGACAGCAGTAACTATGAAACTGATTCCCACAGGCCTCAGGGGCAGGGCTTAGAGACAGCAGGCTCCAGGGAGGCAAGGAGCAGCACACAGATCACCCCAGGGTCTGACTCCCCACAGGGAGGACACAAGGCTCCCTTGCAGGAAAGGAAGGGTTCCAAGAGCCAATCTCAACTAGGATAAGAAATCACTTCAAGTTTAACTCCCATACTCTAGACCTGTGGACCCTGGGATCTTTGTATTACAGGAAAAGCTGTTACAAATTCTTCCTAGTGGGCACCGACTGATGCCAAGGGGGCTCTCAGCTCTTGCATAGACAAAGTTGGACAAAAGCAAAAGGCATCATAAGAAAAGAAAATCTTTCTCTTTCAGCGGTGGCACACACCTTTAAGCCCAGTACTTAGGAGGCAGAGGAGGGCAGATCTCTGAGGTCAGCCTGGTCTACATAGTAAATTCCACAACATCTAGAGCTACATAATGACACTCTGTCTCAATAAAATCAAACCAAACCAAACCAAACCAACCAACCAACCAAACGAAAAACCCAACCAACCAACTACCACCACCACCACCGCCAAAAAAAAAAGTAAAATAGAAGAGTGAATCAGAGAGTTCTTCATTCACATTCATACAGTGGCTTAAGCCAAGAGAACAGACAACTATACTGTCAGTTATACATTTTATAGCCACAAGATAGTTGTAACAGGAAAACAAAAATATTCTTAATCCAATAAATAATCTAATTATCTCACAGAATCCTTACCTCACTGTTTCTTTTAAGCATAAATACCAGGTTAGCATTTCCACCCTATAAAATAACAATAAAAATGCATTTAAAAAATGAAAATTTTGATGTAAAAACTATACTCAATGTAACTTTGAAAAGTCTCATTGTACTTCTGCCTTTCCTTCTTTTCTACCATGGTATCCCCATGGAGGATGTGAAGAGAAGTTGAACTAGTTTTTACAAAAAAGTCATCAGAACAGGATCAAGAGGGCTTGTGGTCACTGACTAGGCAGTTTAATGAAACTGGCCCTGCCAAGGCAGAGTAGAATTTGGTCTGTAAAAAGGACAGGGGGCCCAAAGTGCCAAAAATATGGGCCTCTCAAACTGTATGGTTTGCTCTAAGAGTGTGCTTTCCCTAGAAAACAGGATTTCGTTACGATTGGCAAGCCAGTACCTGAGGCAGATCAAGGGGAAGTATTTCCAAAGGTAGTGAACTGAAAGGAGGTGCCCACAGGTTCACAGGCCTGAGGGTCTCTCTAGAAAATCATACCTTTTTCAGGCCACTGTCCGACTCCGTTCTCCTAAGATCTTGGCTGTCATCACCTTCTTCTTTTTCACCTCCTAAACAAAAAAACAAACATACGTTTAATGTCGTAGTAGAGGTGAGCCAAAAAAACAATACAGTTTAGGAGTATTTATACTTCCAAATCCTATTAATATTGAAAATAAAAAAAGACCAGGAAGCCACTAAGTGGTACTAGGCCATTATTCACAGCTTCACTAATGGAGAAGCAAGAAAATTAAATCCAGTTGGGCAGTGGTGGCAAATGCCTTTAATCCCAGCACTCGGGAGGCAGAGACAGGCGGATTTCTGAGTTAGAGGCCAGCCTGGTCTACAGAGTGAGTTCCAGGACAGCCAGGTCTATACAGAGAAACCCTGTCTTGAAAAACAAAACAAACAAACAATCGAAAAAAAAAGCAGCAAGCACAGCTTAGCAGCCCTTATTTGATGCTTGGGGCCAGAAGAGTTGGAGTATAAAGATTTTTGAACTCATGTTTTGAACACATAATAAAACACATGGAAGATGGGACTTTGGTCCAGACACAAAGTTACTGACTGACTCATACAGAGTTTAACACACAGAGCCCAGAGATGGCAGAATACAGTATTTTCAGCATGCTGTGTCCTTACTGTAACATTTTAAGTGTTGAGTTCTCAATTGTGACATGTCAGCAAGTTTTGAACTCTGAAGCAGTTTCGACTTCAACTTTTCAGATTAGAGATGTTCAAGGCCTCTGGCTAGAATTAGCTTAGCTGAGGAACAAGAAACTTATGGTCTCAGATGAACATGATTCTGACAGGAATTCGTGAGTGTTTAAGACTCTCAATGAAGATAGTTATTGACAAAGGGGCAGGAGATGGAGCTACCAGAATACAGGTCACTGTAAACTGCAAAGGAAAAATGGATGGTTTACCTTTGGAAGCATTCATCTGATGACAGTCAAATCCTCCAAAGGTCTCTGCTCTCCGGGGCAAAGAAATGGGCCCAGCCATGACTTCCTGCTCAACAGGGCTGCTGATGGACTGTCCAAGTGTGCCACCAAGGCTTCCACTCACCAAACTCTGAAGGATTTCCACTGGAAAAAAGCAAACAAAACACTCAGCTGGTATCTACCTTTCTTCCACTAAGAGGAAACGTTATTATGGCAGCATGTGATATATACAGCCTGGATCAGAAAGTCCCAAGGAATGGGACACCATACATTTTTAGATGGGATCTACTGGAAAGGGGGGGACAAATTTCACCTTGGGCCTGAAACATCTGTAAGGGAACAGGAAGGCAGAGTAATTCACTGGGAGGAGTATGGTTTCTGGAGTGGTTTCAAGGTAGTTGAAAGGACTGGAAAAGTGAGCCAGTTTGAGAACAGCAAGTAAAACTAGCTAGGTTTGATCCACTGACAGCAGGTAGACTCCAGGGGTAGAATACCCTAAGCATCGGGATCTTCCAATGCAACCCTGAACTGTTTGCACTGAGATCTTCCCTTGGGCAGGGCCCGTGGAGAGACACTGAAGCTAGAGAACAGTAGAACAGGAACAACAGGGGTGGATGAGATAGGAGGTCCAGAGGAAATCAGAGGCACAAAGAAAAACCTTAGCAAGCATCAAATTTTAAATAAGGTATTAAAGACAATGAAAATATAGTAGAATAGTAGAAAAATAGATGTAAGAAACTCTTTTTAAGTTTATTATTTTTGGAGACAGAGTTTTACTATGTAGACCAGGCTGACCTTGAACTCATAGAGATCCACCTGCCACTGCCTCCTGAATGCTGGAATTTAAGGAGTTTTCCCCAAAGCCCATCAAGAAACATCATAGAAAGTAAAAATTTCAAGGAAAAAAAAAAGGGCAACTAAAAATACTGAAGTCAAATCTCATACAAAGAAAAGAGGCAGAAAAGAGGAAGGTCTCTTCCTATGGATAATCTGGAGCACATCAGAAAGATGTTTTCATTAAATAAATGAGATAAACATGGAGGACATGGTGCAAAGCACAAAACCACATAAGTCAAAATAGCAAACACAAAGCTGATGTGGCAGCACCTTTGCTATCTCAGCTTAGGAGCCTGAGGGAGCAACATGTGGACCAGGGCCAGCAAGGTCTCTTGTAAAAAGGCCTAGCTTAAAACAAAACAGAAAAAACTAGGAAGGTAGAACAAGTCAAACTCAGAGCTGGCAGGAAAAATACTCACAGAAAGGAAAACCGAATTAGCACATAGGAGTGATGTACCCACAAAAGATGGCATACAGGTAAAGGATTATTAAAAGTGACAGATATTGACCCTAGGCAAGAAAGTTGCATGGTATGGCAAACAGGCTTGAAGAAGAAAAAACAAAGCCGGAGAGCAGAAGGGAAACAAAGAATGTGTCTCTGAAGTGGAAAATATCTGTAACCACATTATTAAACAGACAGCAATCCCCACAAGAACCATATGACATACTCTGTAAAAGCTTTGGACTGAAAAAAAAAAAGACACCCTTGGGCATCTAGGCGAGAAACCTGATGTGACATAAGAGTGACTAATATACTCAGGTATGGAAATACTAGCCAAAGTAAATAGGACAAAATGGCAACTGACAGATTGGGAAAGGATCTTTACCAATCCTACATCCGATAGAGGGCTAATATCCAATGTATACAAAGAACTCAAGAAGTTAGACTCCAGAGATCCAAATAACCCTATAAAAAAATGGGGAACAGAGTTAAACAGAGAATTCTCAACTGAGGAAATTCAAATGGCTGAGAAGCACCTAAAGAAATGTTCAACATCCTCAGTCATCAGGGAAATGCAAATCAAAACAACCCTGAGAGTCCACCTCACACCAGTCCGAATGGCCAAGATCAAAAACTCAGGTGACAGCAGATGTTGGCGAGGATGTGGAGAAAGAGGAACACTCCTCCATTGTTGGTGGGATTGCAAGCTGGTACAACCACTCTGGAAATCAGTTTGGTGGACCCTCAGAAAATTGGACATAATACTACCTGAGGACCCAGCTATACCACTCCTGGGCATATACCCAGAAGATGCTCCAACATGTAATAAAGACACATGCTACACTATGCTCATAGCAGCCATATTTATAATAGCCAGAAGCTGGAAACAACCCAGATGTCCTTCAACAGAGGAACGGATACAGAAAATGTGGTACATTTACACAATGGAATACTACTCAGCTATTAAAAACAATGACTTCATGAAATTCTTAGGGAAATGGATAGAACTTGAAAATATCATCCTGAGTGAGGTAACACAGTCATAAGAGAATGAACATGGTATGTACTCACTGATAAGTGGTTATTAGCCCAAAAGTTCGAAATACCCAAGAGTCACTTCACAGCAACTGTAGGGCTGAGTGTGAGGTCCCAGATGGAGGAATTGGAGAAGGGACTGAAGGAGCTGAGGGAGTTTGCAGCCCCATGGAGGGAGCAGCAGTGTCCACTGGCTTGACCTCCCGATGCTCCTGGAGACTGGATCACCAACCAAAGAATACACATGGAGGGACCCATGGTGCTGGCCACATATGTGGCAGAGGAGGGTCTTGTTAGCCATCAGGGGGAGGAGAGGCCCTTGGGCCTGAGGGTGTTAGATGCCCCGGTATAGGGGAATGCCAAGGAGGGAAGACGAGAGTGGGTGGGGGAATACCCTCATAGAGGCAGGGGAAGGGGGAGGGAATAAGAGGGTTCCAAAGGGGAGATCTGGAAAGGGGGTAACATTTGAAATGCAAATAAAGTGTGTGTGTGTGAATGTATATGTGTGTGTGTGTGTATATATATATATGAAATTAGACAGCAAATAAAACAAATAACCCAATTAAAACAAAAGAAAATACTAACCAAAGATTTCATATCCAGAAGATCCTTTGAAATCAATAAAGGAGTCAGAAATATTATTTTGATGGGTGTTTGAGGACACCGACCTGAACGTGGGGCTCTATAAGCGTGTGCGTAAAGAACAAATCCTATGCGTCAGGCTAGGAGTAGAGTGCATACGCATGGTCACAGAGCAGACACATATTGGCAAGAACACCAGGATCATTCCTATACTGTTACCAGCGTTAAAGCATGATTGGCCCATTATTTTTAACTTAAAAGCCCCCCCCCCCGTGGTCTGTGCATGTGTGTGTGTGGGGGGAGTGACAGAGCGTGGAGGCTCCTTTTATTATATGGCTTCTGGGACTCAAACTCAGGTCATGAGGCTTTGCAGCAAGTACCTTTACCTAAATTAAGACATGTTACTGACCCAATAGAGGCTATTCTAATTCTCTAATACGCATATCCGTGTGAAAGAATACCCATATGTGGAAAAAAGACAGACATTTGTAAGTGATAAAGTTCTAGAATAAAAAAGGCAACCTGTAACTTGTAATTTGATTAGCTCCATCCACTGAAAAGGACAACACAGTAATGACTAAAAATCTCACAGCAACTGCTATACTATCCCTGATACTTAGATTGCGATCTTAAAATATTTTTCACTAAAGCAGACCAGAACTCTTGAAGGAATGAATTCCTTAACTCCAGCAAGCAAGCTCTGCACTGTGGCCATGCCACAGATTTAGAAGACACAGGAGTACTACTGGCAAGTGGGGGGACACTGAGCTTTAAATGGGGTTGGGAACTGCTCAGAGAGCTAGAACCCATGAATCCATAGTAAGTTTATTTTGGGGCTGGTGACTGATCACAAGGCCCCTCGCACACGCAGAGCTCTATCTCTGAGCTACAACTGCAGCCTCATGGCATGTGCACAACATAGTGCAGGTCCTAGCAGAGGACTTGCACAAACCAGTTTATCATCTTGAAAACTGGCACACAAAGGAGGACAGCCCTCCCCTGCAGCATTCAGCCTTCTCTCCCACGGTTCCTATTCTGCAGAAAAGGGACTACCTAGGACCTGATGCTTGCCCGGGGAAGAATCAGCACCACAGGAACACACATTATCAACTCCATCAAATCTGAGTAATTCAGCTTCTGAAACCAGCTGTGATGGAAAAGATCTAGAGGACAGAAAGTGCCGTCTGGAAAAATCCAGCCCACGGTTCAAAAATACAGGGCAAACATGGGGATGGGGGTTTTGGGATGGCTCAGCAGGCATGCAAGGATAGTTTTATGTCAACTTGACACAAACTAAACTTATTTGAGAGAAGGGAACCTCAATTGAGAAAATGCCTCCATAAGATCGGGCTGTGGGCAAGCTGGCAAGTCAGCAAGCAGCACCCCTCCATGGCTTCTGCATCAGTTCCTGCTCCAGGTTCCTGTCCTGACTTCCTATGATGGTGAACAGTGATGTGGAAGTGTAAACCAAATAAATCCTCTCCTTCCCAACTTGCTTTTGGTCCTGGTGTTTCCTCTTAGCACTAATAACCCTAACTAAGACAGGAGGTAAAGGCGTTCACCAGGGGGCCATGCCTGATGACCTAGGTTTATCTCTGGGACGCAGCACGTGGTGGAGAGAACAGACTCCCCATGCTGTCCCCTTACTTTCATGTGCACATCACAGGATGTGTATTCCCACACACATGCACAGTAAGTACATTAACATACCTTAAAACAACAGAAAGAAGGGGAAATATTTAAGTGACTATTAGTACAAGGAAGGGAAGCCGCTCCTGTTAGGAGGAAGTTAGGTATGAGGAGACATGCAAAGGCTCTCAGGGTATCTGCCGCATTTTATTTCCTAGCCTGTGTGGTGGTTACAGGGGATATTTACTTGACAATTTACTACACTGATACTGGGAAGTTTTTTGTACTGGTGCTTTCTATATTAACAGCAGAAACTGGCAGGGGACATTAGTGAGCACACAGGGAGGGCCGATGCTGTGTGTAAATTACCTTCACTTATTGCACTTTTCATCAGTGGTCCTCCTTTGAGAGCCTCCTCTGTGTTGGAGCGGAAGAGCACTCTCGGGCTGTGCGTTGGGGAGCAATCCTCGGGCAAGGGAGTGCTGCATTCAGTCATGTCCCGGAAAATCATCTCCTTTTCTTCCAGCAAGAGGAGGATCTGCTGGTCCTTCTGCTGAAGTTGTTCTACAGGAGAAATGGAGAAACCACCTAATTTGTCTGGAGTTGTGATCACGAGATAACTGAGAGATGGGCACCACCTTGTGGTAGTTAAGGGCCACGACAGGAGATGATTACTTCTGTACTTTGTGAAACTGAAGCAGCAACACTTCTGATGTAACTGCTCTGCACTCTGCCTCTGGGCCTTTTCTGTTTCTCTTTTCACCACACTCTGGCGTTGGTGATACCTGCAACCTTTCTGCACCGAAAGGTTATTTAGTCCCTCTTTCTAAAACACTCCACCTGTGCTGCCCTGAGGCTATCAGATTCTCCCACAGGGCATTTTATGGGTCCTCCGTCTGTGATGAATGGCAGGGCTGGACTGGCCTTTATACACATTTTTCTCCTGGGGCGCTCACTCCCTGTCAACTGCCTCCTGTTGCTGATAATCCCCAGCAAGCACTCTTAAACCTGCTTTATTTTCTGAACGTCAGACCACTGTGTCAACTATCACATGAGTATCTCAACCAAGAGAGTACTATCAGGAGAGCAGAAATTAATTGTCCTGCTGATTGGCCTCTAGTTTATGGTTTCTTCCCCAGCACTCTACCTCCCAGGTTATCCAGCTTGGTAAACGGGTATCTTTGTCTCTTCATTCTGTCCCATCACTCACATCCAGTTGTCTAGTTTTTTTTTTTAATTTGTTCTATTGCCATTTCATACATATAAAAAGTGTCTTCTTGTACCCTAATTTCTTTCCTACTTCTAGTATCTGACCCCAAGTCATTTTCCTACATTCATGACTTGGCTGTTTTATTCTTTTGTGACTGAGTTTAACTAGGATCATCATTGTAACCATGGGTCTGGAACTATCCATTGGAGTCTGATGAGCTCCTCAATGGGGACTTAAGAGCACACCTGCCCTTCCTCCCAATTCCATCAGCAGGGAGGGGTGGAGCCCCATCTCTGACTTATTCTTGGGGCCCACTGCGGGCATTCACAGCTGCTGTGGAACGCTGACTGTAGCCACTGTGCTATGTCCAGAAGCCAACATTCATAGCCCTTCTGCCCTATCTTGAAGCTCTTACATTTTTTCCAGCTCTTCTTCCACCACGCTCCCAGTGCCTCAGAGGGAGTGGTGTAAATGTCCTGCTTAGGGCTGAGCATTCATGGTCACTAACTTACTCTCAGCATCTTGAACAGACATGCATCTCTGCATTCACCACTGTTCTTTGCAGGCAGGCGTCTCTGGTTGAGGCTGGAAGTAGTATTTTGATTAACAACCTTATTTCTTCATCTGTTTGCTTACCTACTCATCTCTCACTAACTTATCCTACAGATTTCCCAAGTGGTCCATTTCCAGAAGCATCTCTACTTCCTTAAGCAATTCTCCTAAAAGTGTTCAACATTTGGAAACAGTCACATTAAGAGTGCAGCACCCTGTTCCCTTTGCAGGTCTCAGCTCCCATTACTTGCCCTGATCCTTTAGACATGTAGGCCCCACCACTCCTGGCAGACTGATCAAGTTCTTTTCCATGTATCTATCCTTTGGAAACAAGATAACTTTTTTCCCGATGTAATTTATGCAGCAGGTTTTGTGAGACTTACAGAGGCTGAATGAACAGATGCCACATATTTTATACATTTATCTGGTATTTCGTACGATCCACCAGGCGCATCTGTGACTTGTCCCTCATTTATACATTTGAGTAGTAGTTCCATCTAGCCAACTGCACAACAAACATTAAGGAAGAGTTTACCCTTGTCATCCTAATTACAGCCAATAGACTTCATATAACAGGGTCTAAAGGTAACCATTTTCTCTTCTCTCCCATCTGTCAGTGTAACAGAATGGTGTTACTAAACTCTGTTCACTTAACTCTTGGTCTTACTTCTACCCAAAGAAGTTTTTAAAAAAATTCAATTAATATCCAGCAAAGACAAGAAGACTACCAGGCTCTACTATTTACTGAGAGGGAGTGTAGTCCCAGCACTCTAGAGCTGAGGATGGAGGATCCAGAATTCTAAGCCAGCCAGGATTACATATGGAGACTTGTCTCACAACAAACAGAAAACAGATAGGGGCAAGATTCCGGCTCAGTCATTAGGCACACACACACTTAGCTAAAGGGATGTTTGGCCTTTGAGGGCTTCAACTGTGTCATCTACACAATGGGAGGCAGACCAGACTACATGAAACACTAGCGGGTAACTGAGCAGTCCTCCAACAGTGAGTCCCTTGTCCTTGAGCCATCTCACAGTTATGAATATAACTTATGTGAATATAACAGCCAAGAGGGCCAGGGAAGAGTAGAACAGACTGACTGGAGAACTCCTAACTATCTTTCTCATTTTAACCTTACACATGACTATGAAATATGGCAAGTTCTCATGACAAGGCATGAGCAAAGTCACCCATGTTCAAAAGCACAACACCTTCCTAGGGCTGAGCTGCGTGTGTGTGTGTGTGTGTGTGTGTCTGTACCTCACATCCATGCCTGCTGGCCAGAGATGCCAGAAGAGGCCATCACACTCCCCAGAGCTGGAGTTACAGACAGGTGTGAATAGCCACTGAGTGCTCTGAATTGAATCCAGATCCTCTGAAAGTGCAACTGGGTCTTAGTCACTGAGGCATCTCTCCAGACCCACTAGACGGTTCTTACTGCTGTTCCATGTCCAACATTTTACCTTTTAACTCCCGGGCTTTGGTATCCAACAATTTCTTTTCTTCTTCATTCTCACTGGGAATCCCTTCATCTTCATCTCTGTTCCTGACATAACCAAAATAAAGCAGGATAAAACAAACAAGATACCTATGATGTCAGTTATGCCATCACTGCATGTCTTCAGGAAGTCACATGGAGGTAGAAGGAGAGTGGAAAAGGGCTGGTGTCTCACTTACAGAGAGTTGATTGTATCCTGAATGATTTGAATCCAGCTATTCCGCTCCTCTCTGGAGCTTGCATGGACCTCCACCATCTCTGGATCTTTTACCCCCATACTGATGAGGAACAGGCCTTTCTCCTCATGGGCCACTTCTCTTACAATTAGCTTCTTTAAGGAGATCACTGTTGACTTATGGTCCTGGACAGAGCAGGGAAGCAAATATAAGACATGCATATGGTACACTCACTCTTGAGGATAGCTCTGACTTAAAGTAAGATTAGACAGCTTTAAATGCATATGACTTAATACACAGAATGAAGTTACTTTAACCCTCCTCCAAAAACTCCCTCAGCTTTCAGATAAGCATTTCATCATTCTACTTAATTTTGTACAAGCTAAGTTTTCTACATGATGAATCTGGAGACACATTCCACAAATGGATTTCTATTGTGACCAAATCACCAAGTGTTCAGGGCATTCAAAAATATTATGAAGGGACATAATAACTTTGCAGTGGAAAGGAGTAATAACCAAAGACATCACAGGGGCATGTAAGAAATTATTCAGAGGAGTCATCTGTTGTGAGTCATGTGGTTCAGTGGCCAGGTGAGCCACAGCCATATGACAGACATAATGCTAGCTGGTTACACTTTATACCCAACCTAGCTGGTCTGCATATAACATTTCAAGCAGAAGAGAATAACGATTCAGCTTACCAATGATGCAAACACGTATTTCTGGTCTTTTTCTTGAAGGAAAACTAAAATGTCAGTGAGTAGAACTGCTTGAACCTCTGCAAAGTACAAGTGGGAAAGAGAAAGGCAAGCTTTTCATAAAATCAGGTTCAGCAACCACCCTCCCCCAGTGTCTGCAGGATTCAGAGCTGCTCACTAGGATATATTTGATTGTTTTTAAAGTCTTCAAACTTATTTTGTTATCTTTAATGAACTATACCATCTAGCATTTTACAAATCTTCAGAGAATTGTTGTGTTCAGCCGTAAGTATAATAATAGTATTAAATACTGTGAAATCCCAGCTTTCTCTATTAGAAACAAGTGGAGAGAATAAATTTCATATCAAAAATGGACGATAATATAAATTCCTTTATGATATTGGTGCATGGAGAAATGAGAAATTCACACCTTATAAATTGATTGTCACCTGTAGCTTCACCTTCCTGTGATGTTTTAAGGGACATTATTTGACCCATAGAACAGAGGATTCAAACATACAAAGTGACTGGCAAAGCAAATAATTGCTTTTATCCTAGAGGCATTTTAGGCACTTCATAAGCCTTATCTCAGAAAAGGTTAAGTGATCAGTCCTACAAAGGTCCACCCTGTATTGCATGCGCGCGTGCGCTTGCAAGTGTGTGCACACACGCACGTGAATCTTTCTGTCTTCTAAAAGTTGACTTTGAGTATTTTCCTCTGTCACTCTTTTTACCTTATTTTAAAACGGGTTTCTTTTACTGAACCTGGCTGAGACTTGTTATTTTTGGCTGGATAAGCTAGTTAGTGAGTTTTGGGGATCTTCCTGATACTAATTGATGCCCTTCTTACCCAGGTTATAGGCATGCATCACTGCATCTGGCTTTTTATGTCAGTTCTAGAAATCTGATTCAGGCCTTCATATATGCACAGAAAACCATTCAAAAGGTGACTGCCCAACTAAGCCATTACTCTGTACTGCAAAGTTTTAAGTATACAACACTTTTAAGAATAAAGGTGAGGGGCTGGAGAGATGGCTCAGCGGTTAAGAGCACTGACTGCCCTTCCAGAGGTTCTGAGTTCAATTCCCAGCAACCACACAGTGACTCACAACCATCTGTAATGGGATCCGATGCCCTCTTCTAGTGTGTCTGAAGACAGCTACAGTGTACTCATATACATAAAATAAATAAATCTCAAAAAAAAAAAAAAATAAAGGTGAACGCCAACCAATGATAAATAGCAAGCAACCTTTAACAACATACTCCGAGAAATATTCTTCTGCCTTCTCTACTCTCCTCCAGTGTGTGAGATGAAACCCTGGGTTCTATGCATGCTAGGTCTACCTTAGAGCTAAATCCACAGCCCACAATTTGTTTGTAATCTTTTCCAATTTCTCATTATATTAATGAGAAAGAACAGCCAGGACACTGCCCAGAAGTGATGTGTAGCAATACTTAAGTATGATAAAGGAGAGTCTTTCTCATACCCCTTAGAGAGCAAAACTATTGCACTCACACTCATAAAAACCTGGGTTCAATCCCCAGCACTGCATAAAATAGAGTGTGGGGTACATAACTGTTGAGGGGTTCAAGGTGACCCTCAGCTGAGTTTGTGACTAGCCTGGGATACCTGAGATTCTCTTACCTGCTACCCCTTACAAATAGGCCAGAGACATTTCAAAGCAAAAGATGAAGACCCCTCTGTCCCCAACATCCCATCCCACCCCATCCCATCCCATGACATCCCAGTCAGCTTTAATTGTTGACCTGACACAGCCTAGAGTTGTCGGAGAGGAAAGCCTCCACTGAAGATTTGCTTAGATTAAGGAGGTCTGTGGCTATGTCTGTGGGGGAATGTTTTGATCATTAATTGCTGTGGGAGGCCTCAGCCCTGTAGGTAGTACCATTTGCTGGATAATCCTAGGCTACATAACAAAGCTAGCTAAGTAAGAGCTCATGAGCAAGACAGAGAACGAATCAACATCCAACATTTCTCATGGCTCTTGTTTAAGTTCCTCTCCTGACTGTGACCTGGAAGTGTAAACTAAATCAACTCTTTCTTCTCCACTGAGTTGCTTTCATAAGAGTGTTTTTAATCACATCAACAGAAAGAAAATTAGAACACTTGCACAGACATACATATAACTGACTTGTAGCTTTGTAGGTAGAAGTGAGTTCAGCTTCTACAGCTGGTAGTCAGCTCTCTTCCATTCCATTAAAACAAAACCATGCGTGAAACAAAATAGTGTAATGGGCGGAGGTAAGAAAGATAAAATATTATGTTTTTTCTCATATGCAGATCTAAATTGAATTATTTGTAATATGTGACATGAAAGCTAAAGGAGGACTATCTGGGGACAGAGGACCAACAAGAGGAGGCAGTGGAATAAACAACCATGTATGCGTATTAAAATATCACAATGAAACCCATTGTTTTATATGCTAAGAAATTTAATTTAAGGAATACTCAGGGCAAAACAATCCATGTTTTGTCTGAATTATCATGGTTAAACTAAGTTGAGTATACACTGCAGAATGTTAAACATGACACACACAATCAGGGTGATGGTGGTGCATACTTTTAGCCCCAGCACTCAGGAGGCAGAGTCAGGTGGGTCTCTGAGTTTGAGGCTAGCCTGAGTGAGTTCCAGGACAGACAGTGCTTCAGAGGGAAACCCTGCCTTGAAAAACAAACAAAGCCACAAAGCCACAAAGCCACCAACAGGCTGGTGTGCAGTTCAGCGATGTCAACACTCAAGTAGATCTAGGTTCTACCACCATCCCTATCCCTGGAATAGAACAAAACAATTCAATATCTCTAACTGGATCCTGGAACTTAAAAACAAAACCAAAAGCTCACAATGTGACTAGCCCTTTAGGCACACAGAGGGACATTTTCCTTTACCCCCTCAAGGAAAACACACATCTAGCCAGCTGGCAAGAACTACCAGGCTGACCCTTTTCGTTTTCCCTTCCGGAAAGCGGGGCTGATGGCTCCTTGGGAACAGTGAGGTGATTTTATGCAGCCATCATCCCTTCTTTAACCTCTGTCACCAGAATTCCCTACAACACCACACAGCAAGCAGGAGCAAAGACTAGACAACAGTAATTTTCCGTGCACACTAATATTAGTTTTGACAAGTTATTTTTTTTAAGTTTACTTTAAAATAATTCAGATATTTGCCAAAACTAAGTCCTAAAAGCATACTTTTCAACTTTGTTGGATCATGAGGTTTATATGATCAGTGTTACAGATCAGAGAAGAACAATCCCACCCCTTCGACGGGGTGTTCGATACAGTACTGGCTGTTCTTGGCGAGGGTTCACTGGGATGTGAAAAACGACTAAGCAGCAAACCGTTCGGCATTTCTAGGCAGAAACTTACTGTTCTGCTATTGACCGACCACAGCTTTCTTCCACAGCTGGAACCTACTTGTTTTTACTTTGAGAATAAACTGCCATGTAAAGCAGAAGTATAAAGTTTGGCTTTATAATAGCAAATTTAGGTCCTAGGGAGAAGGACAGGCATGTCTACACTGCCAGCCTGCTTGAAAGTGCCTCAAAGTGGTGGTGTGGAAAGGGGTTTGGGCTCGAGCCCTTAGACCCCCACAGAACAGTAGGGCTGGAAGAAAGAAGTGCCTTAATTCAGGCTCACCACAGGGCACCCCAAACACTGCTTACTACTGGTGAGGGACCCTTTAAAAATTACCCATGATTTTTTTTGTTGTGTAGGCACTGGTAGGTGCTTTCTGAAATACGCCCACAGTTCCAATGCCTTTGTGACTTCCAGTGTACTCTAAACTACCTAGTTATGTTGAAACAAACAAACAGAGAAAACCAAACACATAACATTGAATTCACCCGCTTTCCATGTGAAACCCTTCATTGTGAGCCTATTGCATGCCTCACAACCAGCAAGAACATCAAGTGCCAACTCCCGAGCATGTGCAGGGCACCTGGATGGCAGCTGGATCCCAGCAGTTTCTTGTGTTTCTTATCTCCTATCACCCTCTGAAGTTTGTTTGGGAGCCCAGAAGATGTAACTTTCTCTGGGTTCCCAAGTCCTCCCAACTCCATGCTTTCCAACCTCCAGTACTACCTCTCTCTTCATTCTTCAAGCCTTACCTCTACTGACACAGGGAAGGAAACATTCCTTCTGATATCCAAGTGCTGTTGTGACAACAGAGCAACTGAGGCCTGCTCGGATCCTCAGCTCACTGAGCCCGGGACTGCGGCGGGAATACCTGCAGCTATCTGTTGGGAGGTTAGAGCTCACCTAGGCAGGATGCCTATCTAGAAAAGGTTTGATGAGGCTGACCACTTTCATAAAGATAAGATGTACTGATGAGTTTAAAAACAAAACACCCTAACTTCCTTAAATTGTTGTAGGCGACTGATGAAAAGTGAGAACTCATAAAAACAAACGAGAAACCTTTAATGATCTATTTGGCTTTAGAGAAAAATGAAAGGCACGAATATCACAAAGTAATAACGAGCACAGTTAAAGCAAGTTGGACGCGCCTTTCTCTAAGGTCTCAGAAGGTCTTAGGAAACGATGAACTCTCAACCCCACAGACTCAGACATTCTGCCACTGACCCTAATCTCACAATAGCCACTCAGCACCTCTCTGGGGGAGTATGTCTTCCCCAATAGCCTGCTTCCTGCTGTCACCTTGCATGGAGGCTGGATGTTTCCTGTTCTCCCCAGGCTCACAGACAAGACCGAAGTCTTACCTTTCAGCCTTCCTGTTGTGCTCTTCAAAAACACACTCCCGTCCCGCACCAGCTTCTTCCGTCTCAGATCCTCCTTGGCAAACATCTGCCCACTCTTCATTCTCATGATCGACTTGCTATCCGTCTTTGTGTAAATCTCACCGAGACGCACTTTCTTCTCATAACTTGCTACTTTGCTGTCCACGGCTCCAATCACATCCTTCACCAGGCTCAAGGACTGAGTGAGGTCTTCCTGCTCCACTTCATTGTCTTGGGAAGAAGAACAATTCTACTTTATTGGCTCCTTGCACACAGAGCAGAGGGGGAGGAGTCTGCATCATTACATTCCCTTTGCTGTTTATTACCCTTTCACAGTGGAGCCAACATGCCAAGTCACACACCCACCTTTCGTGCTACCAAAAGATGTTAGATGTTCTCAATGCTATGGATGATATGCAATTATATGCTCCAAAATAAAAGAAACCAATGTTTTAGGGGGAGAGAGAGAGAGAGCGCGCGAACGAGCGAGCAGCAGAGGCAAATAACTACCCTCAGTTATCTCTACCTACTCTTTAATGCTACTGCCTTGTAACCTTTAATGTAACTGATGTAACTGCCTAGGAGAAGCATTAATTGAAAGAAAAATACTACATACAGATTAAATGAGACGGAGTAACAATTTTAGCATTTATGGGAAGAAATGGTGGGAACTGCTGACCAAATCTAACTTTGCCAGAACTAGTGCTCAGGACACTTAATGCTTTAACAGAACCACTACCTGGTCCCTCCTTGGTATCATCTATCACCCCAGCTGTAGTGATTTCACATTACAAGCTGGTACTGCAGGAAGAGAGTCCAGGGCCTTGTGCACATCCAGGAAGTACTTGAGCACTCAGCTGTGCCTCCAGCTGGTTCTCAGTGTCTGCCCCTCCATACCGGGCCTCACTGGCTGCCCAAGCTGCACCGGAATCTGCTCTAAGTCTTAACCGGCCTTACACTTGCAGTTTTGTTTCCCCTAATCTCAGCATGTGGGAGGCTGAGCAGGAGTACCTTTGAGACTAGACTGTGCTACACAGTAAAACATGGTCTCAAAAAACTAAAACTGGCAACAAAATAAGTAGGCATGAAGAGATGCTTTCAAGATAAACTACAGATGCTGGGTATGGTGTCTCACACCTATAGTCTCAACACTTTTGGGGGACCTAGAAGGAAGAATTGCTTCGAATTTGGGCCAGCATGGGCCAGAATGAGAACCTGTGCCCATAAACAAACAATCACTGACATAAATATAGGTACTCTGGTAGGTCTGCTAGAGTATGATAGAGTTCTGAGACAGTGGTTTCCAGGACTATCTAGATCTGAGTTTCCAAGGAGACTCACCTTTCGTACATTGCAGTATCCTTTGGAATAAAACTGGGTACTTGGTGATCCTCTGAGTTACAAGTAATATGCACTCTGGAATTCCCAGTCTTCTGACTACTGAACTGCTCATCTTCTTCTGCAAGGGAGTGAATAAATTGTTAGTCACCGAGTGAGGACGGTGGCTGTAGCCAAAATGTTGTGCTTATGCTCTTGACCATGGTGGGGATGCTTGCATTTCAGGTCAGTACCTTCACAAAGGCTTGGAAACGCTTATCCTTGGTGTAGAGATCTTTGAAGTAGTTGACAGACTGGTTGTGCTGTCCACAGAACTTGCCATATGTCTTCTTTAATCGCTCTGCATTCTCACCTGAGAACTGTCCAAGAACGAGAACAGGAGTTATACCACAATTTAGGGTGTCATCCTGCAGAAAGCTTCCAGTCTCAAGTGCTTCCTTACAGCCCTCTCCCCCACCCCCATGTGCGCACACACTATCACCATGATTAAATGGAACAGCCCCTTGGCAAACCGCTTGGTGCTTTTAAACACTGAGATTTCAGAATACTCAAATTTCTCATGTATGTTCCTTCCCTCACAGTGGAGAGGCAGAAGTAGAACTATGACCACAGCCAAGTGCCCTAAAAGGTTGAGTCCAATTGTATTGTGCAGAACAAATGAGTACCACAGGTCTGAAGTTTCAGTCCTATCATCTACGATCTTACCAAGGGTGTGTACAAATACTAGGAACTGCACATGATAATACAAGTCAAGATACCTATGCAGTCCTGAAGGCAGAAAGAGAGAAACAGACTATGTTGGGGAAGATGGTTCTTCATTTGTAGGACTTCACATTAAGTTTATTATTGAATAGGACTATTCAATTTGCCAAATGCAAATATCTCACATGGAACAGACATTTATTTGCATCATGCCTGTTTTTACAGATTTCCTTAAGGTAGAAACCTATGTAATATTCAGCTGTACAGCTCTACCCTGGCATTTAATAGGCAGCAAATCCTTTTAGAATGACCGAATATACTAATAAAATTATCAAGTGAGGGATATGGACTGAAGGATACTAGAGAAGAACAGGATTTCTAGTTTTCAGCTATGCCTGTAATCCCAGTTCCTTCGGAGGTTGAGACAGCCTCAGAATAAAAGCAAAGATGGGGCTGGGGATGCAGCTCAGTGGTGGGGTGCTGACCCACCATATACGAGAAACCCTTGGTTCATTCTCTACTGTCTTTAGCTCAATCCAATTCTCATTTGGCTGTTCCAGGAATTAAGCCTCTGAATAGAAGCAGTGATTTGGTGAGGGAGAAAAATCTAGTCACATGTGCGTGATATTCTTATGTGTACTAGCAACATTTTCTTTTCCAAAAACATCTTAAAAATAAGCACCAAAAGCTGCCTATGATATACATTGAAAACTAAAGCAATACTTTTTTGCTGAGTTTCTTTGGAGCTGGACTGAAATCAAATCATATTCTGAACAAAGTAACACATTTTAAAGGTGTTTCAGCTAGGGTATTGATCGGTTGCTTAAGCTTCAGGTGGTCCTTTTCAGATGAGCCACAGGGAAAGCCAAAGACTTCTAACCAATATCCTTTTATTTTTGATGACTGTATGGAGTTGAAGAAAGGAAAACCATTCATAACATATTTAATTATGTATACACTTAACTTTCTAAAAAGAAAGTAATAAGCAGAGAAACCCTGCTTTATTTTACAAAAAAGGAAATTGAGGGTTTGATGAACTCAATTTTCTCAGTCTCAAAGAAAGATAGTAGAGCTGAGATGTATGAGCAGGGATCCAGAATGACAAAGCTTCTCTGCTACCCGCTGGCGTGAGAAGAACCCAACACCTTCCCGCTGCTCACCTGACTGACAAGCACATCCCCTATCCTCTTGATGAGAAAATTCTTTTCACTTTTATCCACCAGAGACTCCTTCTTCCGCTCCAGGATTCTCTGAAAGAACTGGCTGTGGATACTGATCAGTTCATCTAAACAGGGGAACAGCTTGTCCACCATTTGCTGTTCAAAGAGCAGATCTGTCATCATGCCCCGGCTGTACACGTCACTCATGATCTTGAGTGTGCGGATGTGATGTAACTCAGTCTGCATCAACTCTACAAGAAGAGAGATGAAGGGTCTTTCAGAGATCACCAGCTAAGCTCGTGGGCTTAGCTTAGTGCCCTACCGAAATGCTGAAGCTGAGCAAACAGCTGTCTTCCCCTAAGCCGGCATCTCACTGCTCTGCTATTGAACTAACCTGACCTCATCTTCTGATAGACCACTGTATTCGGACAGTCTTGTATGTTTCTAAACACGTCTTCATTAGACTCAGTCCTTCTCATTTACTGTGTTCCTGCTTCCTAGGAATGATTGCTGTCTCACCTTTCTAGTGTAGCTTAAGAACTGAGATGTGTTTTTAGAAAACAGCTCTTTTGGGGACTGCTGTGCAACCAAGCATATAATAAACTGACTGGAATGAGAGAGGGGAAGAATGGGGCACCGTAGGGCAAACAAACACAAGGATAGAAACTGCATCATGTCTACGTACCTCAGTGCTTTTAATGAGAAAACCTTTATGATGCCGCGTAGTCAGCATTTATTTCCCACAGCCCAACAATCACCAATTAAACATGCTGTACAGGGCGACTGCCTTGTAAGTTCTCTCCCTGAAGTACAGAACAGTTTTTTTGCCTCTCGATAACGTTCACTGGCATGCAAGCTAGATAGTATAGACCAAATATAGGCAAAGCAATGAAGCATCTCACCGTAAATCACTTCCTGCCGCTTGACCACATCTTTCTTCTGCTGTTTAAGGAACTTGCTGTCCACTGTCCGACTCCATGACTCTGCTTCTAGCTGTTTAGAGTCGCTTTCTAAATCTCCCATCAGCTGTCCTTCATTCATGTCTGTACCTACTCCTCAAAATACAAAAAAAAACCAATCTCAGGATCTTGGGTTTCGGACCTCTAAAGTTCTGGATTTTCCTCTAGGTAATACATGAGTTCATAAGACAAATTCTCTGTATTAGTGTAGAAGATCCTCCTGATACTAAACAGAATCAATATCAAGTTAGGAACGATAAGCATCACATAAATCAAACAAGACTGAAACAATTCCTTTGTGAAGTTGAGACTTGAAGTCCCGCTATCTTTATTTGCTGCAACATTTATCTGGGTAGGCTCACAATTGTACAGACACAGAACTGAATGTGTGCAGAGTCTAGAGGAAGAAAAGCGACGGCACTAGAGTATGTCTCCATTAGTATCAGTCTTTCCTTCAATGGACAGCCAATAACAGGACAGGTGTGACTGCCAATGTATATGCTGTGGGTGATGCTTTACAGGTAATTTAGGGACTCATGCGGGTGGGGGAGGAGCAGGCACAGTTATTTGGTAACAGTATGCTAGGAGGTACACTGAATCTTTACAGACATTTAGTAATAAGGGCCAAGTTTCCTCTTACCCTCATCAGTAAGGGATTCTGTTGACTCATTGACCTTGCAGATTTTGTTCAGCGAGTCTGTTGAATGAGACAGAAATTTCCAGGTGTTTGACATGTTCTCATCATTGCCAACTCTGAAGACAAAAAGAAAGACAACACTGTCAAATAGGTTCTGATACACTATGCTACACATTCTTATGTGAATCCCTAAAAAACTCTAAAATGACAGTTATCTGTATGTTTTATGATACTCAAGATAAATGACTCAGGTTCAGAGCAAAATAAAGAATTATTAAAAAGTTTAGAATCACTGTAAACTCAGCCTCGGCCTAACTTTTGAGGCTGTACACAGCAAGGTAAGTTTCTTTCCTTAAATCATGCACACATACAGAAAAAAATTAAAATTATGGTAGGAAATGGAGAGATGGTTCACAGGCTAACAGCACAGTTTGCTTCCCAGCACCAGTATGGCAGCTGACAAGCGCCAGTAACGTAAGCTCCAGGGGACCCAACAGCGTTTTCTACCCTCCACAGGCACCAGACATGCACACGAAGCACAGACATGCTTGTGGGCAAAAGACCCATACAAACAAAATAAATTTATCTTAAAAATATAACATAATTACTTTTCCCCCTTTAAGAAACACACCTTTCTTAAAAATTGGAGTGTTACTAAGCACTCCAATAAATGATATTCTATGGGTCTTTTCACCTTAATTCATAAGCTATCACAGTAGGTACCAAGTAAGCATTTGTTCTATGACATATCAGCAAGTGAAACGAATTTGAATTTCAAATTTCTTTAAAACTTTGTTTTAAAGTCACAGTGCCAATGAATTTTGATAACATTATAACTTCGAAAAGAAATAAAAACAGAGGCAAAGAAGACTGAAATGTTTGTTTTGAAGAAACATTAGCTAACACAGAGGTGTCACAACACAAACAAAAACAGACTCTGCATCCGGTCTGAATCAGGAGACATGTAAGAGTTGTCAAGTACTACATTTTTGATGACGTATACTTGACGAATGCTGGGCACTTTACCCTAAACAGCCAACAGCATCACAATCTGCCCTTTGCGAACAGCCTGACAGTCAATGCTGAACAACCCAGGGCCTCAGCAGTGTTTGAAGAGGCTGGAAGTGAAATGCAATGCAGATGAGCAAGAAGGAACCTAATTGGAGCTGACAGCCCAGAATTCACCACCACTATAAACTGACTTCACAAGTAAGGACAGAAAGCAGATTTAAAAAGAAGCATAACTAGGTTCATCTGAATACTACAAAAGTGTGACATCTCAAGATAGATAGCTAACTTTTTTTTTTTTTTGTTAAACGAAGTGATTATTATGTTCTTGTCACCTAGAGGTCAATGGTCAACTCTTTACACCCACTTACCCAGTGATGTTTTGTATGGAGACACTTTTAGAGAGGGAGACACTCTGCTGGGACCGTCTGTTAGTAAACATCGGTGCAGCAGTGGCCTCATCAGCCAAGAGGACTGCAGACCTAGGGCGCTCCTTGGGCTGTGAAGCTGCAAGGGAAGAGAGGATATTAACTGAAGCATCACCTTTCCAAGCCCCAGACCCCCAGTGCTGACTTATCTCACAGAAGCCACAAAGATATTTAAGTATATTAGTTCTGTGTAGCCTTGGCTGTCCTTGAACTCAGAGATCCCTCCAAGTGCTGGGATTAAAGGCACAAGGCTACCATGCAGTTTAAAGCTCTGGTAACTCAACTCAGGTCCTCTGAAAGAGCAGTAAATGCTCCTAATCACTGAGTTATCTCTCCAGCCCCAATCATCATTTGAAAGCATGCATTTTGATCAACTTCTTAAGTTTATGGATAGAGAAAAATTAATACCTGTTTTATATCATACAGTTATCGATTCTCATGATTTTCCTTAACATGATCAAAGGAAAGTGGAGATCTATTCTAAAATGACTACACTGGCATGTGAACACTAAATTGTTTTTCCTTGGTAAGTGAGCTCCTGCCACAGATATAAGTTTTTGTATATTTCTATCCCTGGGAGGGTCAAGAGCTAAGGGAAATAAGATATGGGCACTGGTACAATTTTTACAATATTATAGGATACCTTTAATAAATAATAACACAATAATTAATCTCTAATTCAAATTCTATTTAGATATTAAAAGACCAGGAACAGGGTATGCTACAATATGACTGGTCTTTGCTGTAGGGAGTAAAAAGAGAGTGAAAGATGGGGGTCTGCTGTAGAACATTCCCAAGGGCTGTCCACTGCATATCCTAAGTGTTTCAGAAAGCTGACCAGTGAGCAAATAAAATGTGACAGAGGAAGAAACAGGAGTTCTTAGACTACAGTGAGGATGTAGACAAGTTAGAAGGAAAACAGGGTGTTCTAATGGGAAAAGCCATATGAATGAAGGGGAAAATAATCATGTAGCATTAATGCAAAACGGAGAAAAAAGAAGCAAGATAAGGGAGGGGACAGACACACACACACACGAGCTGTCAAGGAGGAGAACCAGAATGCTATGCACAGCCCTAAATGTCCTAAAGAACAACTTGTACCTAAAGGCTACAGAAGACACAAACATTATGCAATTTGAAGGCACAACTGTGCTCTTGTGTGTGCACGTGTGCTTGCCTATGACAGTCCATGTTGGGATGTCTTTCTCAGTAGCTTCTCTAATTTTTTTTTTTTTGGCCAGTGTTTATCACTTAACCTGTAGTTCATCATCTGGCTAGTCTGTCCGGACAGCTAGCAAGCTCTGGTTCTTCTCCCCAGACCTAGGATTACATATATATACCACCATGTCCTAACCCAAACTCAGCCTTCATGATTGTCAAGAAGCACTTTACATACTGAGCCATCTCCTACATCGAGAAGTTGTACTCTTCCCACTGTAACACTGGCGCCCACCTCATCCTAGTTAGAATGGCTGTTATTGTTAACACTGGCATCCAACCCATCCTAGTTAGAATGGCTGTTATTGAGAGAATAAAATCAATAAACGATGGTGTGGATGTAAGTGGAAAGGGAAAACCATACTGTAGTGCAGAAATATAACTCAGTTCAGCCATCATGGAAAGCAGTATGAAATCTCAACAGACTCAAAACAGAATTCCCATACGACCCAGCCATACCACCGATGCATGTATACCCAAAAGAATCAAAGTAAGTCTGCTGTAGGGATGTCTGCATGGCACTGTTTCCTGTAGCACCATTCACAACAGTTAAGGTATGGGATTAGCTTAAAATATCTATCGGGATAAATGGAAAAAGAAAATGTGATATAATGGAGTTTTATGCAATGAAAACCAATAATAAAATTATATTATTTGAAGGAAAAGGGCTGAGACTGGGATTTATATGTTTAGTAAGATAATTCTACAAAATCAGACTTACATGTTTATACACATGAAATTAAAAAGGAGGGGAGCTGAAGGCAAAATGGGGGCTATTACAGACGGAGAAGGTGAGGACAAGGAGGAAGGATGGAGATAAGAAACACTAATGGGGGACTGTTCTCAAAGTACAGTATACATATGGAGATTAATAATAAAACCCAATACTCTGTATTATCATCAATATAAATTATAAGCAGTTATTTGTGAGGGTCAGAGACAATCCACATAAAGAATGTTGCTTGTAAAGGTAATTTAAAAAGTTATTTTATCTGATTAGAAAGAAAACATGTTTCTGAAACAGTTGGTAGTATCACAGAAAATGTTTAAAGATTGAAACTGTCCAAGGAAGCAGGATGACAGACTGAGGTGAATGTCAGTCTAGTAGCTGTCTCCATACAAGGATGGATGAGAACAAGACTTAATATGGCTAAAGGGAATTCACTCTGTGGGCAGACAGACTGGGCAGGAACTATAAAAGAGAAAGAAGGCACAAGGTAGTGCTTCCAGGCTTGAATGGGCATCAAAATCACCTGAAGGATCTATTAAACCACATGCCCAGGGCTCCACAGTGTCTGACTCACAGGCTAGTTGGAGGTCTCAGAATCTGCACAGGTATTGATTCTTCAGCTATATGCTGAAAGCACTGCTTTGGTTAATGTATCACACAGGTTCCCATGAAACCAACTCATAGATAATTAATTACCACAGCATTATTTAAGGCAGTTGTTGGAATTAAAACACAATGAATGCTCATGAAATATATCATGCAGCAGTCTGAAACAACAGCTTACAATAACTCTGAAAATGACACAGTGAAGAAATAATATAAAAGTGTAAGTGTACAATGTCATAATTTTATGTATCAATGTACAAATCAACAGATTTTTTCAAAGATACATATGAGTATAGATAGAGCAGATTAGAAGGCTATGCATTAAATATACTACACAGAAATAACTGTCACTTAAAGGGAAATCTTATACAAGATTGTAAAGATTAGGTTTGTTTTGTTTTTAGATTTTAAAATTTATTCTGTATGCATGTGTACACACACATGCCACAGATTCCATGTGGAAGCCAGAGGACAACCTGCAGGAGCTGGTTTTCTCCTCTATCATGCGGGTTCTAGTGACTATACTCACTTTGCCAGTCTTGGAGGCAAACCCTTTCATCTTCTCAGCTCTCTTATCCAACCCAAAATAGTGTTTTAAATTAAAAATTATATGTGTGTGTGTGTGTGTGTACGTACGTACGTATGTGAACTTGTGGACACTGGTTTTCTTCTGCAATGTCGGTCCTAGGGACTGAACTCAGCTAGTTAGGCTTGGTAGCAGATGTCTCTACCGGCCTAAGTCAGTTCCCTAGTCCCCCGTATGTTTTTTTTTTTTTTTTAAAAAGTGTGAATGATAGAATATAATTTTCTCAGTTTTGTGTAATATTTGAGAACCTTGGGAAAGAAAACAACAAAAGAATCATTTATATGATTTCATGGGCTATATATAAGATTAACCAATAAGATCCCACTTGAATCACATGACTGTGAGGTACTAAAATCAACCATTTTCTCTGGTGCTGAAGAGGAGACTGGGTTGCACAGGAGTAACTTTCTCACACATATGAACTCCAGTCCACCTCTTAGCTGATGCACACACTATGACAGATACCTTCAAGGAGGATTTGATAGTGTAATGCAAGTTGTTGGTCACTGAACGTGGCAGGATAACTAGTGGCTTAATATACTACAAAATAGGTATAGGAGCTTGCTAGATTGCTTAACTAGCCTCAACAATCCTGATTAAGAATAGTGAGCAAGCAAAAGCATCAAGTCTGGAACAAAACATCTGAGTACACTTCTGAGAAGTGTACTGAGCTACTTACATTTGTTTCTCATGATGACTGTGGGCAGCGATGATGTATCGTGTGCCTGGAGACCCCCTTTTGGCTGCTAAAGAGAAAAGAAGGTAAATAGATGCAGATCACATTGAAAACTCACCTTCCATTAAGTCTCCAGAAGCCTGGAGTAAAAAGAGAACATTGTGCTGGGCCATGGCCGGCCTCACTTGCCATCCTTTGGGCTCACCAAGCACTGCAGATAATCACTTAGGTGTGTCCCCAGCCTGATCCCAGGAATAGTTTTTGGTCATCTTCGTAGGCATAGCATTCTTCCATTTCCAGATGATCTAAGTACTCTCTCTTTGCTACAGATACCAAAATCTCCTGCAGAGCCTTTTCTGGCTTGTAGAAATTACCTGTCCATATCTCCACTGTACTATCACTTACTAAAGAGAACCATCTGTGTCCTGTTCATTTCTGTTTCTTTGATGGCTAGCATTTGTAAAGTGTTAGATTCTTAGGTAGAATGCTAATTTTAAATTTTGTGAGAGCATGCACATAAATACTTTGACAAATTATGAACTGAAGTATTTACTCTGAAACAAATCGCTAAGAGGAAATAGATCACTTCTAACTGAAAATGAATGCTTCCATATAGACCATATAGATTATAATGCTATACAAAAGAGATGCCATTCTCTGTGTCATTGTTCTACAGAACCTCATGCATGCACAGGCTTATCAGATAGTGAACACAACAGATTGAGTGCTCAGACACATGGTAAGTGACGGAAGCAGTAGGGAGATGCTAGTAAGAGTGGATATCTGGGATGCATTTCCCATTTAAACAGCAGCCACTGAGCACCCACTGACTGTTCTTTGCCTTCTAGTCTTTCAAATTTTGAGACTCTATCACATACTGGACACTATCCTAGGTATTCAGTCTACTGTACTAATCGATCAAAAATTCTTGCCTTCTGTCTTATGTTCTAGTAGGGGTAAGGTACAAATAATTAAAACAAAACAAAACAAAACAAAACAGAAACGAAAGATATAGTCCCAGAAGACTCTAAACACTATGGAAAAATGGAGAGAGAGTAGGATAAGGGGAACTGGGAGTGCTGGGTGACAGGAAGCACTAGTGAGCTGAAGGTTGTAGGAGCTTCCAGTTTTGGGGGAGAAAAGGGAAACTGAATTGGTATAATTTTTAAGTCTTTGCATAAACTAAAATTTTAAAGTATAGTACGAGTCAATATATATAAATCACTGAGCTGAGAAAATCCAGACATAGTCCAACATGGCCCAGAGTGAGGTCTGAGGACAACCAGTATCATTTGGGAACTCCTCAGAGAATCGAATTCATCAGTCCACTCCAGAATTGGAAATCCTTCTAGGGGAAAGGTTATATCAGCAAATTTCTTTGAGTAAGATCTTGAGATGCTGATAAACACTCAAGACACACTACACTGATGGGCATCTGGGTAGACACACACGGAACACATTTTATGTATGGTTGACAGCACTGACAGTCACACAGGCTACCCAAAAGGCATGCTTTCACGCTCATATGGCACCAATATTGGTACTTCCTGTTCTTGCATTATAACATCTCTGCTACCTATTATGTACCATTGGAGAAGAGACCAGGTAGGTTGGTTATAAATGGAGGAGACCCCTCCCCTTCCCCATCACGTATTAAAAGCCTCAGATTTCTACCTGTTGCCCTCACACTTCTAGATGGAGAAGCTAG
Source organism: Rhynchomys soricoides (assembly GCA_019843965.1). Classification (NCBI taxonomy): domain Eukaryota; kingdom Metazoa; phylum Chordata; class Mammalia; order Rodentia; family Muridae; genus Rhynchomys; species Rhynchomys soricoides. The sequence goes on along the minus strand of JADRCH010000016.1, from coordinate 13,422,441 downwards.
AGATCCCAGTAGCAGAGGATACTTGCAGAGCTAGTTAGGTCATCCACTTAATCAGAAACACAGGGAAATGTTTAACATTCAAAAGTTCTAGAAACATTCATTTTATTAAAAAACTCTTTTGAGACAGGGTTTCACTGATAAATGGACTAACATCAAATCAAGGAAACCCTCCTACCTCAGCCTTCCAAGTGCTGGGATTATAAGACTGGGTCTCTAGCTCAGCATTTTCTTTATTCAAAGTCTCAAATTCTTGAGTGTGTTAATCAAGAAGGTGACTGATCATTTTAATGTACAACTATTTTTAGATTAAATTGTTTTCAAATTTGTCACCAAATGATTAAAACAAACAAACAAAACCTATTACAATCTAAATTCTAACGTGGAGATTTTGCTTTTTTTTTTTTTGCATTGTTTTTTGAGATAGGGTTTCTCTGGGTAGCCCTGGTCCTGGAACTCACTCTGTAGACTAGGCTGACCTTGCATGCAGAAATCTGCCTGCCTCTGTCACTCACTTGCTGGGATTAAAAGTGTGCACCACCACGCCCAGCTGATTTTGAGTATTCTAATAGCTACAAATATCTTACCTTCATTTTGACCTTTGCACAGGAGGCTAGATTTTCTCTACAGCCTTTGTGGACAAAAGCACCACAACCTGAAAAGGAAGCATAAGGAAGGTCACAACAAGAAAACTAATAGACTCTGGACTCTGCTACTCAACTACTGCTGTAAGGAGGTGACAGACACAGACACAGTCACAGACAGACAGATACATAGACACACAGACACACACAAAGTCCCAGTAACCAAATGACATTTTATAGTTCTTACAAGGAAGCAGATATATTTGTGATTAACCATAAGAAGAAGTCAGTAATTTATTAGACAAGATGCCTGAGAGGCTATCAAAACTAGAATTTAAATGTCTTCCACCTAGATATTATGTCTATAGGGCCCAGAAAACCTTGAGCTGAACTAACCTGTAAATCTCCTTTCTCAGGAGGAGGTTTCAGAAGAAACCATGCAAGCATCCAAAGGAACAAGGCATCCAACAGTCCTACCAAGCTATGGTGCCTATGAATCACAATGACCAGCATGATATGGTATTCTTAAGGGTACATTAGTAGCATACAGACAGTAGGAGTAACCAACAGTTCACTATTTGGACTTAAGACCCACTCACCAAGATGGAAACCTCGCCAACTATGGCTACTGAAGTCACAGATCTTGGGGGAGACTCTACAACCACCACTTATTTCACTAAAACCAGCAAAATCCCTAAATATATTTGTCTTTACACTTATAGGTAAGTGTAGTCCTTACCCCTCATCAAGGAAACCTCTCTTTCCAAGAGACAGAGGTCATTACAGAAAACTATAACCAATCAAAATACAGAGTTGTGGAGCTCAGTTCCAACGGATACATTTACAAAACAACTCCCACACCTAAGGCAAAGGAACATTCATTGCCCAAGATGGAGTGAAAGCCTCTAACAGTCTGAAGATCAGGGAATCTGCCATGAGATTGTCTCCTACAATGTCAGAAGATATACTCATAAAAATCTCACCAACATGACTTTCTAGACATGTGTTGAACAAGGGCAACGACAATAGACAAGCTAATATGGACAGGGAAAGACCATGGAAGAGACTCATTCCTACACAAAAAACTATAGGCAAGTAAGGAATACTGAGAACTAAGGAAGAGCATAGTGACTGGTTAACCAATACCTACCTACTGGTCAACCATGAAAGCATACATACAACTAACATTACTGAGCAGCCATGCAGGTACATCTTTAAGAACAATTATTGAAAAAAAGGCCATGAATTTGAAAAAAGAAGGGTATGTGAAAGAGTCAGGAGGTTGAAAAGTGAAGAAGAAAATGACATAATTATAATTTCAAAAGATTAAAAAAAATGAAAAATTTTATGTTAAATGATAAGAAAACGTATCAAAATGCTAAAAGGAGCTGTTAGATTTTCAGGACAGAGACCTGAAGATCTACCAGTTTACAGCCTTCTTAAGGTCTCAAATATCCTCAGCTTTTGAACCCAACTCCCTGAGTGAGAAACCATGTAAGAAAGGTAACTAACTACAACTCTCCCAAACCACCCCTGGGAACCCTGACTCAGGAGAATGTGAGAGACTTCCTGAGACAAACCAGATTCAAATTTACCAATGACACATTTTATCTCAAAGTATTTTTAATTTTCCATTTCCGTGGCCTACAAGGGCCACTGATGTAAAAACCATGCACTCTGTGCCTCAGAAAGGTCATCATCTCTTCCTGTTGCAATGAAGTCATAAAAACAGGTTGTGCCAAGAGGCCAGGGGCAAAGCACAAATAAGCAAAAGATCGTCTTTGGGGACAGCTGAAGAGGCCTGTGTCTCCTGGGAAAGGCTCACTCAGGAAATCAGACAGAATTTCACTAGGTATGGCTGCTTCAGGGAGTACAACGGACTTTGTTCTAGCTAACAAGTCAAGATGCTCTTGGACTTGGAGCCTCAGACTTATGGACTGCAGGGTAAGAGGAACTTGCTGCTATGAAAGAGACTGCCAGATATCTAGATCCTGAAGGCCTTCCCCATTTCTTTTGCTGTAGTTGTTTCTGCAATGTCTGCTTGGTTCATGGGTCTCCACCTGAACACTAGTAGTCACACAGCACTGGGATTTTGTGAGGTTTTTCTCCCGTTCTGAGGATCTTGTACTCTCTAGTGCAGTAAAGTACCTGGATCATGATTTGTCTATTCAAATGTCTATGTATGTATAGACCCACAGCCCATTTGTCTAAGTCAAATGCCCTGACATAATCTTCATGACTACATCTGAAAGTTACTGTGTCGACTTATTAACATGTAAAAGAGAACAGGATACACAGCAGGCAAACCAAATTTAATTTAGGTCTAATTCTGGTTACCACCATGAGTCCAGAATAAGTTCCTTCTCCTCAAGCCTTGGTTTCCACATTTATAAAACAAAAAAGAACCACATTCTTCATTTTAAGTACTGTGAAGACATGGCAATGAAGAAACTCATCATCTAAAATTGATACAATTACTTCGGAAAGTCATTTAATCACATCTAATGAGGTTCAGTGTGTGCTAGCTTTATGAATTAGCACTGAATCTAGTGCCATACACAAGGACCCAAGGATGCCCTTGTGGCATTGTCTGAGACAAAGTGAAAATAACCCCATATCCTAAGAAGCAGAACAGCTTGAAGTATGTAAGAAAGTACCACAGATGAGTGAAATGCCGGCACCTACATCTATGTGCTCAGTATTTCAGTTCTCTACAATACAACATTGAGGAGAGTAGAGCAAAGTGAGATGCACATCAGTAAACCAACCATCACTATTCAATTTTGTTCACACGAGGGAATTATAGTCACAGACTACAGAAATGCTTATTTAGAGGGAAGAAGGAAGACTGGCACAAGGAAACAGACTCAGTTTTAACCATGAAGGTGTATTTCTTTAAAAATGACGAAGTACTGTGTCAAAACATTACACACCCTCCCTCCCCTCCCCTTCTCCCCCCTCCCCTTCCCTTCCTTTACTGTGGTGAAGGAGGTCAAATCTAGAGCTTCATATAGTCTAGGCGAGCACTCTACCACTGAGCTATGTTTTTACATTTAAGTTGGGGTCCAACAAGTTCCTATTGCTATTACATTGTCTATGTATAATATCTGTATTAACAGCTTTTACATAAAAAACCACCAAAAACTATCAAAATTTATCACTCCCCAAAGCTCCTTAGATTTCCTTATCCCTTGAAAATAGTAATTTACCACATTTGTGATACATTATACTGATGATTTCAGTATCACCGTTACAAAATGAATATTTTCTTTAGTTTTACTCTGACTCTATCACGTCCAGGGCATCGACGGGCAGGCAATATGAGAGGGTAGGGGTGTGAGGACGTGGCACTAATTCTGATCTGTAAATGTGACAAGCAAGCACAGTCTGACCAAAACCACTTCCAAGTTGGGCTCCGCCTGTTCTTTCCCTCCTAGATTCAACAACCCTCAGAAGGTTAAGTGTGCTGCTGTTTAGGGGCAGGGGGCACTGTTACTTTTGAACAGACTTTGGCAGTTCTCATGCTCTTGGGCCACCGTTTGAGATTTAAGAACAATTCTATTTCATGGGACACAAAAGTAGAAATAACATCTTGAATGTGCTTCCAGTAGAACTTTTCACAGAAATTTATGTTTTCAGTTAACTGTCTTCAAACCCACAATCTAGATGAAATTTTTATGATGCCCAGTTATTACAGCCACAAGTTGTAGTGATAAGCAGATCACATGACTATCTGTTTACCACACTGAAGTATCTACTGGAAAAACTCTAAACTTATCACCAAGTGGTTCTGGACTCAACACACAGGACGGTTTTAGTGCTAGGTGTGAGTGAAACAGCTAGCTCCAGGGACACCAGCCAAAGTCATGGGATTTCAAATAGACAATTAAAAATACAAGATTTGAAGGTAGGTCTAATATATTTTTAAGTACACTGCCACAAGCCATACCACATTGTTAGGAAGACCAAAGAAAACTTATCTGGGCTCTCCTGAGAAGCTGGAACCCACACGTGGCAGTAGACTGCCTTTTGCCTAACTAAGTACTTTTCTCTCTCAATAGCTGTGCTTAAATCTATGCTAAACCTTTTCTTTTTCTTTCTTCTTCTTCTTTTTTAAACGAACTTCAACATTTATTAAATGTTCATAACAAAGAAAAAGCTGATTTGGCCTTCTTTATATTTAAAACAGTGCCTAAGAGCAGTAAGTGGGATGATTTCATGATTTCAAAATTCTTCAAAAAGTCACCGAGCACAGTGAGTGGTTGCTTGGAGTTGACCCTAATCACATTTCTATGACATTAAAAGCCAATAGCTCAGCCTGCATCCATTTATTTATGCCTTCCCTCCCCCCTCCCCCCTCCCTCCCTATCTTCTCTTACATGGGAACATCTACCAAAAGAAAATGGAACAAATTTGTATGCCTGGGAATGTTTTGTTTTTTTGTTATATCATCCATGATGGGTCTCTGGGGAAACATTACATACTACGCATTTTTTTTTTCCCCAGCAGAAAAACTGTCATATGTAGCCAGACTTTTGAAGAAAGGAATATTAAAGTACTTTAGTGCATTGTTTTGTCTACTAGCAGCAAAAATCTATGTGGAAAAATATTTGATCCTTTTTAAGGACACATGGCCTTTAAGAACAAATAGAAACATTTTCCTCCTATGGGAAAATGGAAAACTCCAATTGTAACTACAAGAAAAGAAACACCCCCAGAAATGAAGCCAAACCAACCAACCACACAAAATCCAACCAGGCCATGGAACTAACAACTACTCAGAAACACATGCTCCAGAATTGTCTCTGCAACTTCTTGTTTAAAATCACTGGGGACTTTCAGGCGCTGTCTGGTCTGGACTGATAGTACTTGTATGCAAAAACCATGTAAGACGTTCTTAGTAGCCAGTGTTAATAACCACAGTGCTGATGTTCAGAATGAGAGGAAAGCCACAGAAAAGAGCTAAGTCACTTTGGCTAACTGCTCCTCACAGCAGTTTTTATAAGAACACGGGTAAACAGAGTGAAACAAAGTGTTCTTGTTGATTGAGAGTGGACTTTATTGCTCAAACTCTTTTTACCTTCTTTTCTCCTAAAAAAAAAAAAAGGATCTTTTCTTTAGGCTATTGTTTGTGTTTACCATCTCACAGAAGCAACTGATTGGTTCTAAATTCAGAAACCATCCAGTTACTGAGCTGCTGCTTCTGAGGAAATCCAAAGGAAAACCCAACCATCATGCAGGTCTAACTAATGTTCCTATTTAGGGTCCAGCCGGTCTATTGTTTATTCTTAGTCAACAGAAATAACTCACCACAAAAGTACCCAGAAGATGCCAACACAACAGAATACAAACCAACAACAGTCTCAATGTCGTTTTACATCTGTTAAACACAAACAAAGCAAAACTGCTGGCAAGATTCTAAACTTTGAATGTAACAAATTCTTTAACCTGAAGGACTCCACTGAGTTTTCCACAAAATAAACTATTTGTGGCAGCCAGAGAGAACAGTTGATTATTCACAGATAGCTTTACATAGTGTAGAATGAAAAACTGCAAAGACATTTATTTCTCCACTAACTCTAAACCAGGAATACAGTTTGGACTGGGGGGAAAAAAATCCTCCTAAGGTTTCTGCTAAATTCACTTACTTTGAAATATTCCTGACCAAAGGTTTAGGCTTTCTTTTAAACATAGAAGCAGACTGCCGAGAGCACACAGATGCTCTACCACTCACTATTTTTTTGTGGCCATTATCATTAACACTTCTGTATTACTCCACAGCAACTGCACATAAAGTGTTCTTGTTGATCAAGAAAGGATCTTTACTTCAGGCAATTGTTTTGGGTTCTAACAGACTGGTCCAGGGTGGTCTCAGTGATAATGACTTCATTGAAAAGTCCATCCTACCAGTCTATTAGTATTTGAAGATAGATGGATACACAATGTGCAGATATCAGCAGTAAGTCACTGCAGACCATTATAATACATCTGTGTCATGTCCTACACCTGATCCCTCTAAGTCACAAGTCAGAGCCTGAGAGAACAGCTGTCCGGGTTATGAAGTTCTATCCAGTGGTCAGAAAAATGGGTTTTTATTAAACAAAAAGAAAAGCTGCTATCTTCTAAAAGCACAGTGGTTTCCCAGGAGGCAGATGACTAACTGCAGAGATGCTACATTTCCTGAGACTCCTGGGAAGATCCTGAACATGAGTGGGGGGTGAAGGGAAAGACAAAGGATTCTGGGTCCCTGGATTACTCCTAGTTCCCGCTTCCTGCAAAGATAATAGATGGGGTCTCATAACACAAATATGCATAGCAGGCCCTGTCCTTCAGGAAGCCAGGAGCATCAGGCAACTGCCTTCGTTCTTCTAGAAAGACGACTATACACTGCCCCACTGCTTTTAACCCTCTACTCCTACCAACTTTCCCCCAAAGCAGCAAGCTGCACATGGGTACACACAAAGCGCACTGCTACCATTACTACTACTTCTAGAGCATGGTAGTGGCTGTAGATAAACCACTGAACTCCTTCCTAGGTTGCTCGTGTGGGGTGACTGCAAACTAGAAATGTATTTCTGGACCTTGACTGCTTTCTGGGGTAACAATCCTTGAGCCTCTTCGTTATGATCCTCTGTTTGCTGTCTGTGATATAAGATGGATCCATGATGTGGGTGGATTTAAGGCAGGGACAAGAAGTCTGCTGGAGCCGGCAAAGATACTGAGTCTGTCTAGAATGTCTGTAAGACTAAATGCATATTATCCCAGTATCCACCACTTCAGTCTCAACGATTTGTGTTACCTGATCATCTAAGCTTACTAATAAAACATGGAAAATGATGAAATGAAAATAAAATCCCCAGAAGTGAAGGAAAATGTCTGGTGGATCAGTGTGTGTGTGTGGCAGTTTTATGCAATGATTTAAAAATACCAACCTTGACCAAAAATGTGTCACAGAATTTTAAGTTATATATATTTTATATATAATATGCTATTTATAGACATTACTATATGTTTATATATATGATACATTACATATGAATATATAGTTATATATTGTATATTTTAATAATATAAATTTAAAATATCTGTGGAAATTTCTAAACAATCTTTGTTGAATTACTTTTCATATGTGTGTGTGAGAGAGAGAATGTGTGTGTAAGAGGGGGGAGGAGAGACGGAGGGAGGGGAAGTGAAGAGAATGAAGGGAAAGGACAGACGGAGGGAAGGAGGAGTAAGAACACCAGTGAGCTACCTTGTTTGAGATACGGGCTCTTTGTTGTTTGCCACTGCCCACAAGCTTCTGGGGATCCTCCTGTTTTCACTTATTCCCCATAATACCCTGGATGACAGATGCATGATATCGCACCTGGATTTATAAGGGCTCTCAGGATTCAACTCAAGTCTTCACATCTGTGTGACAAATGTTTTACTCAAAAGCGCCAACTCCTCTGCCCTTGTTCTATTTCCAAACATTTAAAAATTACAGTTAAACATATTTATTCTCTGTAGACCATGGGATGTGTGTGAAGGGCAGAGGACAGTCTCTTTCTGTTGTGTGAATCTCTGAGGATCCATCCCAGAGGTTAACAGGTATCATGATCTGGTGAGCCATTTGTTTCTGTTACAAAATCTTGCTATGTAGCCCAGGTTGGCCTTAAAACTTCCAGTACTGCACCTGCCTCAACCCTCTATGAGTTGGGATTTCAGGTGCACACTGCCATGCTTCACTTTCACTACTTTTAGGATTAAATACTAAGGCTGGCAATATACTTCAGTGGTAGTGCTCCCCTAGCAAACGGAGGCTCTAGGTTCAATTCCCAGTACCAAAATACTAGTCCACTAAAGACACGTAAGCATATAATCACCGAGTTAAATAGGATAAGCTTTTGGGAATCATAAAAATAACCTAGAAAACAGAGGAGCCACGTTTTTCTTTTGTAAGCAAATATAAATCTAAGTATGCTGATGATAAAGAGATTTGGAATATCTGGAAATTCTGTACAATCATCCTTCAAATGGAATTTTATGTTTGCTCTATTGTTTAACCTTGTTCTTTCACTACAGAGGCTATTCATTTAGCGGCTTAGTCACTTCTCTCGTGCTGTGTATCTGCTAATTGCTCCTAAGACTGGTTTGCTTCCATCTGTGGTATCTATGGTTTTGCTGTTGTTTTTTAACTTGTATTGCTCAACTTAACAGGACAGCCACCTCCCAACTCCCCTCTGGGGGAGTCTCTGGGTGTGCTGCTTTGTCCACAGAGTGGTTCTGTATTTTGCTTCAGTTGGGGATCCTCGTGGTTTCACTATTCCTAAATGGGGTTTCACAAAACACCCTGTACGACTGCTTAGCTCACAAGTTACAGTCTGTAGGATGGTAGAAAACTGAACCCCAGACTTATCTACAGTAAGATTCCAATCAGAGTCCAGGGGAGATTGACAGGCTGCTGCTTTTTTCAGAAGGTCATAAAATTCAATTTTTCTATATCCATAGACTTTAAGACTCTTGGCTCTACTCAGGTGTCACAATTTTCAGCTTTTATTATACATGCTTTTCTTTTTTAATGTTTATTTATTTTTTCTTTTTTTTCTGAGATAGGGTCTCACGATGTAGCTGGCTGTTCTGGAACTTGCTGTGTAGACCAGGCTGGCCTTGAACTTACAGAGATCCACCTGCTTCTGCCTCTTTACTGTCAACTTGATTGGACTGGAAAAAGACACACTGCTTGTCTGTAAATGGACAGTTCTACAATGTTACTAAGCAGGGGAGGCCTCCCATAAATGTGAACGGCACCATCCCATAGGCTGGGGACCCACATAAAACAAAAAGGGGGAAAGCCAGCTAGTGTAGGCATTATTTCCCATTCTCCTTGGTACCACAGCGTGACACACCCTTCCTAAGAAGATGAACTGGAACTCTAAGTCAGAATGAATACGTTTTGCCTTTCAAGTTGTTTCCCTCAGATTTTGTCAGGAGATGAAAGTCTCAGTAATAAAAAAGTACTGGGTATGAAGAAGTACAGTCAGATCTGTGGCTAACCTGACCATGTAGAAACCTTTTAAGAATTGGTTTGTGAGCATTTCAAAAAGCCTCATAGAGGTCCTACGTACTTGAGCTTAATTTAGCCAGAGATTCTGTTGTGAATGCAAATGCCTAGAACGCTGATGGGGAGGGATGGGAAGACTGTTGGGGAGGTTTCTGATAGGAGGGAGGGTAACTCTGGAAACTGGACTAATGGCACTCATTTTAAACTGTGGCAGAGAACTTGTATTTTAAACAAGCCTTGGGACATACGAGGTTAAATTTGAAAGTGATAGACTAAAAATTTTAGTGGAGGAAATTTTGAAGCAGCCCAGTATCCAGGCTGTGGCTTACAGCTAAGTTTTTTCTTTTTAGTGAGAGTTGTAAGCAAAAAAGCATAGAAGAAAGTGTTGAAGTATGTGCAAAATTGGAGCCAAGGAAAAAAATGGAGCTGCTGAAAGCAACAGAGACACCAAAAAAGAAGCCAAGGACATTGAAGGAATAGGAAAGATATCCTGAGGACATCCCAGGTCTCAGGAATTGGCTAGATCCCCCTAAGCTGTGGAGTTTTTATTTTAAATCAATCAATCATGTATGGGTATTTTGCTTGCATATATATATATCTATGCAGTATGTGTAAACAGTGCTTGCAGAAACCAGAAGGCATCAGATGTCTTGGAACTGGCATCATAGGCAGCTGTGAGCAGCCAGTGCTGTTGGGAATGGAACCAGGGTCCCATGGAATAGCAACCAGTGCAGTTAACCACTGAGCCATCTCTCCAGCTCTGGGTGCAGAAGGGTTTTTTTTGTTTGTTTGTTTTGTTTTTGTTTTTGTTTTGTTTTAGTTTTTTTGAGACAGGGTTTCTCTGTATAGCCCTGGCTGTCCTGGAACTCACTCTGTAGATCAGGCTGGCCTTGAACTCAGAAATCTGCCTGCCTCTGCCTCCCAAGTGCTGGGATTAAAGGCATGTGCCACCACTGCCCAGGTGCAGAAGTTTTTAATTCACTTGAAAACACTGTTTTGAGAAGAGAACTCCAGGGCTACCTGTTAGGAAGTACTTGAAAGGCTGACCTTAGGGAAACATGTCCCAACTAGGACTGGACCAAAGCAATCAAGATCATACTCAAGAGGACCAACATTAGTCCTGTAACTATATGCCAAGCATCCAAGGCACAAGGTGGCATTGGCACACTGTTAGGGAAGTGTTTCCTCAGGTGTATTCTGAGACCACTACCTCTGTGTTTCAAGGGAGGCTGATTGAGCTTGTGGTGGTCCCTGACTTTATTCACACATTGCTGGCTTTGTAGACAGGCAGAGAGTTACGGAATCATGGGCCTTCTACCCTGATTTCAAAGGAAGGCATAGAGATCCAGCAACATAGAGCAGAGTTGGTGTCCTAGAAGGAAACCCTTCAAAGGGCAAAGTATTAAAATGAGGAGGTGAAGCCAAGGATGCAATGAAAACCCTAGGAATATGGAATGTCTACCAAGGTTCAGTTAATTAGTGACCCCTTCAGTTAATTAGTGATACAGTTAATTAGTGAGGGTCGTAGAAATTGCAAATAGCAACACTTATGAGGGCAAGAGTGCTCAAGACCTCTGGGGCCCCCATCACACCATTCTGGACTTCAGATGGTGGATACACAGCTATGTGAGTTAACATTTGCCATGTTGGGTATTGATGTTGGTTTGTCCAATCCTTCATGTCATTCTGCTGTATCTCTTTTTCTGAATGGGAATGTACACTTTGTGCCATTGTGTATTTCCAAAACTCAATTTCTTTTTTAATTTTATAGGAGCTCATAGCTAAGGACTTGTCTTGAGTTTCTGAAGAAACTTAGAACTTCTGAACAACACTGTTAAGACTACATGGATTAGATATATCTTGCTTTATTAGTCGACCACAAACCTTTAGGGACCAGGGATGGAACATTACGATGTAAGGAGATGTGTCTGGGTATTGAGTGACAAAGGCTAGACTAGAAATAGACAATGTTGTCAACTTAGGGGCATGATGAAACATACTTTTGAGTGTGCTTTTTCAAAAAGGATGAGCTAAGGGAATCTGGGGCAATTCACCCTGAATGTAGATAACAGCACCCATAGAGTAGGGTCCGGGTAAAAGGAGAAAAAGGAAAAAGCCAGGCAGCAGAGGCATTTTCTATGCTTAATAGACACCACGTGACCTATTCTGCTTTACCGTGCCCAGGCTCTGTAGTAGATAGAAACTATTAAAACCATGAACTGAAATAAATCTTCCTTGTCTTAAGTTGTTAGGCACTGATAGGTAGCCACAGCAACAAAAAAATTCACATTAATAAAATGTGTGTGCATGTATGTATATATATAGTTTTTCTAGCATTTTAATATTTTATAGTAGAAAGTAGTTCAGTCTGCTTTCCAAATGAAATTCCTTGAATATCACTTTGATACTACCAGTCAAGAATTATGGCCTTAATTAACAGAAACCCTCAACCGAAGAGACTAAGTGACTGTGGAGTGCTCAGCCCAAAATTGACATTTACACATCACAGCCCTCTTCACAAAGCTCAGGATGCTTCCTGGAAGAGGGGGTGGAGAGAGGGTAGGAGCCAGAGGTGGTAGAAACCCTTTAGGAAACAGTGTTTTCCGGACACAATGGGGCAATTGCACATATGAACTCAAAGTGATTCGGATATTATGCACAAGACCTGTGAAGCCCAAGCCAGACAAAATCCTATCATAGAGGGGCCAAGATGGGCATGGAATCCCACCACTAGCTCAGAAGCTATTGGCATGTGATAACTCCTGGAAGAATATTAGTTTTCTTGAATGATATGACCCCTGGTAGGTGGACATGTTCAGACTCGTTGGGCAACAGAAATTGGATTAGATTGGGGCAGGAAGAAATCTGCAAGTTTGATGGTAAGGGATGGGTAGATGGTTAATGTGTGACTATATTCAAGATATACTGTATGACCTTTTCAAAGAATTGTGGCCTTTTAATGTTTTTTTTTTCTGACATTAATGATTCCCAAGGAAGTAAAAGCACTTTGATAAGGAATATGTAAAACAATATTTTAGAACAAAAAAAAGTAAATTTTTATGGCTGTTTTACTCCCGGTGATGGGAATTGAACTGAGGATATACAATGATAGACAAGTGGTCTATTAGTGAAATACATTCCCAGCCACTGCAGCTCTCATTTACATTGATTCCTGTTATGATTTGAATGTCAACTGTGCCCCCATAGAAATGTTCTGGGCACCTGGTCTTCACCTGGTTGCACTGTTTGAGGAGCTTACACATCTTTTGGGATATACGGTATCTAGGTGGCACAGCTGGCAGATATAGGTACCTAGGGAGGGTCTTGAAATTATTCCTGCCTCTCTGCTTCCTGATCTACCAAGACGGAGAGAAGTCTCCACCACAGACTCCTTTCACTGCCAGTTGTCATGGCTTCTGTGCATGATGGATTGAAACTATAGAAAAAATAAATATTCTCTTTCTGATACTTCTGTCGGGTATTCTGTCATGAGAGAAGTAACTAACTTGAGCTCTTAAGATGAGAAACAGAATCGATATATAGGGTAATACACTGCTGCCTCACTTGGTACTTAAGCTAGGCGGCTTCACTTTACATACAGATTGAGGGAAAAAGAGGTGCTTCTCACCCAAGAAGTTGGCTAGCTATACTGCTCATCTGCTCACCT
>JADRCH010000016.1:13302366-13404866 GCA_019843965.1 Rhynchomys soricoides | reverse complement strand
TAGTTATTTACACCTCACTGAAGATGAATGTCATCAGCCTCTCAACTCTCCTAACATAACACAAAACCACAATCTTTTGTAGTGAAGGAAATTTTGACTTGTGGCAGGAGACAATAACCTAGGAGCAGTGGTAAGGATAATGCACGACACTTAAAATGATGAACAGTGACTATGTGCCAGGCACTGAAATAAGTAACTTACATGTATTTTCTTAGGACAGGGCACTGTTCTAATTATCTCCCTTTTATATTTGAAGAGACTGAGGTTAAAGATATCTAATAATATATCTATGAACACAGAGCAGGAAAAATTGAAACTGGAATTGATGTAGTTCGGGATCAGCTTTCATTTACCACACTTACTGAAAGGGCTGGCAGTGTCCCTTGAGTTGCAGCAAAGGGTCACAAAGCAATGATCAGTACCTGATCAAACAGGAATTCAAATCGTCTGATTTTCTCAAGTTCAGAACCCACCCAATATATGAAATGGGCTATTTGTAAAATCTATGATTCATGTGAATTTTCCTTTATTAGAATAGATGGAGCAAGCCCCCCCCCCCCCCAAGCCAAACAGATACATCTTAAAACTATTAAAAACAAAAAAACCAAGAAAACCCCAAACCAAACAGAAAAAATGGGGGAAAACCACTTTACAAAACAGGAAACTCTTCTGAACAAAACTTAGTAACTGTTAATGTGCATAGAATCCGAATTACTACACACCTTGAGTACATCCCTTTTAACTAATTTTTTGCTGCAGATTTCTCTGAGTAAATTGTTAAGTTAAAACCATGTTTTTTTTTTTGCTTGAAGGTTAAGAGCATACACCAATGGTTAAAAAAATAAAACAGCATAACTTTCTAGGGCAGCTAGGTTAGCCTCTGACGAACTGAAATGTTCTTCAGATCTCAACGATCCATTTTCTCATCCTTTACAGTAATCCAGAGGAGTTCCTCCAAGGACAAAACCAAACAACGAACTACATGGCCCCCCCGTTGAAATTCAGTGCTTTGAAGAGCTCAGGCTCTTACCTGCCCGTGTTTTAGTCCTGTGAATCTCACTGTTATGAGAGGAATTTCGGGAAGCCGACCCCATTTTACCGACATGATTTGACCCCCATGCCAGGGAATGTTCTCTCACAGGAGATGCTCATGCCGGCAGGGCAGACAGCTCAGCGCTACCATTAGCAAAACGGTAAGAGGAAGCCAGGGACTGGTTGAGAAAGCGTATAAGGGGAGGGTTGAGGGTGCTTGCTTCCTTGAGACAGTCTTAACTATTTGAATGCTGCTGGTAAAGCTCACCACTCTACCCTGAAGAACACAGGAAATGAAAGAAAACTGAAGTAACTCACAAATGCATGTGTGGACAGCATTTGCATTGCAGTATGGGAAATATGGCAAGGATCGAGACCACACATAATACTGGAAGTTAAACACATATCTACTAAAAAACATATTCTTAATTGCATAAAAAAGCAATGTTTTGTAAGAAAATATTTTAGCAAAGTTGCCAATGGTAAAATGGTGACTGGTTATTATTCTTAAATTTAATATGCCTATATTTAACCAGTGTTAACATGATTTAACTGTACTGTGGAAAAAGAATCTAACAACATTTTAAAATGGATGAGATTGGTCATGATAACACTAGGGTACTATGCAAGAAAATCAGTTTTCACTTTCCTAAAGCTATCCTTTTAGAAGGTTGGGTACTCCATGACCATTGTGATTAGGCATCTTGGAAAGTTCTTTCATATACAAGGCACAGAAACTAGGAACTGGGCCTGAATGGCTCACTATAAAGTTAACCAGTGTATCAGCAGGGGAGAAAGTCCATTTTAGTGAGAGAACTTGAGTCTAGCTAGGTAGGAACTGGTCTAAAATCTGTCCTGTGTCTTCAAGCTGTCCTTGAAAAATGAGAGCTTAATAGAAAAAGATAATCAGTGGCGTGAAGACCACTCTCTTCATGAAGGCAAGCAGTATGTATGATCCAAGGACCTTAATACGTGTATAGTACTCACAATTTACTTAGCAGGAAATGGTACTACTGCTCAAAGACAATAAGACAAAAGAGAAACTGCCCATCTTCCTCTTACACTTCCTGTTTAGGGCTCCTAACCTTCTGAAAAACATTCAGTCTATACATCTGCAACGTCTGCATATTACAGATGACTCAAAGGTTATGTATGCAGGACTGATAACTAAATTCCTTATATAATAAAACTATACACATAAAAACTTGGCACCATTGGGCAACACGTATTATCTAGGAAGTGTCCACAGCCTGTTGGCAGTCACAGCTTAACATATGGGATAGCAAACCCAAGTTTATTATTGTATTCTTATAGACACATACGCCATGTTTACTCAGAGAGACTTTCCTAACTGTTTTCAGATACAACTCATATGTATTAGTTAGTAGCTGAATAACTACTATATGGTCTCATTAACACATACTAAAAAATTAGTATTCTTAGCACTTGGTAGGCACTTCCAGTGGTTACATCACTGGCCTAATATGTGCAAGGCCCTGCAATCTCCAGCACTGAGATAAAAAGAGAAAACAACTAACTCCCAAACAGGGTAAAAGAAGTGAAAGTTCATTATTTTTATAGAAAAAATAGCGTTAATATCTACAGTATCACTTTTGGGTTTTTTTTTTTTTGTTTTAACAATATAGGAAACATCATTCAATAGTTAGGAAAAAGACGTGATTGATACTCATTTATCTGTACAATAGGGTAGATACACACAACTATTTCTCTCTCATTACCTCTGCTAGGGTAGATACACACAACTATTTCTCTCTCATTACCTCTGCCTATACTGACAAAGTTACAGTGTTCTGCAGCAGCTGTATAACAGTCTTATTTAACAGTTAGCTACAGCCACTAACTGGAAAGATGGCATGTTAATACGCCTGGCCACTGGGGCACTTGCAAACACCCGGTAAAGGGAACCGTAGTGCAATCTGCACAGCTATGAATTTGCAATTTTTCGAGTTTCCATTGCTGGAGACAGTTTAGCCCCCAAAGATCAAATCTCGAAGCAAAGTCTGAAAGAGGAACCATGCCAATTGCAAAAGAGTGTTGTCATTTTGACGACGGAGAGGAACGGAGGCAAGAGGTCAACTGGTTCTTTAAGTGATGACAGACTTGACTCTAACACAGGTAGCCCGTTTCCCCGTGCCGGCTCATCACCTGCCTCTTACCTAATGCTAGTCCTTTAAGGTTAAAAAATATTACGGAAAAAGGAAAAAGAAACTACTTAGTAATGCATTTGGTTGAAAAATAAGCACACGATGACAGGGAACGTGGGTGGGAAGCCAGACCTCCTGTAGCCCTGCCTGAGTATTATCTAGACTTGCTACTTGAAACACTTTATGGAGCTGCAGTCTGTAGAGTCCGGAAGTTGGGGTGAGATTCTGTTTCCGTTTCATCAAGTTCCAGTTTCTAAGTCTGATCTCAGGCTATCTTTTTTGCTGTCTGTATTACCCCCTCAGCAGTCTCACTGTCCTATCCACCATGCAACGGGAGAGGTGATGAGAGAGTCTCTACTGACTTGCTGGTCTTATAATGTGTGTGTGTGTGTGCGTGTGTGTGTTTCGATAAGATTCCAGTTTAAAAGCAAAACAAAAAATAACAGAAACATTTTGAATTCACCCAAACCAGTTACATTTTCATTACATTTTCAAGGGTAACTTAGAATTACAGGCCACTAAGCAGAGAAGCCATTCAATAATACATGGTTTGGTTTTTCCCAAGGGAATTTTCTTTTGTTGATAGCAACTACTGACGAAGCAAGGAAGCTAAAGAAAACATGCAGGTTCTGCAGCTGTCAGTACGTGGAATACAGTATGCATCCCATCCTGACGTCTTATATATTTTTTCACTTTTAAAACAAGAATGGAGCCAATATATAAACACATAATTAGGTTAGAAATGATTTAGTAGACTGTATTTCCATCCTGTATTTTTCCTGTAGGAAAAAATGGTGAAAAAGCAGATTTGGTGCAAGAGTTTTGTGGTAAAAGACACTTTATTTACAAAACCTGGAGTCATAGCCAGGATAGTAAATGTACTCTCAAAGGTCTTTGTGCTTGCTCCCTACTCTTGGTGGGGGCCTGCTGGAGAGAACTTATGGGGTGTGTGCCCTTGAAGGTGGTTATGAAGTACCAGCTCCTTACTTTGCTTCCCCTCCAGCAGATGCTGTGACCATGGGGTACTTTACTACCACAGGCTCAAAGCAACAACACTAGGTGAACATAGGCTGAAACCTCTGAAATCGAATCCTTCTTAAAGAGACGATTATAGCAGGTAATTTGTTACCATACAGAAAGCTAATACATTTAGTAACCCTTTTTGGCTGTATTTTTATTAGCTTATATAACTGAGTGCCTGAAAGGCTTAGTTAGGGAAAAGAGGGTACATGGTTTTTTTTTTAACTTGAAAAAAAATTTATTTGCTCTGTTTCTTTCCCCCTTTCCCTAATTCTTCCCAGGATCTCGCTACTTCTCCACATCTTCTATTAAAAAAAAAAACCAAAAACCAAAACACTACCAACACCAAGCAACCCTTTAAAAGCACAATACTGAAAGTCAAGACAATTTTGGTTTTTGCCAAAGAAGAGTTAAGACAAAAAAAAAAAGGCCAAAACAAACCCAAAATACAATTGAGCTCATTTTTTTCTTTTCTTTTCTTTCCACTGAGCTCATTTTGAGTCGGCCAGCTATTTGTGGGCATGGGCATTGCCCCAAAGTGTGTTTGCTATAAAGAGGGTCCATTTTTATAAGAATGCTGTTGAGTTCAGTATAAATGTACAGAGATACCTGTGATTCTTTAAGTGATCCTTAACTGAGTATATCTTTGTGTGTTTATTTCTTTGTGTATGCAGACAGATGGTTACAGGTAAGTAAATAGACTGCAGGACAAGGGAGGAGTCAATGTTACCCTCACTTGTTTGAAATGAAAATAGTTTTCATTTAGGATCAGGAATCAGTATAAATAACTTAATTTCTTTCTCTTCAGGACATACCACAAAAGTATTAAACATACGTAAATCAAAGTATTGAGAATACATGTGGGGTTATTATAGATTTATTTCTTAATTTTACATTCTATAGAATCCTGTGGTGAACAAACAACTTCAACTGGATCTGTGAAACTGAACTGAAATGTGTTTGTGAGCCATCATGTAGGCATTGGGAATTATTGAACCCAGGACCTATGGAAGAACTGCCAGTGCTGATCTATCTCTTCAGCCCCAGGTTTCAATGTCTTAATTTAACTTCCTAAGCACTATAGAGGATACAAAAAAAAAAAATCCTCCTAAGTAGAAATAGATCTGAGAAAGTCTTAAAAGTCTTGTAATTTAATTTTCTTCCCTCTATCCCTATAAATATTTCTTTTGATCACAGCATAAAGTCCTTCTATTGGATTTTAAACCCGATTTAATAATTTCTGCATTGTGTGTGCATGTTCAGTGTGTGGTGTGAGGTGAGAGAGATGGGGTCTGAACCTCTTCTCCACACTCACTCAACAGGCATGCCCTAAGGAAGAAGGCCCACAACAGCAGGGCTCTTGAAAGGATGCAGTAATGTGGTATTACATGTGGTACATGACATGTGGTACACAGTGGCAACGCTCTGGCCACGGCTCACATTGCTGCTGTTTTGTTTCAGACATTAGACTGCTTCAAAGTAGCTCTGAAGTGAAGCCCACTCATTCCCTGTCACCTATAGGCAGGTGGTGACAAGCACATGAGCACAGAATGCCCAGAAGATACTTACTTTGCTCTTCTTGCTGCTGGACATTTTACTCCTGATGTAGCTGAAGGTGCGACTAACCTTAGTCCCACTCTTTTCTTCAAAATTCTTTTTTGAGGGGCTCGGAGGCAGGAAATTACAGGTTTCTTCTGTTATACTGAATAAGAAAAAAAGATTATGTTTTTCAGGACTAGAAATGTTAAATAATGGACTGAGTAAGAATCAGGCAGTGGCTATTGAATGGTCTCATATACCATGTAAACAAATCTGAAATTAAATATAAAATTAATATTGGATATACCGACTTCTTTGCTTGAAAGGACATCCATACACACAAAGGGATGGCAAGGTTTGTGCTGAGAAAGCTGGCAAAACAAAATCTTAGGACAAGGACCAGCTCATTAACAACAGAGGACACACATCTTTTTTTCAGGCCTACTGACAAACTGTGGTCCCATCTAGAAAACTATGTACAACTTTCAGGTGAAGAATAAGCACATTTCAGGCAGAATGTGCATAGATTCATTCTAGAGAGCCAAGTTTACTGATCAAGAAGTCTGAATGGAATTTAAGTCCATCCAATCTGGACATGTTCTGATTTTAGGAGATTTATAATAGTGAATTTCCTTAAAGTACACCGGGATCTAAATAAATAATGTACGGACAAAGAACCCATCTAAGCGATTTGCCTGGTATTTAGCACCGTCCCACAGGGCTGTAGCTTCAGCCCCTCAAAGCACATTCATAAGCAGAACCATCAAAGGACCCTCTTAATGGCCTTATTCATATATGTGGTGGTTATAAAACAGAGATGTCCATTGTTAAGGGAATGTTATAAAAACCACTGCTCTTGAGAAAGAAAAAGATTTGAAAGCACTATAAAGAGAAACACTCATTGGAAAGACTCTAGATCACAATCAAAACTAAAGTCTTTGTGAAAAAGGGGGCAACCTAAACAAAATAATCACAAATCCAGTGACACCAAATCACAATGTTTAATTTCATAAACACAAAAAACCTAAATTTCGAGTCATTGGGGATTTTGCGCATGTTGTGAAGTGAAAATGCACAAATGCATTCAAGGTGGAATGAGGCTCAGTGATAAGATACTTACCTAGCATGCAGTATTAGGACAGAAAGAGGGGGAGGAGGAAAAGGATAGCCTCAGTTCTAACATGCAGAGGAATATACTACACATAGCTTTTCTTTTGGGAACGGAGATGGAACCCAAAGCCTCATGCATGTTCAGCACAGCCACTGAATTATATCACCAACTCTCAGCTTTAAAGGGTAAAATGACTAAGAAGATAAAAAGACTGCAAAAGTTTGCTTATGCACACAACACACACACACACACACTCACACACACACACTCACACAAGCACATATGCTTAACTCTAGGAAGCAAAGTATTAAATTTATTCAAAATTGAAAATCTCCACAAGCCAAGAATATTTAAATGTATAATGCTAGATATAAGTATATTTTACATGAATAAAAGCAAATGATCATCTTTATCATAGACAATATAAAGAATAAGAGGATAAAATGATTGAGGAAATTTTAAAAGATAAAGCCTACGTTGTAAAACACTTTCTAATGATTTCAACTTTGCCATTTGAGGAAATCAAAATGTGGGTAAGCTCAAAGAACTCAAGAGTACTCAGTTAAACATGGTAAGATAGTTTGTCTTCATTTCACTTTGGGAAAGGGAGTAAGAAACTAAACGTCTCGTACCTCTCGGTCAGGTTGGCACTGGTACTGTGGAAGGGCCGTGAATCTAGAAAACAAAAGCCACAAGAGGTAAAGTTAGCACACAAAGATCTTGTCCCGATGATAAATGTACCACCTAAAAGTTCAGACATAAGAAGCACAAAGTCCCTGAAAGTCAGTGCATGGTGTCTCTTCCTTAGAAAGGGTAGAAGGAGGAGAAATTAAACTGAGAACCTTCAAATTAGAATGGACATATGAACAATGTGTATTTGAAGAAAGTAAATTTAATCCAGGATCTGGGTAACTGAAAACATTAGTTGTTATGCTTAAGTACAGGTGAAGTACATTTAGATTGTTTTTAATGAATGCTCAGTTCCCATGGGTCATCTTTCAGACGTTTATCAAAGAATATAAAAGAAGAAAGCAAATGTTAAATTTTTTACTTTTGATCCCATTTGTAAATATTTCCATTGGAATAATCTAATATTATCTGATAGTTTCCTGAGAATTCCTGGAAATAGATTAATGAACCAGAAGGAACAAAGTGCTGGCAAAAGAGCCCCAGCTCCACCTCTAGTGTGGGAAAGACTTCTCCAGATCAGTTCCTCAACTGTGAAGTGAGGGGAACCAGGCGGTTAGGTCTTTTTCAGGTTGACAGTAATAAAATGCACGGGGCAGATGCATTCTTCTCCTCCCTTAACAGAAATGGAACCCCATGACTAAAATTCCAAGGCCATGTGTGGTGGCAGGGTAGTAAGCAGAAAAAGGGAACAATATAATTATTTCTCTATGAAACATACTAATACGGGTAAATTAATAGATAAATGAATTAAGAATTACTATTAAAACAAGAAAGACTTGAACTACTATCGAGAATTTAGAAGTGACCAAAGCTTTAAGCACAAAGGTGAATGGCTTTCGATTTTGAGTATGATCATTCATGGCTGCTATTCAACTGCTGTTTAACTACTGTTATCATGTGGAACACACACACGCTTTATTCTTTGAGGGCGGTTTTGAAAGCCTCCAGGGTTATTATGAGTAAAACTGACAGAGGTTTGAAGATGCCCCAGATGACATTATTGGCATTGTAAACTCTGTCAACCTCAAGTAGGTTCTACATTCTAAATGTAAAGTTATAATTGTTACTTAGGTAACTTCAATATTCAACTGGTAGGAATAAAGTAAATGAAACACTAACGGGATTCTTCAAAATTCTGTTTTCCTCTACCTGACAACTTGGGGTGCTTCTATTACTTCTGCCATGTCTGGAAACAGTAGCTTGGTAAGAAGCATCTGCCTCCCAACTCTGCAGAATCTAGTTGTGAAACTAAGCATTTTAACCTACAAAACCTTAGTTAGCTTTAAAACAAGAGCTCATTAAAACAATGGCTTTAGAGCTTTTCCAACCCCGGAGCCTTCAATGATAAAAGCATTCAGCTCTCCTAGAACTGCCAGCATTGCACTGCACATTTAAGCAATGCACTAAGTTACCACTCTAGTAAACTATACAAAATAAAAGTCAAATTCATATTGCAGAAAAACATGAACTTGGCAAAGAAAAAAAGCTACTGGTTGATTTCTGTGGAATAAATGAAAACTAAATACATATGTGATTAGGTACCAAGAAAATCTATGGCAGCAAATCTAAGAGTTCCCAATGTTTTTACTGCTGAAAAAGAATTTCAGTTACTATGACTTCTTACATGTGGCTCTGGGAAAAAAAAAAAAAAAAAACCAGATTAATTTACCACTGCCACCAAAATTATTGCCTCTGAAATTCCTGAAGTGTAGAGACTTTAAGAATATGAGACAGCATGGGCCATCTCCATGACAAATTATAAACAGAAGAAAATAAGCCTATCATTAACTCATTAACCATTATTGCAGATAAATAATATTTAATCCATATTTTTTTTTTATTTTAAGACACAAAATAACATGCAGACTTATACCTAGGGATTTTGAGCTGCAACCATTGTGTAGACATACAATAAAATATATTCTATAGAACAAGGGTCTCATTGAGCATAGATGGTTTATACATTATTATGGCTTCCTAATTAATAAATTTAGGAAGTATAACATATCAAATATTGTCTTAAGCCTTTACAATGTATCTTAAAGCTTCTTAACCAAATTTATTAATGTATTTGACTACTTTCTCCTCATTAATCTCACTGGTATTTTTGGACTGAATGAACCATTTGAGAAATGCTAGTCATTGGACTCAAAAGATTCTTTTGCTTTTATGTTTTTAAGATTCCAATGAGAGCTGGGCAGTGGCGGCGCATGCCTTTAATCCCAGCACTTGGGAGGCAGAGGCAGGTGGATTTCTGAGTTTGAGGCCAGCCTGGTCTATAGAGTGAGTTCCAGGACAGCCAAGGCCACATGGAGAAACCCTGTTTCAAAAAACCAAACCAAACCAAAACAAAAAAGATTCCAATGAGAGAAGTCCAAGAGCCAGAAGAATAAATAGAAATAAGTAGCAGTGGGGGTGAGGGTGGGGAATTTGGGGAACCAGTGGAAAGTTCTGGACACTAGGGATGAGAGAGGCTCCCAGGACCCAATGGGGATGACATTAGCTGAAATACACAACAGCAGGGAGATAGAGCCTGAAGTGACCACCTCCAGTGGAGGGATGGGGCCACCCACCCACCTAAATATTTTTAACCCAGAACTGTCCCTGTCTAAAGGAAATCCAGGGACAAAAATGGAGCAGAGGCTGAAGGAAAGGCTATTCAGAGACAGCCCCACTGTGAGATCCATTCCATCTGTAGACACCAAACTCCAACACTATTGCTGATGCCAAGATGTGCTTACAGACAGGAGCCTAGTATGGATGTCCTCTGAGACACTCTGCCAGTACCTGACTAAGACAGACGCAGATACTCACAGTCATCCATTAGACTGAGCCGGGGACCACAATGGCAGAGCTAGGGGAAGGGATGAAGGGGACTGCAACCCCATAGGAAGACCAAGAGTATACATGGGCTGGTCCATGGCTCCTGCTACATTGTAGCAGAGGACTGTCTCATTTAGCATCAGTGGGAGGGGAGGTGCTTGGTCCTGTGGAGGCTTGATGCCCCAGAGAAGGGGGATGCCAGAGGGGTGAGGCGGGAGTGGATGGGTGGGTGGGTGGGTGAGCACTCTCTTAGAGGCAAAGGAGAGGGGAATGAGGTGGGAAGTTTGTGGAGGGGAGACCGGGAATTGGGATAACACTTGGAATGTAAACAAAAAAAAGATTAATTAAAAAAAAGATTCCAATGAGACTAGTAATGTTCTGGGATTACAGTTTTTTCACAGCGATAAGGAAGTCTACTGAGTTTTTTTTTGTTTTTGTTTTTGTTTTTAACCATAACCTGGCTGTTTTTCTAAAGTACTACACCAATACTTTGGATTAAAGAGATTTGAGAATTTCTGACCTCTCAAAGCTGAAGTTGATTTTTGCAGCTTTCTGCCTACTACAAGGGATACAATGTAAACATCTAATGAAAAATACACTGAACATCAATGAGGCTACCACTGAAAACTAAATAGTATTCTATGCCAAGGCCAGTTCCTTTTAAAAGACAACGTGGAATGGCAGCCACAATAATTTTACTATAAGCACAATTATATAAACACAAGTATTAGAGGCTTGTAATATTAGTTCTAACAACAATGCATTACGTCATGATAGAAATAGTTTTCCCATTAAAAATGTAAGTCCCACAGTATCCTGGGAGTCCTCTAAACTTGAAGTCAAGGTCTTCTAATAAAAGAAGACTCAGCTGCATTTCAAGTTTACTAAAACTGACTTCTCAAAACGTTTCATACCAGCTGTTACTAAGCACTTATTAATTTGATCTTGTAACTCACTGAGAGGAGTGCAGCATAAAAGAGTTTTAGAAGGACAAAAAAATTAAAACAAAACAAAACAGAACAAAAAACCAAAACCCTCCCATTTCCTAATCTGTGGGATCTATTATCATAGTTTTTGTTTTTCAAGTATATGGAATGATCAAAAGGGAAACTTTTAGGTATCACTGACAGATAGCCTACCTATGTGTCCCAGAAGACAGAGAAAAATGGATAACAGAAATTAAAATGGAAGCTGTAAAACGGCATGTCCTGTAAAGCTAAGATGCAGCACTCCTACAGGCAGAAGTAGGATGAGAACACAACCCTCATGCCTGAGGCATTGCTGTGGAAAGACTCCTCTACTAGAATCCACAGACCACTGAAACAGTAAAAAAATCAGTCTCACCAAAATAGATCTCCAAGGGTGTGCACGTCAGGTGCCTTATAGAAGATGACAGAATACAAGGATATAGAAGATTCAGCATGCAAGAAGATGAAAAGCCCTCAGACAAGTTAAAAGTTAGCTCATTTAGTCACAAGCCTATAGCAGTTTAAAGCTAGCTGGACTTTGGAGACCAGCCATTAGAGACCAAATTAGCTTACTTACAAAACTCTTCCTCCTTATCACTGGAATAAGAAAAGCCAAAAGAAAAGAGAGTTTTAGATTTAAGGAGGAGTGGAGAAACGCTGACAGATAAGGAGGTCCACCTTGCTGGCTTCACGGGCCACTGTGCCAAGACGTAGGTTAACAACAAGATAGTAGAGCGTGCAAAGGTAATGCCAGGACGAAGAAAAAGGTACTTCCAACCTAGGTGGGAACAGGATAATAACAATGGCTTTTGGGATCCTAGGAAAGGTTATCAAAATTAACAATTTATTTGTTTATTACTTGCTTATCTATTTTGTTTTTCAAGGGAGGGTTTCTCTGTGTAGTCCTGCTGTCCTAAAACTCACTCTGAAGACCAGGCTAGACTCAAGCTCACAGAGAACTACCTTCCTCTGTTTTCCAAATACTGGGATTAAAGGCATGTGCCACTACTGCCCAGCTAACAATATATTTACATATTTGTTAATGAGCATGAACAACTGCAATGCAGTTTAACAAATAACCTAAAATTCGCACTTGTTAAGTTTGAAAACAAGAAGCAAATTCTTTTTAATGGTCCCAGTTGATAGCTTGAGTTTCTTTCTTTAGGATGTACAGAAAATATCCAATAGTGATGCTGTTCAGGGTTCGGTATTTACTGCTCTGCTCACTCATCCCAAATTTCCTACCTCACTCCACCTCTTCCTAGCGTATGCACGCAATATACTGGGGCCTCCTTCTTCTATAATCTTCGAGGCAGAGCAGAGCCATCGTTCCAGGATTCGACTCGTTCATCTCCTCACTCACTCGTGGGCGGGTGGGAAAGCCCCCCAACATAGGAGGGAACACATCTTTTCCTGCCACCTTGTTCTTCTTCTATTGCTTCAGCAGCCAGGTGGTATCTATAATCTGACAGCTACTTAGCACCTTTTACAAAGGTGCAAAGCTTAGCACTATCATCTTTGGATCCTTGCATCCCTCCTCATTTGGGCTTCTTGGACCTTCAATTTCTCTCCTGAGGTTACTATTCTGGACCAGCTGCAGTGCGAACCCCACAAAAGCCTTCAATTGACCTGTAAGATTTTTCTTTCCAACATCATTTCCATCACGGTTGGTCTGAAACGTTTTAATTTACAAGCTTCAACTGCCTTTGGGAAGAAACCCTACATACTCAGTTTAGATTCCCATATACCAATTTCTAGTTTCTTTTGATCTGAACTTTCTTCAATTCCTGAAGACTGATAATTCCAGAACACTGAATGTTTATTTTAGTTGCTTCATTTACTATTTTCTACTAGATTCAACTTGTTCTCTTATCTGTAAATTGGAAATATAGCCAAGAAAGAAACTATCAGTAAGTTCATCCTTCATCCATCATTGTCTAGTCTGGCACACAGCAAAGAGTTGGTACCCAAATACGATCTGGAAAATAGATACATAAATTTTCCTTTTATCATTTGGGAAACTTATTAAGGCCCTAAATCAAATCAAAGATTTGCCCTGTACCTAATATGAAAGCTACAACAACAACATCAGATTATGAAGTTGAGTTCCCACCAATGAGGTGAAATGATGCTCCCAACTAGTCCCCTTGCTTGCCCAGGCTAGGTCACTGTTCTCTTTTGTAAAAATACACCGTCTTGCTGAAACTTTGTGTGGTACCTGGAATATTTTTTCCAATAATTTGGAGTTCTTTTCCATCATAATAGACAATGTTCTTCTTTCCAAAACTACTTAAATTATAATCAGGGAAAAAGAGACTTTGGCATTAGTTTGGGTCACAGTAAACTACAGAACTTCATGCCCATTATACAACAGGAAGTACACCAATGACTTTAATTCACACCAAAGGCACACACAGCACATTACCATTACTTAACAGTTGATGTGACTGAGGGTAAAGGGTTTCTATAGCAGTCAGTCATTCATCATTATATGTGCTTACATAAAACATCAGTTAAACTACCTTAATGAAAAACTGACTATAAACTGAGTGTGAAGGTGTATGACTATTATCCCAGAACTTGGGAAGTAGGGGGCCTTAGGCATGCTCAACCGGAACGGAACAGCAGGTCCGACTGCCCATAAAACATGCATGTGTGTACACACAGGAAACCAGAAGAGAGTCAGGGTCTCCTTGAACCTGGAGTTCACGGTCCTTAGCTAGGCTGGAAGGCAGCAAGCTCTAGTGGTCCTTTTTACCCTCCCCCCTAACCCCCTGTACCATGCTGGGGTCACAGAAAAGCCTGAGGGCATGCCTAGCATGTTATGTAGACACTGGGATCCAAATGCAGGTGCTTATGATTGCACAGAAAGAGAATCATCTTTTATGCCATAACTCTACTGTGAAAATCTGTTAAGCTTAAACATCCACTTAACAAAGATGTAAGACAGAACTCATTAATGAAGGGCAGCTATGTTAGTTTCCAGATCTTTTGAATTAAATTTTAAGAGGACACTGAAAACACACCATAGACACCAGGAGCTTGTGCTTAGTTCCCAGAATATCTGACCCTATAGTAAAGAACAAGTGCATCACTCCCTTTTATCTTTGCATCATGATTGCACACTGTAATTACTCACTGAAAATCATTTTTCAAACAGGTTCCTTGAGCTAGATAGATTACTTAGTGGTTAAGAGCAATGGCTGTTCTTCCAGATAACCTGGGTTTGATTTCCAGTAGCTACATGGTAACTCACAGCTATCTTTGACTTCAGTTCCAGAGGTGCCAATGCCCTCTTCTGGACTCTGTGAGCACAGCATGTATGTGGTGCAGATGTAGATGCAGGTAAAAACACCCATTCACATAACATAAAAATAAATCTTAATAATAAAAAGAAGGTTCCTTAAGGGGACAAGTTGGTGACAAACATTTATACAATTAAGATGCTTGCAAACATTTTTTATGCACACATGTCTTGTGTTTATAAATCCCATGTGTCGATACACCCTTGGCAGCCAATTGACCTGCATTTGCACAAAGTTTTAATAGTCATTTTCAGACTTAATCCTCCTGTACTTGCTTAAGTAAAAAGGTTCTTCCGCTCTGACTCTTGAGCTTGACATTTCTGAGTGCTCAGACTAGCTTGTCTTCTGTGAAGTTTAGCAGAGGCAAGATCACTTCAAAAATATTTCTAGATTTAAGGAGCCTACTGTGACATAAATACTCATTTTAACATCTGTTTTTGGATAGGATCCTGGACCCTGGAAAAGGTAAGAAAAACTGATTTGTGTCTATATAAGATTAATTGGATCAGGATTAATTTCCTGATTCAGATAATTAAGATAATAGCAGAAAGAGTATCTTTGTTTTTAAGAAACAGTAAATTATTTAGGGGTATAGAAATCTACTCTCTGAAAGGGAGTGATAAAGAAAAGGAGTATTCTGGAAAATATGAATTATTGTAACATTTGGTGATTTGAGGGAAGAAAACACAAATTCTTCATATGATTTTTTCCATGTATTTTCCTTGCTAGGTATTTCTCCAGTGAGAGCTATTTTACCCATTTTCAAGGCTGAAATTATTTAAAAAACCCTTTAAAAAATATTTAAACCTCACAGTATAATGAATGTAATGTATGCATCAAAGAGATTTTTACATAGCAAGGGGAAGAGCTAAAAGTTGATATCTGAGCAGTTATGGTTAAGTATAAAGACAGTCCAAAGAAGAAGCAGACACATTTTAGAAGTTAATAAGATCCCAAAGTAAGAAAAATGTTAGGAAAAGTAGTTAAGGTATACTTTTATTTTTTTATTTTTTTTAAAATAATATACTCACTGTCCAATCCAGGATGACTGATTGTCATTAATGAGATGGATTTTGTCAATGGAGAAGAAATGGCTGATACACGGTAGTTAAATCCCTGTTGTTTAGACCTGTAACATGTCTATAAAATAAAAAGATGAAAAATCAATTCTAAGTACATATTCTTATTTTTAGACATGTGCAGAATTTGCACTGACCCAACTTAGTGAAGGAAGAAGTGGAATCCCATCTGCCTCTTCCACTTAACAGCCACTCGGCTTCTAAGAAGCTGCTCAGCTTTGCTAAGCCCCGTTTTTACCTGGAACTGGTGGGTGTTCATCTTTACAGTGGATTTATATGTCCCTCAGAGAACTGAGTAACGTTTCACATTGAGTAGGTACTCAGTAGGTACCCGCTGGACACAACCGAGTAACTTCACCAGAAGTAACAAGGTACACAGAGAACCGTTCCTTTGAAAAGCCAAACCATCTTCACAGATACACAGTAGGACATGTTGTTATTCTGATTATAAGGACTTGGAAACTGAGATGTGAGCAGAAAGTGTTGCAAAGCAGCAGTGCATCTGGGAAGAGGCGGAATCTCTTTCACTTCCTCTCAGATTGACTGACTGTACATGAACACAGGGCGATTGCAATTTAGTAACTTAACTTCCTCAGTAGAGTTACAGGCAATTTAAATCCATAGCATTTTAAAAGCCATGTAGCCCAAGCAAAAGCAGAGGCTCCTTTTAACATCCCCGAAGGGACCATTGTTACTTCTGGTGATAAGGGACTCACACCTCTTTCATTTTGAGACAGCTCATTCGAATGCTCCTACAAGATGAAATCTGCCTCCTTATGACTCATATAAGTTGAAAGAGACACTGAACATTGACTCCTAGCATGCACTCACTCATTTGGGCCAAAGATTTCTGATTATTCAGAGCTTGTTCCATGCGTAACCATGGAATCTGAGGCAAACAGTTGCTATGTTTCAAATACAACTGTGAGGTCTGAAAAATGGCCTCAGAGAACAGTAGACTTTTAAAGAGGAAGTTGACTACAGACACCTTGTCTAGATCAGAAAGATACATGCAGCACAACACCCACTCTGAGGTTGTGCACAAGAGGAACTAAAGGTAAGAGGAAAGTTCTGTGAAGACTGTGCATAGTGCAGCACACCAAGGCACAAAAAATGCTGATATTTATCTAGAAGCACAGACATTATCTAGAAGGATTAAGTCAGAAAGATAGCAATGATAATTAGTATCATTTACTAAAAGACAGGGTCACCTGTTAAATTTCTCAGAAACGGTCACACAAACAGTATTAAGAAAATCAAAACATTCTCACTGAAAACTGTCTACTTCAAAGTCATGGAAAGAAATAATGAGAGCAACCCTCACCAAGTCCAAGCTAAACTTTATGTGGCATTACACAACTTACTTACAGGGGTGTGAAGCTCTCACAGTTAAGGGAGGAATCAACAGGCATTTCTTGAGCAGTATAATTTAGACAAAGACCATATTTTCTCTAGGAAATAACTTTGGGGCATGGATTTTCAAATTGCTAAATTTAATAATGACATGCAGTATACTTTAAAACTCAATCTACAATGAACTGAATACTTTCCCAATCCTAAAACATTTGCTGTGATAGAATATTTAAATCTGTATAGATTAATGTATCCTTTTTAAAAAGTAATATTATATATACATATATATGTATATATATATCTGAATATATGTATGTGTGCTACATTCATGTCTGGTGCCCCTGGAGGTCAGAAGAAGGCACTACATCCTTGGAACTGGAGTCATGGATGGCTGTGAGCCAGTATATGTGGGTGCTAGGAACCAAATGCTAGTCCTCTGCAAGAGCAGTAAGTGTTCTTAACCACTGAGCCATCTCTCCAGATCAAGTGATATATTCTTAAATATTCATGTTTACTTCTAAAATGTGCTGTTACTAGAACTGAAGATACTATTTAATAGGTAAGTAATCACCACTAGTATTTACTAGCATAATAAAAAGCATAAAAATGAGGTCGTATTTGGGGGTAATGTTCTACTACCACACCCATTAGCAATACATACCTATTTTAGCCTTACCTGCTGATCAAACATCCTATGATGCTGTCTCTGGTCTGGCTCCAGATGTTCTTCTGAAAGTGACATCAAAGAGTTTCTCTGTTCTTCACCACTGAAAGGGTTTCTGAGCTCGCTGGAGTTTGCAGAGCTTATTTCTAGAGATGAGGATGGCTTATTTCCAGCACCACCTCCTCCTGTCAAGCCTTCCAGACTGAAACTGAACACAGAGCACAAGAGTTCAGTCACGGTTTGTAGGTCTCAGAATGGGAGGATACAAAGACCCTCGAACTTGTATATTTATTTCTGTTTCCTACTCAGAGTTCTACAAGAATACAGAGCAGGTAAGTACCACCCAGTGGTACTGGATGCTGAGGAAGAACACCACACATTTACTTCCCTACCTCATTCAACTTATCTAATGTTGAGCCAGAGACCACCATTTTCTCAGCTGTTTTTCCATATGTATAGACCATATTTATTTTATCATCTATGTATGTGCATGCTTTCATTGATGTGATAAAAGTAATCTTTCCAGAATCTGACTCATCTGATGCCAAATGTCACAAAGCACAAGAGTAAGGAGTTTTGAGAATGGAAGGTGAGTGACCTGGCTATGTGCTCACCATGTAGACCCTTGGTAAAATTATATTCAATTATATTTTGGTTGACTGACAACTTTTTGGGTACACTTCTACCCAGAAAACTCTGGTTTCACTAATGAGCAATACCATCTGTGCAAACCTGGCCAGATGATGGCTTAGTGAGAATCATCAGCTGCAAAGAGACACATAAAACACTGGGGCGTTAATACTGAGAAAGGTAACGGGGTTAGGAATTTTAAAGGGGTGCTGAGGTACAGATTTTGTGGTTACTTTCTGTAAGTAAGGCTGAAGAGGAAGGCTATCTGTCTACCCACTTTGGAGGTGCTAACTAGAATAATGCATACATTGGCTATAACTACATTAAAAGAAATTCTTTGAAAGGAGAATACAGTTGCAGCTGATTGTGTTCTCAGTTAGCCACCAGCTGCATTTATATCTGGATGTATACTGAAGCTATAAAGTTCTGTTCCGGGAAAACTGTAGTTAACTGCTACAATTAAGTTCATATATGCCAGCCTCAAAGGGTTATTTTTTTCTTCATAAGTTTCTTATAAACTGAAGCCATATGCCTCTATATTCTCTAGTGGGTAAACTATTAACACATTTGTTGTTCTTATTGTTCACTATGACAATAGAAGTCATAATGAACTGTAACTAAATGTCTCTGTAGAACCATTTTTTAACACCAGGCATAAGAAGAAAGTTTACTTAAGTTAAGAAATTTAGTTTTCCACTGCAAAAAATCTGAAAAGTCTGAGAAAACCTGATCTATGCTTACCACAAAACTTAATCCTGATAACATTTTAATAATTAAATCTTGCTGCCTAATGCAAAGAAAAATAGGAAATGATGAGGCATCTGAACTCGAAAGCATAATAGAAACCAGGGCCTATTAGCTGTTTTGATACCTTGTTTCTTAAGACTCTGAACTTTGAAAGACCAAAACAAAGGCAAGGGCTTAGAACATACATACAAGGTTCATGCAGAGACCACAGCAATCTACTGCTACTTAAGAGAAACAAAGCAGCATTGGGGACTGTTCCTAGGTCACAGTCCTGTAATTGGGTTAGTGGTGTCCACAGCGAAGGCGGCAGCAGTATACTATGCTTACAAATATCGCAGACTGCCCAGGTGCATTCCAGCCACAGAGAAGCCAGCTACAGCCTAAAGCCAGAAGTCTTACTTTACGGTTCCTGGTTTGGTGGCTGGACATGAAATACTATACCTTCTGATATTAAAGTCAGCATTCAGGGCAGCCGAGTATTGCACACCAGAGGGACACCAGCTCATACTGGAGATGACATCAAAGGCAGAAACAAGAAATGGAGGGAGAAAAGAGGAAATAGGCTTGGGTTATCCAGCTGAAGAGGAAAGGACATAGAGGTAGACTTACATAATCATTTCAAAAGCAAACAAACAAATCGGAATGTAACACTGAGAATTTAAGAAAAGACTAGAAACAGAACCACAAGAATTTAATACTATCCAGTTGAGGTCTACTCAGACATTGTTTTGGGAAAGATCATGAGAGCTCTTTATGGGTTAGCTGCTCCAAGTGAAACATAAGAATTTCTTCTACTAATCTCTTGGCAAAAGCTGCACCCCACTCATGGTTCCCTCTGTGGATATTCCCAGAGAGGTATTCCTAATTCCACCATTATGGCCAAGTGTCCCTCTGGATCCATCCCTGCTCCCACACCCTTCGACTCATAGAAGTCACTCTTAGGCCTGAACGGAAAGGAAATACTACAAACAGCTCAGAGGCCTCACTGAGAAACCAGTAGTTTTCCTATATGTTCCCATTATGGATTCAAATAAGCCAGGCAATGTATGAATCTTATGCAAGAGTCAACTCATAGTTCTTCATTAGAAGCTATTCACTAGGTTTTTCTGCTTAAAATAAGGCAAATACAATAAAGGCCATACCTTCCTTACAGTTTTACACTGATAAGCAGACTTATTTTTGTAAAGTTCTATGCATTAAGATGGAATAGTCTTTTAAATTTTAATTTTGTACTCATTTTCCCCAAGATTAAAAGAACATCGATTTGTTCACCTGTTTCCTTGTTTATTCTATGCAATATAGTAGGGGAGGAAATTCCAGAGTAGAAAGGTTAAACAAATACAGCAGGCAAAAAAGTAACCAAATTATATTAACAGGTCCTCTGTGCCTAGAACTTTATCAGAGGCCAGGATCTTCGTTTGCTTATTTGATTAGTTCCTTGAGACAAATGCCCAGGGTGTAGTCCTAGGTCACAAGTTTTGATTAACAAGTATTGTCACCTAAAAAATACTGCTTTGGGGACTTAAAATTCTAAGTGCTGTGTTTCTGTCTTAAAACAACAACAGCAAAGACAACAGAGAGCCCCGGACAAGAGTGAAAGCACTGCTGTCAACAGCAGAACGATTCATTGGTCGAACCCCGAGCTTTATCAACTCCACTTGGTGGACAAGACTTGGGGCAAAAGAAAGGAGACAGGAGCTGGCGGGATGCTGTGACAGTTTCCTCTACAGCTATTCCAAATAGTATGACAAATTTCAAATCCGATTAAATAACAGGGTAAGGAAAAGGAGAAGTACAGAGTTTAAGGCATCTCTCATCTGGGAAGAAGGATTAGACTAACTCAAACTTACTTGTATGAGCAGAAGTCAAACATATTTACAGTCATTTGTAAGGCTCAGAAGTCCATTTTTTGATGTTATTAGTTTTTAAACTTCCATTTGGATACCTACGTATCTGATTTCACTACACACTGCCGCACTGACAGGGCTTCTCTGTGTAGCCCTGTCTGTCCTGGAACTTGCTCTGTCGATCTACAACTTGAACTCAGAGACCTTCCTGCTTCTGTCTCCCTAATGCTTGAATTAAAAGTGTGGATCACACGCTCTGCTCTGATTTCTTATTAAAAACAGAAAATCATTAATTCAATATTCACTGTCAAACCATAATTCTTAAAAATAGAATGATCACTTTATAGTTTTAAATGTCTCCTCTACTCCAAGACCAGGATGATATTGTGAAAAGCATTTGAGATGCAGAACAGGAAGGGGAAAAAAAGAGTCATACACATCTCACAGGATCCACCAGTTGCAAATGATGTAAGTCTTCCCTGACTTTTTTCGTAATTAAAGTGTATTTCTGAGAGCCTCTAAAATCAAAAAGTTCTTTGAATTTGAAATTTAGTAAGTCCAGTTTATTTTGGAGAACAACTTTCTTCTTTAATACTCGTTGGAATGTTTCAGTTTTATAAGTTTGATTATGAATCATGTTCTTCCTACAAAAATAATTTTCACGTAGGGCCTACTACTGTAAGCTCAAGTTATGACGTTTGATGTGTGAGTGTGGACTGCACTGCAGGCAGGGACTTGTCATCCTTCACTGTGTAATCAGGTATGCGCTTCACATAAAGTTAGTTCATAATGAAGAGCTTTTACCAGAGAGAGCAACAAAACATTTGCAAAGGTTTTAGATACTATCTATTGAGAAAGGCATTAATAATTTGTTCCCTTGAAAAACAATGTAACATTATGCACTACCATTTGAGGTTCACGAAAATGTCAGAATTTAATCAAAATTTCCCCTAAAATATGGAATTAAAGGATACATCTGAAAATGATAAAGTAGAAAGATTATTATTTTGCCTTTCTCACAAATGTTCTGCAAATAGATAAAAGTATATTTACAAATGTCTCTTTATATGAGAAATTAACAATAAAAGAATTACACTTCTGATTTCTAGACAATTTTTTTAAACGCTGGAGGAAAAATCAGCAATAGCTCTACAAAACAAGTCTTTGAAACATGAAGCAACTGAGCATGTTTTAAATAAATATGACTTCTTAGCTTATAAATATTAGCTTCATATTTACTTGATAAATAACAAGTAATTAAAAAATAGGTATCAGGTTATGCCAGATTGCTTTCTAAAAATACTGCCAGGTGGCCAGCTAACAAAAATCTTTCTTTATATTATTCAAGAATCTGAAAATATTTTAGAACCTATATGTGAGTAAGCACAAACATATTTCTGGCTATTCTTGTTTTTTTTTTTCCTTTCTGGTGACAGATAGAAGAAAAGTATCCCCTAAAGCTCATTAGCTATATATAACATAGAAAAAGCCCCTGAATTCTCCTAGAAAAAGTTATCTGAGCAAGTGTGTATATTAAAAATTTAGGACTAGAAAAAGAGACTTAGTTTAGATTAAAGAAACTATTTCCTGTTAGGTGGACATAGCAATTAACAAGCACCTATATTTTATTTGCCTGCATCAGAAATAAACATTTAAAAATGTGGTCCAATCATGGTAACCAGATGAGATGCTTGTTAGTACATGCTCAGAGACATGGTTAGTTCAATTCAGTGAACTCTGTACCTTCTCCTATGAATGGGAGGTCTCCTGACCACATGCCCAAGAACTTGCATTGAACTGAAAATGAATGATGGAAGAGGTCAGTAATGGAGGTGAACCACGACACACAAATGCGTAAAACAGAGATCACACTGAGAAGAAACAAAATCCCAAAGACAAACAGCACAGCACGGAACAGACTGAAAGACTGGCACGATAAAAATATCAGAACCCTGAATGCCTGACAGAAAGGTCGTTTTTGTTACCTTGGTACCCCAAGTAGTTAATCAGTTATCTTAATATGGAGATTAGTGTAAGTTATGAAAGTGAATGGGTCAGAAAAAAGTGCCATTCAAAACATTAAAAGGGTTTAAAATTTAGGTAACAAACTATACAAGCAATATTATACGAATTAGTCAAACTAATATAGAGGTAAACCTAACTACTATTCCACTGCATTGCAAGACATTGAGACAGTACTAGATAATCCTTTACCCTAAGTGCAAACAGTCTTGATGTACAGGCTTAAAATACAAATAGGTAACAAGCATAAGATCGCCATGTAACCTTGGGCAAGTCTTTAAATCTAAGACAAGGATGTCTTATCAAGAAGTTACTCAGGCTTCAGGGAGTAATTTCTGCCCAAGAGGATCATGACTCATGCCCATCTGAATGTTTGAAAAGAAAACCGTGCATACAACTGGGAAGGAAAGCCTTCAGAAATTTTTATATAACCTCGGATTTCAAAAATATATAAAGAGAACACAACAAAATAAAGAACACTTTGTTTTTACAGAATACCATCCTAATGCCATGGAATAATATGGGATTACACAATGACTTGACTGTGACTAGAAACTTAGATTCTATTGTGGATGATGTAAAGTGTCTGCAACTGTCTTTTATTACACAACTATGGGAAAATAATACCTGAATCTCAGAGAAGATTAGAAAACAGCGTAAGACAATATGCTATGAAGAAGTCTGAAAAAACTGGCAAACCAGTGAAGTACAGATTTTCATTCTGAGCTGTGAGGGCAGGGATGAATATTTTGTTTATATCTGTTTCTCCAGAACCTAGCACACTGCCAGACATAAAAAAAAAAAAAAAAAAATGCTCAGTCTGTCTGTGTAGCTGATTAAAAGAATAAACGAAGGGCTGGAAACTGGCTCTGTAGTTAACTGAACTAGCTGTTTTTTCAAAGGACCTGGCTTTGATTCCCAGCACTGAAATGGTGCCTCACCATATGGTTACAGTTATAGGTGTCTGTAATTCCAATTCTAGAGAATATGATGCTCTCTTATGGCTTCCTTGGGCTATATAGCCGTAACAACTGTTTTAAATCAACTGTTAGTAGCTGAGTATGATAACTCCTGTCTACAATGCTAGCAATTCAAGGACTAAGCGAGGGCGAAGTATGTTGAGTTCATGGTCAGCTTGTACCACACCCATACACATACACCGACACACCCACACCTATCTATCACCCATCCATCCATCCACTCACCCATCCATCTGGACCCTATTCCAAAAATCAGTTAAAAACAAAAGCAAGAAAATGCCTGCAAAACAAGCAGCACCCTCTTTTAGGGGCTGAGAGCATCTCTTAGGCAGGTAAAGTGGCCCTGGGGCAAGCACACCTGTAACTTGTTATATGCTACAGTATTTGCTCTATAAAATTAAACAGTCAGATCACAAGCCAGCTTCTTATGGGCTGCTGCTAAACTGAAGGTCTAATGCTGAGATCACTTGTAAATATCCCCAAACTGTATGCCACATAAAAAAACACCAACAATTTGAGTGTTTGTCATGTGTCTTGTGTCCTCATGAGAATTACACATTGATAACTAATACTTTATCAAATTTCTGTATTAGAAACATATGGCTTTAATTCTCAGGGAACACCAAACCACATAGATGTGTTAAGACTGTAAGATTTCATATTTACTTAATTAAAAATTACCAGAATTCTCTCTTCCAGATTCATGAACTTCACCTATTAATCTGGTAAGAATAAGCCTTATTCTTTAGTAAATATTCACTATGTGACAATAATAGTTTATGCTATCAAAAATATATTGAAAAGAAGTATTTTGCAGATGAGAAAATTAAAGCTTACACTGCTCAAGTAGCTGCCCATCATCTACACTGAGGTTACAGAGTTTAAGTCAGAATGCACATCTGCCTGGCTTCATTTGGGTTACCTTTTCTCTATCGCAGTGTCTCCTAATTTTTTTTTTTTTAAAAAAACCAGTAACAATGCTCAATTGGATACTTATCAAAAGAGAACAAACACTGAGTTATGAAATGCACAGGCGCCCAATCTTACCTCCGCTGGTTCATTTCTCCATCACTGGCTGCATTCTTCCCAGGTCCCCAGCTATGCCTCCGGAAAGGAGAAAGAGAGCGCATGGAGCTCCTCAGAAAAGAGCAGTTTGCAGGCACTTCAGTGATGCTGTCCATCTCCTCCTCTTCCATTTCACCAGAGCCAGTAGGCTCATTCTCAGTCTCTCGACTCTCAGATCCCGCTCCATGGCTGAAAAAGCCATTGGAACTTTGATGATTTCTGGTCCTGTTTAACTTTGAAGTCTGGGGAAGGGACACATCACTGCCATGAGAAGAATGTCGATCCAGGGAAGCTGTGTCATCCGTTGAAGAACTGGATCCTGTTGTATCACAAAGCAACTGCTCTTCCTCAGGCTGTAACAGAGAGAGCACACAGGGTTGAGGCCAACAAGCCAAGCAGATATTTTGTTCTATCAGACACAGATAATGCTTCATAGTTGATTGGACACAAGCAAGATTAATACTGGACTTCAAGCTGTTTTTTTTTTTCTTTCTTTTTTAAAATATGACCACAATTAGATTCTAAGTCCTCTGGCTTCCAATAGAGCAGTGGTTCTCAACCTGTGGGCTGCAACCCCTTTGGCAAATGTCTATCTCCAAAAATATTTATATTACAATTCTTAACAGTAGCAATGAAAATAACCTTATGGTTGGGGGTCACTACAACATGAGGAACTGTGTTAAAGAACCACAGCATTAGGAAGGATGAGAACCAATAGGGAATGTTCTAGATCTCTGTCATTTTACTAAAGGCACTAGACTATACAGAAGGCACACTAATTTTTGTTTTTAATGGGGAAAACCAATTCATAGCTTCGTTCTTTCAATCCACCATCAACTGAAATGAAGAAAACCATTAAATCTCTAGGGTTTCTGTTTCACGAACCTCCAAAGCTCTTGTACTAGGCTTCCAAAAGGTTTAGTTGAAACAAGCCAGCCTACAGAGCTGCATTAAGGTAGAGAATTTACTATTCCAAAGCCAAGTATGACTGTTGTTTACTTGTGAAAACTGCCTAATAGTTTCAATGCCACCAGAAGTCTGCCGCAGACACATTAAAAAAAAAAATAAATAAAATGCTACTGTTTCTGAGTTTACTGAGAATGAGTTGTATGTCCTGAAGCCAAATCACATAAATTAATCCCAGAGAATAACATCTTTAATAAGGTGACAATGCTCCTTTCCTGGCTAACTTCTAGTACCTAAGAAGAATTATGTAAATCTTGTCTTAGTAGCTTGACATCCTCTACTTACTGAGAGGCACTAAATGCATATGATGAGTGAAGAAAAGATTAGCTCAATTTCATATTATATTTTGGCTTCACAGTAGACAAGGAACAGGGGAATAGGTAAAAGGCATGCAGAAAAATTTTTCCCCTTTCACAATACATTCCTAATCAAGACATTTGGTGATATTAAGGAGAATCTTTCAAACAGACTCTCACTATCTATCTCTGGTTGTCCTGGAACTCACCATAGACCAGACTGTCCTTAAACTCACAAACTTAAAGTTTAAACTTAGAGAGTGCCTCTATCTTCCGAGTCCTGGGATTAAAGATGGCACTGAGCCCAGACTTTGGTGCAGAGCTTTAATAAGACTAATCAAAGGAGAAGTAACTCCAAATTGTTCTTTAACCTCCACAAGTACACCATTGCACACCCCCCCATGCAAACACAGAATAACTGTATAAATAAAATGAAATTAAAAAGTGAAGACATATGCCATTTTTTTAAAGAGAAAGGTCAAAACTCACAAAAACTAATGAGTTCTTTTAGCTTTGGAATGGAAAACAGCTCTGAATGTGGAGTCTTTTAAAGGGCACACAACACTTCCAACCCAAAGCATACTTACTATTACCTACAAAAGGCACCTTTCTACCTTTTGGGCTTCGGCTTACCTTCGCTCTGAAGAACTCAATTTCCTAGTAAATACAGTGTGAGATGAATGGAGAGAAAAGACACTGACAGACCAGAAAACGTAGGTCCCACATCATCAAAGGACCCTGCTATGCTACAGTTAACAGCAGAATCCAGACTTGAATCCAGGCTACTTTGATTCAAACAGTCCTTCTGTGTTATTTCAGTTGCCTTTTAAAAAACCTAATGAGAGCAAGATCTTGATGTTAGTATCGAAGAGTCCCTTTACTGGTTTAAGAGGCAAAATAAAACTACATCATTATGTAAACTCTAGTGTGCAAGGGGTGTTATTTTAAAATAAAATTATTGGTGGAACATAATGGTACACACCCTGTAATCCTGGCCCTTGGAAAGTAAAGCAGGATGATCAGGAATTTCAGGACAGCCCTGGGTTTAAAACACTAAAGAGGAGCAACAGTTTTGAGTTAAATTCTATTTATCACATTCTTTTCAAGACAGCAGTTCCTAGTATGGAAATGACTCCTGGTCAGAATAACAGGTACTTTTTCATTTGGTACCTAGTCTAAAAAGGATACTTTCTTAAAGAGATAAAACAGTTCTACCCACCAGCTTACTCTTGGTAGTTGGTGTGTGCGTGTGCATGTATGTTTAGTGCATGCACATGCTGGGAACTGGATTTCAGGCCTTACATGTGCCAGGCCTGCACTCTACCCTTGAACTAACCATATTCTTAGCCCCAAATCTAAAATCTAAAACTCTTAAAACTAGTCAAAAGTCAAACTCCTAACACAAGCATCCATCCATCCATCTGTCCATCCATCCATCCATCCATCCATCTAAACACAGGTACCTATCTATCTATCTATCTATCTAAACACAGGTATCAATATTAAAAGAAAATGGGAACAACTTGTCGCCTGTTCATACATCCCTCTTTAAAAATTTATTTTATGTATATGCGTGTCTTACCTGCATGTATGTCTGTATGCAACATGCATGCCTGGTGCCCATGGGAGCCAGAAAAGGGCACCAGATTCCCTGGGACTGGAGGTAAAGATGGTTATGAGCAAGCAAGTGGGTGCTAAGAATTGAATCCAGGTCCTCTGGAAGAGCAGTTAATGTTCCTAACCATTGGGCCATCTAACTCCCACACACATTTTTTTAAAAAGGCAAAAACCTGACTAGAATACATCCTTAACACAGACTCTTTCTGCGGAGAATGCTGTGACATTTTCTGATGTTTGCTTATTCTAGCTTTGCTCTCACTGAGACATGACCTCTGAAATTGACCTTTTAGAGATGAGAAAACAGGCTAACTCAAGACTAATTTGGCTAGTCAGCTGGCAGAGCTAGGTGTGCCCACCTCTCTTTTTAAGCTCATTAGATGACTCTAAAGACAGCTAGGGCTGAATCCTCCTGAATGAATAAAGCTATCATTAAAGTTACAAATTTAATACGGAGATATGTCTTAATTTTGAAAATAAAAGCTCCAAATTACAAATCTTTAAAGCAAAACATCAACACAGGGAACAGAGAAGCAAACAGGGGAGGACACACAGAGCAGCAAGCTGAATAAGAATCTATTAAATTATACTTCATCAAATTAGCTAACCATTTTTACATAAGTGAATAGGCAAATGATGTAAGAGAAGGTATTTTCAAATCATGAATCTAATAAAGGAGCAGTATCCAGGATATATCATCCACTCTTCGGTAACAACAAATAACCCAATTATTTTAACGGGCAAAGATATGAACAGATGCTCAATACAGGAAGTCACATGAGTTGCCAATGGACATGTGAAAATCTGTTGAATACCACTAGTTGTCAGGAAATACAAATCAAAACCGTAATGAGATAAAACTGCATGGATACCAGAAACAGTAACAATGAAAACAATTTGTGTTTGTTACTAAGGATGTAGAGAAACTGGGATTCTCATACAGCACTAGTGAGAACATCAGAGAGATGGCCAGTTTGTGAGACAGTCTGTCCCTTGGATGACTA
Organism: Rhynchomys soricoides; assembly: GCA_019843965.1. NCBI lineage: Eukaryota > Metazoa > Chordata > Mammalia > Rodentia > Muridae > Rhynchomys > Rhynchomys soricoides. Next base: position 13,375,943 of record JADRCH010000016.1, on the reverse strand, counting down.
CGAATTTCAAATTTCACTCTCAGGGTTGTACAGGAGAAACAATATTCTTCAGTTTTATATGCCATTTATGTGACATTATATATGCCATTCTCAATCAGAGAAAACATCTTTGATGGGGAATTTGTTTTGTTCCTTCTGAAGGGTTGAACGGTCATTGAGAAGGGATGCCATGTAAAGAGACTTTCCATAGTTATGCCTATATAGCCTATGTGTTCATACAACTCCAGGTTACAAAGGTGGTGGATGTGTTTATCAAAAGCAACTAAGCTAGGCAGTGGTGGTGGTGGTGGTGTGTGCAGTTAATTCCCAGCATTTGGGAGGTAGAAGAAGGCAGATTTAAAGGTCAGCCTGGTCTACAAAACAAGTTCCAGAACAGTCTGGTCTACCAGAGAAACCCTGTCTTAAAAAACCAACTGACCGACCAATCGACCAACCAAAGCCAGGCAGTGGTAGTGCACGCCTTTAATTCCAGCACTTCCTAGAGGCTGAGGTAGGTGGATATCTGTGAGTTTTAAGACAGCCTTGTCTACAGAGCAAGAACTAGGATAATAACCCTGTCTTGAAAAACCAGAAACAAATGAATTTTCAGGATTTATATATAAATTATATATATGTATATAATACATACATATACATATATATACATACATATACATATACATATATACATATGTACATATATACATACATATATATACATACACACACACATATATATAAAATTTATACATAAAATGTATCTCCCCCAAATCTACCAATCATAGAAAAACAATGATTCTAAGAATTTGCACATGATCTGTATGGATAGACCTGTAATTTGTTTTGAAATGTATCACCAAATTTAGGAAGACTGGCGTAAACAGAAAACATCTATGTAGTAAGTAAACAATAAAAAATGATGGCAGCTGGAAGTAAACAGATGTTTGCTCCCTGCAAAATCCAACAGTTCTATTTTTTTTTCTTGTGTTTTATATACAGTATTTGGGGGAAAATGCCCGTTTAGTTCTCTTAGAAAGTTATATTATCTATATATGTATCTACAGAAAAATAAACATTATATTGCTACACACAAAAAAGACAAAACTACTACAATTTTGTACAGTTATTATACCCTAAGAAATCATGTTTAATACTGCCAATAAATAGCCTTTCTTTTATTCAGCCAGTATTCATTATTCATATTATATATCTTGAAAAACAACAACTAACATTTTAAATACTCATGACATGCTCCAAATTATGTTATGTTTTTATGTAGAGTATTCTACCTAAGAATCTTAAGTCCTGAATCAGTTATCTACACCAACTATATGTTATGATTACATACTTTCTTTCTCAGATAGTTCCAAAAAGAATGGCAGGATTTCGTCTCAGTTTAAAAACAAACTATACATTTATGCTGCTGATCTAAAAATGACCTTAGGAACAGGCAAATATTTGTAAGAATAAACATACGGCTCTTAACACTCACCAAAGAGTCACATTTCCCAGGAGGTGCACATTGTTAAAGAGACCTCCAAAGGGCTAAAGATAAATTAAGTGGCTACAGGAAGTGACCTAACGCACAACTCACAGTTAACAGGAAAGCATGTTGCAATGGCTTGCTTAGAGAGTCCCTCCAAACCCCAAAAGACCGAAAGAGAGGAACTTGAGGCCCTGGGAAGACACGAAGTAACTGATGTTGCCCAGCACACACTGTAAGACTGGCCAGAGAATGACTTTAGGAAAGCAGAATTGAGGGTCTGTCTGCTAAGGGGTTTTTAGAGCCATACTGAAGAAACCGAAAGTAAAGCAACAAAACAGGAAAGAGATGTTAGAGTCTAGCCTCAACGCAAATTCAGTTTTACTCAGTCATTCAGTTATTTTAGACACACTTGTTTACCAGTTGTCTTAGGGTTTCTACTGATTTACTTTACCAGTTGGTTTATCTATCTAAAGAGTTTATTTTACTCTATATCCACATGACAGTCCAACACAGAGAAGTCAAGGTGGGAACTCAAACTGGACAGGGACCCACAGGCAGGAGCAGATGCAGAGGCCACGGCAGAGCACTGCCTACAGACTTAGCCTCTCATGGCTTGCTCAGCCAGCCTTCTTCTATCACCAAGGAGCACCAGCCCAGGAGTGGCCCCCTACAGTGAGCTGGGCCCTTCCCATCAATCGCCATTCAAGAAAATGCAGCAAAGTCTTGGCCATAGGCCAATCTGGTAGGGGGCATTTTCTCACATGAGGTTCTCTCTGTTCAAATGACTCACTCTAGCCTGGATCAAGTTGACATAAAACTAGCCAGCACACCAATCAAAATCTCTATTACTTATATGGTATGAGGAACCAAAAAATAAATAAATAAATAAATTCTGGTTGCTGGATTTATGAAATGAGATAAACATACATAAAATTATTCAGGTGAGTGCATTGTCAATATTATTAACTAGCTCTTAATTTTATCAACAGTAGGAAAATTAGCTATTCCAAGGACTCTTGGTCATTCACTGCTTTGTAACAATAGTAGAGGAGTCATCCCCACCCCCACCCAGACCTGGTCCCAGGCCATCTGGACATTCGCATACATTCACTGGGAGGTGAAAGTTCATCCACCCTGCCTGGCTTTTCTCTAAAGCACTCTGAGAGTTTACAATGTAGGTGAAAGTTTGTCTGAGTTACATGCTTCAGATTTAAAAAAAATTGTTGTCTATTCTTTCTGGAGAAAAAAATGTGCAATATCTAGCAACGGTCCCTTTATAAATTATCTTCTGCACAGAGAGAGTAACACCAGGAACAAATTGTTCACATGTTATATATCTAAGAGGTAGGCAAGCAAATGCTTCCTGAAAGAAGGTTATTCAACTTAAAAAACAAAAGTTAAGTTGGAGAGATGGCTCAGCAGTTAAGAGTGTTTACTGCTCTTCCAAAGAACCTGAGTTCAGTTCCCAGAATTAATGTTGGGTAGCTTACAAAATATGTAATGCCAACCCCCAGGGATCCAATGCCTGCTTCTGGCCTCTATAAGCACCCACCATCCAACACATACTTAAACATAAAAATAAATCTTTTATCTTAATAAGTCTTTTTACTAGTAAGTTAGACAAGCACACATAATTGTTTGATAACTTTTAAAGTATTTATTACACAGCTCTAGGCATTATGAGCCAACTTTAAAGCTAGAATCTTTAACCCAATAGTGTAATTTAAAAAATGCATTTGTTATGGGTGTAGGAACAGAAGGAAGGGAGGAGGGAGGAAGGCAGGCAGGTAAAACAAAAAAAAATTGGTTTTCCTTTTCCTAGATAGCTTCAAAGGCAAACCTCCCTTTCTTCAATCCTGTGAGACTTGGCTTCATTACTACATCAAGTTCACAGTCCTCCTACCCTAGCCTCCTGAGTGCTGGGATTACAGGCATGTGACGCCATGCCTAGTCAGCAAGTGACAAGACAGAAATCCCAAGGTTTCGCCATAATCTTTCCAAGGTCCTTCAGAAGGCGGTCAAAGGAACAGGGTAGAAAGCGTTAGAGAAGGACAGATGAAGATGAGGGCTGATGGACAAAATGAGAAGAGCAGAATTCTTGAATTTTATATCATTTCTATACCATGACAGATAAGACACAGGAGTATCACACTCACTGTCTTGGATAGTTGAGCCACCCACTAACAAAGCTGCTCTCAGCACGACTTCAAAGTTATAAAAGCAGGAAGACATTTCCTCAGAGCTGCTCCAACTCTTTGCCCCTTCAGTCCTTCTTACTATTAGGAAAAGCACTTGTGGCATGTAACTGAGTACAACATGACCTGCACTCTGTGCTGTGGGAAAGGCATCTGCTGCAGAAACAAACCCAAGTTCCCAACCTCCATCTTCCCTAGCTCTTCACTAGAGAAAAAGGTCAAGTTCTCTACCATAGATCTAGAAAATCCCAATTAAGCAGTCTGGAAGAAAGATGACTTCATCAGGCTTAGCTGTAAGTTTCAGGCATCCACATATTAATCAGAATGACTCTATGGTTAGTTTATGTATATGACATCATACAGTCTGAGCTGTGGTCCTTTCCTAACCACTGAAGGGTGTTCACTGTCATCTGACTTAGTTCATTCTAAAGGAACTCCCACGCTTTTTGACTTCAATGCAAGCTTAAACTCATGTAACCAGCTATGATTTTTCAGAAAATAAATCTAATAAATGTGGTCAATGTCCTTTTCTAAGCCCTGGCAATACGGACTTCCCTTCTTTAAATAGAACCCTTGTGTGCCTCTGTGAGTGATCTAGCTAGGCTGTCTGTTGCAGCTTAGAAAGAGAAGGGAGAGAGGGAGGAACAAAGCAAAAAATAGGTAAGGCAAAATAAGCCCCCTAAAGTCACTCAGAATACATGGATCACAACTCACTAGCTAGAGTCATATATGACATCGAGCCCAAGGGGAAAATCACAGTAAAAAAGGGGTTAAGTGAGCCCAAATGAGACTAGGAGAGTTACTGGTCAAAAACGAGTAGAAGGTTCATCCAATACCTTTGAGAAGATAATGCTGTCCATTTCATCACTGGGTGAGTGAAAGAGGTCAGAATCACTCCCTGACACTCTCTGGAGCACGCCTTCTTTTGAGGCACACTCTGTGCCCAGTCCAACATCTATGAAGCTTCTGCATTCTGAAAAAGAACATTTATTTAACCAACAGCTATTTTTTAAAATTTACTTTCTGTTTCATACCAACATTCAGTCATTTCCTATTGTTCACCTACCTCTTTGCTTTCCCAGCCTTTTTTCCATTTTAGATTATTTACAAAGTTAGAAAAGACATGGTCTAATTAATAGCTTTTAGGTATATTAACTGATATAGTTACTTTTTCTGTTAGGCATTTAGCTAGGTCCTAGGAAGACCTTTAGAATGTGCTTGCAGAATGGGTTATTCACAATCTTGTGGTATAAATGAACACATTAAGAGATAATTTCATTGCAGAATTATATAAGGAATACCATAACAAGTGAGGCAGGATCTATGAGTTAATCTTAAATCTGTTAGTCACAATTATGAATTTAGTGGGTAATTTCAATGGAAATAATATGGCTTCTTCAAAGGACCTTAACTGATAGGTATTTTGGCCATCCTCAACCCCCTTCTATACAGTACACAAAAACTACAGTTGGTGGGGCTGTGATATTTCTATTCCTGCCTCTTCTGCTACTTGGAAAACTCCAAAAATCTTCATATTGTAATTCAGGAGGGATTGGGGGTGCTGGCTAAAAGAAAAGGCTGTCACAGCAACCGCTGAGCTGCTAGAGGGATAGCTGGCAATCTAAAGACTATGCCTAAATGCCAGCCTAGAAAAGAGACCCACATGATACATTCTCATCGGGTATCCATAGATTCAGCTCCGGGAGAAGTGCCTCACTCCAAAAATCAAGCCAAGCTAGCACAAGGCTACAAACCGAGTTTGTGATGTGTGAGATCAAACTGGCTGTTTGGAGGAAAGAGTATGGAGGGAAGAAAGGAGCACAGGAAGAGAGCAGCCCTGGACCAGTACAGCCATGGCCTTCACTGGCTGTAGGGATCCCTCTGGGGTATTTTCAAAAGAAATAGAATCCTTACTGTCTGCCTACACTCACTTCCTAATGAATGAAGTGCAATATAGTAAAGGCTAAAGTAAACCAGAGCAAAGGTCACGGATTTTAGAATGTTTACATTCATCTCGCTTAAAAGAAAAATTCCAAGTTAATTAACCCTGCAGGTCTTCACTTCTATCCCACTAAAGTGGGATGGTCAGTAAAATCCTAAAGAGTCACACTGACAGTTAACAGCACACTAGAAATGGTGTGGACATCTGGCATGCAGCACGCTACAGGTAAGTGATACATATGTCTAAATAAAGTGCATGCTTCATTAATCCTTAACATATGACCAAGCTACTTATTCTGGGAGCCACAGTGTAAAGAGGCGTTTGAACAATCTGCACAATTATGACCTGACAGACTACAACAGAAATCCGGTTCCTTAAAGGACTAAATTGAGCCATGATTTCTAGAAGTCCTTCTGTATTATGAATGCTCAAATTCCAAAATTTCACTCAATAATTAATTTCATGGCGGAAGTTTTCATTCTGGGATGACTACTTACACTTTCAGAAAAGTCTCTGATAGCTAGAGGAAACAAAACACGGGTATGGGTCTACTTTTACTTCCAGCATCTCTGAATTTGTAGGCCCTGAATATAACCATAGCATAATATTCTGAAGCAGCACTCTCAAGAAGAGTGAAAGATACTGAAGAAAACACTTTCTATATGTGATTTCAATACTCCTTCTGTAATACAGTCAGAGTTGAGAACTGTAAACAGAGGCTTGTTGGTAAAGCGGCCTGGGGAACTCAAAATGTAAAGTATTATTGCTCGTTTAGCAGCACAGAAGCCAGCACAGGAGTGAGCTCAGAGACAGTCACTCAACCTGATGTCTGTGTAATACCCCTCACTGAGGCAGCCTAGTAACGCTTTACAGATAGAGGACAGCAGAACCCAGACACTGGGGAATGTATCTTACGTCGGAATTGGCTGAGCATGGGGTTAAGTTAGGACTGCTAACTAGTGTTATTATCAGGCAAGATCTTAACTCTGTTTGTTATTACTAATATATCATGGACACATAACAAAGACTTCTGACACTGCCTATGCAGGGTAACAGGAACCTTAAAGATTCTAGTGGATGTCCATGTTACATCCCAACCCAATAAATCTGAACCACTAAGGCCAAGACCAAGGCATCATGTATTTTCAAAGCTCTCTTGCCCAGACGATTCCAGTATATAGCTGCCAATGAGGTTTCCTGGAAGGAAGCGGAATCTGCCAGAACAGACTGCAGTGACATGGGGGAGTTAGAATGTTGCAGTTTTCGTGATTAATTACCTTATCTGAGTTAGCTTTTGCCCACAGAATAGCCATTCCTTGTACCCCTCTATGTTGGAACTAATATTGTTTGACCAACAGATATAAACCTTTTGGAATTTATACATAGCAGACCATTACCTTTCACCAATCTCAAGGCTAAAAGTATCATCAGATGGCATCTGGGACTTATGGCAGAGCATCACCCGTGTTGCTGTAGACCCTTCTCTGATGTTTCCATTAATGTATATAAAAGGTGTCTTGATTTATGGCTTTCTACGTTTTATTTCTGTGACAACTTTATGAAACTGCATCTACACTGGAACATGGAATTTGGGGTATCCTGAGCTGCGGTCACTCAAATTTGGCTCTAGAATAAACTACCTCTTATTCCCTTTTAGGCAAGAGCTGTGGTTTCTCTTTGTTTTTGTGTCAACATAGCCAAAATTAAGAACCATAGGTTTGGTCCCAGCAACATGTATTTATAATTTTATACCACTGGATTCCCTTACAAATGATTAACAACCCATAACCTTAAAATTACTAAAATTACTATTAATTCCTAAAATAAAATTAAGGAAAACTCTTGTGCCTTTATCTCAATTGTGAAGCCATATGCTTATAAAACTAACCACACACACACACACACACACACTCACACACACACGTTTCCTTCCAGTTTGCTGTTTAGCACACTCAAGAACGGCAGATCAAAACATCAAGTTATGTCTTACAGAGCAGGACTCTGAATATGCATACCTGAGCTCTGTTTGGAAGCTAAGAGAGACGCTGTTTCAGGGCAGGGCTCTATGGAACACCAGCTTTCTCGGTTGATCTGGAAGACACAAATAATTTGTTTCAGACAATAAGGAAACTTCATAGCTCCAGAAAAATCTATATGTTCTTCATGCTCTGACTGTTAGTATTTTACTGCAAGGTAGGTAAAGTTACGCTGGGAAAGAAAACAAAACTGTACTACAGTAAAAATAAGGCAGTCTACACTCAGCTGGAAGCTCTGAAAGACGGGCAGTAAAAATGGTGCGCGAGATCAATGGGAAAAGATCAACAAAGACAAGCCATAGTTCAGATCAAGGGTGAGATAAAAAAAATTAACAAATAAAAAGAAAACAATACTAAACCACTTATTTGGCGTCATGACTTACAATTTTGAAAAGTACACAAAGTTTGAGGATTTTAAAAATACAAAATAGTTCCTATTTAAGAATAACTATACACCAGGTGCCATGTTAAGAATTCAGCATTCATTTTCTCATCGAATGATCACAATAGCTAGAAGAAATTTATATCCCTTCTATTCACCGAAGAAGGCAGCTCAGAAGGCAAAACACAGCAGGAACAGCACTGGGAGTGAGTGTGCAAGGCTTGAAAATGGAAACCCACCCGCTTAACAACCTTATCTTTACAATTTCCTAGCTTAATTGTTTAAGTAGTACGTGCTTTTAATTAACACCAAATAGTCAACACTGTTCTCACTAACCGACAGAACAAGTAGATGCAAGGATATAGAAAACTTCAGAGACACCCGACGATCCTGCCTGCCTGACACACAGAACATGCGGCAGGCATCTTAACAAGTGCACTTAAAATGTTCGTATGCAACACGCAAAACAACTCTAAGTAAAATAAAACTTCTGCCTATTTAATAGGATTGAAAATCACAAAAAGCTTGCTTTTTAACCACAACATTACTAAACCAGAAACCAAAATCAAAAGACTGGAACATCACACAAATTTTGAAAAAGAAAAGAAAAACTTTTTTTGCAAATAAAACACTACTAAGTAACTCACCCCTCATAGAAGAAATGTTAAAAGAAACAGGTTGGACTGAATACAAATTAAAACTTCTGAATAAAAATTTGTGGGATATCATTAATTGCAGTGCTTAGAACAAAAATGTAACATTTAAAAATGCTACACTAAAAAGGGTTCCAGGAGAAAGGTAAACAGTAACCCAGACACAGACCCTTGGACTGATAATGGTATCCTGCTTACAGGATATGCTAATGTATGGTGGCACAGTTTGTGATCAATAGCATGTGATGTGACTGACTGAAGGTCCACTCCATGAGATAGAACCAATACCTGATACTGCTTGGGCAACCAAGAACCTGAGACTAGACAGTCTAGGGATCTAAGGTAAAACCAAAAGTAACAGCTGAGTGGTGGTTGCCCGCACCTTTAATCCCAGTACCTGAGAGGCAGAGTAGGCAGATGAATCTCTGTGAGTTCTGGTCTACAGAGTAAGTTTCAGGAGAGCTAGGGCTACACAGTGAAACCTTGTCTTGAAAACAAACAAACAAGCAAACAAACAGTAACAACAAAGTGACTCCTAAAGATATTCTGTTATACTCATAGATCAGTGCCTTATCCAGCCATCACCAGACAGGCTTCCTCCTGTAGCAAACTGGAACCAATAAAGAGACACACAGCCAGACATTAAACAGGGAGACCTTAGAAGACTCAGCTCCAAAAGAGATGTCTCCATCAGATTCCTCCCCTAAGGACTCAGGGAACTTGGAAGAAGAGAAAGATGAAAGAGTGTAAGAGCCAGAGGGGATGGAGGACACCAAAATAGCAAGGCCTTCTGGAGACAACAGGGCTGGCATACAAATGATCCCATAGAGACTGGGACAGCATGCTCAGGGCCTGCCCAGGTTTGCACCAGATGGGGTCCTAGAGCTAAATGAAGTGGACACAGGCCCCCATCCCAGAAGCTATCCCCAACTGACAACCACTTGCAAATGAAAATTTAGCTTCCTCCAAAGGAGTCTCACTGGGTAAACAGGCCACTCTAAAGGGTAGGCTGCACGTCCAGCAGCAGATGGCCAGTAGAAAATGAGCCCTATGGCATTTTTGGAGGTCCCTTGCCTCATAATGAAATGTCACAAATTTTTCTATTTAAAATTTTTGTTTTATTATTTTTTAGTTTTATTTATATGTATTTTTTCTCTTTTTTTATCCTACAGGTCTTGTGGTTATATGTTATGATTTCCAGTTTAGTGTTTTCACAGGATTTTAGAATGTGCATATGATGGGTCTCTGTGTCTATGTCTGGGTCTCTGCTTTCTCTTGGACTTTTTTCTTTCTGTTTGTTTTGTCCTATTCCAGTGTGTTAGTTTTTGTTGTATCTTATTATCATGTAGGAACATATTTGTTTTTCTTTTTCATTTTAATATTTTTTGGTTTCTTTTCTCAATACTTGACTGTCTTGGAACTTACTCTGTTCACCTTGAGCTCAGAGATATACCTGCCTCTACTCAGGAATCCTGGGATTAAAGGCCACCACCAGAGGATTGGCCTGTTTGTTTTCTATGAGACAGGAAGGGGGTGGATCTGGGGGGAAGGGAGGAAGAGATACTGTAATTAGAGGGGAGGGGAAACTGTAATTAGAATATATTATGCAAGAAAAAAAAAACCTATTTTCAATAAAGGGGAAAAATCAAGACAGAACATTGATCCAAAACCTGCAAAAAAATAAAAAAGTAAAAATAAAACAAAACAAAACCCCAGAATGGACAGAAATGAGTGATTCAGAAAGCAGGAAAACAGTTAGTTTCAACAGTCAGAAAGCTGGTCAATAGTATCAGCAAACCGTAGCAGCTCTGATGAGGAAAGTTACAAACTACCCCAGTTACATGATGGTACCACAAGGCTAAGGGAGACTATAGAGTTTATAACACACAGGAAGGGTAATAAAGAATCACTAGAAACAATTTTTGTGTAAAGTCCATTAACTCTAAAGAAACGATCAAAATTTGCTCACAATGACATAAGTAAATTCAGTATTCATTCAAGTCACTGAATTTGTGGTTTAAAACTTTCCTTTGAAGGGAACCCCAGGCCAAGAGGCTTTCTGGTGAATCCCACAAACACCTAAGGAAGCAATAACCCAAATTTTATACAAACTCTTCAAGGAAACAGACAAATAAACAACCGGTCACAGCTTGTTTTCTAAGCCTCCAACATCAAAACCAGATAAAGGCAGAAAAGCACTGGTCACTCTTAGGAATGGTGCAGAATCACCAGGAGTTTTTGATGACCTGACTTAGGCAATATATGTGGAAGATAAGCATGCTGTGAACAAGTGGGTTAATTCTAAGAACAGAAGGTTATCTATTGTAGCATTGCAAAAGAAAAATATATACATAACAGCAATTGATGGAGAGAGGAAAAGGAAGGGGGAATGATGAAAAGACAAAAAAAATAAACAATTTAAAAATTCAATTTATGTCTACCAACCCACAAACTAAGGAAAACAACTTGGTAAAAACCTGATATCTACTAAAATAAATTATCAGAATACTAAAAGAAAAAATTTCTCAACCAGGTAAGACATTCTTAAAGACACAACAAACCAACCCTAGAGTTAGTCAGCATCGTTCCCAATGGTAAGACGACGAAGCGCATTAATCAAGAATAGGACGGGAGAAGAGCCACCGTGCCACCTGTATCCAGCACTGCTCTGGAGGGCTGCTCAGTGCACTAAACAGAAAAGAGACAATACGTGCAACTGGGAGAAGCAGTGAAACTACTCAGATGACCTAACTGTCTACACAGAGACTTCCAAGCTACAAAAAAACGCTACTAGAACAAGTGCCTGAGGGTTGTGGGGCAGAATTCCAAGTTAGTATCAGTTTTATGTACTGGCAAAGATGTGTAGACGCTAAAATGAAAGTGAAAGCTATAGTATGTATACTATATGCCAAGACATTTGGTTAGGAAAAAAGGTAAGATGATGAATAATAGTTACACCATGAGAACCTAAAAAAACAAACAAACAAACAAAACAAAAAACAACAAACCCACCCACTGAAACTAAAGGCTCACACAGAGAAAGCACATTTCCAAATCAGAAACTCTAATAGCTATATCCCTAAAATCATACAAATGACTTTAAGAGCCTCATGAGTCAAAGTACTGGTGTATAGTACTGGTGTAAAATAGACTATAAAGGTCAATGGAAAAGAACTGAAGTCAGTTACCTAATTTGACAAAGACACCAAGTTATTTCAATAGGGAACAAACAGGCAAGGGACTAGAATAAGCAGCTTATTAAAAAACAGCATGAATACAAGATATACACAAGAAAGCATTCCTAGCTGTGCCATTCAACAGAACAGAAGTGAAAACAATAAGGAAGACTGCCCAGTGGTTTAGGGTGCCTGCTGCTCTTTCAGAGGAAACCTATGTCAGGCAGCTCAGAACTGCCTGGAACTCCAGCTCCAGAGAATCTGATGCCCTCTTCTGGCCTCTGGGGTTGGGGGTATCTGCATACACATGGCAGACATAAAAAAAAATAAAATAAACCTCATAGGCATACAAATATACGTCTACTAGAACAGCTCAGATTAAAGCCTACTAGTACAAAGTGTTGGCCAGAATGTAAGGTAATGGAAACACAGACACACTGCTAATGTCATTTTCTGCAATGTCAAATAACACTCAGATTCCACCCAGCAATGACTAACGTTACTAATAAAAGCAAAACCTTTCTTTAAAACTCTCCATCTGTCTGTCTGTCTGCCTCTCACTCTCTTTGTATGCATGTGTATGTGCTCATGCCATGGTGTGTGGAAGTCAGAAACAACTTGAGGCAGTTGGTTCCCTCATACCTCAATGTAAATCCCTGCTGTCAAACTCAGGTTATCAGCCTTGGCAGCAAGCTCCTTGACCTACTGAACAATCTTGCAGCCCCAAACATATTTCTGTACTATGACCTTTTAATGGCAGCTTAACCAATTGGAGACTCAGGCTGACAGAAATAACTCGTCATACATCCATACAATGCAACAGTCATAGGAATGATCTATGATTAAAACAACACAAATAGTTTTCTGCTAAGAGACAGGTGGCAAAGACTAGACACAGGAGCCTATTTACTGTATGTTTTAGTCTGTATGTCATTTTAGAAAGCGCAAAATTTCAGTGCCAAAAGTCATATTAGTGATTATCAGGGAGAAGAAGAGGAGACAAGACAGAGGAACTTTATCAATGTACTCTCATGTAAAAGAGTAGTGGCTATATAGTATTTATCAAAACTCACCAAAATGCAAAAATAAACTGGGTGGGTATGTGTGTATGTACCCTGGTGCTAAGGATTAAACCCAGGGCATTGTGGTTAATAGGCAAGTGATCTACCGTTGAACTATATCCCTAAACCAGTGAATATTCTGCATATAAACTAGACCCTCAAAAGTGTAAAATATAAAAATAGTTTCTACCAGCGCTTTAACTTTCTAATCTCACTGAAATTAAATTGAAATTGTGAATAATACAAATAAGTTATCATACAGATGGTAATTACAATGCCAGAAGAGGCCATAATTTTATTTAATGGTCTCTAGAATACAAAATATATCCATTATGTTTGTGATCACTAGTGAAAAAAATACTAAACTACTGTACTGATAAAAATAGTTTTACTTAATGCACACCAAGTTGGATGAGGACTTTGCTAACCTTTTCTTCCTACTTTTGACAACAGGAGAAATAAATTACTTGTGAGCAGCTACAAGTGTAGACACATAAAATAAACACTATTTGCTCATCTCTGCGGTTTCATTAGGACAGAGAAGAAAGACAGCAGGAACAACTGGTCAACGTGGAATGCAGTTTCAGGAGCTTCCCTGGCATTATACAGAAGATGCTCTCCAGAAAGGTGACCTGGACATGGACGACTAGCACTAACCAAAGTCAGTGACTTCAAAACATTACTCACATCTTTCAAATGAGCAGCTTAAACCGATTATTACTATGCTGTGTGTATACACATGTGAATGTCTGTGCCCGAGGAGACCAGGGTGTTGTATCCTCTGTAGCGGGTGGCTGAGAGGGACCCGACATGGGTGCTGAGAACCAAACTCTGCAAGAGCACTATGCTCTGAGCTGCCAAGCCACTTGTCCAGCCTCAGTAGACTTTCCTTCTTAAAAAAACAAATAGATAGAGCCAAACTAATACAAAAAAATTTTAAAAAACTCTCCCAAGTAGTGGTTCAGAGAATTTTCTAATTTTTTAAAACCTGTACCTCATTTTTACTGTGAGACATTTCTGTTAGCAATCGAAGCTATCACAATCCAGCATAAAAGTAAATTCTGAAGCGGGAAACATAAAACATCCTTTTGCCCTTTTTATTATTATAACAGAGGTTGCATAAACACTGAAATAAACTTAGTTAACAGAAATCAAAAAGCTTAGAGGAATCTCAAATATCAGAGTGAAGAATATGGAAATGAGCCCCTGACTATGCCGCTCTGCCACTCTCCAGGACTCACTCCAAGGACCTTGTCAGCCAACATTCTGGCAAAGCCTAACATGTGTGTCTTTGAATTTAACCCTTCTCAATATCATCCATGTTCCATGGCCAGTGTGTAAGGAAACACTCTTCTCCCTGAATATGCACTCAGTAAACTCTGTGTTTCTCTCCTTTTAGGCACTGGTATGTTACATTTAGTGATCACTCTATTGTGCAACAACTCATGAGAATGAAAACAAAATTAAGGTAAAATAAAATCTCTTTAAGAGAATATATTATGTGATGAGGAAATACTAGTGTGAGGAAACCTTCTAGAAGCCTCCTGCACGTCTGCAGGTCTGGTGACTGACCCTTTTGCTCTAGACTCTTTCCAAGGGTGAGTACATGTCAAACAGTCCTATTAAGACACAAGTTAACTTACTAGCTTAAGGAAGCTAAAATTTCAGAACTGCCCCACATTTTAAAACAATCAGTATTTATCATTTTTTTTTTAAAAAAATATATATGTACTAAAGTATCTCAATATGATCATCCCTTTGTGAAAAAAAAAAATCCTGATTTGACTGAACTTTTAAGTGAGCAGTCACACTTGAATGATCACAAAGTAATATTCCTTTCAACTTTTCTATATATGGTTATATCCTCATTTTGTTTAACAATTGCTTAATAATCATTGTAGTTGACAGAAAGAGGCATAGATTACTATAATGAGTTCACTTTGCAAAGACAGTACAGGAAGTTCTGTATATGCCTTTCTCTCCCTTTCTTGTTTAATACTTGTCAGTATTAAAAAACTAACATTAGAAGCCAGGCATGGTGGCATACACTTTTAACTCCAGTACTCAGGAGGCAGAAGCAGGTTGATCTCTGTGAGTTTGAGGCTAGCCTGGTCCAAAAAGAGCCCAGGACAAACAACCAGGGCTAGACAGGCTTCAAACCCTGTCTTGAAACACCAAACCCCAACGTTAGTACAGTGTTGTTAGCTAAACTCTAGATAAAAGCTTCATGCCTAACATTCAGGGTACTGGAAAGAACTCTACAAGCTATCAGAGAAGGCCAGCATCAGGATAACCTCGCTACAAACCCCGAGGCTTACAACAGCTATCTGCCTGCACGAAAGTGACACAAACGGCTTCTTCTTGCAGCGGAAGGGAATTAATAGAGACCCACAACTGCACAATGTACAAAAAGTAAGAGGCTTTGGAACAGTTAGCTCTAAATAGGATGCTTTCAACAAACCCCTCCAGACACAGGGATCTATGAGGAAGAGGAGGTAAAAAGACTGTAGGAGCCAGAGGTGGTGGGTGACTGCAGGGAACAGTGTTTCCCAGACACATAGGAACTCACAGAGAGTGGCACCACTGCACAAGATCTGCAAAGATTCAAGCCAGTCAGTGTCCCAGCACTGAGAGAGTAAGAGCACAAAGCTATTTGCAATAGAGAACTGCTGGGAAAGAGAAAATTAGTTTTCTTCAATTAAGTGTCACTGGGTATATAAGTCAGGGCAGGCCCAGTACCCTGTAGTAGTTGGTCATCACAAAATGCTCCATGTTTTTTGCTGTTATCGCTGGACTTTTTGTGGGCTTTTCATTTTAGTATTTTTTATTTGTCTTACTGTTTTTGTTTGAGAAAGAGAAGAAAACATAATGTTGGGTAGGTAGGGAGGTGGTGAAGGTATGGGAGGAGAGGGGGGAGGAAAAACATGATTGATACATTACATGAAAACTGTCTTTTAAAGAATAGTAAAAAATTTCTCTGGATTCACATGCTCTTCCACTTATGTTCTTTTTTTCTTCCAAAGAACTCAGGATGCAGCCTGTGTTTATTTTTTATGTGTGCGTGAAAATACGCATGCAACTGAGCACGTGCAACTGTAAAATTTTGCATTTTAATCTTTAAATAAAGTCTTGCCCCACCAAACGTAAGTCATGTAGAATGTATAACTTAACAGTGTTAGAATATTTGCAGCGCTATCTAATCATCACCATCATTTAATTTCAGAGCACCACCATGGCAATAAAAAGAAACCCAACATTCAAATCTTTTTCTTTTGGTCCTAGACAAGCGCTGAGCCATCTTCTGTCTACTGATCTGCGTACTCTAAACAGTTCTTATAAATGTAGCCATGTACTCTTTAGTCTTTTGTGATGTTTTAGCAAAATGTATCCAATATTCATCCATGTTGTAGTATTAGCATTTTATTAATTCCAAATAATATTCCACTGTATGGCTATACCTACATTTTACTTATCTGTTCATCAAATATTAAACATTTGGGTTGCTTTGACTTTTTAGCTGCTATGAATAAATAATACTATGAACATTTTACACGCATGATTTATACAAGCTTTATGAGGACAGGTGTTTTTATTTCCCTTAAGAATATACCTAGAAGTGGACTGCTTAATTATGCATACGGTAACTCAGATTTCACCTTTTTGGGAACTTTGGGTTGTTTTCCAAAATGGCTATACCATCTAGCAATTTTGTCACATTTTGCCAATATTTTTGTTCACATCTGTGATTTTTCTTGCCATCATAACAAAGTGGCCTTTTATCTCTCCCAAAGCATGTTTTCCTTTTAAAATAAAAAATTACATTTTGTTACTTTTTTTTTTTTTAAAAAAAGGAGATACTAGGAGATGCGCTTTGTGGGTAGCTTTATTCTTTCCTTAAAAAATAAAAGAAACAAATTAAACACCTTCTGTCATTGAGGACTATACCACATCTTAAAACTGAGGATGTTAAAGAACTTGTCCTCAGAGAATTGAGAGTTTACATGAGAAGATTGTTTCAGTGAGGTCAATAAGCTTGCCCTAGCTTCTTGTAGATTAAGCACCTTGTGCTGACCAAGAGGACATGTGTAAATTACTGCGGACAAAATTACAAATGCTGTATTTAAGACAGACAGGCAGGCAGACGTGTGATTGTGAACATGGATGTGTGCACTCCCCCCAGCAGGTATGCTGAGTCAAGAGATTATACACACTACACACACTAACCTAGACGCCACAGAACTGTGGGATATTCGTTTTTCTGAAGTTAAGGAAGCAATAAGCTAAAAGAGGGGCCATATCCACTGTGCCTGCTGTTACAGAGAAGTAAAAATCAACTGTAAAAAAGCTGCTACTGGTCTGTAGAGATGGCTCAATACGAAGACTTACTGTTCTTCCAAAGGATCTAGGTTCCATTTCCACATCTCACATGGAAGTTAACAACAGTCTGTAACTTGAGCCCCAAGTGAAAAAATGCATGAGCAAAAAACAGTTAAGACACACCCCAGCTCTCATAAAGACAGAGGCAGCAAGCACATACAGGGCCTGATAGCTCTGCAACCAACAGGTGCTACAGGTGAGAGTAGCCACTCCCCCTGCTCCCTAACCCAGAAGCTATCTCCAATTGACAGCTACTTGCGAATGAACTTAGTTTTCTCCAGGAGTTTCACTGGAGAAACAAACTACTCTTGAGGGCAGACTGCATGCTGAGCAGTAGATGCCAATAGAACACAAACTCTCAGTGGTATCTTTGAAATCTTGCCACATAATGTCCTGTCAGGGCTTTTTTTTTCTTCTTTTAAATCTTATCATTTTTAAATTTTAATTTAATTTTGTTTACATTTTTTTCTCTCGTTTTGTCTTTCAGGTCCTCTGCCTATACATTATGACTTCCAGTCTAGTATTTTTACGTGATTCTGGAGTGTGCAAATGAGTGAATTTCTGCATCTGTACCTGTTTTTTGTGCCTTTCTATTTGGACTCTTTTCCCTATGTTTACTTGTTTTGTGCTATTCTGATGTGTTAGTTTTTATTTTATTTTAATTCCTTAGAAGATTGTTTTCTACCAAGGGACAGAAAGGGGTGGATACGGATAAGGAGAAGAGGGGAGGTAGGGAGGAGTTGGGAGAGAAAAACTATAATCGTGATTTATTATGTAAGAGAAAAAAACCAATATTGTCAATGAAAGGAAAAAGGGGGAGGGGCTTCAAAGCCCTTCGAGTAACAAGACTGTCAGGAACCTAAGGCAAGCTACGGTGCCTTTTCTGCACATGCACCATGTGTATCACAACCCAGGGCTCTGAAGCCTATGTAGATATCCAGATTAGAGACTTTTGCTTCTGAGATTTAGAAGCAAAAAAACAAAACAAAACAAACAAACAAACAAAAACCCCAGTGATTTTTCACAAGTATTTGCATTAAGTAAATACTATGGGCTAGGGCTAACATGAAAGTATGCTTTATTCTCTGGGATGACAGGCAAGGTGACAAGCTCAGTACTGTACTGCGAAAGTCACTATAGAAACAGAAACAAAGCCGGGCAGTGGTGGCGCACGCCTTTAATCCCAGCACTCGGGAGGCACAGGCAGACGGATTTCTGAGTTCGAGGCCAGCCTGGTCTACAGAGTGAGTTCCAGGACAGCCAGGGCTACACAGAGAAACCCTGTCTCGAAAAACCAAAACCAACCAACCAACCAACCAAACACACAAAAAGAAATATAGAAACAAATGGGAAACTGGAGAATAGGTGGGGGAAATCGAAGACAAAGAGCAGAGAAGAGGACTCTGAACTCCTCTGGTCTAGTGGCAGCGCATGGAGGCTTTCTTTAGAATACAGAAAAAGATGTAGATGGAAAGCTGGGGAAGGGGGCCACAAAGAGAGATGATAAAATGTTTTAATTAGGTTGGAGTCTGAGATGTAACAGTTTGACAAAAGGCTCAACAACAAGAAAGGGGTGGGAAAGGAAGTTTTTAGTCTAGTTTCACATATTCTTGAGGCAATATGTTAAAAAAAGCGTGTCTATCCAAGACGTGGTTAGAGAACACACTATGTGCAGGTGAGATGAGCTTAAGTCAGCTCAACTCCTGGCTTATTATGAATACAAATATCACAAAGGTGTACATAAGGGAAATGAGAATCAAAACCAGAATGGGACACCACTTCATAGTGGTTATGCTGTTATTTGGGAAAGCAGAGAAACTGGAAGTCTTTTGAAACTGCTGGTAGGAATGTGCGAAATGTGAGAGCCACTGTGGCAAACAATGTAGCCATTCCTAAAAACCATAATCATCTAGGCTCAGCAATTTCAGTTATGGTCATACACCCAAAGAATGAAAGCAGGGATTCAAACAGGTACACACAACGGTCAGAGCAACACCACTCACAACAGCTAAACAGTTAACGCAGCTCAGACGGTCGGCGTGTGAACAAATAAAGTATATGTTGTTACAAAGAATGTTATTTAGCCTTAAAACAGAAACTCTGACACATCTTACAATCTGTAGGAACTTTAGATGTTATGCTAAGTGATGTAAGACAGTCAACCACAAATGAACAAATACTGCATGATTCCACTTATGTAAGGCACATAGAGTAGTCAGAATCACATAGAACGCAGAATGGTGGTTTCCAGGGGACAGGAATGAAGAAGGTTTATTGTTTAACAGGTGAAAAGTTCCATTTTGGAAAAATGGAAGTGTTTTGATCTATCTAGTAGTGATGCTTATAAAAAAGTTTAACTGTTAATAACACGGAACTGTATAGTGTGCCCCAAAGTAGTTAAAATGGTAAATTATGTATATTATATCACAGATTAAAAAGTGAGTGTACAGCAGTTAAGAGATGCAAACTTATTTAAACAAAATTGACAGGCATCCCACAAAGCCAAAATTATAGCCAGTAATTTGAGCCAGATGCTACCAGTCATGGTCAATGCCATTAGCCAGAGGGCAATCTCCATGCTGCAGCGAGTAAAGGAAGAATGCTAAAACACGCATCAGCACTTTCAACCACATCCTGTGTAAAAGCGACGCCAAGCATATCATATTCATGTGCGGATAATATTGTGCTTACCATGTAAGTGAGCTGCTCAAGACACAGAAACTAGTTTAAAAAGCACCCCTCCTCTGGCCCTCTTTCGGAATCGCTGATGTGGCACACAGGTTTGCGCCACTCTGCTTTTATTCGTCATCTCCAGAGCTTCATTCTCATGGCAACTATAAGCCACACTATTCATATGCTTGCTGTTGATCAGATATAATGCCAGGCACTGAGCACATGTATGCTAGCACTTTTGACACGTGTTGTAGGGGATCAAAAGTTAACAGGTATCTCTGAATAAAGAAATGTTTATGTCATCTATTAGACCCTTTCCCCAAGAATTATCTCTATAGCCAAGGTGTTTACATACTAAAAAATAAACTGGCTCCTTGCACTGTACTTTTGTTGTTGTTGTTTTTTTTTTAAATCTAATTCTGAGTAGGTTAAGCAAAATGTTCAGATCACTGTGGACACTGCTAGCATTTGCATGGTTAATAAAAAAAAGATGATATAATGATAATGAGATTCCCCACATAGATTTTGCTCTCACGAAACCACAGAGCTATGAATAAAATACAGAGTGGGCAAGTGACTCAGTGAATGGGAAAAGTAGAGACCAGTTCAAGGTGATTCAGAAACGTTACTTAGCAGGTAGCTAAAAACTAGAAATAGATTATAATACCTGCATCATTCGGAGAGTCACTCAGAAATATTAGTGACTCTTCAGCTAAAAAAAAAAATAAGCCATTGTTTTTTGCTTTGCCCATAGGTACTGCCAGAAAACCCAGCTCAGTCACCACTCAGACTCAGAGCTCCAAGGTTCTAGGGAGTTACAGTGTACAGAGTACAGGATGATGAAAGGCACACTGTAAGAAAAGTCAGACCCAGTCTGGTATTCTCTCCATTCCTTCAGTGTAGCTCAGGACCTCTGTGATACCCTGAGAATCTACCACTTTGAAAATAGATGTACATGTTTCTGCATTGTCTTGTTTCTGGCAGGGTCGTGCCACTGTTTGTAACTCAACATTCTAATAATACAGGCTATGGTAACACCCAGTCTTCCCAGCCACCACAAATATTTACTTCCTCTGCAACCTTTTTAGACAATCCAGGCTGAAGAAAAGGAAGCAAAAATCCACCATCTGAATATTCCTTCTGAGCAATGAGCACAGAGGGGACTGCCAGTTTGTAAGTATTTTCATTCCTCATGAAGAAAACACTTAGCAATCTCATGACCACTCACCTAGCATGCTGAATTGTTAGCCACAAAACTGGACTTCATTAAATTTTCAGTGACATTAAGATTAATGTTACTATTAATAATAGACTTGTCTTTTTCCAGGTACTCAAATTTATTAAACTATTAGACACAAGTGGATCCTAAAATTACCTAAATCAGGCACTAATCTTATATTTACAAGTCTGGTCACACACTGATGGGCCCCTCCTTTTTGGTATGCTAGTTTGGGAGTAAGCCACAAGCACTTGTTGTCTTCTAAGAATGCTCTCATTTGCCAGTCTCAGTCTGGCTATGGAAGGTTTTCATCACTTAACACATGAAGTCAACATTAGCTTCTTGAAGAACAATGGGGAAAAGGGCATGCTGGTACCAAAGGATCCCTGCCAACAATCAAAATTATTTCATATCCCATTTTAAATATATGATTCATAGTTATAAATCATTTATCCAAAAAGCTAGAAGCTAGGTCTATATCAAGAAACAGAAGGCAAGGGAGGAAGGCAAAGGAAGAGGGATGTCAATCAAGGATGAGTATCCTTGGTTGGGGGATCAGGGGAAGACTACCAGCTAGGTTCTGTTATTTATGACATTTCAGAAAGCCTGCATGGAATAGAGCCAGTCCTGTAATCACGGCACCTGGGAGGTGAAGGCAGCACTATCAGGAATTTAAGGTCAGCCTCAGCTATGTAGTGAGTTCAAGGCTAGTTTGGGCTACTGAGACCTTGACTTTGACAGGCAGACAGACAGACAAGACTAATTACACAGAAGTGATAAACAATGTAGTTCGGAATTTAGAGTAAGCCACAGAAAGTGGGTATGTAACACAAATGAGGAATGTTGATACGATTCACAGGGAATTATCTGAATGTTAAAGGTTAAGACCCGGAGCTCTAAGTATGAAATAACAAATCGAAAGGTTCACAATCTAAACCTTGAGATTACTGCTGTATTTCATTTCTATATTTTTACATTAAAGCTATTAGCTATTTATACATTAAAGTTAATTAAAAATTGCTAGCACAAAGCGTATGGAATCTGTATTTACAAATCTTAAAATGCCAATTCATTTCAATCAAGAAATATCTATTAAAGCCAGACATGATGGCCCATACCTTTAATCCCAGCACTTAGAGGGCAAAAGCAGGTGGATCTCTATGAGTTCCAGTCAGTTTGGTCTATATACCAAGTTCAATGCCAATGTTAAGACAGGAAAATCAGTGAAGAAAATCTATTACATTTTAAAGTAAGATTACAATATCTCATTCTGCATGTACAGGTACACTGATAAAGATGAAAAATGACCAACTTTGTAAACTTCTATGTAAAAGTATGGTGAGCACGCACAGAGGATCACCTGAGTAAGTGGTATATGCATCCAATGGAATTTGCACATAGGTAAGGAAGCCAGAGGGCAACGTTGATTTCTTTCTCCACCAAACTCTATTTGACAATTCAGACAATCTCTCACTGAACCTATTGATCTTTGTCCACTAGCCTGGCTAGTCAACAAGCCTCAGGAATTCTCCTGTCTCCATCTCCCCAGCAAGGAATTATAGGTATGCACTGCCATGCCTGACCTTTACACAGACTCTAGGGACCTAAACCCAGGCACTTCATTGACTGAGTCATTTCCAAGTCCCCAAAATAAATTTTAAAATGCTAATAGAAAATTATGAAATTCAAAGTACTGTGAAAGTAATTGGAGAACACCACTGAGAGGGAGAGAGAGGAGGAGGCAAAAGAATTATGGGAAAAGCTACTACAGACTGTGGGGTAGATGAACTCTCGCTATCATGCACCTATCCAGAGTGTCATAAAAAGAATTTCCATATTGGGAAAGAATTGATCAACATAATGTCTAGGACTTCTTACAATACAAGTCTACGATAGAAAATCATATACACTGATTGTGTGTGCACGCGCACACGTGCGTACCTCTGTGTATATACTCATATAATAAAAGGAATGGATCAACTCAAGGGAGCCTTAGGACAGCAAGACAATACACTGGCTGTGAAGAGTCTGACTCTGGTTTGCATCCTATCATTGGTTACATATGAAGGGTGACAACAGGGGGAATTACTGATTACTGGCTATTCTAACCTGATTTCTTGAATGTGAAAAGAGACGATGATTAAGAATACAAACATTCCATGCTTATGTCTCAGTATCTATTCTCTCCACAAAATCATCTGACCATGTTGAGACCTGCCATAACGGCGGCCTAGTATATCCCCACGCTGTCAGAACGATCTTTTCTTTTAAAGCAAAGAGGGAAACCATGGCTGCTTGCTTTTGCACATTAGTGCTGGCTCCAGTCTCTTTACAATTAACTTGCTGCATGCTATGCAGAATGCTCCCATCTGACAGGAAGTACCCATCAGTTTCTCTCTTCCTCAGAGACTCAGTTCATTATTTCTAAAATTCTTCCTTAATCCTTCAAGTAGACAGACATCTTCTCAGCCTCTGGACCACTGGCCCGAATGAAGCACTCTACTTGTCTCTGTCCTAGCACACAGTTTGTGCATGTTTCTCTGGTGACTGTTGATCTTAGGAAGATTCTCTTAGACGTGGCCCCTCAGTTCTCAGTCATGTTTCTAGTATTTCCTCATAGGAAATGGAGTAAAATAGTCACTGCCTGACAAAAAAACTCTCAAGTCAAATAAATCATAGAAAAGGGAAATATAAAGATAGTGTCTACAAACTAAGAAGCCTGAACTGAGTTAGCTTAACTCATATAAAGCTTTCATACTCAACTAAGCTGTATGGTACTACATATTTTTAGCATTTTTTTAAAATTTGATTTAATTTATAAAAGTTAGTTTATCTCATATGAGCATTTCACCTGTATATACATATGTGCCCCAAGTACACACCTGATGTATATGAATTTTGTCTGTCTGTATGTATGTATGCATGTATGTATATGTGTGTGTGTGTGTATATATATATGCACAGATGAGGTATGTGAAAATCAGAAGAGAGCACTGGATGCCCTGAACTGGAGTTAGGGATGGCTTTGAGCCACCATGCATGTATTGGGAATCAAACCCAGGTCCCCTCCAAAAGCAACAAGTGTCCTTAACCACTGAGTCTCTCTTCAGCCCCTATTTATTACTTTAAGTATAAAATACTGGTTTTCATCATAACATTTTAATATGCATATCATTTTACACTGCTATTTGCCCCTACAGCTATCACATGCCCCTTCCCCCACTTCTGCCACCTAAATAGTACCCTTCTTTTGCTTTCTTCTGTCTCCTCGAAACCCCCCAAAAACCACACAGAGGGAGAGGAAAGAGAAGAAAGGCAAGAGAGAGGAAAGAGAGATTCCTTGTGACAACAGGAGGAGAGCACTCTGCCCTTCCCTAGCCTGTTCAATCAAAAGGGCCATGAAATCACAAGACAAAGATCCTAGAAAGTAGCCTTACTAAATTTCTTATATAAGAGGGCAAAATATCACAAGATAATTATTATCTCTCAGAGGAAATGACTTTTCAGAGAAATTAAAGCCAACATCATCTTTGGAACAAGTTCAAAACACCAAATTACAAAGTAGGCCTGGCAAGTTAAGCCACCTGACAGTAATTACTGAGGGGCAGTGCCACCACTACACCACAAATCACACCTCCTCTGAGTGCCACACCCAATGTGGATCTCACTGGCTTTGGTGTCTAGGTTTCTGAGCTCATTTGCCAGCTTCTCTTAGGGAGAGGCTAACTATGGTAACCCATACCTGAGAGGCCAAGGGAAGAAAGTAATATTAGGCTAGCCTAGGCTGCCAAGGGAAAAAAGTCTGAATTTACACTAGCCTATGCTCTTTAGCAAGTTTAGTAGGTGCTTATCTCAAAGGGGGAAGGATTGTGGCACAGGGGTGAGGTGGTTCAGTGGGTAAAGGTGTTTGCTGCTAAACCTGACAACCTGAGTTTGATCCCCAGGACCCAGAAGGTGGAAGAACAGAACAAACTCCCTGAAGCTGTCTTCTGTCTACAACAGGTGAGCCACGCCATACATACAACAACAGAAAACTGAAATGTCATAAAAAGAAGGGTAAGTACTAAACAGAGTTGATACACCCACCATAGACGTTCACTATTTATTTAACCCAGACATTATATTAGCACTTTATCCAAAATTACTCTTTTCTACTTAACCCGCTCCACTCTCCCAAATTTAGATGTTCAGGTTCTTTGGCATCTGTGAAGTACTTGGCTGACTTCCAATTTCCCTGCCTTTGCCAGAAAACAGCTAAATTTCCAAAAAGTACTTCATGAGTTGGCCAACATTCCCAGACTCTGGCCTTACTGAATGTAGAAGTTCTTACTAATTTTAGATTCAAGGATGTCTTCTGAGAACAATAAGCCAGTCCAGAGTCTCCTCCCCCTTCCTGCTTAGACACCCAACATTGCTAATCACGTGAAATCAAACAAATGTAAATGCAGCTTATCACTGGTCAGAAGCTAAGGCAGAAAGAGTCAATTAGAGGCAGTTCCAAAAGAATACTGACTTCTCTTTCTCCTGGAGAACAGGCCTACACAGACAAAAGGACAAAAGGACAGACAGAAAAGGAAGCTCACAGAGAAAGAGATGCAGGCAAAAGGGAGGTGGAACTGAGGTGAGGGGATGGGGCAAGCAGCAGAAAACAGAGGCCTCTAGCAAAAGGGCAGCTCTGAGGATGAATTCCTCCTCTGTGATTGTTTAGATTCTACTTAGA
The DNA here is from genome assembly GCA_019843965.1 of Rhynchomys soricoides. NCBI lineage: Eukaryota > Metazoa > Chordata > Mammalia > Rodentia > Muridae > Rhynchomys > Rhynchomys soricoides. Next base: position 13,350,044 of record JADRCH010000016.1, on the reverse strand, counting down.
ACAAGTAAAATTGTATTAAGAATTTTAAACCCTCCCCCTTCTTAGTCTTCTATCACTGTTAGCCCAGGCTTTCTCACACTTCATCCTAGTTTAGGAAGGACTAAGACCTGGCAGTAAGGATATAGAGAGAAGTCTTCCTGTAGACTTTCAGACTGTATGAGGTGTGGTCCCTTCTTACCTTCAGCAACACCACATCAACAGTCCTGTCCACCTTGGAGATGTCACACAGGCTATAGCGCCTTTTGTGCCGCTCATACATTTTGTACAGATGCAGAAAAGAAGACACAAAATGCAGAAGTATATTTGCTGAATCCAAGGACCAATGTGCTCACACAGATCCGAAATTCCAAATTTCTCACAGTGGGCGGGAGGAGACTTCTGCTTCCAGATTCCTCTATATAGAAAACTCTTGGGTTAAGAAGAAAAAAAAAAAAAAAAGCAGACTCCAATTCTGTGAACTAAGTAGGAACTTTCTGGCAGCTTCAGAGCACCGAGACAACAAGTTTATAATTCATACTACAAGCAGTCTGCCGTAAGCTCACTGCTGTGCAGATCTTGACGGAAAGAGAAGTACAGATCTTTTCCATCACTGCCGAGAATTCCAGTAGAAAAATTAAGGACGAACTGGCTAAGCATAATGGTTGGCACATGTATCCAGAAAACCCAGAGCCAGTAATAAAACCCCAGTATGCACTCAGCCACGAAGACAGGGGATTTAAAAAAAAAAAAAAAAGGAAGGTAGCTATTTCAAAGTGATGGCACGAGAGAATTCCTTAAAACAACAAAGACAAGGAAACCTATATGGAGGGAGAAACAGAAAGATAGGAAAAAGAAGAAAAATCCGGAGGTACTTTCTAGAGTATCCAGTTTTTTAGCCAGTCTCCAGCTCCTTCCTCGGCAGGGCTGGATTTTGACTTAAAGTTGAAAATATCTAAGGACGGCTGGCTGGGCGAGTACAAGGAAAACAGACCACTCCTCCAGATGTCCTCCCTCCCTCCCCAGCTGGCTGCCGCTAGCCGATCCCTCGGCAGCCTCCACACCCTTTACCCTGCTCTCTCAAGATCGTCATTACTTGCCCTTTCAGATCTGCACCAGCAGCCTTGGAGGTTTGGAAACCTAATTGCAGTGGTGGGAACATGATTCATCTACAGACTAAGAGAAAAAACAAGGCTTCCTTTCCCAACAGGCTTCCTCCTGCTCCTCCTCCTCCTCACAAGTCCCCAGTGAAAAAGGCTCTGTCAGACACTGCAAGAAACAACTTCAGTCCCTTTCATGCCAGTAGTATGCTAATAAAGAAAGGCGGTGTTATCCTAAACACTACAAGTCTGTACAACAGCCTTGGCGATACAGGAAAAACAGAATACTGAAGCCAGCCGAAGCATATACTGCATCTCCCTACAGAACGCAAAGCAATGATTTAATATCAGAAAAATGTAAGCTAAATATTTCAGAGTTATGTCTCTAGGATGTAGAATCAGCTATAAAAATGTCTGGCAAGGTTTAGAAGTCATTATGAGTTAAGGTTTTGTTTCATCTGGGGTCTGAGAAAATTCTAAAGAAAGTTAAAGAGATGGCACAGGATGAATGTGTGCATGTCTCTTAGGACTCTTGGGACTAAGAAGAATCACCTGGCTGAGATTGCCTTGCCCTTTACATCTCTCATTCACGGGACTATGTGACTTCATTTGCCTGTTTTCCTGCTTCTCCAGATTTCCAGTTGCCAATCTCCTATGCCTCAGGAGCAAACACAGTCATTCATTTTCAGACATTCTGCAACTGTATTAAACGTTGGAGGGGTAAGGAGGAAGAAGGACCAAAGAAAAGAGAGGTGAAAGAATAGAAAAGGAAGAAAAGAATAGAAAAATAGAAAAAAACAGAAAATAGGAAAAAAAACAAAAGAACCCCCCAAAAACCCTAAAATAAACCCAAAGGTGGACTAAGCATGGACACATGCCTTTAATCCCAGCACTAGGGAGACAGAGCAGGCAGATCTCTGTGAGTTCCAGGACAGCCTGATCTACACAGTGAGTCCCATGACAGACAGGGCTATATAAAAAGATACTGGGTCAAAAATAAAACCGAAAAAGGGAAAAAGCATTCTAATGCTTTCCAGGAGAAGCTGTCCTACATGCTCTCTAAGGGGCAGATTGTAGTAGTCCTTACACAGATCTGGGGGAATGTGAATGTACAACTGTAAAGACCACAACAGAAAGGAAGAGAAGACAGTAAATACTACAGTTTCAGTCAGTATTGCAAGCAAAGTTGGTAAAAGGTATTTTCTTTCAGAAGCTGTAAAAAGGGTACTGAAGGTTTAATGAGTCACCACTTCCTCAGGCCAGGTGTTTAAAGAGGTTAGCCTACTTAAAAGAAAGAAATAGAGCAAACCCCGCTAAGGTAGCCAGTTTTTTCTCTCATTCATCTGTCTGCCCAAACACCACAGTTTCAGCTCTTTCTAACATAAACCTCATCTTGATCCCATCACAGATACAGTAAATGCATGAAGGTGGACAATGTCCTCTTTCTGGTGCCTCTAGAGAGCAAGCCTCTCTTCACATTGGCACCGTGTACAGTAAATGTGCTGCTTTTCAGTATAGAGAATGCCAAATACAGTAGAAATAAGACAATTAAAGAAATTAAGAAGTTGTAAATAAAATTCTTGCCTCAGCTTACCAAAAGCATGGGAATCTGTCCAGGAACACACAAATACTTTGATATTATGTGGTTTAAGGGTATAGATCCAAAGGTCCTAGAGGGGCAGGCTTAAGTGTACAAAAAACCTGGCTGCCTATTATATTTTATGCATCAACTTTCACCAAGCTATAATTTAGAATCCCCTCTTCCCAATGAACACAAAGCTGTCTCCCCTCTGTTCTCAAATGGTTTGTTCCTCACCGCCTCTCCCATCTGTTCTAATTAGAATCAAATGTTTCCTGCTTGCAAGTTCCCAAGCATCTCTAGGGAATCAGAGATGCTTTAGTTACAGTAAGGCTTTTCTATACCAACTCTATCAAATGAAAGAGAATCTGTATATATTCAATAGACATTCTATGCCTTGCAGAAGATGCAAACAAATAAAACCATGGACTTTGTCCTTGGAAACCTTACATAATCAGAAAATGTTTCAAAACCATTACAATTTTCTGAATGACACTATAGAGGACTGTTTGAAATAAGCCTTTTTGTCAGTTGGTTTGTTTTTTTTTTTTTTTTTTTTGTCCTAGAACACTAGATTTTTCTCTCTTTTCGACACATACAAACATATTAAAAGGACAGTTTAAAATTGTCCTTGCTAATCTGTTTCTTCTCAGAGAACAAATGCCCTGGGTGGGGTGGAAAGTCTGTTTGCTTTCCCCTTTGGATCTGCCCGGCACTCCCCCTTGGAAGACAGAATCTGTAGTCTGTGCTTTTACTGCTGATGCTACATTTCCAAGTTTTTATCAAAAGCATCTGGAACCACTGAACAGTTATTCTGTTAGGATTTTGAAACACAGCAACCAATCATTTCACATATAAACTGTAGCTGAAAGCAACAAGTTTTTATCTATATTTTTGATACTTTATTTACATTTCAAATATTTCCCCCTTTCGAGGTCTCCCATTTGGAACCTCCCTATACCATCCTCCTCCCCCTGCCTCTATGAGGGTATTCCCCCACCCACCCACCCACTCTTGTCTTCCTTCCTTGGCATTCCCCTATACTGGGGCATCTAACACCGTTAGGCCCAAGGGCCTCTCCTCCCCCTGATGGCTAACAAGAACCCCTCTGCCACATACCTAGCCAGCACCATGGGTCCCTCCAAGTATATTCTTTGGTTGGTGGTCCAGTCTCCAGGAGCATCAGGAGGTCAGGCCAGTTGACACTGCTGCTGCCTCCATGGGGCTGCAAACTCCCTCAGCTCCTTCAGTAGCTTCTCCAACTCCTCCATCTGGGAGCTCATGCACAGCCCAATGGGTGCTGTGAAGTGAATCTTGAGTATTCCGAACTTTTGGGCTAATAACCACTTATCAGTGAGTACATATTCTATTCATTCTTTTGTGACTGAGTTACTTGGCTCAGGATATTTTCAAGTTCTATCCATTTGCCTGAGAATTTCCTGAAGTCACTGTTTTTAATAGCTGAGTGGTATTCCATTGTGTAAATGTACCACATTTTCTGTATCCATTCCTCTGTGGAGGGACATCTGGGTTGTTTCCAGTTTCTGGCTATTATAAATATGGTTGCTATGAACATAGTGGAGCATGTGTCCTTATTACATGTTGGAGCATCTTCTGGGTATATGCCCAAGAGTGGAACAGCTAGGTCCTCAGGTAGTATTATGTTCATTTTTCTGAGGGTCCGCCAAACCGATTTCCAAAGTGGTTGTATCAACTTGTAATCCCACCAACAATGGAGGAGTGTTCCTCTTTCTCCACATCCTTGCCAATATCTGCTGTCACCTGAGTTTTGGTCTTAGCCATTCTGACTGGTGTGAGGTGGAATCTCAAGGGTTGTTTTGATTAGCATTTCCCTGATGACATTTCTTTAGGTGCTTCTGAACCCTACGAGTTTCCTCAGTTGAAAATTCTTTGTTTAGCTCTGTTCCCCATTTTTGGAAAGGATTATTTGGATCTGTGGAGTCTAACTTCTTGAGTTCTTTATATATATTAGATATTAGCCCTCTATTGGATATAGGATTGGTAAAGATCTTTTTCCCAATTTGTTGGTTGCTGTTTTGTCCTATTTACAATGTCCTTTGCCTTGCAGAAGCTTTGTAATTTCATGAGGTCCCATTTGTCGATTTTTGATCTTAGAGCATAAGCCATTGGTGTTCTGTTCAAGAACTTTCCCTCTGTGCCCATGTGTTAGAGACTTTTCCCCACTTTCTCTTCTATTAGATTTAGTGTATCTGGTTTTATGTGGAGATCCTTGATCCACTTGGGCTTGAGTTTTGTACAGGGAGATAGAGATGGATCAATTTGCATTCTTTTACACGTTGACCACCAGTTGAGCCAGCACCATTTGTGAAAATGCTGTCTTGTTTCCATTGAATGGTTTTAGCTCCTCTGTCAAAGATCAAGTGACCATAAGTGTGTGAGTTCATTTCTGGGTCTTCAATTCTATTCCATTGATCTACCTGCCTGTCACTGTACCAATACCATGCAGTTCTTATCACTACTGCTCTACAGTACAGCTTGAGGTCAGGGATGCTGATTCCCCCAGAAGTTCTTTTGTTGTTGAGAATAGTTTTTGCTATCCTGGGTTTTTTGTTATTCCAAATGAATTTGAGAATTGCTCTTTCTAAGTCTATGAAGAATTGAGTTGGAATTTTGATGGGGATTGCATTGAATCTGTAGATTGCTTTCAGCAAGATGGCCATTTTTACTTTATTAATCCTGCCAATCCATTAGCATGAAAGGTCTTTCCAGCTTCTGAGGTCTTCTTCGATTTCTTTCTTCAAACACTTGAAGTTCTTGTTATACAGATCCTTCATTGGTTTGGTTAGAGTCACACCAAGATACTTTATATGGTTTGTGACTATTGTGAAGGGTGTCATTTCCCTAATTTCTTTCTCAGCCTCTTCTTCCTTCAAGTATAGGAAGGCTACTGATTTGTTTGAGTTTATTTTATATCCGGCCACTTTGTTGAAGTTGTTCATCAGTTGTAGCAGTTCTCTGGTAAAGTTTTTCAGGTCACTTAAGTATACAATCATATCATCGGCAAATACTAATATTTTGATTTCTTCCTTTCCAATTTGTATCCCATTGACTTCCTTTTGTTGTCTAATTGCTCTAGCTAGAACTTCAAGTATTATATTGGATAGGGAGAGAGAGAGGGTACCCTTGTCAAGTCCCTGATTTTAGTGGGATTGCTTCAAGTTTCTCTCCATTTAGTTTGATGCTGGCTACTGGTTTGCTGTATATTGCTTTTACTATGTTTACATATGGGACTTGAATTCCTGATCTTTCCAAGAAATTAACTATGAAGGGATGTTGAATTTTGTCAAATGCTTTTCTTGCATCTAACGAAATAACCATGTGGTTTTTTTTCTTTGAGTTTGTTTATACAGTGGATTACATTGATGGATTTCTGGGTATTGAACCATACCTGCATCCCTGGGATGAAGCCTACTTGATCGTAGTGAATGATCGTTGTGATGTGTTCTTGGATTCGGTTTGCAAGAATTTTATTGAGTATTTTTGCATCGATATTTATAAGGGAAATTGGTCTGAAGTTTTCTTTCTTTGTTGGGTCTTTGTGAGGTTTTGGTATCAGTATAACTGTAGCCTCATAGAATGAATTGGGTAGTGTTCCTTCTGTTTCTATTTTGTGGAATAGATTGAAGAGTATTGGTATTAGGTCTTCTTTGAAGGTCTGATAGACTTCAGCACTGAACCCATCTGTTCCTGGGCTTTTTTTGGTTGGGAGACTTTTAATGCTTGCTTCTATTTCTTTAGGCGTTATGGGACTGTTTAGATGGTTTATCTGACCCTGACTTAACTTTGGTATTTGGTATCTGTCTAGAAAATTGTCTATATCATCCAGATTTTCCAATTTTGTTGAGCATAGGCTTTTGTAGTAGGATCTGATGATTTTTTGAATTTCCTTAGAATCTGTTGTTATGTCTCTGTGCCCACTGGTTAGTCTAGCTAAGGGTTTATCTATCTTGTTGATTTTCTCAAAGAACCTGCTCCTGATTTTGTTGATTCTTTATACAGTTCTTTTTGTTTCTACATGGTTGGTTTCAGCCCTTAATTTGATTATCTCCTGCCTTCTACTCCTCTTGGGTGTATTAGCTTCTTTTTGTTCTAGAGCTTTCAGGTGTGGTGTTAAGCTGCTAGTGCATGCTCTCTCCAGTTTCTTTTTGGAGGCATTCAGAGCTATGAGTTTTCCTCTTAACACTGCTTTCATTGTGTCCCATAGGTTTGGGTATGTTGTACTTTCATTTTCATTAAATTCTAGAAAGTCTTTAATTTCTTTATTTCTTCCTTGACCAAGTTATCATTGAGTAGAGCATTGTTCGGCTTCCATGTGTATATCGGCTTTCTGTTGTTGTTGCTGCCACTGAAGACCAGTCTTATTCCGTAGTGATCTGATAGGCATGGGGTTATTTCAATCTTATAACTCTTGAGGTTTGTTTTGTGACCAATAATATGATGAATTTTGGAGAAGGTACTATAAGGTGCTAAGAAGAAGGTATATTCTTTTAATGTAGGATGAAATGTTCTATAGATATCTGTTAAATCCATTTGCTTCATAACATCTGTTAGTTTCACTGTGTCTCTGTTTAGTTTGTGTTTCCAAGATCTGTCCATTGATGATAGTCGGGCGTTGAAGTCTCCCACTATTATTGTGTGAGGTGCAATGTGTGCTTTGAGCTTTAGTAAAGTTTCTTTTATGAATGTGGTTGCCCTTGCATTCTGGGCATAGATGTTCAGAATTGAGAATTTTTCTTGGTAGAGTTTTCCTTTGATGAGTATGAAATGTCCTTATCGTTTTTGATGACTTTTGGTTGAAAATCGATTTTATCTGATATTAGAATGGCTACTCCAACCAGTTTCTTGCGACCATTTTCCTGGAAAATTGTTTTCCAGCCCTTTACTCTGAGGTAGTGTTTGTCTTTAACAGGGAGGTGCGTTTCCTGGATGCAGAAAAATGCTGGGTCCTGTTTATGGATCCAGTCTGTCAGTCTACGTCTTTTTATTGAGGAATTGAGTCCATTGATGTTAAGAGATATTAAGGAATAGTGATTGTTGCTTCCTGTTATTTTCGGTGTTATTTTTATGTTTGTGTGGCTATCTTCTTTTGAGTTTGTTGAAAGATTACTTTCTTGCTTTTTCTAGGGTGTAGTTTCCTTCCTTGAGTTGGCGTTTTCCATCTATTATCCTTTGTAGGGCTGGGTTTGTGGAAGCATATTGTGTCAATTTGGTTTTGTTATAGAATATTTTGTTTTCACCATCTATGATAATTAAGAGTTTTGCTGGTTATAGCAGCTTGGGCTGGCATTTGTGTTCTCTTAGGGTCTGTATGAGATCTTCCCAGGATCTTCTAGCTTTAATAGTCTCTGGTGAGGAGTCTGTTGTAATTCTGATAGGTCTGCCTTCATATGACTTTTATCCCTTACTGCTTTTAATATTCTTTCCTTATTTTGTGTATTTGGTGTTTTGACTATAATGTGATGGGAGGAATTTCTTTTCTGGTCCAATCTATTTGGAGTTTTGTAGGCCTCTTGTATATTTATGTTCATCTCTTTCTTTAGGTTAGGGTAGTTTTCTTCTATAATTTTGTTGAAGATATTTACTGGTCCTTTAAGTTGGGAATCTTTAATCTCTTCTATACCAATTATCTTCAGATACTGTCTTCTCATTGTATCCTGGATATCCTGGATGTTTTGGGTTAGGAGCTTTTTGCATTTTGTGTTTTCTTTGACTGTTATGTCCATCTTTTCTATGGTATCTTCCGCACCTGACTGTGGCTTCATAGAACTAATTGGGTAGTGATCCTTCTATTTCTATTTTGTGGAATAGTTTTGAAGAGTATTGGTATTAGGTATTCTTTGAAGGTCTGATAAGATTCCGCACTAAACCCATCTGGTCCTGGGCTTTTTTTGGTTGGGAGACTTTTAATGACTACTTCTATTTCTTTAGGGGTTATGGGACTGTTTAGATGGTTAATCCGATCTTTATTTAATTTTGATACCTGGTATCTGTCTAGGAAATTGAACATTTCATTAGATTTTCCAGTTTTGTTGAGTATAGGCTTTTGTAGTAGGATCTGATGATTTTTCGAATTTCCTCAGAATCTGTTGTTCTGTCTCCCTTCTCATTTCTGATTTTGTTAATTTGGATACTGTCTCTGTGCCCTCTGGTTAGTCTGGCTAAGGGTTTATCTATTTTGTTGATTTTCTCAAAGAACCAGCTCCTGGTTTTGTTGATTCTTTGTATAGTTCTTTTTGTTTCTACTTGGTTGATTTCAGCCCTGAGTTTGATTATTTCTTGTCATCTACTCCTCTTGGGTATAATTGCCTTTTTTTTGTTGTTGTTCTAGAGCTTTCAGATTTGCTGTGAAGCTGCTAGTGTATGCTCTCTCCAGTTTCTTTTTGGAGGCACTCAGAGCTATGAGTTTTCCCCTTAGCACTACTTTTATTGTGTCCCATATGTTGTGCCTTCATTTTCATTACATTCTAAAAAGTCTTCAATTTTGTTCTTTATTTCTTCCTTGACCAAGTGATCATTGAGTAAAGCATTGTTCAGCTTCCATGTGTATGTGGGCTTTCTGTTGTTTTTGTTGTTATTGAAGACCAGTCTTAGTCTGTGGTGATCTGATATGACGCATGGGATTATTTCAATCTTCTTGTACCTGTTGAAGTCTGTTTTGTGATCGATTATAAGGTCAAATTTGGAAAAGGAATCATGAGGTGCTGAGAAGGTATATTCTTTTGTTTTAGGATGGAATATTCTATAGACATCTGTAAAATTCATTTGGTTTATAACTTCTGTTAGTTTCACTGTGTTTTTGATAGTTTCTGTTTCCATGATCTGTCCATTGATGAGAGTGGGGTGTTGGAAGTCTCCCACTATTATTGTGTGAGGTGCAATGTGTGCTTTGAGCTTTAGTAAAAGTTTCTTTTATGAATGTGTGTGTCCTTGCATTTGGAACATAGATGTTCAGAATTGAGAGTTCATCCTGGTAGATTTTTCCTTTGATGATAACTTTTGGTTCAAAGTCAATTTTATTCGATATTAGAATGGCTACTCCAGCTTGTTTCTTGGGACCATTTGCTTGGAAAATTTTTTTCTAGCCTTTTACTCTGAGGTAGTGTCTGTCTTTGTCACTGAAATGCATTTCCTGTATGCAGCAAAATTCTGGGTCCTGTTTACATAGTCAGTCTCTTAGTCTATGTCTTTTTATTGTGGAATTGAGTCAATTGATGTTAAAAGATATTAAGGAAAAGTGATTGTTGCTTCCAGTTATTTTTGTTATGTTTGGAATTATGTTTGTGTGGCTGTCTTCTTTTGGGTTTGTTGAAAGAAGATTATTTCTTGCTTTTTCTAGGCTATTATCCTTTGTAGGGCTGGGTTTGTGGAAAGCTATTGTGTAAACTTGTTTTTGTCACAGAATATCTTGGTTTCTCCATCTATGATAAGTGAGAGTTTTGCTGGGTATAATAGCCTGGGCTGGCATTGTGTCATTTTTCATTTTGACTCGTATCTTTAATAGGCCTCTCCTGCACCATGATTTCGTGATTTCACTGTAAAATTCTCTATACATCCTTCTTTGCCAAATTCTTTTATGTGTTTTAATTTACCATCTGGTCACAGCAAGTGTTTTAAACCTAGATTTAGTCCCTAATATATATATTAACAGTTCTTTATTGATTCTGTTTTATCTATACGAGCAAGGATATCAATGAAACTCAGACCTATTACTAAAAACTTCCTGCACAGAACACCAACCTACCCATTCGTTCTATTTAAAAATATCTTATTACTTTGTTTCTTGTGTACATGTGTGTATACTGATGTATGTTAAGAGAACAACTTGCAGGGACTTCTATCATGAGGGTCCAAGGACATGAACACAGGTCATCACTATACTAAACCATCACTGTCCCCAATAAGCATTCTTGAGAGAGTGCTATCTATTGGTTAAAAAGCCAACTGAACCCTGAGTCATAGGTCTTTAAAATATAGGACAATTAATAAAATTTCTAATTTTACTGCTGTTATTCTATCCAGTTTAACCTCACTACTTGGACAGAAAATGGAATACTATTTATGCTGTTTAGCAATGTCTTTGTCTGGTTAGAAACCTCATCTGAAATCAGATGCTAAAGTATCTCATCAGATCACTACAAGCTGTACTTATTGCTACTTTTAAATTTCCCAGCAGTGTTCCTTTGAGGCCTGATCATGAAAGCATCACACAAGACAGCCTAGCACTGGTCAAAACAAAGCAAAACCTACTCTTTCCGCCTCTTACCCCTACCCTTTTTGGTGGTAATGGTGACAAGAATTTCTTCTCAGATGAAGACATCTGGCTCAATAACTATGAACTTTTATTTCAACAAAACAAGCACAAACAATTTACTTCCATTCTGTTTCCCCTCTATGGTATTAACAGTAAGAAGGGCATGCTTTCTCCACACTTTAAGTTGTCCTTTCAAATGCATTCCACAACAGTTTTCTCTTTTTTTTGCTTTGTTGTTTGATAACTAGTGCTCGGAATGATAAGTACAAAGCTGCTATAGTCAATAGATGAAAAGCAGCAACGGTTTACATTCAAGTGGGTGGAGACTAAAAGAAGGGTTAAAATCTTAACAATAATATAATTCTGGATACTGAGAGCCACAGAAGGAAGAGAACTTCAAGCGTCATATTTGACTAGACTTCTACCTTGATAATGAATGAAGAGGAGGCATGCAGTAGAGGAACTGACAGCAGTTAAGAGATGGTAAGTTTAGGTTTATATCACAGAGATGTCCAAGACAGGCTGTGGGAAGTGGCATAACTAATGTTTCTGTCTAGAAATCAGGAGCATGCTTAAGAATTTGGTATACAGATCTGGAAATTAAAACCCAATGAGAAATTGAGGAAATTCAAAGAGAAAAGTGTCTCCCAGCAAGAAGGGTAAATAGTGTCAAATGTTGTGAAAGAGGAAGAACATGAGTGAGATGGACTTTGCAGTGTAAATTTTTACAGCTACTTCTGCATCAGTGATCAGAATGCCTGACAGAAACAATGTAAGGGAGGAAAGGTATTACCGGGGAACTGGGACCTATCTGAATTCCTTTGTGACTGGGATGTGCTAGCACAGATGTTCTCTGTCTGTCTTGTCTCTCTGTCTCTGTGTGTGCACCACAAGCTTCATACTGTCCATGCTCTTCACTGCAACTCATTTCCCACTATTCTGCAAGGTAACGTATAAAAGGCTTGTCTCTCCAAGTTTCAAGATTATGATGCAGTTCGCCCTACTTTAATTCCCTAGCTCATTTTAACTTCTAGGATCTTCCCTCCTTTCCTGTATGCCTTTACCAAAATCTACCCCTCAAATTCCCCTTTATGAACTCAGCTCTCTTTATCCATAGTCAGTCCTTCCTACAGCTCTTCTTTGAAGTACTATGGCACTGACTCTCTGGTGGCTTCCCCTATAATCATTGGTACCGCTTGCTTGATCTGCCTCTAAGTGCAAGATGAGCACTTCAAAAGCAACAGCATTTAATTTCTCTCTATAGTGTCCAATGCACTGTAAGGCACATAGGCCAGATAGTGACAGATTATGTCTTTATTCACTATTGTATCATAATCCTAAAACTACCTTAAAAGCTGACCAAATTTATTTATTAAACAATTTGAGAAAAAATGTCAGGGCTGGGGCTTGAAAGATGAATTGGTCGGTAAAAGCACTTGCCTCACAAGCTGGTCAACTTGAGTTTGGATCCCTAGAATTCACATAAAGTTAGTCGTGGGAGCGCAAGTATCTGTAATTTCTATGGTCCTCTATAGGGAAATGGGAGGGGGAAACAAGAGAATATGCAGAGGCTTGTGGGTGTGTGTGTGTGCATGCACACACAGAGACAGAGAGAGATAGAATGTCTGTGCTAGCATAAACAAATGAAAACTTCAAAGTTGAAAGGTGAGTCCTGAACACACAACTCCTCCCCCGGAAGAAAAACTTCAAAATAACCCTAAGTTTGGGAAAAATTGAATCCCAATATAAACTCAGTGTGTATTACTTTAGGAAATGACTTGTTCCTCTGATTTTTCTCTTCATAGCAAGAAAGAATAACTCTGGTACAGTCATTCCGCAAGAGAAGCCAAGAAATGATTCAGCTTCCCATGGAAGACCTCCCTCATCACTCCCAGCGAACTCACCACAGTACAGTCATGCTTTCCAAAGTGCAGAAGCACAGCTTGCTCTTTTAATCAAGGTTCAAAACACAAAGCAAAAAAAAGTCCTCTATGGGAGAAATGACAACAGAAATCCACTGTAGGACTTTGCTGTCAGGTTTATGTCAGTTTTCATGCATCCTCAAACTGATCCTCAAACAAAAACTGATTCTCATGCTGGAAATGATCCGAACATCTACTCCCTGTAGACTAGCATTCCTAATACTGGGAGATACTATCAAAGGTGCCAAGGGAGGAAAGCAATGAGTAGTCTTGCCCAGTTGTGACATTTATGATTCACAACAGTAACCAGCAAGGCACTTTCATCTTAGCCACCAGCTGTTTAACTGGACTTAAAGGCAGCTCAATAAGAAGGAAAGACAGAACACCTGTGCTAAGAAAGAATGCCTGCACTATAAATCTAGCCATCTAGGACTAGTGAGGTCACAGATCTTGGAGGGGAACCTACTACCGTCATTTTCCTAAGCCAATATAATCCCAACTGCATTCTAACTATTTATTTGGATTACCCTCAGATAATTGTAGCTCTCACTGGCCATCAGAGGCTCCCCCCCACCCCACCCCCAGCAGACAAAGCTACAATTACCAAAAGCTACAATTGCCAATATATTGAGAACAACTGGTCTGGGGTGCTATACTGGCTAGTTTTGTGTCAACTTGACACAAGCTAGAGTCATCAGAGAGGAAAGAGCCTCAGTTGAGGAAATGCCACCACGAGATGCAGCTGTAAGGCATTTTTTTGATCAGTAATCAATGAGGGAGGGCCCAGCCTATTGTGGGTTCTATAAGAAAGCAGGCTGAGCAAGCCTGTTAACAGCACCCCTCCATGGCCTCTTCATCGGCTCCTACCTCCAAGATCCTGCCCTGTTTGAGTTCCTGTCTTGACTTCCTTTAATAATGAACAGCAATATGGAAGTGTAAGCCAAATAAACCTTTTTCTCACCAATTTGCTGTTTGGACATGGTGTTTCATTGCAGCAATAGAAACACTAAGAGAGGTGCCCAACATAAATAAAAACATCTACAAGACAATTGTACACCCAGAACTCAGGGAACTTTGTGGCAGAAAGACTGTAAGAGCCCAAGGATCAGGAAGTCTGCTGAGAGTGTGTGTCTTGTGACAGGAGGGTTTCGTCCAGAAAATACCAATGACACATTGCCTAGACAATACCACAACAATGAAAACATCAACTGATGTGCTAAGGTGGATGGGAGAAATCTCCTGGGATTCCAACCTTAGATGGAAATTCACTGGCAATTAACAACTGTTTAGAGCGGGCCCCCTAAATAAATAGTTATCCAATGCCAAATGTTTAGCTCTGAAGTCATATACATACAAGCAACCCTAAACTCCTGACTCTGCAGGTTTTAGTTATATAGTTTTGTTTAAACACACACACACACACACACACACACACACACACACAAACTCGACAACAATAATAAAAGGTAGGAGACCATGCATTTGAGGGGAGGGGTTTGGAAGAGGCTGGAAGGAAGAAAGGGATGGGGAACATGATGTAACTATTTTCATAATTATATCCAATCAAAACAGGTATTTCTATGTTCTGGAAAATTTTCAAGAGGTATAACAAAACTTTTAATCCCAGAATAAATCCTAAGACTGTACATAGGAAGTTGCTATCCAAACACATACCGAAAAAAGAGAAAGCCAGGTCTGGCAGTACATATCTGACGCCCAGCACTTGTGGGTAGTAGCACAAGGGACCAGAAGGTTAAGGCCAGCATAAGCTGCATAAAAAATCTGAAACCAGCCTGGGCTATGAGTCTCTGTCTTTAAAAAAAAAAGTCAACCAACTAAGTAAAGAGTGGGTAATGACCATCAAACTAAAATACATTCAAGCACTCCTAACATACCAGAGGAAGCACAGGGATGACCCAGCAACTTAGCAAGTCTGTTAGACTAGACTGGGACAAGCTGAATGCTGAAGCCAGACTACCTTGAGTAAATTATGGCTTCCAATCTATAAAATGGGAATAAGACTAACAAGGCCAGCTATAAAAGAAGCTACGAGAACTACATGGATTAGTGTAGGGCAAGTTTTCGTACCACCATTGTGGCATATTATATTAGTTGCTGCAAGTCTTGTTTCTGAGCACTGTTGTGTTTTTATCTTATCAAAAAGAGTATTTTAAACCAGCCTACAAGGAGACATATGTGCTAAAACAACTAATTATGATAAATCCATACAAGTTAGAATAGAAGGAACAAAGCATTTATATGGATAAATCTTGGTTGTCTACTTTACAACATCTAGAATTAACTAAAACTAAGCAAAAATAGTTTTCTTGGTTGGATTTTTTGGGGTGGGAGACCCATTTGAAATCCAGATTATCTGAAGTCAGAAGACCAACCCTAACTCTGGGTCACACCTTTTGGTGGCAGCCCACATAAAAGGACATTGAAAAAGGAAGCTTTTGCTTTTGCCTGCTTGCCCTCACTCTCACTGGCAAATTCATCTGTCCCACTTCTATGACATTTCTTTTCTGGTGTGAAAACCTATTTCTTCAGAACTCCAAGGTAGTCTGCAGGCCAACAGCTCTCTTAGGACCGAACAACTACCAGATCTTTGGTCTTTCCATCAAGAGACAGCCATAGCTGGATTACTCAGACCACAGCTTGTACACCACTCCAATAAAGTCCGTATGTGTGTGTGTGTGTTCTTTCTATGTGTTCTGTTCCTTTAGAGAATCCTGACTAATACAATATGTTTACTGAAGTCAGACCACCATCCTCACTGCATAGATTTTAAACCTTGGTATGAGAGCAACAGAGGTGTTTCTTCAGGGCATGTTAGCGCAGAACTTTAATTCCAGCACTTGAGTGTCAGGTACAGTTGGATCTCTGTGAGTTCCAGGCCATCCTGGTCTTCATGGTGAATTCCAGGACAGTCAGAGCTATATAGTAAGACTCTAACTGGAGAAGATAGGTAGTGAGCAGGAGTTCCAGGGTATCTGTTTGGTAGAGAGAGAGAGAGAGAGAGAGACAGACAGACAGACAGACAGACACAGAGAGAGTGTGTGTTTGAGTGAGAAAGTTAGGATAAAACTGAAAACAATGATGAGAAGAAAGCTTTTTCATTCAAGGCAAAGGGAAAGAAGAAATGAATGATAGATATTTGTAGTTTTTTTCCTGGTCAATCAACAAGAGCCTAATTTGGACTGAATTTAAAATGTTCCTGCAACAATCCCTATCCAGAAGACGAAGCATCAGTGTGACCCATGGGATAAAGGGCATTTGGCTCTAAAGAGGCTGAGTCTGGGAGAGAAGCTTATCGCTGCAATTATCTTTCTGGCCTTCCTCCTCATCTCTACTTCCAAGTCTTCTGAAGTGCAGTCACAGAAGTCAACTTGTCTCATACTAGATTTTACATCCGGGTGCCACCTGCATGCCTGCAATACAACCATTTCCCCATGTATGTAAAAGTGACACACTTAAATCTCCTTCAAAGTCTATCCATCCGCAATGCACCCATCAAACATCTAAGGCAAAAACTCCACCACAGCATGTCCGTCTAACCGTTAAACCTGTACAGCATGTGTTCTAGCTTTGTTTCTGTTGCTGTGATAAAATATACTGACAAAAAGCAACTCACGAGAAAGGGGGTTTTTTACAGCTTACAATTCCGGCTACAGTGTGTTATTTAGTGGGGAAGTTGAGGGAGAAAATCAGCTAGTCATAGTATATCCATAGTCAAGAGCAGAGAAAAATCAGCACATGCCCACTTGTTTATGCTCTTGCTCTCACTTTCATATAGTTCAGGGCCCCATGTGTAGTAGGGAATGCTGCTGGCTACAGTGGCCTGGGTCTTCCCTACATCCTCTAACTAAATTATTAAGACCATCCACCACAGACATGGCCACAGGCCAGCCCAAGATAGATCTTTCCTCAAAAGACTCTCTTCCCAAGGGATTCTCGGTTGTGTCAAGTTAACAACTGAAACCAACCACCAAAGCACCTGTCTATCTACCACCAAAGTTGCATGAGTCTCATGCAATGATACATCATTAAGTCTATTTATTTGATTCCAACAAGTAGTTTCTGCATAGAAAAATAGTCTTAGCCCCTTTTTATCTATGAGGGGTATGTTACAATATCTCCACTGAATGGGTGAAACCACAATCAGTCCTAAGTGCTATATATACTGTGTATCTTCCTATCTGCTTTGTAGCCACCACATGTTATCAGAGTTCATCTGTTTATTCTGGGCCCGTTACAAGTAAATTATTAGTTGCTCTGGAATACCATAGTAGCTTATCAGATAACACAGATGGCCACGGAGTGAATCATGGGTGGGCAAAATACAGCATGGACATATAAGACAAACGATAATTTACATATTGGGTGGGAGGAAACATGGAGACATGAGAATTTTATCAAATTCTGCTGAATAGTACACAAATTTAAAACTTACAAGGTATTTATTTCTTGAATTTGTCAATTAAAAATTTTAGACCAAGATGACTGCAGGATAACTGTTGCTTAAGGAAGTGACTCTCTCTCTCTCTCTCTCTCTCTCTCCCTCTTTCTCTCTCTTTCACTCTCTCTCTCTCTCTGAGCAGAGAGAGAGAGTGAGAGAGAGAGATGCTGCCTGTTGGCCTGAAGAGGATCTGTCAGGAACCCTATTCTAAGAAACAGATCAAACTGTATAGATAGACTAAGTTCAAAAGCCTTCTTAAAAATGTATTGCTGTTTACATATGTATATGTGTACATGTGTGTAGGTATACATACCATAGTGTGTCTGATCAAATTTGTGGAGTTAGTTCTTTCTTTTCACCTTTATATGAATTCTGGGAATCAAAATCAGGTTGCCAGGCTTTCACAACAAGAGTCTTTACTCATTGAGCCATTTCACCAATCCCAGAAGCCATTTATTACAAAAATCATATATTATCCCAAAGATTTCTGATGGGGAGAGAGGCATTAAGAAAAAGGGTATCTACTTGGCCACTATAAATAAATGGTATTAGTAGTTAGACCTTATTAATAAATAAGAAATTATCCTAAAAGAATATTATATCATATATATATATATATATATATATATATATACACATACACATACCTAAAAGAAATTACTCAGCAAACTGAATAAACTCTCTTCCTGTTCTGAATACTTCCTTTAACCGAGCCATACATGATGGTTCATGCAGATAAACCATGCCACTTGGGAAGCTGAGAAAGGAGGGTTATCCCATGTATCAAGCCAACTGTGCTACCAAGTGAGCTCTCTGTACCTTGAGCTCCTAAAACAGTAGGTATCAGGTCATATGCAAGGTTTCTGATCTGTCCTTCCAACTTGCCTTCTAGAAGACCACAATGAACTGCTTGTATTAAAAAGAACACAGGGTTATTACTTAATTGGCTTATTGTTCTTATGTTTCATACAAGCAACATTTTTTCCCCTGGGTTTTAATGCTTTATGGCTTTGTGTCTCTAACTTTTATGACAAACCTTAAACATCCTTTACTTTTACTACAAAGGCAATCATTCAAAAACTACATAGAACAGGAATCAACCTTGGATCAACCTAAACACTCAAAGTAATAGGCTAGCAACGAGGAGCATCCCCTTCTTTTCCTGATTTTTAATTTTTTAAGATGTCTTTATTTTATGTGTATTCATGTCTTATCTGCATGCATGTATGTGCAGCATGTGTAAGCCTGGTTGTTGGAGGAGGTCAGAAAATTGTCAGATTCCCTGGAATTGGTTACAGATGGCTGTGAGCAATCACGTGAGAGCTGAGAACCAGATTAGGGCCTCCACAGGAGCAACAAGGGGGCTCTAAAGCAATGAGCCAGCTCTCAGCACCCAGTCTGTCTCAGTACCAACTCCTGCCAAGGTATTAATTTTGCACCCCAACTAACATAACTTAAAAGTTTTGTTCTAGTTTTTGAAACTAGCCAATATGATTTTTTTTTTTTAAAAAAGAGGATGCAGTAAATATATTTTTGTATGTAGATTTCAGAGAAGCAATACAGAAAAGTGTTAGCTAACTAGGTCTCTGCCCTGTTAGCATTTTCTGTATTTCCTTATTTCCTTCTCTTGGAACACACTCACTATATGCCAAACATCACACATTCTTGCTATAAGGAATGGGAGATAGAACGCAACAATACAGTGGGTTAAAGGGCAATAACTGTATTTGAAGGGCTTAAGCAGAAGACACAGGCTAGGAGGGTAGAGGAGATGAAGAACATGGGAAGGAAGAACGGACATAAAAGTTATTCTGAAAAGGCCATATGGAAACTTACTACTGTAGAAGTTTCTTTTAAAAATACACACATATAAAAAGAGTTTCAAGGGGCTAGAGAGGTGGCTCAGCATTTAAGAACACCGACTACTCTTCCAGAGGACCCCGCTTCATTTCCCAGCAGTCACATGGCAGCTCATAACCATCTGCAACAATTTCTCAGTTCACTCGAGACCAGCAAATGATCAAATGGCGAACTGGCATAGGTGACTCTTTCATGCACGTCCCTGTACTGGAAGTAGTATTAATGCACCTAACAGTCAAGTCTGGTTTTGATAGTGTGCTGACAACAAGAAGATGAGGGAGATGGCTCAGCTGATAAAGTGCTGCTATGTAAGCATGAGACCCTGAGTCTGGATCCCCAACAGCCATGTAAATCCCAGGTACAGAGGTGAACATCTGTAACCTCAGCACTGGGTCACTGTATGTGGGGGGAATGACAGAAGGGACAGGGACAGGGGCAGGGACAGGGGCAGGGACAGAAGGATGCCTATAACTGACTGAACCAGTCAATATGGCAGAATTGGTGAACTCAAGGTTCAAGAGAAAGCTTGTTTAAAAAAAAAAAAAAAGTAGATGGGTCCAATTATCGGTTAAAGTTGCTTGCAAAACCAAACCAAACAAAACCAAATCAACAAACCAAAAAACAAAACAAAACACACAACAAAACAAAAACTCACACACACAAAAAAACCCCCAAAAACCCACCAAAACAAAAACAAAACTGAAAACACACAAAAGAAAAGCAAAAACAAAGCGTGTGTGCACGCGCGTGCACACACACACACAACACACACACACACAGCCTTAATTCCTGGGACCCGTATCATAGCAACAACTGACTTCGCCATATGTTGTCACCCAACCTCTACATGCATGATATTAATATGTGCACACTGACCCTATTTGTTTCATTTCAAAACAAAAACTATTTGTTTTGTTAGAAACACATACAAAGTAAATAAATGCAAAAAAACTAACAAAAAACAGAAAGCAGACATATGACATCAACCTCTGGCCTCTAGATGCATACATAAAGATGTAAAGAGACACCCAAACACAGATGCACACACACGCACACATGTACACACATACAATAGATTTTGTTCAGCATTTAAAAACTAGCTAATTTAGAAACATTATAAACTTCTAAGTAGAAGCCTCTAGCTTTTTGCCAACTACTTGAAACTTACAAAATGCACTCGTCACATTTTTTAAAAGTAGAAATTGTCTCATTTAATCTGATTGTCCTGATATTTAATCCTGGCGAAGGTAGCATAAAGAACTGAGTCACAATGTTAAAGAACGGAGGGTAAAAGTACGGCAGTTGCTTCCTAAGGTCTTCTCTGTCTGACAGAACTCAGTTCCTACTGTAGTCGGCACACTAGTATGTACAGGGGACGGGGCAGGACGTACAGGAAAACACATATGTAAATAAACAAGTACAAATAATATTATATAGTGTATATATATATATCTCCTCAGTAAATAGTTATTTTGCTAAATTAAAAATTAATGACATACATCTGACAAAAGTTATTATTGATTAAAAGAAAGGGAATTAAGGGGAGTAGTAAGGGTGAATATGATCAAAATACACTGTACAAAATTCTCAGAGAATCAAGAAAAATATTTATTTTAAAAGAATAGCTAACAGGAACATTTTGTGAAAATGTATGTCAATATTTACTGTCCTACTACCGTAATTGCAACAGTTCCTCCATTTAGCAAGAGCGGTTTACTACAGACCAGCTCTCAAGATATCTTCTGACTGCTACTTTAAACTTCAGAGTTCTGCAGTTAACTCTATGATACTGCACTGGCTGGTGAACACCCATTCCCACCGGACCCTTTCTCTGCTGCGGTGACACATGGATGGAAGAAGTTGCGGAGCAGCCAGGTTAAACAACCTGGATCACGCTGTACTGTGCTCAGCTTCAGACACCGCAGGCTACTGGAAGACCAGTTCCTCCTTCTTTCCCAGCTGCACTAATTTCTGTTTTCCTTTTTCCTCTTTTGCTTTCCTTTCTACAGCCCTAAGGTACTACCAACTACTCTAAAAGAACTTAAAATCACATCAGTCAGCTTCTGTAGACAGTGGTATTAAATAATCAGTAGGGAAAAGGTCACGGCTAAAAGAACAGCAAGACTAATTCAGCTGAGCTTGGTAAATGTAGACCTGTAGTTCTAGTGAAGGCAGGAGAATCCAAAGTTCAGTGTCATTCTCAGCTACAGATCAAGTTTCATTCTAGCCCTGGCTAGGCTATGTGAGAACCCTGTCTACAACATCCCCTCCAAGGACACATACACACTTCAGCAAGACTGACTTGGAAGTCTTATTCATGAAAGAATATGTGTTAATTTATTTGATCTTCAGCTTCTTCTCAAAGAGTCATGCTAAGAGACAGGCATATGGCCACCCAGGCTCCCATCAGAAACCAAAGTTTGGTATGTTAAGGCACTGAGTTTATCTACTTCACCTGCCCCAACCATTTGCTCTAGAGTCAACTAAAAATACTAGTATTTCTCAGTATGAGACCAAAACTAAGCAAGCAAAGGTAACTCTGACACTAAGCAGCAGTTGACAACCATAATCTGTATTCCTAACAGGTTTGCTTAGAATGATATGGTCTTTGTAGCCCTGGCTGGTCTTGATTTCACTAAGTAAATCAGGTTGGCATCAAACTCAGATACCCCTAACATGCCTCTGCCCCTTGAGTATGGGGATTAGAGGTGTGTCCCACCACATCTTGCAAGTGGCAAGCATCTCAGCCTTAACTAGAGCATGCATGCATTCCCCCTCCTGCAGGGTATTTCTTTTAATAGGTCCAGCTGCAGCAGCAACTGTAAAAGGGCCAAGTATACATTTCTTGGAGTCATCCCTTTCTTGACCCCAAGAGGAAAACAGTTTCAGACAAGAAAATCAATTCACTGGGTTTGATGTGAAGCAGACACAGCACCAGGTTCAGCACTAATGAGGAAGGATGGCCAGAACTCCAGAACTCCAAGACCCATTTCCGTCATTCTATTAGGGAAATCTAATGACTCTTAAGGAACACAGCCTACTGTGTCATGTGTATGGGCATTATGGACAGGAACTGCTCTATGGCAAAACAAAAACAAAAGGGAAGCACGTTACACACACACACACACACACACACACACACAAACACACACACACCCATGTTCTAGAATTGCAATTGTTGGTATTAAGAACCGGCTTTACAGTCAGGAACCGTCTTTATGGTAGTGAATTATCTCCGAATCCAGTGATGACAGTGATGTCACCCACAGGTGACAGGGACCTGCACATCTGTTGCCATGGCAATTGCCATACATTCCCAGAGCCCACCTGACTCACTTCTCACCCTTACCTTCGAGCGGTTACCTCACTGCTCAAATAAAAGGCAGACCTTTCCTGACCTTCCCTCTCTCTCTTCCCTCCTTCATCTCTGTTGTTCCCTTGCGCCCCCCCCCAATAAACCTCTCTCACGTGGGACTGTACTGGCCTAGTGTGGTCTGTCTGGATGTGAGCTGCGTATCTAACACAACAGCAATGAAGACACTGACTCCCCATTTTAAAAAAAGAATGTTGTCAATGGGGAAAATTCTTGATTGAAATACTTCCACAGAATTCCACTTAAAACGTCTAACAGTATAATTCAAGAAGTAGGAGGAACATGGTCTAACCAAAAGACATTTCCTCTCAAGTTCACCTGGCCCATATGTCAGTGCCCTGTTCACTTGTTTTCCAACAAACCTTTCTGAGTGACAATCCACTTTCTCCATTTGGGCAGAATCCTGGTTCCTGTTACAATGTTCAGCCCACAAAAACAGTAGAGATTTGTAAAAGACGAATATATCTGGTAATTATACAACAGCACCATCCTAGAATGAAGGGCCATACTCCTAACAGTATAATTTATAGTTCTAATTTCATTCTCAGTTTCTAAAGTAGAGGACTCATACATAGATTCTCTCTTCCCTTCTGCCAATGTAATGTCCTGGGGCTTTCTATAACCCCTGGCCTTGCAAGAGTGTAATGAGCAGAAAATACTAACAGTAAAATGTATTTCTGCCTTCAAGTAAAGACTGCAGACTGCATGGGTCCTGCGGCTTCTCACCATGCATTCCCCATCTCCTGAATGGCCCAGGCCCTGGTCGAATCTCCAATGCCTGGAGGTCCAGTCAGCTGTTTCTTCAGCAAGGAGAGACCATCTATACGCCTCTTTGTTTAAAAAGACATTGGCCTTTAGATGGCTCAGGAGAAAAATGAATTACAATAGAGGAGAAGTTGGTTAATAAATTAATGATGCCAAAATAGAACAGACTGGGTTGGGAGAGAGAATTCATTAGGTAAAGTGCATTGCATCAAGATGTGAGTCTGATTCCCCCAAACTCATGTTTGTTTGTTTGAATTGTGCGTTGGGGACAGGGAGGCCAGAGAACAGCCTCCTTCTATTTTAATTGAAACAATCAAACAACAACAATCCAGATGTGCACACACTTTTATATCAGCACTGTAAAATCGGAGAAAGGCAGGACCCCACAGCTTGCTGGCAACCAGTCTTCCCTACTTGATAAATTCCAAGTGACTGAGGGTCTCTGTCTCAAAACCAAACCAAACCAAACCAAACCAAACCAAACCAAAAACCCAAAACCAAACACATGGTAGATGGGGCCTGAGGAAAGATGACTGAAGTTGCTTCCAGTCCTAAGTTCCTGTTCAACTTATTGATGTAATATGTCTTAGGACTGCTTTGTTTTGCCTCTTAGGTAAGAACGCTTCTCCAGTAGAAAAATTGAAAAATAATGTTATTTAATATGCTGATAAATATATTCCACTGCTCACAGTATATATAACTACCTATGATTTGGACAGTTATAGACATTGTGTTTGCTATTATGTCTTTGAAAAAGATGCCTAATGATGACTTCTTTGTTGACCACTGAAAGGTCAAATGTTTCTATGCAGGTGGGATTGTTGGAGGGATATTGATTTCAAATGTTTAGCATCTGAGCCTGCCTGTGGGTTGATTTCATTTATTTTTTAGTAAACAAGCATTTTTTTGTTAGTCAACATATTATATCAAATATGCAGAGCATTTTAGAAAGTTACTGCTTCTGCCTTTAGCATTCACATAATATAGTCAAAACAAGGCTAAGCTTTTCCTAAGATCACCTCATAATGGCTCTTCCAAGTTTACTAACAAAAAAAATGTTTTTACTTAAGACTGTATTTCCAGCACATATCACATAGAAACAAAACCTCAGTCTTTGAAAGTCAAGTCCTTAGGAGGGAAGAGTTTACTATTGCAAAGTAGGTTTTAATAAATAACCCCAGAACTACATTTTAGTACTCAAACTTCTCTCATTATTGGTTTCATAATTTTCTATTTCCACTACAATTTGAGCCTGATAATGAAGAGGAGCTATTTTCATGTCAGTGAATTTGAGGTCAAACACAAGAACTCAAGAAACATTGAGTTATCAAGCACTGAACTAATTACTGGGCACCTTCAGGACAAGCATGAGGTGACACAAAAATCTAACTGATCACTACGATAGCCTGGTACAGTCCAGTCATTTCTTTCCAAAAGTTTTTTAAAATCCCACTATCCACAGTCTAAAGAGTACATGTGATATCTGAGTTAACTGAAAATGAGGTAACTGATAACCTACAGCTTATAAATGACCTATGTTATATGCTAGAACTACACTGCCTCCAGTTAGTGCAAATAACTGAGTAGGCATCAAAACCACAAATGTACATGAGAAACTGAGCCTCTCCATACACAAGCAAAGTCACACAGATGAACAGATGAACTGTGATTAAACCCTTGGCTTACTGGACTCCAGTTACTTTCCTTTATGATCAGCTACTAGTTTTGCTGTCAATATAATGTAGTAAGGATGAATGAAGAGAAATCAAGATTGTGTGATATGGTCAGAGATTGGCAAGACTTAACATCCTGTTCTTCTGTCTCAAAAGGAGGTGACATGAGGATGAACACAATTCCTTGAAATCTTCTGGATCTCTGAGGTCCAGGTGTGGACCCGCCTGGACACCAAGTTCCAGGCTAGCAAAACACTGGATCCTCAAACAACTGAAGATCCCAAAGGGGGAAAAAAACCTTGGAAAACATTTAAGGGAAAATGTGACTAGTTAAACATTTGGTAGTTAACTGAAATCTGATCTTTATAAACCCATTGTGACTGTCCTTTGGTTCAACACACAAGAAATACCCCAACACTTACGAGCAGATCTCAACTTTTTTACAGAAGAATATGCTGGTCAAAAATTAAGAGCTACAACAAACATTAGAACTTATCAGAGACAAGTATACATGAGAAAATGAAGACCAAGAAACTAAGTCAGTCAAGGTCATTTGAAAATGTTTGACCAGATCATTAAGTCCTACCCTTATAGATGTTATCTTTGGGTGGTTCTACACAAAGGCAAGAGTTCTGCTATTACTGTTTTACAGTCCGAGATCTTCTGGAGGCATGTCCTTCCTACAACTACACTGAAAATGTATAGAAGCTGTGACTGAAATTTTTTCCTGAAAATTCTCCACTTTTAGGACTTAGAGAGACTTGCTCCAACACTTAGGGCTAATGCTGTCTATAGCACTGTACCTAAAAGAAGTAATTAAGGGGGATGGAATTGGTTATCTTAAATGTCAAAATGTGTGTAGAGAAAAGTTAAAGGCCTACTTGCCTTTTTCTCGGGGGACAAAAAGACCACTAACATATATGTAAATTTGATGGCAGATATGTTCTCTAAAGTTCTTAAAAACTGAAAACTCTTAGTAGAGTAGCAGTAGTGAAAGCCATCTTGACAGTGTTATGAGCCTTGTGGCTGATTTACAGAGCAGTCCAGGAGCTAGGTAAGTTCCTCGTGCAACTGAGCTGTGAAGCCAACAAGAAGCAAAGAAGTTTTTAGTTCAACTCCTGACATGTGGAAACAAAGGCTTGCCCCTCGAGATGAAAAAGAAAACACGGTGTTCCCATTAAAAATGATAAAAGGACAGAGAACTCTAGATGATGTTAATAGGAAGCAATCCAAGACGAAGACGGCAGTGATCACAGCTTTGAACACTAACTGCAATATTGTATAAGTAACTAAGCATAGAAATCCAGTTAATATGATGCCTAGGTACACAACTGCAGAAAAGGAAAAGAAGTTCTGGCTGAAAATGCTTTCTTGATTCGGGGAAATGTGTTAAGTGAAGAGTACACTTTCCCAGTAACCTAATCTTCAACATATGGGGTTTTATAGTTGTCCTTGAATGTATTTGCTCTAGAGTGTCTGGTTGCTAGGCCCATGGGCATCCTGACAAGATACACTGGCTTGCAGGATTAACTGTTCCACATGGTTAATAAGCGTAGGCAGTGAGCATTTGGGAAAGGAATTATTTCAGAGATCTTCAATGAACAGATAATGGAGTGAAGCAAGCTCTTCCTGAATGAACTGGGCCATACCTTACAAATAAAAGATCACTGTGACACAAGGACATTTTAGTTTACAGTGAAGGGGGAGGGAAGCTGAATGTGAAATGTTTCCCTGACTCTCAGGGTAGATGGTCCCCAGACTTCTGCTTCTCCAAGGACAAACACAATACGATTCCCACTTGGCATTCAGCACTATACCTTTCATGCCATTCCTTCTGGAGG
The DNA here is from genome assembly GCA_019843965.1 of Rhynchomys soricoides. NCBI lineage: Eukaryota > Metazoa > Chordata > Mammalia > Rodentia > Muridae > Rhynchomys > Rhynchomys soricoides. The sequence goes on along the minus strand of JADRCH010000016.1, from coordinate 13,323,203 downwards.
GAAAAACACCAGGATAATTACTATCTTGATGATATTTAGATGCAGTTAAATAGACAAAAAGAATACAAGACGTTTAAAAATCGAATCAACTTTGATCCTAAAACAGAAAGAGAAATTTCTCCTACTGAAACAGAAAGCATGAAGAGTTAACACAGGCAGTTAGAATTTGAGTACGTAATAAAGCACCATTAAGGATCCTTGTCTTAAAGAGAAAACTTGTCTTAAACCCGGTGAATACCCTCAGGATGACTCCTCAAGAAAGAACAGCAGCATAACGGAAAAACATTTAGCAGCACAAGCTTGGGTTCTGGCCCAGATGACAGCTTAACTAATGGTGGAACATTACATTTCTGAATCTCTTCTATAAAGCGAAATTCTCCATAATTTTTAAGGTCCTTTCAACTCTTCAAGGTCTCAGAAATAAACCAAGTTTCACATCTCCCAAGTTAAAGTATTGTATGATGCTATTCCTGAAACTTTGATTATGTAAGCTAAATAGAAAGAAACAGAGCTTGAATCCTCCTTATTTAAATGAACAGGATATCAGAATCTGAAGTTATTAAGTAATCCAATAATAGTAATGTTAAACTGGAGCTGCACTCGTTTGCCAGATGGTTCTGAGCATCTCCCCCTCAAGGGTGAAAAGGCAACAGAAGATAATCTAGAGACCTCTGAAATCAGAAAAGTATGTAAGAGGAAGCAATGTTGAATACTGAATTACAACTACTAATAAAACACTGACAATACTTAACAAATAACGATCATAAAATGCTGTTTGTGAGTGACCCTTATGCATACATGAACAGCTTTGCCTCCTGGATTGTGAACAATTTTCATCCTAGAGATTCTGAGTACTCTGTGTAATTTAACATACAAGTTTTTCCTGAGATTACAAGGAAACACCAATGTTAATATTGCCTAATTCCTGTAATGTACCATGATTTAAAAGCACTTGTTGTTTAAAGTCAGCCTTCTAACACACACATAGATACTCTAAAGAGTAAGAAATATGATCAGCTTGGTTTGCAATTCAAGCATCAGATCACTGGACTAAGAAAACTGGAAGTCAACCATAGGTTTCTCTTCAAATCGATTCTGTATTACACTTACTAGTAAACTGCCACAAATTCCCTATCATTTTAGACTTGTAGGTCATCTGACAAATGGGTTTGCTCTGTTTTCTATTTGGAAGAGAACGAGTCAACAAAGCAATAATTCAATGAAGCAATGACTGGCCTATTCCCAAGGCCAAAACAAAGCCTGGGTATGTGTCAGAAAGTTTGGATTAAATAACATTAAACAAATGCCACTCCACCCGCTATAATCACAAACTCAGTCAACCCTTCCCCAAATACAGACACTAGAACATTAAGGCTACAATGGTGAACAGAAATGAGAAAATTGAATTATACAGAGGCTAAGGCAAAAATCTGGTTCAGGACAGATAGAACTCTCTTACCCAATTTACAGTCTAGTAATGAGGGGTTACACCAGAGAACAATTTTGTTGTTGTTTTGTTAAGACTGTGTATCTATATACATAGCCCAGATTGGCCTTGAATTTATGGCAATTCTCCTGCCTCAGCCTCTCAAATACTGCCATTACATGGGTGTAACACCATGCCCAACTTAACATTTTTTTTTCCAACTTAACATTTTTTAAAAAGGAAAATAGAAAAGAGAGAAGGGAATGGAAAAATAAAGAAGTCTGCTTGCTTGCTTACCTTGCATGGACTCGTAGTTTGTTTGTTTGTTTGCCAGAAGTTAATGCACTCCTTGCTGGTAGCTTACTTATTGTTTTGTATCGACCATGAAAGCTCGCTCTGAGAACAGATTTTATATATATATATATGTGTGTGTGTGTGTGTGTGTGTGTGTGTATGTTACTTTATTTATATGAGTACACGGTCACTGTCTTCAGACACACCAGAAGAGGAATTCGATGGCATTACAGATGTTTGTAAGCCACCATGTGGTTGCTGGGAATTGAACTCAGGACCTCTGGAAGAGCAGTCGGTGCTCTTAACCGCTGAGCCATTTCTCCAGCCCCCAGATTATATATTTTAATGACTGAAAAAATTCTGAGCAAAAATATTTATTGTTGTGAACATCATACGGAATTCAAAATTCAGTGTCTATAAAAGAGGGCTCACTGAAGCACAGAAACAGTCATTCATTCAAATACTGTCTACTGTTGCTTTCCCACTGTGATAGCAAAGATGACAAGTTAGGGCAAAGACTACATCTTGCAGAGTCGAAAACTTTCAACAGACCTCAGCTTTCTTCTGACTCAGTAAAAATATAGTAAATGGCTAAAAGAGAAGGACTGAATTGGAAGTGAAAGGAGGACAGGAGATGTTGAAGTTTGTGTTCATGAGTTTTCCTTTCAATGCACAACAGCAATGGGAGAGGTGAATGGTCAGACTTTGATCAAAATTTAATAACACTGCCAAGACAGAAACTTCCATTATTTACACCTGAAAATTTTTAAAAAATTGAAAATCATACCGGCGAATGTTTTCTGTACCAGGTAGAAGTGGACACAAAGTATAAGGTAAGAGAGTCCCTAAGTCCTAAGATAGAAGAGAGCCCACATGCCACCTCTTTTGGGGGCCAGTCACATGACTCTTCTAGGCTCCACTCCTTTTCATGAAAATGAAGTATGCTGAGAAAACATAGGAGTATTCTTTCTCTCAACTCCTAAAACTGCAGGAAGAAATAAGAACAGGACTGGGAAAGGACAAACCATACAGAACTAGAGGCATCTGAAGTCAATGATGTCAGCTTGTTCCTTCCCCTTTTTAGAGGTTTCTGGAACAAGGATGCATCCACCCACAAATCTTTAATTCTAATTTCTTCCCTGGGGGCAAAAGCAACATTGTCTGAAAAATGCTTGCTATCCTAGTAAAGACACAGGCCCTAGTCGTGAATATTATCTGAATCACAGGCTGGGCTGGAACAGCTAGCACCTGTTAACCACAGTACTTCAATAAAGCAAGGCTCACTATCGTCTCGTACGCACAAGCAGTTTGGGATGGTACAGTTCCGTTTATCTACTGTGGTAATTTGAACGAGAAATGCAAAATTAATACACTGTCAGGTCACTTTCTAAGGGCAGTCGAAATGAGCACATTAATTTGTTGGTCAGCTTTCTAAAAGTCTGTCTTTGTCTAGGACAAACTCCAAAGCACAGAGCATAAGGTCTTTTCAGAAAGTTTCCTTCATCTGAAAGTTAGTTAGAAACTTTAAATAGGAAGAAAAACGTTTTTTAAAACGCACTGAAGGAGCTGAAGAGATGGCTCGGCGGTTAGGAGCATGTGCTGCTTTCTCCGAGGACCCGAGTTCCATTCCCAGCACCCACATCGCTCCAGCTCCAGGGGACCCTACATACTCATGTACAGATAGACCCGCCCTCCAGTAATTAAAATCATAAATGGTTTAAAAACTCTGAATATTAAGTTTGGAATAACTACAGGGCCCAATGGTTCCACTGCTGGGTATACAAATCCATGTCTACATAATGTATAAGGTCATAGAAGCCACATGATTTCTGACAGCTCAAAATGTAAAGCATTTCAAAATACATACCATCTTTACAATGAAATATTATCTGGCAATAATCAATGTGGCAACATGAATAAAACATCAACATACTCTGCTAAGTCACAGCAGCTAGACAACACCAGCACATGCTTTACAATTCCATTCGCATTTAGTTCAAGAATGGGCAAATGACTAGAAAGAGAAATCAGATTCCTGACTGCCAGCAAGTGAGTGAAGGAAGACATGTGGGGGAGACAGCCAGCACCCATGTGACTTCAAGAAGCTAACAGTCAAGCCAGACAGTCGGATGGCTCAGTGGTTAAAAGCTTTGGCTGCTCTTCTGATGCCCTCTTCTGTGGGCACTGGCACACACATGGTACACAGACACACATGTGAGCAAAATAAACATACGTATAAGTATAGTTTAAAAATGGAACACAGGCAGTGGTGGGTACACAATTCTGTAACTATAAAGAACGACCAAGCATATTTTATTTGAATGGTGGTTTTGCTAATATATTAATCCTCATGAAGCTGTCAGAAAAATATTTACTCAACTGCTTTTTTGCTAATAATGACATTCTTCATATTTTAGATACCTGAGACTGAGCTTGACAATGGAGACATACAATGAACAAGTCAGGTTTAATCAGGTGCATGGGCGCCCTTTAGTGGACATTCTTGTTGCATCATGATAAAAGTAATGACCAATTTCAAAGTCTTGTGTCACATAGAAAATGTTTTTCACTATAATCTCTGAAGGATTCATGCAGGAGAGACCACTCCAAAACTTTGATGACACCAATACAAGTTTAACAATAACATATCACTCATTTCAAAAGCAGAGCAAGAAAGAAAGGGTAAAAACCTCTGATCTATACTGTCCTCTGACAACTACTAAGGCTGTAGACCACAAGCAGGTTAGGTTGAACACATTTTCTCCGCGCAGGCCCGCAGATGCTGCTTACCGCCTGGGTCCCTGGGCCTTGCTTCATCTTGGGTGTGGCAGCTCCACTTCCTACAGCCTCCTCCTCAGAAGTAGCACTGACGTTACTCAGAAGATCCACTTCATCTCCAGCTTTGGTGTCTGGCATTTCTGAAGTGAGCATGGGTTCAGAATGAGTGCATTTGATTAGGAAAAAAAAAAAAAAAAAAGGTTCTTATGTGCTTCAGTGTTTATACAACAAGCTCCAGGTTTCAAACGCTTTGTTTGTTTTTCCATTAAAGTCAGGAGCTGGTGCCACTGCTGACCCCATGCTGAGCTACTCCTCATCACATGGTTCTGTGACTGATTCCCAGATTTTCAATGAGGTTAAAGCTAAAGAAGTTTCAGTTTATTGTCTACCAAATGTCCATTTCATCACTGACCTCTCATGAACATCTTATGAACACTCATGTGACAGTAAATTCATGGACTGCAAGGGTGCAGACTAACATTTGAAACATGGCAGTGCATTTTGGATACCATTATAGCAAAAGATATTTGGACAGTGAAAACAGAAAGCCATTGAGAATGAGGTAAAGCTTCTGGGACTAGAATCTCTTTAAAATGTTACCGACCCTGATCTATATGTATAGGTTTAATCAATAAGACTGGACAATTTCAGTAAATTCTTTTTTAAACTATTATTTCTTCCAAAAGCAAAAAATGGTAAAAAAAACAAACAAAACCAGAAAAACAACCAACTAACTGAAACAAACAAAAAAACAGAAACACTTTTCCTTCTGAAAAAAGCTTTTTAAATTTGTTGTTGTTGTTTTAGTATTTAACAGTCTGTCTCCAGACTGACCATGCTCTCAACAGACCCTACAGTAATACAGTAATAGTTTGTCTTCCTGGGCCACAGCACGGTCAAAAAAAAAGTGATAATGATGTTCAAGTCTTCTGACACTTCTTTAAGGGGTAAAGATTAATGGAATAGTCTTAATTTACCTTGTTATACCAATTACAAATGGAAATGTTGTCTCATTTTTATGTGGTTGCTGATAATCCAGCAATACTAGTATTCTTGTCTAAAATAATGAGGTTTCTCTCATCCAAGAATAAAACATTATGGTCATTCACCCTAACAGCAAGTGTGACCCCCTGAAAGGTCTTAGATTGTGAAAGTCACATTCCTTACAAAAGACCATTCAAAATTCTTCCTGTCTTTTCTTTTATAATTATACAACCTCACTAGCAATTTAAAATAGGTAGTCATGTTTGCTTGTCCAGAGAATTGAAACCTGTTAGCTTTCATACAATTACGTTTTACGTTTAAAAATCTGATTAAGGAATCCCTTTATAAAATCCCTTGAGGAAAACATTCCTAAGAGACTGACTGTGTGCATAAAGGATGGGTATGGTTATGGTTTTGTTCTATTCAGAAATGTGATTTTTAGCATAACCTTAACTTTCCTATACCCCATCAATGGAAAATACGTACCAGCTACAACAGTAAATATTGATTGCTGTGACTCTGCAGTTTAGTCATGCACTGACAACCTTGGTTAGCTCAGCACAGTGATCCATCAATGCTTCTGAAGAGGCAAAGGCTCACATTCCCTTCTAACAGGCTTCTCCCAGATCAACAGCAAACTGACTCATAAAACGATCCATGAGCGGCATGCAACCTCCACAAAAAAATACCCTTGGCTATGACATCACACTCAGGTGCTTTTTTTTTTTTTTAAAGGCAATGTGACCAGGGACTTTCCTCAACCCTGGCTATTTCGTGCAGAAAGCACCAATGTCTTCACTGGTGGCTACTTTTTTTTGGTAGTTGGAGGCTGAGCACCAAGCCTGTTATAAGTCCTTTGAGTAACAAAACAAGTAACTCACCTACACAAAATGTATCAACCCCCAAACCATATTAACTTTAAAAACTTCCTTCTTCAAACCTTAAAAACGTCTCACCATTTCTTAGTATCTTCACCACACTTACACATACACTTAAGAACAGAAGTCGAAGACCCTGCCACTTTCCTTTTCTTTCTTTTATTAATCCAGTGCTACAGATACACACTTCATAGTTCACAGTTACTAGGGTCAAATTGTGATCACAGAACACGAAGGAGAAATAATCCCATCCAGGCTGGCCAAGGACAGAGCACCCAAAGAAAGGCAAACAGCCAGGCGTCAGCTTACAGGCACTCCCATGTTTCTGAAATGTCAACCTGCCAGGGCCCCCAAAATAGACTTCTTGTTGTGCCTTTTTAAAAAAATTAGAGACCTCATTTCAGTGTTGAGATAGAAGTCAGCCTAAAACAGTACTCAAATCAAACCCCCACCTCAGCTTCCTTAAGTCAAGTTAACTGCTGCTCTGGAGGCTGGGGTTTAAAACGGCCCTTCATCTGGGCATAGTGCTCACTGTGTTTAAACCCCCTCTCCAGAAACAGTTTCTTTATTTTTGTTCATCTCTCTCCAAACCCCATACCCACAATTCTAACATGTACTATACTGAAAAGCATTGCCAACAGTTAAAAAAAAAAAAATCTATCCAAAAAAGCATCAGAGCCACAGTATGGCTGGTGGCATGTGGTGGTGGCATAAAAGTCTGCATCCAACTGACCTTTAGGACTTCAGAAGACAAGATTGACAGCCATTCTAACTCCAGTTTCAGCTTCAGTCTCAAAGGCCATAAGAAGTTCTATTCAGTGAGTTCATTCCACTGAGCAATGGTGGCTTCTCTCCGCTCTCTCTGGACATGGTTACCCATCGATGGAACAGGCTGCTTGTGTTGAGCAATCTGCTTAGTGCAGCTGCTTCACCAAGATAAGCAGACACCAGGTCTGCCCGGTGACAGCAGCACAGCAGACTGGGCTTGGGCGGAAATCCTGTATCCTATTCCCTGTGCTGTGCAGGACCCTGAATTCCCAGACTCTGCCCAAAAGCAAAGCAGCTAACCTGAAGGTCTGTTTCTCAGGCAGGAAAAGGAGGGAGTACACACCCCCAACTTAACCAGTGGCCTAACGTCATCGTTTTAGATATTCATTTAATACAGTGCTTCTCAAAAACAGCTGTTCCTGAAACTAGCCCGACTTTAAATTCTCTTACAATACAGACAACTATGACTTGGAAAAGTTTCCAATTTGTAAACAAAGCACATTTATTTCAGCACTACGTTCTGGGGTTCTAAAGAAAAGAACTAAGTTGTTTGATTATCTAACGCTGACTGAGATCCAGGTACTGTCTTCCAGATTTAGAAACTGCAATGGCTCCAGTGTGACAGAGAATGTAGGTTTTAAAAAAAAAAGGTTTGCGCCTATAATACAGGAAGTAAAATCTGTCCAACCCAAGGTGACATGTGTTTCCTGACAGCAGTGACTATTAACTTGGCAACTTACATGACTGAGCAAGTAGGACCTCAAACCAACAACATTGACATTCTAGTACATAACAAAGACATAATTGTTAAGCTGTTAATTTTTATAAACTGCTTTGCTTACCTGGTGCTGGCTCAGGCCTGTCGACAGGTAGAATAATTTTCTCTGGTCCCTCTGTCTCAACACCAGAGCACCCAGTAGTTCCCTCGTGAGTATTCTCCATCTGCAGGTTCTCCGCAGGTAGGAAAGCACATGTACTCTCTGTACAAACATTCTCTAGCTGCTTAGTCTCTGGACTGGACAGTGATGGATTATGGATTTCTACTTTCGTCATCAGTGTGTTGGAGGCCTTGATGACAGCCTCCACTAGCTTAGCAGCGGTCTCCTCTATAGAGTCTGCTCCAATAGGCACATCTGCGGCTTGGGTTGAGACCATTCCAAGTACAGTGGTGGCATTACTTTCCTCTGTTGGGATGGAGGCCTGTGCCACTTGCTTCACATCAGCTTGGGGGACACTGTCACTGACGGCTAAGAGCCCTGTCTCTCTGCGGAGGTCCCTGACAAGAGGTTGCATTGTTTTTTCATCATTTGGGGTCTCTTTGGAGTTACTTGTGGCACAGGTAAGGTCTGTTCCCTCCAGTTTCTCTCTCTTGCAATCAAGTGGTTCTATCTCTGGGGTTATGACTTCCTGTATGTCAGTGACACCTTTGTCCAGTAAAGCTTCTGGCAAACTTGGAGTCATTTTCTTCTCTTGGTTTAACAACTCTGGAGTTGGGATGTCTTTGATGTGGTGTGATGTATCCTTTCTTCTGGCCTCAGCAGTAGCTGGTAAAGCATCAGCCACTGTACCATCCTCCGTCATGTTTCTGCTTACCTCACAAGCATTGGCTTTTTCTTGGAACTGTGTATTCTCCACACCAACATTGAGAGCAGAAGGCTGATTACAATGGAGTGCCTCAGACGCACCTGGCAGCCGACTTGACAACAGAGATGAGCCGCTCTGCTCTGTACTGGAGGCTTTCTGCTTTGAACTGGCAGACAGACTCATTCTTGGTAGCACTGGGCTCTTTACAGCCCCACCTTCAGTCAGCAGGGAGACCTGTGGGGCCACTTCCTCGTTGTGTTTAGTTTCTGTTTTCAGGCAGGCAGAGGGTGTGTCTTGTGAATTGCTGTGCTGCAGTGCTTTCTCCTCAGCACAGAGGGCTGACATAGGTTTTTCACATAATCTTGGTATCTCCTGCCCAGAAGGTGGTGTTCTCTGGTCTTTGCTTGACATTTCTGGAGAATGCATGTCTTCTTTAACAGAAGAACATCTCATTGCTTTATCTTTGCCATCTTGCCCCAGAGCTGTGGAACTTTCTGGAACCACTACACTGCCATCTCCTTCAGGCAGAAGAGAGTCAGAAACCAAAGCAGCATTATCCACATTTTGCAATAAAGAGTCGCTCAGCACTTCAAGTGTGGCTGCTGGGACAGAACCCTCCTGTTCTCCACCAATGCCTACAGGGCTGGTATTCCCCATGCTGGTCTGAAGCTCTACGGCAGAGGGTGTAGGTGGGCCAGCGGCCCTGTCTCCTACCTTATCGGTATCAATCAAATCTCTTCCATCTGGGCTATGGCGACAAGCTGTAGCTCTATGGAGCTGAGGAGTTACTGTTCCCTTTTCTTTCTGGGAGGGGACAAAAGAAAGTGCGTCATCTTTGGTTACTGATTCACTCTCTGGACTGCTTGCCAGAGAGAAACTGCTGCCTGGAGGTGATACCTGGTCTGGCACTAGTGTTTTCTCAGTTTGGGGGACAACTGAAGGCAAATGTGGAGCATCCTCAGGCACATTCGTTAAAGGTGTATCTTGTTTCAAATCTTTTCCTTGACTCTTTGCATCTAAAACACAGAGATGACAAACCCCCACAGATTTCTGGTTATTTTTCACAGTGTCAGAAGTGACTGTGTCAGCTTGTGGGTCTTCTGGGCAGAGGGTGGTGCAAAGATCTTGCATGTTTGGCTGTACTGTTGTGATTTCAGGCAGGCTAGCTTTACCACTGCCAGGTTCTACTACCAACCCGTCACTAGAAGTCACTGTGCTCTGCTGACATGCAGACTCAGCAGAAGGTGTGCCAGCCCCAGCTGTAGAACAGAGCAGGGCCTGGTTATTTAGGCTCGGAGTATGCCGAGCATTAGACTCTGAGTTTTGTTTTGGCATCCTATCTGGTCTTGGTCCTGACATGGTTAAATCCAAGGGTGCTATTGTCTCACATCGGGCTGCTAGGGGAGTATCAGGTTCTAGTCCACCTAAAACCTTGTCTTCTGCAGCAGCAGGAAGCACCTGGGAGCTCTGGTCACTTGTGCTTTCTCCCTCACAGCCTCTCTCCTGAGTTTCCATTCCTGGTTTTTCAGTGGAGATTTCTCCAGGACTCAATGCAGGTAAGGCCTCAGCAGCAATGTTAGCAGCCATGGCACTGGTGGCAAAGACATGGTTTGTAGTATCAGCTTTCTCCAGGGGTTCATGGAAGACTTGAACGGCAGTTGCCCCTGCTGTGCTAACGTCAGAATTCTTAAGTCTTTCCTTTGTGCTTTCCTCTACTTGAGGCTCATTGTTCTGGGTGGTAACATCTGGGGTAAGTAGGCTACGTTCCAGTTCCCCTGGGGCACCAACATCTGTTGAAGAGCTGCCTGGTAGCTCCCTTCCAGAAGAGTGCTGGCATGCATCTGGTTCTGTGACCATGGTATCCTGCAGTACACTGCTCCTGCTGCTCAGTGGCTGCTGACATGTGACCACTCCAGAATAGTTTGTTCCAGTTACTTCATTTCTGTTTCCACAAGATGGAAGGCCTTCTCTGCCCTTCACTCCACACTCGGGTATGCTCTGAAGGCAGCTGTCTTGATGAGATGCAGACCTGGAGTCCATGCCAGATGCTGTCTCCGCCTCTTCCCCCTTTCTCCTCGCATCTTTATTTTTCTTATGAGAACAGACGACATTTTCTTCCTCAACCACACTTGACAAATCACAGGGACTTTCAGCCTTCCTCCCAGGATTCCCTTGGCAGCACAGAGTGCTCTTAGTTTCTTCAAAAGTAAGATGCTGCTGGTCAGAAGGCGCTGGTACACAGGGAAGGAACTGGCCATCTGTCTCTGGTACACTGGGCACACAAGACGAATCGTGTGCTGTCACCATTAAGGGCATGAGACTGTCCATCTGCTTCAAGTTTGTTTTCTAGGAGGAAACCAAAGATACTTTTTAAGAATTGACCGTGAAAAAAAAGAAAAGGGGGACCTGATTAAAAGAAAAAGATGTTACTGACACCTGTAAGCCAAGTCTTGTTGGAGAACTGTCTTTCCGGGCCTTCTCAGTTAATATATGGTGCACTATCCTCCAGCCACATCTATGCATCCACTGGGATATCAAATTTTATTTAAATTATACTATGACTGATTGCCATATTAAAACAGAACAAAACAAAACAAAAAACATTAAAAACTAGGCCTCAAAGCCTTGTTTTAAGAAAGCACAATGAACATCTTCAAGTAACAGCCAGTGAGGACTCTTAGCTCTTTTCAGGAGTGGAGTCTACCCATCTGCCTCAAATACTGATGTAAAGACAAAGTATAAGCAGTTTTAGAATCACTTTCAAGCAAAATACTCAGTCATGTAACTAATCCCTAAAATACGTTCAACCCAACAAAGTGATGCTTTTAGAATTAGGAATTCTATGTATCGGTTTGATAAACAGTGGGTTTTGTGGTGTCCATATAGAATGTTAAAGAAAAGAGAGCACATACTACCATCCAAACCAAACTCCTCCTCCTCCTCTTTTTTTTTTTTTTTTTTTTTTTTTTTTATTTTTTGAGACAGGGTTTCTCTGTGTAGTCCTGGCTGTCCTCGAACTCACTCGAGTTCTAGGCCAGCCGGCCTCCTCGAACTCAGAAATCCACCTGCCTCTGCCTCCCAAGTGCTGGGATGAAAGGCGTGCATCACCACTGCCCAGCCGAACCAAACTCTTAACTACTGTCAAGGGTGTTGTGGCTTAAGGACACTAAAAATCTCATCAAAAAATGGTTTTTAGCACCTAAAAATTTTTAGGAAATTTGTTTTATTCACTTCTTTTCTGAGACAAGGTCTCACTATGTAGAGGAACTTAATATGTAGACTGTCTAGCTACAAAGTGACTCACCTTCTGTTTCTGCATCCTGACTACTGCAATTGTAGGCTCACATTACAATGCATAGTATAAATTTAATTAATTATATGAACAAATACAGCAAATAAGAAACAGCTAGAACAATCACAGTTCATCAATGTAATAAAAATAACACAACACTATTATATAAACTATGAAGACAGCCTATTTATCTAATCTGTCTTCTGTCCCTGAATCTGTGTGTGTGTGTCCCTGTGTGTGTGTGAGATACAATATGAAAAAACTAAATAAAATTTACAATTAGTCAGAAGTTATCATTTAAGGAAAAAAAAAAAAAAAAAGGACTTCAGGCTGGCTGCTGAAGAATGCACACTTCTCTTGCAGAGGGCCTGAGATTTCTATTTCCAGCACCCTACAGCAGGCCACTTGCAAACACTTCTAATTCCAGCTCTAGGGAATTTGATACCTTCCTGTTTGCATTTATTTGCACATACTCCCCAACAACACACATGCATGGGGGTGGGATGCACACGCGCACGCACGCGCGCACACACACACACACACACACTCAAATTAAAACCATTCTTAAAAATAAATAATATAAAAGTACCACAGACATACAGACAAGGCTCAGGAAACTAAAAACAATCAAATAGAGTTACAACTTTGGTGAATTTATAATAGCAAAATTCAGCTATAGTGCTATTTATTTCATACATAATTATTTTAAAATATGTGTTCTCCACTTCTTGTCCATTACAATACTTTTAAATACAGTCATTATCATGTCTCACTTACCTGTTTTATCTGTAAATATACTATGTAGGTATATCATCAGCTTGTTCCTGATAATTAAGCTATCATAAAGTTTGCAAAGAAGAGTATAGTGTGCTATTCTTGCTAAAGTCCTTTTGTTAGAGCATACTAAAAACAAGATTCTCGCTAAACATGTGTATGCTGTATTCCTTATGAGTATTCAAAATTAGGCTGGTAACAGTTCTTCTAAAAGTTAGGACAGCAAATCAATACCCTTAATCCAGAGTGAACACTGCAGAATAGAGAAGTAGGCAGTGCTGTCTGAAGAATGGTAGAAACAGTGCTGAAATGGGCAAGCTGAGTTCCCTCAATCAGATGATCATCCACTAAATAAGAGAGGAAAAGGTCATTTCTCAACAGTCTATTTATATGAAAATGACAAGCTGGAAATAGATATCATTCAGAAAGACAGACGAAGGCTGGAGAGATGGCTCAGTACTTAACAACACTGGCTGCTCTTCCAAAGGACCCGGGCTCTATTCCCAGGAAATCACATGATGGCTTACTACCGTCTGTGACTCCAGTTCAAGGGGATATGAACCCTTCTTCTGAACTCTGAGTGCACTACATACATATACACACACACACACACACACACACACAATGCATGTACATAATGCACAAACATGCATGAAAAGCAAAACAACAACAATAAACAAATGAAAACAGAAAGAAAACCAGACAGAATAAACCATTTCATATCATCATAGTATAGAATTCTTTTGGCTTGCTTGTCTCAAAAATAATGCCTCTGGCATTGAGCTGGCCCTAGATGACCTCAAACAAAATTATTATCAGGCTGTTTCCAAATCAAATTAGCTCTGAAATAGACTGGGTGGAAAAATGATCTAAGCTTAGCTTCTTAGATGCTACAGATTCACCCATGTGACATCCATACTATCCACAATAAATGCTACTGAGAGTCTGTAATGATTTTATGTCTGGCAACCATTTTATCATCAGTGCTTGAATGGATTATAAAATCCTTATTTCTCAGATGGTCTTTTTTAACTGTCAATGATCCATGTAAATATGGCAGCTCTATCATCATTCACTGAACAGCAGTGAAAAGGTTTTCCTAAGGAGTGAATTCCCTTCTTGGTCTTTTGCAACAATCTAGAAACTTTGGCCTTCTTTAGTTCTAAAACATTATAAAAATACATTTCTTTTCACAACAGGAACTTGCTTCATACACATTTGTACATCTAAAGTGCCTATGAGTATCTTTCATTACTTCAGAAATTTGTTAAGAATTTAATGTAAAGATCCCAGCCTCTAGGCTAACAAGACGGCTCCATGAGTAAAAGCACTTGCCATCAAGCCTGAGGACCTGGTTTTGATCCCCCAATCCTATAACAAAGGGAGAACTGACTCCTAAGAATTGTTTTCTCACGTCCACACACATGCCCAATAACGAGGCCATGCATGCACGTGTGTGCGAGTATTTATGTATACACACGCACGCACACACACACACAAACAGAGAGAAAATGGAGTTTTTTTCATACGGTATATTCTGGTCACGGTTTCCCTTCTCCCAACTCCCCAAACCCACATGCTTTCATTCTGGCTCTCATTAGAAAACAAACAGGCAACTAAAACAAAATATATAAAATAAAATAGAATAGAATAAAAACAAACAAACAAATATAGGAGAAAACAGAAAAAAAAAAAAAAGAGCCAAGATAAAAAGAACTGGAAACATGCAGATACAAGGCACAAACATCTGCACACACACAAGTCCCCTAAAAACCGGAAATCCTGAAATAAAAGGGGAAAAAAAGGCCTAAACAAACATTGAGTTTGTTTTGTGTTGGCCACCTACTGCTGGGCATGGGGCCTGCCCGTAAGTGTGGTATGTCTAACTAGTGAGACTCTATTAGAAAACTATTTTTCCTTTGTGAGCTTCTGGGTTAGTACGGATGGGCACTCGTGTCCAAATTCCCTTTCAGTGCTGGGGTCCCATCTTGCTTAGACCTGTGCAGTCTCTGTACATGGCACCCCTGTATCTTCAAGTTCATATTCAGTTACAAACCCTTTGACCTACAATGGTGACCTATATACAAGACACACTGGTCGAAAAGTGGCATAAAAGTTCTGGGAGCAACTAAATACTACCTAAATGGATTTAAAAGCCATTCATGACAGAGAACCTATGCCGGACACTGCTCAGGTGGCCAAGAACCTGAGACTAGATAGGCCATGGGCATAGGGGACAATCAAATACTACTTTCTGCTAAAGGGATGTAGCAATAAAGTGATTCCTAACAACTTATAGATCAGTGTCTGCTCAGCCATCATCAGAGAAGCTTCAGTGAAGCAGATGGGAACAGAAACAGAGACCCACAACATCAAAAAGTACAGAGTTTGAGACCTTGGAACTCTAAACGGAATGTCTCCGTCAAACACCTCCCCTCAGAGTTCAGGATATCCAGTGGAAGAGGAGGTAGAAGATTTTGAGAGCCAGTGGGGATGGAGGACACCAAGGAGACAAAGCTTTCAATGAGTAAAAACAAGATTAAATATTAGGCCTCTACTGCTACAGTCCTAATGTTAGCTCTGTTTCTTATGTGGCAGCTGTCTTTGTTTTCTATGCTGCTATAAACACCATGACCAAAGCCAACTTGGGAAGGAAAGGGTTTATTACATTTTACAACTCTCAGGGATGGTCCATCACTGCAGGAAGACAGGGCAGAAAGTCAAGCACAAACCTGGAGGAAAGAGCTCACTGACCATAGAGGAACGCTCCTTACTGACTTGCTCCCCACTGTAGAGATAATTTCTTGCGTGGAAGCATCACCTGTCAATAAATAGCTGGTGGCCAATAGGCTGAGGCAGGATTACAAGATGGGACATCTGGCAGAGACTGAGAGGAACTCTGGGAAATAGTGAAGGTGGGAAGATTCCCTGTCTGCACTGGAAGTTGTAGATATGAAACTAAAGAGAGGTAACTAGCCATGTGGCAGACACAGTCTAGTGTAAATGGGTTAATATACGTTACATGCTAGCGGGAACAGGCCTAGTTTATGGCTCAGGCTTTTTTTAAAAAATAAATAAATAAATAAATATGCCTCTGAATCATCACTCAGGTGTGGGTGGAAAAGCCAGTGGTTATACCTAACAGCTTGCTCAGCTTTCTTATACAACCCTAGACTACCTGCCCAGTGCTGAGCCTTTGCAATTGGATTCAGGTGTTTCTCAACTGAGGTTCCCTTTTGCAAAATGACTCTTGCTTGTGTCAAGTTGACAAAATACTAACCAGCACAGCAACACTGCATACTAACAATGCTTTATAAATTTGCACTCTAATTATAGCAAGACTCACTGGGTGAGGGGCATAGATAGATACCTAACTAAAACTGAAGATTTCCCCTTACCATTAGCTGCTGTTGGATATTCATAAGTTTAGAAATATGTCCAGTACAACTGTCTCCATAGGGTTCACGATGTGATTCAGATTCAGAAGTCAATGTATAGATGTCCAATTCCCGATGGTGCCTCACTGAACAGTCGCCATAAGGGATTTCATAGGATAAACTGCTCCAGGAATCTGGTTCACCAGCATTTTCCCTGAAAGCAAGCAATCTGTTGTTAATATATAAATTCTACTAGCAGGCACAGATTTAATCTCAGAACGATATAATATTTCTGATTGCTCTCCGAGCCTTCAGAACAGAAAATGGGTTTATGTAGCTCCAACGAGTCAAGGATCTGACAGGCATCTATATCTTCTTTTCCCTCTTTGCAAGAGAACAGAAATGTTAGCTTAAGAAAAACCTAAGAAGCCAATTTCCTATTTTGTTCTGATCAAGATAGGAAAGTTTGGAATTTTTAAATAGTTAATGTCATGGTAATAATCAAATAATGAACTATAAGAATGATGGCTTCATCCTGGTTTTCAATAGTAGCAAGAGCCATTAAGACTGGATTATAAACAGGTTACACAATATGCTAACACAATTCAGTTCTACCAGAAGGGAAGAGTCAGCTACTCAATTCCTGTAAAAACACTCCTCTGGAACAATAGAGAAAACACCTCCCAAGTTCTAAGTCAAGTACACAAGGGAAAATCACAATGCTATATATACTATTCTCATCAACACAAAGCGTGTTTTAAATGAAGCTCTGGTTCTAGGAATTTCAAGTTAATTTTTTTTTTTTTTTTTTTTTTTTTTTTAATTTAGAAACCAAAAACTGGTTCTGTAGCTCAATGGTAGCACACTTGGCTACCATTTGTAAGACCCAGGGTTTGATCTCCAGTACCAAACAAAACACCAAAAATATAAAAATTAAACTCAACTTTGTTCAACTCATATTATAAACATATGTAGTATACAAATGAAGCTCATACGAGTACAGACATGAATAACTTCTGGCCTAAGAGTAAAACCGTGAAACTATTTTTCTGAAAAACGTAGGAAACTTCCGGTTTAGTAAGGAGGGCAGGCTTACTTGAAAACATTTTAAAACAAGAAACACAGAAAGAAGTAACAAGTTCTCTCATCAATGTTCTGTTATCATATAGTGGGTTTCTTCTACACAGGTCACAGAACTTCTAACTTGACCTCTGCTCGCAAGGTCCACCCATGCTGCATGAAGGGACTGGAGGGTTTAAGATGAGCAGGGATGAAGCATGCAGGCTATCACATGCTTTCACCTTCTCCCTGTATATATTTTGGCACACATTTCATGTTAAGGCGCCTCTTCTGCTTTTGGATGTACTTCTTGGAAGCTCTAATCCTAGGTGTTGAGTCCTTTTTTTGTTGTTACTCAGATACAATGTATAATGCACAGAGCTGAGATTTCTGGATTAAATCCAAGTACTGAATTTCTTGCCTATATGTTATACAGTGTCCTGATTTCTCTGGAAGTTAGTCCTATAATCTGTATGCAGGGACACGGCAGTTCAGTCTTAAGCTAAGCACAGGGAATGTACAGCTTGTGTTGCCTGTTACCCCTCTGCCTTTACCAAGGTCTCTGCACACATTCTACCATTCTAAAGCTTGGACCTTCTTTATATGTAAAATCACTGCAGTTTCACCTTAATGCCACTTTCTTTGTTGAGTGTACTCTGCACCGGCAGAGAATCTACTTGGCATTTGTTTAAGTAGAACCCTTCCTATATCTACCATTAGTGGTTAAGTCGTCCCTTAGCCGTAACTTGTGCCTGGTCCCCTAAAGTTTACTTTAAAAGCTGTATGCAATGATTTTATTGTAGCTAAACCAAGTCTGGCAGGACACAAAAGCATACCTACAAATACACTAGAGAAATTTTGTCTCTTTTAGTTGGTGAATCAGTACATCCTGGTAAAGTTCTTTTTTTTTTTTTTTTTTTTTTAAAGGAGTGACATGGAGACCTGCAGATAAAGACACTTAAATAGTACAGAAAAAGATCTCCACCACTTCCTCTTCCTCAACTCCCACTTTAGATTATGGTGAGAAAACTACCACTATGCTGAAAGCAAAAGGTATTTTATTATCAACTGGCATTTATGCAGTATATACATTTTATTAGGACATTAGACAGTTTTGTTTTAAATTGTCACATTCAAACAGATCATGAAAAAGCCTTCAACCTTTCAAACTTCTTGTCACAGATGATTTATATTGTTTTCAAACATTTTCATAAGCCCTAAATTGTATGCGGCTTCTAATGTGGCTCCAGAAAACGTTCTTCTGAGCTCAGCACGACTACTGTGGTTTAGTTACTCATCTTTAACCTCACCTGGGGACAAAGGACATGTGTCTTCTGAACATGTTTCCACTGTTACTATACACTCCCTTGGCACACTATAGGTGCTCAGGGATGTGTTAAGATTCCATGGCAGGGGGCGGGGGAATAAGAACTGCTTTGCTTCTGGGGTGGAAGGACGATAACCTAAAATAAATAAATAAATAAAACCTCCAAATGGCTCAATGTGTTAAGTACTCAGAAGTAGCATAAGAAACCTGAAGACCCTAATAACACAGCGGGAGAAATTTACTTAAAGGATGACTGTTGGGTTGCTAATAAAAAATGAAAATAAGCTGAAATACACTACTCCTCATTGTTCTTAGATTACAGTGTGACCCTCAGGCTGGCCAGAACCACTTAACCCTTCTGCTTTGGTTTGCCTAATGCTGAGATTAAAGCTATGTGCCATCGTAAAATGACAAATTTTGATAAATAAAAACGTAAGAATGTTCTTATTCTTAGAAAATACAGAATAAAATATTTAAGACAAAAGCATGTTGGCATGTGTAATTTACTCTCAGTAGAGTTCCATGAAATATTTCCCTATATATGTAAATACAGAAAGACCAATGTAAGTATAACAAAAAGTTAGCAAATAGTGATTTAGATGAAGAATGCACAAAAGTTCATACAAAAGTTCATTGTACTATCTTTCCATCCTTCCTGAGTTAAAAAAAATATCAACACAAAAAGTTAAATACTAAGCAATTTAATACATGTCGAAGTGGTATTAATTCTTTCATTTTCTGTGCTTTTTATTTATTTAAGGCAGCAGGGAAATACTATTTCTAGAAAAAACTGGGACATAAGATGCAGCGGCCTTGATAAGTACTTGAAGTGTATTATTTAATCTTCATATCAGTATTTGTAAACAGTTATTATTCCTATTTAGGGTGAGGAAATTGAGGCTCAAACTTTAATTTAATCTATCTGTCTATCTGTCTGTCTGTGTACCTATCTATCTATATTTATTAGCAATGATTAGTCTGTGTATAAGATCAAACTTTACCATTTACAGAAATAACTTTGGCTAGAAGTTAAACTCTTTGAACATACAATTTGCATAAAATGGTAATAATTCCTTTATAAAGTGTGGCAATTAACATCTGGCATACGGCTCAAGTCAGTAAGTACGAACACCCTCTGTCCTCATCACATCACCAATAAGTAAGGGAATAATAGAATACATTGTCTGATTACAAGTTGGGCTAGCTCCAGTACCTGCACTCTCCCATTGTACATAATGTTGCTTTTGGTAGAAAGGACTGATTTTTTTTTTTTTTTTTTGTAGTAATGCCACAGAAGTATCAAGGGTCATTCCAAGGCATCGAAGGTAGAATGAAAACCTCTCCTGCTAATGTCCACTCTAGGTAGAACACTTTCCAGGACACAAACACTCTCTGACAACACCCCCACTCCCCCAACACCAGCAAAAGAGAAAAGACTTCCAAGTCCATCTGTGGAATTACTCAACAGCATGGTAATCACTGGTGACATCTAATGAGATGTAGCAGAAATGGCCAACCCAAATTCCCATTGCCTAGATGATCCAAACTAAGCATCTTCAGCTCTAATGAAGCACAGCTAACCAGGAAGGTTGTGCTGCAAGCGTCATCCCCATGTTGTTCACAAGCTGACCCACCATCCCGCCTGACTATAAAGGAGGAAAATGCTTTTGCTCTACCAGTCTACCTGAAACTCATCTATGCTGAACTGAGACCTCCTTAGAGGCTAAGCCACAGGTCAGTTAGAGGAGCATACAGAGTGTTAATCTTTGAGTAGAATTTCATTTATACTCTGTGTCATCTAAGATGAATGGTTGAGATTCTACATACCAGCGGTTTTCAAGTGTTATAAAAAGAGAAAGTGCACAGGGATTTGAGGAAAGCAGGAAGATGCCAGAAAAGTGGGAGAAATAAGTGGGTGGAGAAATCAAAAAATATGCTTTGTTCAAAAGTGTTGACAATATACATGAAACTTGTTTGAAAATACCTTAAAAAATCAAAAGAAATGGGAACAGTAGCTTTCTTATGAAGTTATCTTAAAAATTAAAGACATACACAGAGAGAGATGAGCTGGGGGAAGGAAGATGAGGAACACGCAGGATACACACGATCATTTCATTTTATTGCTAATATTTATTAATTGCTTCAGAGAAATCAGATATTAAGCCATGCACATGGACCATTCCATTTATTCTCTTGGCTATTCATGAAGATTGTTATTATCACCCCAACTCGCAGGGGAGACTGCTGAAGCATATGCTATAAGGAATTGGCTAGCTTAACCTACAGCCAGTCACTG
>JADRCH010000016.1:13291735-13302356 GCA_019843965.1 Rhynchomys soricoides | reverse complement strand
TCTTTCCTGAGATTTGGATGCACTGTCATATGGTGTTCCATTCTCCTGTTTAGTAGAGTCACTTCATACATATATCTCAGACTGACTAAATAACTGTCCATTCCTTTTCATATTTTAGTGTGTTTTCACACAAGTCCTGTGAATTAGGTTCAAAAATGAGGCAGCAAGGGGCAAAGATGGAAATGTACGTGGAATTTTATCCAGGCTGTTTGGCTCTCAGAGCACGGAGCTCCGCCTCCGTTAACCTCTACCTCCCAGACTCCTCCTCCTCCTCCTCCTCCTCCTCCTCCTCCTCCTCCTCCTCCTCTCATCCTCAGGTTTCGTAATTCATAATCAGTTTCCATTTGCTGTGGTTCCCCAGTCCATGATTCTTGGTGTTCTTCTGTATCTGGGGAATTACTAAACTTGTGTGGGGGTAGGTTGGAGGTGCTTGTGGGCGTGGTGACCAGGGAGCTCCTAGGGTCTGTCTCCATCTCCCAGCCCTGGTGTTAAAGATGGAGGCCACTACACTTGGCGTTTTGCAGGGTGTTGGGATCCAAACTCAGATTGCCATGCTTGGACAGCAACATTCTTACCCCGAGCCACCTCCTCAGCCATCAGCTTTGCTTTTAGGTTGCTAGCTAGATTTCCTACACTGTCATTTGGGTCTTTCATCACAACAGGAATTTAACGGTATCAAGGGAATCAGAATGTCCGTGTGGTGTTTCCAACGACTTCCTTTTCATCTTTGTCCCGGTTGTTTCTCCTGCAGGTACATTAAGGGCCCCAAAGTGTTATTTCATATGGCCCGTTTTGGTTGTGTTTCTTTTTGACCGCTGTATTAGTTATTTCTCCCAACGCTGTGATCAAAATACCCGACAGAAGCAACTAAGGCAGGAAGGAAGGCTTTATTTTGCTCTTGGTATCAGAAATTTCATCCAGTCACAGCAGGGGAAACCACAGTGTGAGGATGTAGCT
The DNA here is from genome assembly GCA_019843965.1 of Rhynchomys soricoides. NCBI lineage: Eukaryota > Metazoa > Chordata > Mammalia > Rodentia > Muridae > Rhynchomys > Rhynchomys soricoides. Next base: position 13,301,399 of record JADRCH010000016.1, on the reverse strand, counting down.
TATTCATATGGTGCCACACAGAGCAGCAGTTAGTCCTGGGCTGGAACCAGAGGTAGGAATCATCTCCAACGAACTGCCCCTAGTGATCTTTCCTACCAGCAAGGCTCCATAACCTTAAAAATATCACTCAAAAAAATGTAGACCAGTCTAGATTCAAATGGTAACAACCACACTTAAATGCAAAGGTCTATCGTGGCTTGCTTAAACCACAGAGGAGGAGAGAGAAAGGTCTGTAAGTTCCAACTGCTGTCTGCTTTCATGCTGGATGCACTTTCACAGAGCTGCACAAAAGCTGATGTACCCGGAAGGCATTCAACCACAAGGGGTCTGTTGGAAGATTTCAATCTTTTTCAAGTTATATCTCCTGAATAAACAGCTGTGAGAGTCTCCGGATGGTGTAATAACGAAGGCTGTATGTACTGTTGCATCCCATCAGTGAACCCACCAAGCCTGCCTCACAGCACTGTTTGAACCTGTAGCTGTGTGATTCCAAAGTCACCACCCTGCCCACTTCTAGCCTATAAATAAATCTGTAGACCCACAAGAAGCAGTCATCTTCACACTGCACGAGGAATGGAAACCTCCTTAACAGGCAGAGAAGGGCTCTGAAGAAAAATGAGAACTGTGACAGCAACAGGCTTTGGAGGCAGCAATTCTTTTCCAGGTTAAGCCTTGCTGCTGGTAGGGAGGAGTCCACAGTTATCAATCCTTTGCAAGACAGGGAAAAATCCAAAGCAATCTTTCTACATTTTCTTCTTCTTTAGCAAAGAAGACAGCTAGAAAAATAGGCAAAGACTAGTATAACAAGGACAGAGTTTATATGGAAAGCTATCGGACATCCTGAAAGGGCCGTGGGAACTAAATCAACCACATGATTAAGGTTGAATATCTACTAACCAAAGTCAACCAGTGAGAATGCAGTGCCTGTGCTTAGGGAATTCATCTTAAATCTGTCATCATTCCCTCTACCAACACTGTGGGTATGTATGTCTGCCATCCTCAAAGACACAACTAATTTTCAAGACAGACATATTCACTAGAATGTGTTTTTCCCTGCTTTATGTACAGCAAATATCTAATGGGCCCATTCTATCTGAGAGTTAAACTGATCGCTGCTCTACAATGGTCTTCCAGGAGACCACTCAACTTACTACTCTCCCTAACCACAGAGACACTGAAGGACTAAGGCAAGTAAATAAGCCTTGAAAGTTCAGGGGGGAAAACCAGAATGTCTGTGCTGTATACCCCACCTTCTACCCAGATGAACCTTTATTACCTGCCCTCAAGAGAACCTGTTGCAAAATGCATAGTGCGGAGACTTCTTGTAAACTGGAGATCAAGGAATGTGGAAGAAGCAGAATAGACAAGTGCTGCAGAGGTGGCTCAGTGGTTACGAGCACTTGCTACTACTCTTGCAGAGAACCCAGGTTCAGTTCCCAGCACCCAAAGGGCAGCATCTGTAACTCCAATCCTAGGGGATCTGATGTCCTTTTCTGGCCTTGGTGGATACTGGGCACACATATGGTACAAACATACACACCTAAGCAAAATACCTATATCATAAAATAAAAATAAATGAAACATAGATGGGTATCATGTGCTTGTCTTTAATGCTAGCACTCTGGAGACAGGAGCAGGTGGACCTCTATGAATTCTAGTCTAAGCTAATCTGATCTACATAGTAAGTTCCAGGACAGCCAGGACTACACAGTGAGGTGCCGCCTCAAATGAATGAGTAAACAAAAACCACAATCTTTTAAAGGGTGAAAAACAAATTTCTACTCGCTCAAAAGTTAAAAGACTATCTTCAGCAAAAGTAGGCAAAGCAAAGTGACCCCATTACTCTTTGCAGACCCTTCCTCTTAGGACTGACCTGTGTTATCCTTTCATGAGACTTGTTCCTGACCTGCAAGGGCTTATCAATGCTTTATACCTTGAAAAGATGATGAGCTAGTTGTCATGGTGTATATAACAGCAAGCCTGCAGTCGCCATGGTATATCTAACAACTAGCCTGCGGTCGTCCTGCAAACTAGTACACACTACCAGGTTATACTCTTGTCCACTTTCTCAATGAAATAATTAAGCAACAATTTTATGTTTTCCACAAACTGTCACAATGAAACCAGGATATAATGAATTAACTCCACTTCCCTTGTTTCTTTTCATTTTAAAAAAAAACCCTCAAGCTAAGCCAGGGCTTCTTAACTTCATGTTTATGCCTGACGTTCAGGGGGACTGTGAAATTTGTTACATGTAAATGTTTATGAGCAGGCAGCTATATGCATTTTCCTCCCTGAGGAGAAATAGGAACTAATTTCAAAGGAGTCACTGACCTGGGGTGAGAGTTAGGTTGAAGAGCAATGCACCTCAACAACTACTGGAAGGATTACCGCAAATCTTGCATACCCCCCTTGTACAGTATTAGAAGTATTACTCTGGAACAAATTCAACAGCAAGTGGCTCTCTTATATAACAAGATGTCCTGTCTATCTCTGTCTCATCCTAGACAGAGATGGTACCAAGCTTGTTTCATACCTCTTTCTTTCAAACTACATTTCATAACTATAAAAATGACTAGTATAAACAGATTATTCCACTGCATTCATCCATTAGTAGCAAACATAAGCTCTTAACTTATGTTTATCCATCCTGATCACAGCCAATGCTCCTAAATTCTAACACACAATCAAGCAAACTATCTATACTACAGACTGTTTGAGAACACTCAAAATCAGATTCATGACTCTAGCCATTAACTTACAAACTTTTTAAAATTATATCTTTATAAGTTTTATCCAGTCAGATGGTTTAGTAGGTAAAGGCATTTGCCACCAAGCCTGACAATCACAGTTTTATTCCACAAATTCATATAAAAAGAGAACTAACTACCTGAAGGCTGCTGACTCTACATGTGTGCTATTACATGTATATACATGTGTTCCCACACATACATCACATAAAATAAATATATTAAATATTTTACCTTGAAAAGTTTATATTTAACTAGTTCAGTTACTTTTGAATTTTAGTTACTATTTAAAATTCATATATACAATAAAATTCACTTTGGGGAGAATTCTGAGTTTTATCACATATATTAGGATCCTGTAAGCTATCACTAAAACAGGCTGCAGAATAATTCCAATATCCACAAAGAATTCTCTCATGATAAGATTATAAAGTCAGACCTTTTCCCCACTCCCAGCTTTCAGCAATTACTGATTCTAAAATCAATCAATCAATCAATCAATCCATCAATTAATCAATCAATCAATATTAGGTTTTTCAAGACAGTGTTTCTCTGTGTAGCCATGGCTATTCTTGAACTCCCAGAGATCTGCCTGTCTCTGCCTCTGCACCCTGCCCCCCCATGGTGAGATTAAAAGTATGAACCATCACTGCCTAGCAAAATTTATGTTTATTTTAATAACACTTTTTCAAATATATGAACAGAACTATATATTATATAATCTTTGGGAACTCTAAATTAAGCACAAAGCAATCAAAATGCATCCAAGTTATTGTATATATCAACATTTTGTTCCTTTTGATAGCTGAGTGATGTTCAATTGTATGGCTGTATCACAGTTTGTTAGTATGCTCACTCAGAGGCAGGGATGGGAGCTGTTTCCATTTTTTTGCGGTGCCTGACTAAGTTGCTGTAGGAACAACTGAACATATACATTTTAGTGAGGATATGTTTTTATTTTTCATTTTTCTAGGGTAAATACCCAAAAGAGGGATGCTGGGTGATGTAAGAAACTACCAAACTTCTTCAACATTGGCATTTCCACAGGCAGTATGAGAGATATTATTCTGCATCACGTCTGAATTTCACAGTTTTAATTTTAGCTGCTTGTGTCAATCACTCTGGGTACTATGACAATACGTGGGCCATTCAAACAATTGGAAAAAAAGTGATTACCATTTTTCCCCCCCTCAGAGATACCAAACCGACCATGAACTTGCTACGTAGCAGAAGAGAACCTTGACCTCCTGCTCCTCCTATATCTACCTGCTATGGACTGGAAATGCATGTGTGCTTCACCACACCCAATTTATGAGGTGCTGGAGATTGATCCAAGTCTTCATTCACGTTAGGCAAGCACTCTACCAACTGAGCCAAATCTCCTTTGGCTTGTGTTTTCAGTTTGTGAACTGGATTCCAACTATTTATGGGCCTACTCTGAGACAGTAAATCATGTCAGACCAGCATAGTGGAACAAAGTTGCTTACCTCATGGTGATCAGGAAGCAGAAAGAAGGAAAGCCAGGGACATAATACACTACTAGCACATCCTCAGTGTTTGACTTCCTTCACCCAGGCCTACCTTCTGAAAGTTCATTCAACCAGGGACTCATCAATGGACTAATCTACTAAGAAGGCTCGTACCCAGGACCCAATCATCTACCTCTCAGTAACACCACCAACCGGACCCCAGGCCCCGAAAGTGCCTTTGGAACACTTCAGACCCAAGCCACCATACTCACTGTTACAAGTGTGTAATGGTATCATCTTGTGGTTCTGTATTTCCCCAAAAGCCTATAAATTAGCCTTTCTAGTATCACTTTATACTGCAGAAAGTCTAGGAGTAGTAAAAGTAAACAATGAACTAAAGCTTGCCAGTCTCCTCTGATCAAAGACCTGAAAGAAACAGACTGGAGAAACTGACTCAGCAGTTGAGAGCTCTTGCTGGATCTGATAGGACCAGGGTTCAATTCCCAGTACTCATGCTGGGAAGCTCACAAAACCTGCTGTAATACATCCCTACTGTAATAATATACCTGGGGATAAAGGGGGTGTTTAAAAACAAAAAGACATGTAGCCTGCGGTACAGAGCTTCTGACCTTTGCATCTCTAACTATTCTTTTAGATTATGAGAACATGATCCATCTAAGTCCTGGGCTTTCTTTACGTAAGAAGGAATAAAAGTATAAAAGTAATTGCTCCCACAGCGACACAGAAGTGGCAGGATCTATTAGGAACAATCAGGATCCATCAGTAAGTAGGTACTGAATAGGTACTGAATAGGTACTGAAGCTCTAAATGTCACATATTTAGATCCTAATGTCTTGGCAGTGCTAAGATAATTTAAGTGCTGTGTGGGATATTTATACATTTTTCTCAATTGTATTTGCTTTAAGGACAGGAACAGGATATTATTTATAAATCAGGAATATTTTATTAAAAATATACATATTTGTAATTATGGCATTTAGATATCATTTGCTATAAGAGCAATTATATGAGGAAATCCTTGTCTAATTAGAGGGATTTAATGTAAGTATTTATCATAACAGTTTTTTTAAATGCAATCCTTTAAGAACCTTTACATGGAGTCATAGAAGCAATATCCTGGTCAATGAATTGCCAAGTTTCTCAATGTTTATCTTGAGTTCATGCTTTCCTGACACACTCCTTTACTTCTGCTTTTAACAACTCCACAGCATTTCTACAGAACCTCACATACAGTAACAAAAACCCTGATAGTTATAATTTTGTGAATAAACTGCAGAAGATTACTTTGCTATTCTCAAGAAGTGTAAATCGCCTGCCTTGCTTGAGCAGTCAATCCAGATGCACAGAGATGTGCCAGTCTACTTAGGCTATGTCCCTGGAAGAAGAGAATACTCTGTGCAGAAATTCTAGTTTACTCAGCCACTGAGGAGGCTTGAACCACAATGGTTGTTTAAAAGGGAAAGCAGATAGTATCCCAAGGCAGTTTGTAAGTCTGAATTCTCACCATGCAAAGTGTGATCTGTGCCTAACACGTTCCACTCTGCAGGCAGCTTCAGGTGTCTGAATGCCAGTGCAACCTTCTCATCCAGAGAGTTCACATCTCCAGAAGGCGGTCCTGATCGATCAAGGAACCGTGTGAAGTTCAGAGCCTGCTGATTTCCAGCACTGGTTGCCAGGAACTGAGCTGCATCATACGCCTCATCCTGGACGAAACGGAAGTCTTCTTCAGCAACTACAAAAACAGGAAGGCCCTCTTTGGAAGCACAGAGCAGCACCTTCACTGTCTCACAGCAGTTATGACCTGAAGAAAGCACAGGCAGCAGAGACAATTGAATTTATTGATGAAAGAAGAACCCAAGTGGGTCCTTTCAGCTTTTTTAATGGCACATAAGATTTTTGGTTTTCTATTGTTATTTGCAAATATGAGTGATACCGTTAACAAATGGCTAGCAAATATGAACCCCAGCTTTTACCATTCCAGTAACATAGTATGTTACAAAGAACAGGCTATCAACCAGTGCTGTTACGTTTGAACAAGTCACAGAATGAAAGCTCTAGGATCATCTAAGGTCCAGCAGGCAATAGGTACTCTAAGGCTTGCTGAGTGGAGTTAGATCTGCACTAACAATAGGAAAAACAGATAGGGGAGGAGCAGCCCAAATAGCTCCGCCGCACCACCATACAATAAATGAAAGAATGTAGAACAGTCAAAAGGAAAACCTTTCATGTTACAGAACAGTTGCTCCCAGATACCTTTTATCTGTCCCAACTACGAAGGCAATAAGCATGTCAATCAAATCACCTGGCTCAAACAAAGATGATGCAATGCTGTGGTTTAAAGCCCAACTCAGAAAAGGGCACACATGAAGCACAATGTGCTCCCCATTATACAGTTCAGCAGGCACCATGTGACCTGAGACTAGCAGCTACATGCCACTCAATGTTCCACTACAGCCAAACTTTTAAGACTTAACATCACAAAGAAAGTGAAGCAAGACTGCACCCCTACTAAGCTTCCAACCTGAAACAAGAAAAGGCATAAGGGATTACTTGTTCCTAAAAAGCAACAACAAATGTAACTCTAAGAGGCAGCTAGGTTCCATCCAAAGCAGGCAGACAAACTTGGGAGCATTGGCCAGGTGGTCATAGTTTTAGAGTCAAGAAGAAGACAGGAGCAAAAGAGTTGTGGAATCTTCTTCCACCATTAAGGGAAGCCCCCAAGACTAGGTAGGCATCTGGCAAGGGAGACCCTGAGAGACCATTTTATGTAGCTGGGAAAATGAAGCCTGAATTACATAGAAGATGCCAGGATGCTGGAAGTACCAGAGCCATGGGATGCCTGCCAGAAAAAGTTGCATACAGAAAGTAGAACCAGCCTGAGAGAAGTTACAGACAATAAAGCTGGAAGGGGGGATGCTTCCCTTTGACATCAGAGACTAAACTACAAGGATTTAGAGTTAGCCCTTTTGAATTTTAGTCTTGTTTTGGTCCAGTTTTTCCTCACTGTGCCACTATTCCTCAACTTTTGGAATGATGGTGGTGGTGTCTGTGTACAAGCATCAAGTCTGCTTGAATCTCAGAAGAGACTGAAACTGTGAAGATTATGTGAACTGTTCATGTTGGACTAAATGCATTTTGCTTTATGATATGGTTACAAGCATATTAAGGCCAGAAAGTGACATGTAGTGGTTTGAATGAGATGGTCCCCACAGGCTCATATGATTGAATAAGTGGTCCTCAATGGTGGAACTGTTTGGGAAGGATTAGGAAATGTGGCCTTATTGGAGGATGTGTGTCACTGGGGTCACGCTTTGAGGTTTCAAAAAACGCATGCCAATCCCAGTTAGTTCTCTCTCCCTACTCCTTATGGACCAAAATGTGAGTTCTCTGCTACTGCTTCAGCATCATGCCTACCTGACTGCTCCCATGCCTTCCTTCATGATAATCACAGACTCAGCCTCTAAAACAGCAAGCCCCAAGTAAAATCTTTCTTCTCTAAGTTGGTCCTGGTCATGGTGCTCTGTTACAGACCTAAAACGTATCTAAGACACCTCCTTACGCACATAAGTAGTACACATATACATATGCAGGCAAAACAAGCAAATTCATAAAATAAGACAAATCTAAAACAATAAGTACCTACGATGTGGTCAAAACACTCAAGATTGGCAGAGCATCACTATCAAGCTCATGATTAGTTTTTAATCCCTGTATCTTATTAGTTCATAACCCCTGTAACCTGTAATGAAGGGGTTACCATTTTTTTAAAACTAAGGGCTGTGTAATATAGATCTAGGAATAAAACTGGTATCCGTGCAAATACATACATAACGCTCACTACTGTAAACTTGCTCTAGACAGATGACTGCTGGAGGAGGAGGAAGAGTATTAATCTTGTGTCTGCCTTAGTCCTACTGCTAGACTACAAAGGCAGGATGGGAAATTATATCAAATTTGATACAATAAAAACAGAAGTTGTAATGGGGAAGTACAATAGCAACATTTTTCAACTAGTTTCCATGGTGTTTTTGTTTTCAGTCAATTTCCTGGTAACAAGAGGAATGTAAGCAGAGGGTTTTTTTTATTTGTTTGTGTTTTAAAAAAGAAAAGTACTGAAATCTTACTTAATTTCTAAAAGAAGCTATCCTACAGGATTCAGAAACAAACAAACAAAAATCCCAGAAACTGTTAAGGAAAGTCCTAAGTTTAAGTGCATCTTAGCCCCCTATAAGGTCAATTTTGTTTACAATAGAAACAGAAGATAATTATGAGGTATGAAGGATCCGTTACCCACCAAGTAATCGACAGGGAATAATAAAGGAAACAGTAGATTTGGGTGCCAAGTTCTCTTGCAGATAAGTGTGGTTATCCTAACACACATTCAGCCTTGAAGACTTTCTCTGACTATAAAATGATACCATCAATCTTACAAAGTGTTGAAAATATCAGAAGGCTTCATACAAAGCACATGGCAAACAGGCACCAGGAACTGGTGGTTATTCTCAAAACACTGATGCTGTTTAAGTAACACACAAAAAACCAGATCACTAAATCTTGACAAAGTGTTTCATAAGCCAGCAAGCCTGTAAGAGAAACTGATGCCTTAAGCACTGCAGAACTGAAAAAATAATGGGAGAAAAAACTTAAACAAAAACACAATAAGCACCCAGGTAAGAAGCAAGCTATCTAATATCTAAGGTCCAAAGGGGAGATCTGGAAAGGGGGAAACATTTGAAATGTAAATAAAGTATGAAAAAAAATAAAATAAATAAATAATTAAAAACAATCTTCTTAAACCCAGCAAATTCTAGGCCCTGTGGGTCAAAAGTACATGTGCCTGAGACTGAGAGAGCCTCCCTGCAGGCTTCTTTCCCTGCAAGCTTTTTATCACTGTCTAAAGCATCTGCACCCATGGAAACGAAAAACTGCTACAAATAAACAAAAGTACTGAACTATGACCCAAAAATTACTTCATTTCCTGTTAAGCTAAAAGTAGAACACATCCCACCCAGGCCATCCCTTCTTCTGAGACTAAAACAATCTGGCCTTTGTTTTTATCATGGATCTAAAAAAGTACCCTAAAAGAACTTACAGGACTAGCCCAGGCCAATCCCACACAGAAAGAGTAGACTACAGTAGTCAGCAATGGGATATAAACTAGATTTACTACTCAGTTTATCATAGTGTTTAAGAATCTGGTGTGGTTTTCTTCCTCTGGAACAGTAAAAGTGAAATGCTCAGTTTGCAGACTGCCCCCCATCTCTCAAAAGAGGATTAAATAAAGTTATACACTGTCGCAATACTAGATCCTACAGACCAATGGCAGGTGAACAAATTTGGTGCATTTATAAAATGTCTCTACATGCAGGGGAATAACAGAGAGAGAGAGAGAGAGAGAGAGAGAGAGAGAGAGAGAGAGAGAGA
>JADRCH010000016.1:13231731-13291725 GCA_019843965.1 Rhynchomys soricoides | reverse complement strand
AGAGAGAGAGAGAGAGAGAGAGAGAGAGAGAGAGAGAGAGAGAGAGAGAGAGAGAGAGAGAGAACAACATCATGTACACGGGAAAAAGGGCAGGCTACTGAATTCTAAAAGTGTGACTTCTGTATTCCAGCCTAAATCTTGAAGGCAGTGCTTTCCAACCCTTCTTCCTATTATCATAACTCCCAGAAGCCATTTTAGCTTTTCCCTATTCAACCTCTACCTAGTAAAATCTGAGTCTCATTGATACGCCATATATTTGTTTATGTGTATATATACTTTGTATGTAAAGAATAAGAATTTCACACACACACACACACACACACCAAGATCCAATCTATACTCCCAAATCATATCATAGGTGCTGTCATTTCAGGATTATAGTGTTGTGTTCACTGGTACAAGGTGATAAAACATATGAATGTTGGAGAACATCATCACTACTACTCACAAATGTGGGGACAATTTCCTCTCCTCAACTATCTCCTGCTTTGTTTTTCCTGTACAACCCTTATATGAACTGCATTTATTGATTTTTAAAAAATAGACAAACTCAAAGCTGTCAAGAAATAATCATATACTTGGATTACATAGACTATTATAAAGTGTTCAATTAGGAATAGTAACTGATAACTTCATAAGTAGAGAGACTATAGAATTTTTGACAGAGCATATTATAAGCTCATAGCTTTTTACTTCAAAATACTTCTTGATTTGATAATCAACCCCTGTTCCTAAAGAGTGTCTTGGCTCATCAGGAATAAAAAATATATGGTGCTCTAAACATAGGACCACTTTGTAAGATCTCGGCTCTAAGTTTCATTAGCTAAAAGGTACTTGTAAATACAATAGATTTTTTTCTCATTTCATAATGAAACTGCCTTAATATGGTCAACTATCCTTGATAAGTATGAAACAACAGAAAAATAGTTAAGTGCTGAGTCTAATTTGACATCAATGAAAGTTTATAATTTTACTACCAAACAGAAGCCTTTGTTTGGATTCTAGAAGTATATTAATAAAGTAAAAATATTCCACTTTATAAATAGCCTATTCCAAAGCCTTTCACAACACCATGTACAGAACATGCTAAATCCCCATTCCATTTGTAAACAATAAAATCATTATTTGCTTTGTCTAAATTGACTGCTAAAAGTCAACCCCCAAAACTTGATTATACATCCTAAGAATACTTTTGAGATAGATGGCTCAATACAACTTCAAGCAGCCATCTTAAAGGTGTCTAAATTTTTGTTTACTTATTATTACTGGAGAGAGCAGGGATGCACAAGGAGGCCAGAAGATTCCATATGGAAGTCAAGTCTCTGTTTTCATCCTGGATCCCAGAAATCAAACTCAGATAGTCAACATAGCAAACTTGTATAGCAAGCATTTTTACCTTCTGACCTCTCTCTAGCCCTCAAAGTTATTTGAATGGAACATTTTATCATGAATTGGGGTCAGTCTCTAACGTTAATTACTGCAAATATGAATTTAATTTTAAGAATGAGAACTTGCTTCAAATTCTTTGAAATATTTTTACTAAATGTTACTATATATCATCTATAGTATACTCTTTATAAGGCTTTCAAATATCAAAAACATAAAAAGTAGAAGGGTCACTATGTTATTTACCTCAAGATGAACTATATTATATCTCCAGACTTCAGCAGAAGAAAGGAAAGCAATAAAAATTGCTTTAAAAGCCTTTATAACTTCTTTATAGTCTCCTTTTTACTTTAGACACAGGATCTCATGTAGCCTGGATCATTCTGAAACTTGTTATGTGGCTGAGGATGGTCTTAGCCTCCTAATCCTCCTGCACTGTAATCTCTCTCTATTGTAAGATTCTTATCAGAAACACACACACAAAGGCGAAAATGGTCATGGTGGCTCACCCATGTAATGTCAGCACTCAAAGGTGGGACAACCTGTGATAGTGAGATCCTCCCAAAAGACAGACATCCGAGGAATGGGGTGCTTATAACTGTTCTACATGATGTAAGATTTTTTTCTATAATTTAGAAATGTCTCATTTTTCCAACCTATTTACAGAAAATATTTGATAAAAGGTTACAGTCTAGCATCAAAATGTAGCTGCTTCCTAAAGGTCAATCAATCATCTGGTTTTAGTAAGAAATGTAAGAAAACACAGCCAATGAATCATACAGAGAACTCAAAGAAAAACCAAAGCCAACTATCTGAATAAAGCATGACATTAAAGGGAAGAACAAGGCACAAAGCTTTTTCTTCTTAGAACTCAGATGACTGGAAATGGCAGGGCTCACCCTCGAATAAGCAGAAAGGGCAGAGAGACATCCCTATCAGGAACACCTGCTACCAAAAAAAAAGGACAGTGAGTATTTATCTAGTAACTGCAATGCCAAAGCACTGTACAGACTTCTATCAAGAATTTTGATGGGCCGACACACTGGCCCTCAGCACACAGGAAGTCGGAGGCTATCACTGACTGACGCACTGAAACCATCAAAGTCACCTCTGAAAAGAGAACATAGACTTGGTGACAGGCTAAGAATTCAACTCAAAAAATCAAACTCCTTTTGCAGTTCCCCCAAACAGGGAAGAAGGAAGAGGGAAGGGAGGGTAACACAGGCACCTCTCTAGAATGTCTGCTAGCATGCAACAATGTCCACCAAGCTGCAGGGATTCCTAGAAAAGCTGAATTAGCACACAGGGGTGAAAAGAAACCCTTGCCCTCGTGAGGCTAACACTTCAACTGAAATAAAAGGGAAAGGGGCTAACATACAGTGCATGAGAAGCTGACTGAACAGATAACATAGAGCAAGGCCAGGAAGTAGGATGAGGTTCAGATGCATTGCAGTGTTTTTAGAAAAAGCATACTGAGGAAGTACCTAAGGGAAGGGAAAACAGAAGTCCAAGACGACCACAAGAGCAGACTGAAGCCAGTTTGATCCTAGGTTACAAAGTTAACCCCATGATAGAAACAAGATGTTTAATGTTGTTTGGGCTCTGCACCCGACCCACAGCCTTGAATATCCATCTCTACTCCATTACAAAATATTGAACGAATCCAAATGACAGGAGCTGAAAGAGGCAAGTAAACCAAAAGTCTCAAACATGATGACCAAAGCAGGGGGATGCAGTTGGGAGCCTCCACCAGTTTCTCACATACCATCCAGGGCACAACAAAGATCCACATGCTAAAGCGATGCCATAATTGTTCCTACACTCCCGTGGGTACACGAGAGTCTTTCTGACATAACTGGGCACTTCCTATCAGAAATCCTCATGAAATTGGGTGAGTGGAGGTATAATGAGGCTACTGAGGAGAGAACATCTGAATCAGTAAGCTTGACAGAGAATAGAAGACTTAGGTAAGGGAAAAGCTGATAAACAGAAAAGAGAAAAGAAATAGAGTATTTTGAGCTACAAGTGAATAGATGGGTCAAGAATGACAAAAATAGTATCAGATGCAATGCTGACTCTGGTCAGATTAGATCACCAGGGCAACAGTATTCAGAATCAAGAAACGCAAATGGATACCCACAGAGGGTGTGGCTAGGGTGTTCCTGGATAATACACACACACAGAGGGGGGATTACTTTACTCATAAATTCCTTCTAATTAAGAAGAAATGAACCTATACAACTCATCTCACTTCACTTCCTGGCAGGATTTCCTGACAGGACTGACTCCTAGTTAGAGAACCCTTTTCCCTTCCCCAACCCTTTTCCTTTCCCTTTCCCTGACTTAAGCAATGGTAATACTGAATGCTATCTGCTAGAGAACAGACCCTAAGTTCCAGATCAGCGTTTCTGATATGATATGCATCCACAGGAAATAAGATGGCTGGGGGCTTGAGTTATAAAAGAGAATACCCAATATTCTTTATAACATAGCCGCCTTTTTTATATTTGGGAAATACACTTCTAATAACTGGAATCTTAAACTGGTGAAAACTGGTCCAACTGTTAATTGTAAAGGGAGACTGATTAAGAAAAAAAAACTCAGCCCAAAACACAAATCAGTGCATCTTCAGATGTTGGACAGACCCAGAGATACTGTCCAATAGCTTTATCATCCAGTAGCAGTGCCCTGATGACTTGTAATTGATTTTTTACATTGTGTTTACATTTACAAACGCAGTGGTAAGTAGCCCTGCACTCCATAGTGTTCTATGGCTTGTAAATACAAGGCATTGCCTTTATGAAAAAGATGTAAGACCCAAAAGTAACCTGTAAGCCCCACCTACCCAAGGGAGGTAACTTCCGTATGCCGGGAGCAGTAGATCTTAAAATATAACAACAAAGCCACGGGAAAATAAGGTGGCTGAGTAGTTTGTCCATAAAAAGACATACAAGTATCTTGGGCCACTCAGCTAGGAATTCCAGGGAGTGGACCTGGCCAGAGTTCACTAGCTAGTATTTAATATTTAATAAAGCTTGCTTCAAATTTTGGAGGAATACTCCAAATAATGTTGATAGCTTCATTATTTCTCTTTAAAGAATAATGATAGGATTGATCTTTCTCTTTCAAATCTTAGAATTAACCAAGACACTGTGTACCCCAGACATGAGGCATATATTATTAACTAGGTTTTCTGTTTTGGTTTTGTCACCATGAAACTCAGAATAAAATCTGAAGCATCATCATGATAATCACATGAGAATGTACACCTCCCAGGTATCTTGCAATTTTCTCCAACTCTCAGCCTCCAATAAATTAGTGGGTTTTAGCTGGTTGGTTTTTGTTTTGCTGATCCTGATATCCTTCAATTTATAACATCACTTCATTTCTAGTTAGGTTCAGATATATGTGGAACAAACAAAAGCATTATCAATATACTTAAAGATCTAACAACAGCAGTTAGGTGAGCACCCTGTTTTGCTCCTTCGGTTACTCTATACTAATCAAATGTATATGGGGGGAGGGGGGGACGAAGAATAAAGAAACCCAGTATATTAGTATAGGCCAGCAATCCCAGCACTCAGAGGTTGAGGTAAGAAACAGAGTCTCATGTCCCACCTCAAAATAAAAAGCAAAATAATAAATAACTAATGAAGGCTAGAAAACCATTTAGATACTTACCAGGAGCAATTGTCTCCAAAGTATCAGAACTGACTTTCCGGGTACTTGTGCAGTGATAGAGGGTGGAGCCAGAAAATATCAAGTAAAAAACAGCATCATCTTCAACTTTGTCTTCTTCAGCGAGCAGTACTGTAACAACACAATCGCCCTGGAAAAGAGTCCACAAATCTGCATTAGTAACGTTCCTGTTGGGGGCCTGCTAAATTCTACATCTCATAATTACTACTAAGTCTATCCATTTCCCAACAAAGGTGAGGGTATACAGATCTGCCTTGAAACGGTAACGTGCATTCAAATTCCACCTACACAGATTTATTTAGATCCATCAAACTTAACTTTCCTTGACTTGTATAAATGGAAGCAACCCCTTTGCCTTTAGAGTCGCTAAATGAAACTCACGAACAGAGTGGACTTTCCATCTATCTAAATAAAAGGTCACTTTTGAATAGCTTGTGCCTCTCGACCACCTGACATCCCTGTTCTCCTTTACTCAGCCTTCCAGGAAGCCTTTAAAACCAAGTGTCATGTCAGTAACTATGCAAACCCCTTTGCAACTATTTATGATGAAAAACATCTGTGTCTGCCAGTTTCAAATACTCTTATCAGTTTTTATAAGTTCACTTTTTATTTTAAAAGCTAACACTTGTCTGTGACATACAGCCCGCATTACCATTCTTTTTCATTACAAGCATAATTTGTGTTATAACCATAACCTAACAACAACAACAGGAAAAACAACCTTTAACACACCAAAGTTTAGGGTACAGAGATTTGACATTCTTCAAATCTGAGTAAGGAAGTATAGAAACAACAATTTAGTAAAAAACAAAAAACCCTGGACATTTTAACAGAAAACTGGGGAAAGAATTATCATTTAATTTATATAGCTTCATTTTTTTCATTTTAATCAACAATAAGGTATGTGAGGGAATCATGCCACCCTGTGGCCACATTACTAAACCCAGAACCAGTGAAGCAGAAGGCAGCATTTTGCTAAATGCTGAAAAATTCAAAATTATGTCACCAACCTAAGATTAAGTTTAATAAATGTTAAGAGCACACTGACTTTATAGACTGAGTTCCAAGTATTTCCTGGAGTGTAAATGTCACTTTTATTTTATACCCAGTGCTCAAGTCCACCAAATGCTACACAGAAGTTAGAATAAAACATAATTCCAAATAAGCCATAACTTATTTGGCTATAACTGGAGCACTCCAAAGCACCCTAGCACAGAGATATCAGGGTCAGAAATGACTCTTCATTAGTTTTGACCACTATAGTTTGGCCTTATATACACGCCTTTCTCTGGAAATGATTTTAAAAGGCTTACACCAGTGAAATAACATCCTTTAGTATGATGCAATCAGCTTAAAGGTCTGAGACACAATAAGAACAGTCCATTCTCTGTAGGTACCGAGGACCCCTCATGTCCTACAAACAGAAATGTAGAAGTTTCACCCTTTCCTAAGACCCTGGCCCACACCCTCTGCCTCTAGCTTGTGTTGTTAAACAATACCCATGCCACAGCTGTGCCCGTGCCTTCACACTTACACTCTAGGTCACTTTTACTTACCACCTACACCTCTACAAGAGAGGAAGTCTACTCAAATTTCTACTGAAATTTGTTCACTTAGATTTCTAAGCTAGAATTCCAAGAAGGAGTCCTTCTTTTCAGAACCAAGAATTTCTCTCACGTGAGGAGAGTCTTCTTGCTGAGGTACTGTCTGTGCCCATACTAGTTAATTTGGGGTTTCCTTTCAATGAGGGCCAAGAGATGGCTTGCATAAGCAGCTGACATACTTTTAACAAAGCTTTAGTACAAAATAACTAAGTTCCAAATTGCTTCCATATCTTTAACTTTTTTTTTTTTTTTTTAAAGCTAAGTCACATAACCTTATACCCAAGCGAAGAGAACAAAGCATTATTCACCTCAAGGCACCTCAAGGGCTAAATTCCAAAGGCACTTGGAACTAATAGTAACACAGAGCAAACACACTCCACATTTCACAGGTGCAAATAACTCCTATTTCATGGTGGTTCACGAGTTACCTAGTATTACCGGAGCCGTCTTTGAAAGATTAAGCAAAGTGGGGTTGGAGGAGGAGAAGAGTCTCAGATCTCCTTAAGAACTTTTATCCAGGTGACTGGTTGCTTGATCCCTTCTCTCTGTGAGAGAAGTTCTGATTGATTACTCTGTTGTTCAAAACTAGGCCCAGCTCACAGAATACACAGATTAAAGAGTCTAGTTGCACTGCTAATAAGTCTGCCACACTACTAACTACACAGATGAGCTGAATAGCAAAAATAATGGTCAAGATAATCTTAATTATTATTTTAGTCAGACCCAACGACATGAAAAGACTGTATCTATGTCATCAGTCTCCAGCAACAAAAGCCTAAGAAACACAGTGCTGCCCTTACAAAGACAAAAATTTCCCTCTCTTCATTAATGAGAAGTCTGTTGTTGAACTTGATCATTTTTAGGGTCATAATTTCAGAATAACTAATGAGAAAGGCAGTCTACG
Source organism: Rhynchomys soricoides (assembly GCA_019843965.1). Lineage (NCBI taxonomy): Eukaryota > Metazoa > Chordata > Mammalia > Rodentia > Muridae > Rhynchomys > Rhynchomys soricoides. Next base: position 13,284,132 of record JADRCH010000016.1, on the reverse strand, counting down.
TTAAGTATTATCTTATAAGCATAGATGATCTCCCAAATAAAAATGTGTATAGTGATTAAAAAAATGTTACCCAGAGTAACTGCTTAATCATCCATAAAAATGGGATTTTAATATAAGGATTTAAAAATAAAGGAGAATTATAAGTGGCAGGCGTCTCAGGCCCATACCCTACACTTACTTATACAGAGCAGTCACTATATTAGTAGCACTGCAGAAATTACCTTGATTGATATAAAAATTGTTTTAACTCTGACTTCTCCATCAGAACTATAAGAACATGAGTTCTTTTTCCAGATCCAAGATTTCCTCTCTACAAGACCTTGGCAAAGACTCTCTATTCCACAAGATACTAGTCACCTAGGACCTTCTGTCAATAAGCAGGAATAATCGGGGCAAGGAAGGGATAGAATAGAAAAGCTAGGCATTTCAGAAGTGAATTAACTATGCTGAACAAGTAGACTGAAGAGTCAGGATGTGGGAAACAGGGTAAACAGAGATACAGGAAAATGAAGTAGGAAATTTGGGGGGCAGAAATGGTAAAAGAGAGAAATCACGATGTCTTAGATAATGTTGGCCACACATCAGAAAGTAAATCTGGTAAGCAGCAAGATAACTACAGCAATAGCTTGGGCTAACTTATATAAACTCATGAGAGCCAGCTTTTAAATTTCTTGGAATTCTACAACCAACTGATAAACAATCATTATTAGAAATTAACCTTACAAATAACTAAGGTAGATTAAAAGCAAATATAATACCTAAAAGCCCTGTATTAATAGGTCTACACTGTACTATATTATCTTGAGATTTGTATTATGGTGTGTATATGGAGGAAAATCTACATAATAGTGTGCTACTAACATTTTTTTCCAGGATTCATTGCTTGCTAATTCAGCCACAGCAAAAAGGTATGGCTAACTTAAAATCAATCCTTAGGTGAGAAATTATGTTACTAAAATTGCCAAATACTACAAAATCAGGGCTGTCTTTTCCTGTTGCTGTGATAAAATATTCTGATTAAAGTAACTTAAGGGAGGGAGGGTTTATTTAGCTCATTCCAGGTTACAATCCATCAGAGGCAGGAGCTTGAAGCAGCAGGCTACATTCCATCAAACAAAAAGCTACTACTGCTCAGTTTACTTTCTCCTTTTTAAGTCAGGGGATGGTGCCACCCACAGTGGGCTGGTCTTGCCAGCTTAATTAATGTAATCAAGATAATCTCCACAAGTAAGACTAGAGGCTCATATCCCTTTCTAAATTCTATCAAGCTGATATTTAACAGTTACCATTAATGAGAGCTTTTTATTCCTCTTTAGAAGGAATTTAGAAGAAACAAATTGCTTCCAACTGGTCAACAAAAGGTGGGCAGGTGAATAATTTTCACAGCAGGCCCAGTTAAGGCACAGCACTTTTATGTGTTTTAACTTGGTAGTATGTTACTTAAACACCCTGAGCTACAATGGAAGACAGCAATTCAACTTATCTCATGAGATTATTGCAGGATTCAAATGGCTGATTAAAACAGAAATAATAATAATTTAAAAAGCACCTGTAGCAGCTGCATTGGCTACAGTTATTTTCAACGGCATCAGCATTATATACGGAGCTTGCCTAGTCAAGAAATTTGAAAGGCTCCAAAAACAAAGAAAACCTTTTGGTTCACCAGTCTGTCACTGTGGTGCTGTGAATGACATGTCCCCCTCTGTCTCAGATACTGAATGTTCGGTCCCTAGTTGGAGGTACTGTTTGAGGAGGCTTAGGAAGTCTGACCTTGATGAAGGAAAAGTAACTAATACAGTCACTCAAAATGTTTTGGAAGGTGGTGCACACCTTTAATTCCAGCATTCAGGAAGCAGAGGCAGCCGGCTCTATATTGAGATTGAGGCCAGCCTCATCTATAAATCGAGTTCCAGGACATCCAGGGTTACAGAGTAACCCTGTCTTGAAAAACAAACAAACAAACAAACAACAAAAGACCAAAAAGCTTTGAATGTGGAAGCATTCCAGGTTTCAAACTTTTATATTTGGGATGTTTAACAAATCAAATCTCTTTTCTGCAAATATTCTAAATCCCAAAAATAATTCAAGTTCCCAAAACTTCTAGTCTAAAGTATTTATGAGACAATTATGTAACCATTATTTTTTTATATTTTAAAAATTTATTAAAATCCTTATAAAAATACATGTGATTTTCTATTACACATTTCAATAGGCAGTAAGTAAAATTATGGGAATTATAATTGTTGCTGTGACTCAACATGTCACATTAATTTTTTTTCCTTTTTTTTTTTATTGGATATTTTCTTTACTTATATTTCAATTGTTTTCCCTTTTCCAGGTCTCCCCTTCACAAACCCCCTAGCCCATCCCCCCTCCCCCTGCCTCTGTGAGGGTGTTTCTCCACCCACCCACTCCCGTCCTCCTGCCCTGGCATTCCCCTACACTGGGGCATCTAACACCCTCAGGCCCAAGGGCCTCTCCTCCCACTGATGCCACATATGCAGCCGGAGCGATGGGTCCCTCCATGTATACTCTTTGGTTGGTGGGCCAGTCCCTAGGAACTCCGGGGTGTGTGTCTGTGTGTCTGTCTGTCTCTCTCGCTCTGGCCTATGTAACCATTATTACATAGCAGAATGTAAACTCTATCAAATCCTTTTATTTAGTGATATCCTTTTTGTCTACAATACAGTTATAAAGTACCTAGTGTTCAGCAATATATACATATTGGGAAAAGCGACCAAAACTTGAGAACAGTTCTTCCTAGAGAGTAACAAGGCACTTTTAATGAACTTTTCTTATTCCTGAATATGAGGGCATATAAAAATGGGCATACATGCCCAGATGTCCGTGTTTATGTGTGTGGGTCCATGCATGTAGAAGCAACTATATTCACTGAGGCAGGGTCTATCACTGAACCCAGAGCTCATTCATCTGGCTAGTCTAGCTAGCCATCTTGCAGCAGGAAGCCCCTGTCCCTGGCTCTAGATGCTAGGATCACAGCAGGCTGACACACTAAACCAGCTTTCGCCTGGGTTCTAGGGATCCAAATCCCAGCCTTCACACTCAGATGGCACACTTTATTCATCAAGCCATCTCCCTAGCTCTATCTTTCCACTTTTTGACAAGACAACATGGAGTCTGTTGTGGCAATTTGCCTTTTTTAAACTGGCATGCAAGGTTAACAGGATTCATTATCACATTTTTACACACAATTTGCTTTTGTTGTTCTCTCATCTCCCCAAGCCTTGCAAAAATCTTAAGAAAAACATTTTAGAAACCTACTACTTTTATTCTGCTAAAGGAACGCAGTAATAAAATGACTCCCAGTGACATGCTGCAGTATCCACAGATCAGTGCTTTGTTTAATCCACATCAGAGAAGCTTTTTCTTGCCGTCGATGTGAACTGCCAGAAACCCACAGCTGGACAATGTGCAAAGAGTGACACTCAGTCCTCCACATGATGTCTTCATCAAACCCCTCCCTCAAGGTTGAAGGATCTAAGTGGAAGAGAAGGCAGACAGATTCTAAGAGGTGACAGACGACTCCAAGGAAATGCTCCAGACAAGGAAATGCTCCAGACACAGCAAGACTGATGCACATATGAGCTCATGAACACTGAGGCAGCACTCAAAAGATTTGTACAGGTTCAAGCTAGACAAGATGCCAGGACTGAAAGGGAGAAGTGGACTTTGAGTCCTGACCCTAATCAAGAATCTGTCTACAACTGACACACTGGCAAAGAAAAAAATCAGGTTTTTTCCCCAATGCATTCTCATTGGGTTTATCAACCACACTTCAGGGTTGACTCCACCCTAGGAGTAGCTTGTCAAGAGAAAATGAACTCAGTGATATTTTTGTGGACTGTTTAAACATTTTTGTCTTATAGATTTTTTTTCCCTTGTTTGTTTTTACTCTCATTTTTTGTGAGGGTTTTAATTTCTTAGATTTTTTTTTTTTGTATTTTTGTATTTTTTGGTGGTGGTTGAAAGAAAGAACATAAAGTTGAGTGGGTAAGGAGGTAGGTGGGAAAGATCTGGGGAATGGAAAAACACCATCAAAATATATTGTATGAGGAAAAAGATTATTGAGATAGGATTTCTCTGTGTAGCCCTGGCTATCCTAGAACTCATTCTGTATATCAGACTGGCCTTGAACTCAGAGATCCACCTGCCTTTGTCTCTCAAGTATTGAAATTAAAGGCATATGCCACCACTGCCCAGAAGAAAAAAAAATTGAGAGAGAGAGAGAACAAATTGAATGGCTAGGGGATGGGGGTGAATCTAGGAGGGGTTGAGGAAGAGAGTGAGTATGATCAGAATATGTTATATGAAATCGTCAAAGAATGAATGAAGATATTTTAAAAAGACTTCCCAGCTATATACAGTGCATAATCCTGGGCTGAATGATGTTTTGTAATTGCTATTACATTATTAGGGCAACAGGCAAAACTTGAATAAGATTTACACAGTTAATGCTGTCTCAGTGTTCCAATTCCTGGGTTTTTCTAACTATGCTGTGACTATACGACAGTATTCTTGTTCCTTGCTTTTAGCAAATACATAATGAAATATTAAAGAGAAAAGAACACAATGACTACAACATATCTTTAAATGTTTCAGAAAAATATAGTAAAGGGGGCTACAGAGATGGCTGAGAGGTGAAGAGCATGTTCTGCTCTGGCAGGAGGACCTCAGCTCCATTCCCAGCACTCACCCCAGACAGCTCACAGCAATCCCTAACTCCAGCTCCAGGGGTAATCTTAGACAGGTACCTGTACTCACATGAACATACCCACAGACATACAGACACACAGGCACATAATTTTAAAATAAAACCTTTTAAAAAGTATATGGTGACAGCATGATTATGCCAAGATAACAAGAATGAACTTGAATTTAAGGTATATGAAATTTTTAAAAACTGATTTCCCAAAATGAGGTTTAAGCCCACCACAGTATGAGGGAAAGTGAACCAAGGAAGTTGGTAATACCAAAAAAACCTGAGCACCACTCCAAAGCCTTGTCTTTCTGTGTGATGGAAGAGAAGGGAAGAGACAGATCCACCGTGTTGATACAACTTGAGTACACAACCATGTTTGCTCCTTTGCTTAAAACACACAATTGTTATCATTTTGCAAATCATTTCCTAAAGCAAGCAAACCTTGATGACCTGATTCAACTTCCCCATAGGCAACAATACAATGCCTTTTCCCTTATAAACTCAACTCTATCAGTGTTCAATGTCACTAAAAGCTTTCACAACAACAACAAAAAATACCCTGTAACAGTAGTAAAGCCAGAGCAGACTCTAGTCATTAGTGACACCATTCTTCAGTAAAAGAAACAAAGGCTCCTTACAATGGTTGGTGCCAGGCCTGGGTCAGTGCCCTTTAGATAACCTAGAACACTTTATTTTGATAGAAAACAGGGAGAGAGATGGAAGTCAGAATGTTAGAAAGGCCTGCTTTAAGTACACAAAGACCAGACAATAGGGGCTCCTTCTAGACAAATTTGGGACTATTTCAAAAAACAAATAAGAAGTTATAAACAATTTGTAAAAATGAGAAGCACCATCCTAAGTAAACCCACCACACTGGTTTGGGAGTTTTTATTAGTAGTAGTATTTATTTGATCACATTAAAAATTATTTCTTTGGCTTTTCTTTTTTTTTTTATTTAAGACGTTATTTACATTTCAAATGTTTTCCCCTTTCCAGGTCTGTATTCACCCACCCACCCACCAACTCCCCTCTTCCCTCCCTGGCATTCCCCTACTGGGGCATCTAATGTTCTCAGGTTCAAGGGCCTCTACTGCAACTGATGGTCAACAAGGCCCTCCTTAGCCACATGTGTGGCCAGCACCATGGGCCCCTCCATATGCATTCTTTGGTTGGTGGTCCAGTCTCTGGGAGCATGGGGGGTGTGGGTTGGACAGGTGACATTGTTGCTCCCTCCCCATGGGACTGCAAACTCCCTCAGTTCCTTCAGTCCCTTCTCCAACTCCTCCATCTGGGACCCCACGCTCAGTCCAACAGTTGCTGTGAACTGAACCACGGGTGTTCCAAACTTTTGGGCTAAATCCACTTATCAGTAAGTAAATACCATGTTCCTCCTTTTGTGACTGAGTTACCTCATTCAGGATGATATTTTCAAGTTCCATCCATTTGCCTGAGAATTTCATGAAGTCATTGTTTTTAATAGCTGAGTAGTATTCCACATTTTCTGTTACCATTCCTCTTTTGAGGGACATCTGGGTTGTTTCCAGCTTCTGACTATAATAAACATGGCTGCTATGAACATAGTGGAACACGTGTCTTTAATACATGTTGGAGCATCTTCTGGGTATATACCCAGGAATGGTATAGCTGGGTTCTCAAAAAGTATTATATCCAATTATCTGAGGGTCTGCCAAACTGATTTCCAGAGTGGTTGTACCAGCTTGCGATCCCACCAGCAATGGAGGAGTGTTCCTCTTTCTCCACATCCTCACCAACATCTGCTGTCACCTGAATTTTTGATCTTAGCCATTCTGACTGGTGTGAGATTGAATCTCAGGGTTGTTTTGATTTGCATTTCCCTGATGACTAAGGATGTTGAACATTTCTTTAGGTGCTTCTCAATCATTCGAATTTCCTCAGTTGAGAATTCTGTTTAGCTCTGTTCTCCATTTTTTGATAGGGTTATTTGGTTTTCTGGAGTCTAACTTCTGGAGTTCTTTGTATATATGGTATATTAGCCCTCTATCTGATATAGGATTGTTAAAGAGCTTTTCCCAAATGTTGGTTGCCGTTCTGTCCTATTGACAGTGTCTTTGCCTTACAGAAGTTTTGCAATTTTATGAGGTCCCATTTGTCGATTCTTGATCTTAGAGCATAAGCCATTGGTGTTCTGTTCAGGAACTTTTCCCCTGTGCCCATGTGTTCGAGACTTTCCCCCACTTTTTCTTCTATTAGATTCAGTGTATCTGGTTTTATGTGGAGGTCCTTGATCCACTTGGACTTGAGCTTTGTACAGGGAGATAGGAATGGATCAATTCGCAATCTTCTACATGTAGACTGCCAGCTGAATCAGCACCATTTGTTGAAAATGCTGTCTTGTTTCCATTGGATAGTTTTAGCTCCTTTGTCAAAGATCAAGTGACCGTAAGTGTGTGGGTTCATTTCTGGGTCTTCAATTCTATTCCATTGATCAACCTGCCTGTCATTGTACCAATACCATGCAGTTTTTATCACTAATGCTCTGTACATACAGCTTGAGGTTCAGGAGGCTGATTCCCCCAGATGTCCTTTTGTTGTTGAGAATAGTTTTTCCTATCCTGGGTTTTTTGTTATTCCATATGAATTTGAGAATTGCTCTAAGTCTATGAAGAATTGAGTTGGGATTTTGATGGGGATTGCACTGAATCTGTAGATTGCTTTCAGCAGGATGGCCATTTTAACTATGTTAATCTTGCCAATCCATGAACATGAGAGATCTTTCCATCTTCTGAGGTCTTCAATTCTTTCTTCAGAGACTTGAAGTTCTCGTCATACAGATCTTTCACTTGTTTGGTTAGAGTCACACCAAGATATTTTATATGGTTTGTGACAACTGTGAAGGGTGTCATTTCCCTAATTTCTTTCTCAGCCTGTTTATCCTTCCAGTATAGGAAGGCTACTGATTTGCTTGAGTTAATTTTGTATCCAGCCACTTTGATGAAGGTGTTTATCAGCTGTAGTACATCTCTGGTAGAGTTTTTCGGGTCACGTAAGTATACAATCATATCATCTGCAAATAGTGATATTTTGAATTCTTCCTTTCCAATTGGTATCCCTTTGACCTCCTTTGTTGTCTAATTTCTCTAGCTAGAACTTCAAGTACTATATTGCATAGATAGAGAGAGGGAAGCCTTGCCCAGTTCCTGATTTTCTTGGGATTGCTTCAAGTTTCTCCCCATTTAGTTTGATGTTGGCCACTGGTTTGCTATATATTGCTTTTACTATGTTTAGGAATGCTCCTTGAATTCATGATCTTTCCAAGACTTTCATCATGGAGGGATGTTGAATTTTGTCAAATGCTTTTTCAGCATCTAACGAAATGACCATGTGGTTTTTTACTTTGATTTTATTTATGTAGTGGATTACATTGATGGATTTCCGGGTATTGAACCAACCCTGCATCCCTGGGACGAAGCCTACTTGATCATGGTGAATGATCGTTCTGATGTGTTCTTGGATTCGGTTTGTGAGAATTTTATTGAGTATTTTTGCATCGATATTCATAAGGGAAATTGGTCTGAAGTTTTCTTTTATTGTTGGGTCTTTGTGAGGTTTTGGTATTAGTGTAACTGTGGCCTCAGAGAATGAATTGGGTAGTGTTCCTTCTGTTTGTATTTTGTGGAATAGTTTGAAGAGTATTAAGATTAGGTCTTCCTTGAAGGTCTGATAGAATTCTGCACTAAACCCATCTGGTCCTGGGCTCTTTTTGGTTGGGAGACTTTTAATGACTGCTTCTATTTCTTTAGGGGTTATGGGGCTGTTTAGATGGTTTATCTGATCCTGACTTAACTTTGGTATTTGGTATCTGTCTAGAAAATTGTCCATTTCATCCAGACTTTCCAATTTTGTTGCCTAGATGCTTCTGAGGTAGGATCTGATGATTTTTTGAATTTCCTCAGATTCTGTTGTTATATCTCCCTTTTCATTTCTAATTTTGTTAATTTGGCTGCTGTCTCTGTGCCCTCTGGTTAGTCTGTCTAAGGGTTTATCTATCTTGTTGATTTTCTCAAAGAACCAGCTCCTGGTTTTGTTGGTTCTTTGCATGATTTTTTTTGTTTCCACTTGGTTGATTTCAGCCCTTAATTTGATTATTTCCTGCCTTCTACTCTTCTTGGGTGTATTAGCTTCTTTTTGCTCTAGAACTTTCAGGTGTGTTAGTGTATGCTCTCTCCAGTTTCTTTTTGGAGGCACTCAGAGCTATGAGTTTTTCTCTTAACACTGCTTTCATTGTGTCCCATAGGTTTGGGTATGTTGTACTTTCATTTACATTAAATTCTAGTTAAGTCTTTAATTTCTTTATTTCTTCCTTGACCAGGTCATCATTGAGTATAGCATTGTTCAGCTTTCATGTGTATGTGGGTTTTCTGTTGTTTTTGTTGCCATTGAAGATCAGCTTTATTCTGTAGTGATCTGATAGGAGGCATGGGATTATTTCAGTCTTCTTATATCTGTTGAGATTTGTTTTGTGACCAATTATATGGTCAATTTTGGAGATGGTACCATGAGGTGTTGAGAAGAAGGTATATTCTTTTGATGCAGGATGAAATGTTCTATAGATACCTGTTAAATCCATTTGGTCCATAACTTCTGTTAGTTTCACTGTGTCTCTGTTTAGTTTGTGTTTCCAAGATCAGTCCATTGATGATAGCGGGTTGAAGTCTCCCACTATTATTGTGTGAGGTGCAATGTGTGCTTTGAGCTTTAGTAAAGTTTCTTTTATGAATGTGGGTGCCCTTGCATTTGGAGCATAGATGTTCAGAATTTAGAGTTCTTCTTGGTAGATTTTTCCTTTGATGAGTATGAATGAAGTGTCCTTCTTTATCTTTTTTGATGAATTTTGGTTGAAAGTCAATTTTATCCGATATTAGAGTGACTACTCCAGCCTGTTTCTTGGGGCCATTTGCCTGGAAAATTGTTTTCCAGCCCTTTACTCTGAGGTAGTGTTTGTCTTTAACCCCGAGGTGTGTTTCCTATATGCAGCAAAATGCTGGGTCCTGTTTATGTATCCAGTCTGTTAGTCTATGTCTTTTTACTGGGGAATTGAATCCACTGATGTTAAGAGATATTAAGGAATAGTGATTGTTGCTTCCTATTATTTTCGATGTTATTTTTATGTTTGTGTGGCTATCTTCTTTTGTGTTTGTTGAAAGATTACTTTCTTGCTTTTTCTAGGGTGTAGTTTCCCTCCTTGTGTTGGCGTTTTCCAACTATTATCCTTTGTAGGGCTGGGTTTGTGGAAAGATATTGTGTAAATTTTGTCATGGAATATCTTGGTTTCACCATCCTTGATAATTGAGAGTTTTGCTGGGTATAGCAGCCTGGGCTGGCACTTGTGTTCTCTTAGGGTCTGTATGAGATCTGCCCAGGATCTTCTAGCTTTCATAGTCTCTGGAGAGAAGCCTGGTGCAATTCTGATAGGTCTGCCTTTATATGCTAATCGACCTTTTTCCCTTACTGCTTTTAATATTCTTTTCTTATTTTGTGCATTTGGTGTTTTGACTATTATGTGACAGGAGGAATTTCTTTTCTGGTCCAATCTATCTGGAGCTCTGTAGGTTTCTTGTATATTTATGTTCATTTCTTTCTTTATGTTAGGGAAGTTTTCTTCTATAATTTTGTTGAAGATATTTACTGGTCCTTTAAGTTGGGAGTCTTCACTCTCTTCTATACCTATTATCCTTAGGTATGGTCTACTCATTGTGTCCTGGATTTCCTGGAAGTTTTGGGTTAGGAGCCTTTTGCATTTTGCATTTTCTTTGACCGTTGTGTCAATGTTTTCTATGGTATCTTCTGCACCTGTGATTCTCTCTTCTATCTCTTGCATTCTGTTGTCGATGCTTGGCAAATATGACTCCTGATCTCTTTCCTAGGGTTTCTATCTCCAGGGTTGTCCCCCTTTGTGATCTCTTTATTGTTTCTATTTCTATTTTTAGATCCTGGATGGTTTTGTTCATTTCCTTTGCCTGTTTGATTGTGTTTTCTTGTATTTCCTCTTTAAGGGTTTCTAGTTGTTTACCTGTGTTCTCTTGTATTTCTTTAAGGGAGTTATTTATTTCCTTCTTAAAATCTTCTATTATCATCATGAGATGTGATTTTAAATCTGAATCTTGCTTTTCTGGTATGTTGGGGTATCCAGGGCTTGTTGTGGGAGAGCTGGGTTCTGACGATGCCAAGTTGCCTTGGTTTCTGTTCCTTATATTCTTGCCCTTGCCTTTCGCCATGTGGTTATCTCTGGTATTACCTGGTCTTGCTCTGACTGTGGCTTGTCCCTCCTGCAGGCCTTTTCATCAGTACTCCTTGGAGACCAGCTCTCTCTGAGAAGAATTTGGGTTTGGAGAACTGGTACATGGTTAGCTCTGGGGTGCAGACAGAAACCAGAAGGATCCTGTCCCCAGCTGTTCCTTGGTTCCTGTGTCCTGATGGCTCTGCGAGTGTCCCTCTTGATTGAGTAATTTGAACAGGAATGGTGGTCTTCCTGTGCTCAAAGGTGTGTCAGCACTCCTGGGAGACCAGCTCTCTCCTGGCAGTGAGTATGGAGCTGTGTCACGGGATCATCAGCTCCCCTGGCCTCAGAAGGAAATCAGAATGCCACTCCTCAGTCCCTGTGTCCTGAGCAGGTCTTTCTGCACAGAGGTGCTGTCCTTACCCCTGATCATAGGCCTGTCCACACTCCTGGGAGGGTAGCTCTTTCCCTGTGCTATTTGGGTATGGAGCAGCATGGCACAGACTACAGGGGTAAACCGGAAAGCTCCTGTCCCAGTGTTCTGCAGATTCCGGGCAGGTCTCGCTGAGCAGTGGAGCCCTCTTACCTCCACTCACAGGCTTGCCCACACTCCCTGGTTGCTAGCCTTCTCCCTGTACTATTTTGTTATGGAGCTCTGTGGCACAGACCGGGGTCCCCGGCCACAGAAGGAGACCGGAAGGCTGCTGTCCCAGGTTGCTTGTGGCTAAAATTATTTCTAAATAAAAGGATTAAAAACACTGTAATGCTCAAAAGCTCTAAAGAAATAAAGGATGGAGGACACAGAATGCTCTGCCAATGTAGATATATACAGATCTCCATCACTAAGTGCTAACTCTGTAAGGTCCATTGAAAACTGGGCCCTGAACTCAGACCATGCAGCTTGTCCTTACTTTCACACAACTGTCCCTAACTTAGGTATACAGATAAGTAAATAATATAGCACAGGACCTTTGGCACCCAATTTGTTTCTTGAACAGTTTATATCATTTGAATGTGTGTATGATGAGCTAACACCTACTGTTGTCACTTTCTGAGTGCCTGTTGCAGTTTGCAACTGAACTACATGCAATGAGATAATATTGGGCATTCTTATTCCCAGTTTAGTGATGAGAAAAGTATTTACTTATTTATTTTATGTGTGTGTGTAAATGTATGTGCACCATATGTATGTAGGAGTCTGAAGAAGTCAGAAAGGGTTTCAGAACCCCTGAATCCCTATAACTGGAATTACAGGTGGCTATGAGACATCAAGTGGTGCTACAAACCAAACCCAAGTCCTGTGCAGAAGCAGTAAAGCACTCTTAACCGCTGAATCATCCCTGCAGTCCCTGCAGAGACTGCTTAATGTCTTGTCTGAGAACAAAATTAGAATGGGTCAAACTTCAAGACAATTCCAAAACCTGTAGTTTTTCCACTATTTTAATCCTGAAGTAAAGGCCAAAAACACAGATGGAAAGAAAAGTGGTGTATGTAAATGGGTATTAATTATCAATAGAAGGAATACATATGAAATAGCAAACCTTCAGTAAACACCAAAAGAGATGTTTAAAATAAACAGAGAGGTTCACTTGAAATATTTCCTATTTCCCTTTAACAATCTGTTATTAATAATACTAGTAGTTGGTAAGAATAAAAGTCTTTTGAAGACAATATAATCTAGACAAGATATAATTGTTAGTCTTACTAATTAGTTAAAGCTAGTTTATATAAAATTAAGACTCTTGCCAGTTGTTGTAGCACACCCCTTTAATTACAGTACTCAGTGAGGCTGAAGACTATATAAGCACATACAGCTCTTCCAAGGACTTAAGTTCAGTTCCCAGCATCTCTGTCCAGCAGTTTGTAACCACCTGTAATCCCAGATCCAGGGAGATCTGCCATTGCTGATTTCCAGGGCAGCTGGACTCATATGCATATACCCCACCACCACCACCACAAGAACAAATAATTTAAAAGATTTTTTAAAAATCTGTTCCCTTAACATTTCCTGTGATGTACCTTACTTTATTTCAAATGTTTGCTGCTAGTACAAATTCTCAGTCTAGGTCTACCTAGTAAGTTATCTGTAGACGTTTATTTTGTAATCTGACACAAACATGTTCATTACTTTCTCTTCCATTCTGCTCTCATTACTACAATCTTAATGATTTTTCTACTACATTAATTATTTACTGTGCTATATTCGCACAGGGAACATACACTCACTATGGTGGATATGGGGTTGTGGGGTCAAACTCAGGTCATCAGGCTTGGTGGGAGGGGCTTTTACCTACTAGGCCATTTTGCCTACCCTCTATTACCACAATCCTCATTCACTCTTCTTAAACAGCACTTCAGGACTTCTTAACAGTACTGAAGACTGAGTCTATACATTTATACATTATACATACAACACGCACGCACGCACGCACGCACGCACGCATGCACGCACGCATGCCCCTCTGCTACTAAGCAATAAAAAACCATAAAATTACTTAGTACCTGTCTCCTGCACTCCAGGAACAGTGACAGACATGCATCTCAGTAAGTAACATACACACCAGCTTTCTACATGTAGAGATGAATGCTCACATGCTACATAGAGGTCTGTGACAAGGAGAGCTTCTGTAGAAATTCCTATGGCCCATGATGCCTCAGACTTAAGGCAGATCATTTAAGGCAGACACACAAGCCCAGAAGATGTCATCACAACACAGCTGAGTAACAGGAAGCACTAGTTTGCATTTGCACCCAAAAGCCTCTTTAATGTGGCTGACCTACAGCAAGTCAGTCTTCAATGTTTGTTGAGCTGAACCCAAAATCTTTCATATTTTAAAAAGGAGCCTTAAAATGCTGCACATAAGTACACGAAGTCTTATCCTTTCTTCTCATAACAGACATTGGAGAGCATGTGGGTAAATGAACCTGAGGCTATAAAGACATGCTCCTAGCAGACTCACAGTTTCTTCTTTCAGGGAGAAGATCCATAAAGCTGTATATAGCTACAGCTGAATAAGAAGCATGCAGGAAAAGCAGGATCAGGGTCAGAAATTAAAGGAGATCTTGACATGACTGAGCAAAGCAGATAGAAAGGTTTCCCACAGAGTCATCTCAAACAGGTCACTAAGGGGCCCAAAGACACAAATTCTATTGCTTGACTTCAAATTTCTTCTCAAACAATGAATTGTCAAAGGTGACAAGGGAGGAGGGGAAAGAAATTACAGGCTAAATCCAGTTGTACAGGAATCAGCTGTGAAATCTGAGATGTTGTAAACACTCACTGTGACAGAACTTTTACCATGCCATGTAACAACAGAAAACCTAAAATAAATAAGCTTTCCATCTTCATGAGCTATTCCTTATATTGAAAGCTATCCCAAAAAATAATACCACAACATTTAATTATGAGACTTAAATTATGGGAGAGAGGGAATACATATGTGCCCACCCACGGTGCCTTCCACTCCTCAGTACCGTTTCTTAAATGCCAGAAGCTCCTCAGGAGCAGGGTATTTGCCCCCATGCAGGATGCTCAAGTATGACATGCTGACTCTCGAGAAAGACAAGTACAAATACTTGAAACTGACTTTGTCAACAAAATCAACTCATTTAATCAATGACTGCCAATCAATCATGTTACGTTAGGAACTGCTCACAATCTTCGTAGAAGCAGCTTGGGGCAGATCATAAAATGCAACCTTAAAGGGGAAATTCCGGGGGGGGGGGGGGGGATTAATTTTAAAAGAAAGGAGGCTGCATGCAGTGTGCATGAAGCAGGGGTGAGAGAAGAATGGTGAGAGAACATTCCTCTGAAAAGTCACATTTACATTGACTCTTGGTGGCATCAGGTCAGAGAAGAGAACGTAGCAACTGGAAGGCAAGCACAAACTCAGCATCAACAAGGAACAAAGTTCAGTCAGGAGACACAAACACACACTGATGGGAGGCAACACAACTTTGGAGTGCTTTATATGGAGCATTTGTTTGTTTTATGTGTGGTGTTAAACCACTAGGAGGAGGGGCAAGTAACCCAGTAACACGAGTCACATTTTAAAAGAAATTACAGTTCCCATGTGAGGGAAATACTACTGGACAGAAATTACAGAAAGAGGAAGGATACTTGGGAGGCTGTGGATTCCTGCTCCCCCAGGCACATACACCTCCTTCCCATCTTTAAAAACAACCTGATCCAAGTGCCAAGGAAGAGAGCAGTTCTCTATTCCTCCAGCTCATCCCTGCTTGGCATGCTCTGTGTACAACCTGCTCCAGTCCACCTGTGAAAATGTCAAGTGAAAAAGCAACAAGCCACAGAGGAAGGAGCCTCCAGTCACAGAGAGGTGGGCCAATCTCTCCTCCAGAAACTGTGGCCCACAGTCCCACTACTTACTGCTTCCTGGGCAAGTCTTAGAAGAGTTGTGCTGAAGGCCTCCCCTACAGGCGATGCTGCCTGTGAAGCAGTGAAGTCTGATACAGGGAGCAAGGGTGGAGGGCAGGGAAAGCAGGCACCACTGCCACCACACCAGTCAGTTGCTGCTGTATGTATGGGTGGGCATCTCTTCCCCAGAAGCAGGCTGGGACCTGTTACAGAGATTTGCACTGTAAGCCACAAGATTGCCCCCCTCTCCTTAGCCTTTGAGTGGAATCTATACCAACTCAGAAAGACCAGAGTCTGAACTATGTATATGGTAAAAGGAAGTTGGACCCAAGAAAGCAGCAAGCCTTTCTTTTTGTATCATACAACACCATAAAACAAGTTTCTCTTCTAATGCTAATGTCCAGGTACTAAGATGAACAGCCTTTCTTTGAGAAGACCAAGGCTACAAAAACGGTCAGAACAGAGTCTCTGCCATGCATGGTTGATCTCACTCCAATATAGGGGTAGGACTACGTTTCCTGTGGACTAGACAGGAGGAACGCTCGGTTCTGTGCAACATATCTTAACACTCTCACAATTACTCAATTCTCTTTTTGGAACAGGGACAGGCTGGCAAATGGCTAGCATGGTAAATCCAGCACTGTGGGAACCCTGACCCTTGCCGATGCACAGGACCCACAGGCTGGAAGGAGAGACCTACTCCCACAACTGCCCTCTAGCTTCATACTCATAACCCCTCAAATAAATTAGCGCAATTAAAAAGATACGATCCTGCTTCAATGAAATTTTGTTTCAGAAAACAGATGGTAGGCAGTGATTTACAGGGTATATGACTGTAAACTCCCTGTCTAAAAACCTTTGGGGGTGGAAATGTGATATGGCCAGTGCTAACGCATAGGCTAGGTAAGAACTCGACTCTCCCAGCCAAACTCCTGTATTGGCTTACTTGGATGAAACCACGCTATGTGTTCTTCACAATGGACAGACAAAAAAGTCTGCATATATTTTAGTGAAGTTCACACTAACTTGCCCCTGGCCAAAGACAGTCAGAAACACATGAGTTAATTCCTGACAGAGTAGAAGACACTCAGGCAAACAGAAAAGTAACCAAGACAGAAGCTATAACCTGAGAGGAAAAAGAAGGAAAAGGAAATAAGCCAGCTATAGAATACAAAAAAATTATTTAAAAAAGCAAAACAACATGAATCTTTAAATGGGGGGCACAATCAAGAACTGAGTAGACAAAGGATAAATCCATTCACAGGACTTGAAAGGATGTATGCAAAGGCACAAAGTAAATAAAATGGCACAATCATGGAGCAATATGCCATGGCTCGAGGATCAGAAACGCATTATCCAGGACCACAGTTCCCAGTCCATCATACACTAGACAAGGGCAGTCAGGGAAAGGCCACCTCACCTGCCCCATGCAAGTCTATGCATGGCTGGTAAAGGTCACACTAATGATCATTATCTTACCTCTTATCTGGCTTGCCCTGCTTTACCTTCTCCTGTAACACCTATTATATGACTCTTATTTTTAACACATATACTGTATATTGATGTACAGAATTTTAAAACAGCATATTTATCTGAGTTAAAGACATACTTTTTTTATTCAGTGTAGTGCCTAAAAGTGTGTCAAGTTATTTTAAGTACTCAATTAATAGTGGCTGGATAAATGAATCCCTAACTCCACTCTGCAAATCTCTCTCTCCAATTTATCTTAGGTGAGATAACTGGATGAAAAATCAAAAGATCCAAAATATAATGCTCTGAGGATGAAAAGATTTCAGCTCACGTCCATAAAATGACAGTTAAAAAGAACCAAGACTCAGAAATACTCCTGATAAGAAAACTTAATAGGATCACCCCTGCCCTTAGTCCCAACTCTTAGAGAGAAAATGCTCAGACACGTTCTAAGCGCCTTGGGAGAAGCCCACTCCCAGCTAGCAAGCAAAGCCCTCAGCTTTACTTAAAAGCACCTCAAACAACATAAACAGGAATCAACTGAGGAGTTCAATGATTTTACTACCAACTAGGTCACTGCAAGTACAGGCTTGGATTGATTTCACTGGTAGAAAATATTACATAGTTTCTTTGATGTTTTCTACTTTGCCAGATAATGACAACGGCCAATTAAACCCAGTTAACAATCTTCTTTTAACATGTTCATGTACATTCCGGTTAAAAGTATCCCTCTCTTCAATGTAAACAGAACTCAGTTTACACAGTGCTACTAATAATGAAGTTGCTACTGTCTTCCAGCTTCATAATTCTGTATCACCAATACAGAAGCAAATTCTTAGCCATTTGCAGGCTTCACTTCTTTGGTCTATTAGACAAAGCCAGTAGATGGCGCCCGATAAATCTGTTTCTTTCTCCCAAACAAGAATTTTGAGATGTAAGATGAAATGGAAATAAAATACAAGCCATTATGAGAACATTTAATGTATGTAAGTGTCCCCTAAGAGACCAGCATTCCTAACGTTCTAATCTTCCAGTTCTTTCTGTTGCTGTACACAGCTCAGTTTAGTTTGTTCTTACTAAATAAGCACAGCTAAACTGGATGGAGGGTGCTGGATTTAGACCTCTGGGGCAGCCCAGGCTACCCTGGGCAGTCCGCTGTCCCGGCAGACCTCCATTCTCTTGCCTCCTCTCTGCCCACCTTTATCAGGGCTGTGGATCCTGAAACTTATAGGTTAGCTTACCTTCCCCCATCCATCTTCCCTGCATGCTGAGTCTGCTGGGCACCCCTAGCTACCCTGAGCAGTCTGCTCTCCCCTGGAGGATGCCCATTCTCCCGCCACCTCTCCAGCTACCTCCATCAGACCTGTCTTTCTTTTCTTCATAGCACAGTCTCCCTCTCTCAGGACTGTTTCATAACTATGTGGGAGTGCTACAATAATTAGGTCAACATGTAAAGAGACAGTCTATTCTTCCTTTTGAAACAGACTCAGATATTTGCTTAAAATGCAGAAAATAAACTTTTTCTTGTTTATTAATTTTCATTTAGGAAAGCTGACAGCTGGAGGGTATCATCAGCCTTCCTTGACTCTCCTCTCCTCTTCCACTCAGGAGGAACAAGCTACTTAGGCTGAGCTCTTCCTACCTTGCTGCTGATAGAAGGGGCAGAATGGCCTGAGTACTGAACTCACCCAGCTCTCAAGTTACCTACCATCACACTGGTTATTTATTATCCTTCATTCTCATCCTTCTCTAAAGTCATCAATGAAGCCAAAGTCATCAATGAAGCCAGTTCAGCGAGATTCTAAGCTACCCCTCCACATACTAGAAGGCAAGGAAGACTCTTCAAACTCTGATCTGCTAACTTTGTGGGGGTTGGAAGAGACCTGGTTAGCTTCTAACTCTGTCCCTTAGTAGCTGCATGATCCACCAAGTGACACAGGTGCTCTGACGCTGTCTCCCCCTCTTTAACACAGTAGTCATTTCGTGAAGCTATTAGGATTACATAAGAAAATTAAGTGGGTAACACAGCATACTGTGTAAGTACTAGCAGGTGTCAAATAATCAGAGGTATATCCCATCACAATTACAACACACTTTTCTGCCACTCCCTTCTGCATGTATGTATGCACAAGTATGCACAACATTCCCCCCCCACAAATATATTATAACTGAAAAAAGAGCAGTATTCTCAACTATACTATCCAGAAAAACTATGGTTTTCAGCTTCAGTGTTGCATGCCTTCAAACATCGCCTCTCTGTCCTAGTCAAGAAATGAAATAAAAACAGTTAATTCTGAGTAAGACACAGACAATGTTTAATCATGCCCATAGGTGTGGCAAGAATAAGGAATGTCACTGAGATCTAGAAAACAAACGTTGTACAGGAAAGATAAATAACTGCAGACCTAGCTTCTTAGAGGTTTGCTCGCTGGATCTCCTTAACACAGGGATGAAGTAGACGTCAGCTAAACCTCAAAATAGAATTTTGGTACAACAGAGATGCCTCATAATTCCATGTTCATTAAGAGTAGGTTAAGTTCATTCCTGATCTTTAAACTAATGCAAGATAGCAAAAATGGTAGGAAATAAGCCCACATCCAGACTGGTGGGTCTCATGAACCAAAAAAGGAATGTACCATTGCCCGAGCAGTAAGATAAAACTCACATTTCCTTCTGTGGACAAAACAAAGAGACAGCTGAGAATTCCACCCCAGCTGCCAGATGCTCTGTATATCACATGGGGTCAGCAGTTAATCCAAACAGAGTTTTGTGAAGGGCTCCAAGGATATACAAGAGCCAACAGCTCTTTCTTGGTTTAAAAAGGAGTAAACAGAGCCAGGGAGATAGGTTAGCAAGTAAGGGTGTTTTCACCCAAGCCTGCAGACCTGTACTGGATCCCACTGGCCCATACATTAGGAGAGAGCATTAACTCCTACAGATTGGCCTCTGACATCCATGGGCATCCTGTGGCACTTGTGCCCCATGCACACATATTGATTAAAGAATGGATGAATGAATGAATACACAAATAAATATTTTTAAGAAGGTGAACAAGGAATCTAGAGAGATGGCTCAGAGGGTTCTTCTTACAGAGGACCTGACTTCAGTGACCATACTGGACGTGGAGGTTACATGGGGGTTTCACAACTGTCACATCTCCAGGTCTAAAGGATCTGATGCCCCCCTGTGGCTTCTTCAGGCACCTGTACTCAGTTGACACGTCACACAAACACATAAATAAATGTTTTAATTAAAAAAAAATTAATGGTCTCATTTTCAAATGACAAAGCACATCTCAAAGAAGCAATGGAAAACTTCCATCCTCAAGCAAACATCCTGGAAACTTTAAATACAAATCCGACCCCAATGTCTTCCTCCATAAAACGAGAAGACAGTTCTTAATCCACTGCTTTGTCAGAGCAGCAGACCAAGAGTACTAAGAAAGCACACACAGGGTCCCAAGTAAATAACCGATACAGGACAGCAGCTTGGCAAACTCACATTTATGCTCAGTCAGTCTCACTGCTCAGTTCTCACTAAAGGCCCCACCCTAAGGTCAAAACAAAGGACCACTCTGTCACTTGCTCCAGATCCCAAGTTCTCCTGTGTAGTTTCATCTCTTAACTGATCTTCCCTTCGAGGACATGAATCTTAACGTCTTCTTGGGATAATCAAGCATTTCTAACCATTCACATAGGGGGCAAAGCTCTAGGATAACTCGGAATTCCACTAGAGAACATTTAACTAAAACTTCCAAGCCTATTTTGTGCAAGGCTCTGAGATAAAGCACAAATAAGAATGGAAGCAATAAAAACAATTTTAAGTGCTGCCCTCAACTCTTACAAAGTGTCCAACAGAATAAATGGGAAAATACATACACAAAAATGCATCTTAAGTGTTTACAGTGTTCTCCGCAGCACAGCTGAGAAGAGAGGCGTGACAGATTCCAAGAAAGGGTGACGCGTAAGGCAGAGCACCACAGAGACAAACAGCAGGAAATTAATCCTGAAGGCTAACCGGTTTGGTGGTGGGAGTGCGTGTGTGTTTGGGGGCAGGAGGAGGTGATGGTGTTTCAAAGCAAGCAACAAACAGTATGTTTGGAACAGATTTATTATTTAGCATTCCACCAATTCAACATTGCAGCACTCATAGTAGGGATCTTTAAACTCCCAAATGCTAATGTCAAAATACTGCTTGTATTTATGCTGCACAGTTTCTATAGGCAGTCTACAGGCAAATTAAAAAAACAAACAACAACAACAACAACAACAACAAAACAACAAAAGAACTATGGGAATCAGGTCTATTTGCATCATGGACCATACTGCTTCCACTACAAAGCATATGGGTCTTTCGTTATCTACATCCACATAAGAAACCTGTGAAAAATTCAAAATGACATTAAAGAAATACTGCTGAACAAAACGTGAACTGCTAGTTCCAGTAATGAAGCAGTCCTCTGAAAGTCACCACTGCCAGTGATGTGATGTAACTGATGCTATACTCAATGGTATGCAGTGACTTCAAAATCTAGCAACAATTTACCCAGAGAGCTGCCCTTAAAGGGAAGTTAGGCACTTGTCCTTTTGAAATAACAATCTGCATAATCATTTTCTGTTTATATTTGATGGGTTGCTTTATCAGCGATGTTGGAAGACATTAACCAATCCAAACTGCTCTGATTTAATTCACCAAGGGTTTTTAAAACTAACCTCTTGGTCCAGTTGGTTCATGACTAGATTTTAGTAGGCACCAGGATTACAGGATTCTGATTTGCTGGCCCCAAGCCTAGCATTCTACATGTCTGAAATGGGGTTTTCTAGAAGCTATCCTTCCTGAGGGTCCCCATCAGTTCTGCAGTGTTTCCTCCTGTTGCCTGTCTGAGCTGCCCTATGAGTGCAATGCATCTGGCCCTTGAACAAGCTGCAGCTTGTAGTACTTTACCAGTCATGGATTTGAGCCTCTGTCTCCCAAAGAATTAATTCAGTCTTCTAAGACCAAAGCTCCCATTCACGAACCAAGTACTTCATAATACCTATTTCAAGTGAATTAAGTACACAGAACATTGTATTTTAATTTTCAGTGCCCAGCACGACTCCTCTTCAAATGCTAAATGGAAAATTTAACTCCCCTCATTGTTATCTGAAAGCTTAGGAAACGCAGGGCTATTATAAAATGTATCCTTTAAATTGTCACCCGAAAGCACCTTTGTAAAGATCAAACTCCTGGAAACTGATTAGACAATCCAACAGATGGAACGGAAACAATATTTGCCTTTATAAAACCATACTGTGGAGCAACAGTTGATTTCCTTATATCTTCTAAACTACTCACAAAGTACTGTTATTTAAAAATAATTCTCAGATCTGGCTGGACAGTGCACCAACCAGTGACATATGGAAGCAAGGCCTATCAGAAATATACTGTTAAAACAGATAATGCACGTAAGAGGTCAGAATGCTAATAAGGCTCGGGCTAGGAACAAAATATAACCTAAATGTAAAGTGAGTCACAGATTATTTCAGTTCCTGTGTGGAAACATGTTTCCCAGGAACAGGAGTGGGAGGAGGAATCACTAACAAATTAGTCCTCTTTCCTACTGAGGCCACAACATTTAAGTATATGTACCCTAAGTTCTGTGGTTCTTCCCAATTTTGTCTTATGCAAACTGCATTTAGGAATATTTTTTAAGTGGTTCCTCTTTTTTTTTTTAACCAGGTTCCTCTCTCTGAACGCAGTACCTGCATAGGCGCTAGCAGATGAAGATTCTAATGGCATTTAGACTGGAATCTGTTCTAATTATTATCATGAGCAAGCGCATCAAGCCAGTGCACAGGTGCACACTGTTAGGAGGCTGAAAACAAATCCAAAGTGGGGGAAACCCAGTGTAGTAGCCTTAAGTCATTCTATCTCAACACCCAGATACAGACCAAACGGACCTGCTCTTCTGATTTCCCGTCTGAATATGACTTCTGAGCCTATCTAAAATCTGAATACAAGTCCCCGGGGGTGGTTGGTGGACCTTTTTGAACTCATACTTGCCAGGGTGTAAAATGGAAACATTAGCCAAATTCTATATGCTTATTGTGAAGAGCACATCAGGCAATGCATATTAGATGCAAGCCATAGTACCTTTCCCAATTTTAAATGTCATCTGAAAGAGTTTTCCTTTCTTTTCCTTTTTAAAAAAAAAAAACAAAAAACAAAAAAACAAAAAACAGACACTAATAGCTTGTGGATTAGTCTAATAGAAACAACTAAAATCACTAGATACGTATTTATTTTGCACAACCTAAACAAGAAAAGGCATCTAGGGCTGGCTATTCTTTTCATATGATATTTGTCAATTATCAGGATGTTTTCTGTCTCATCTAAGAAGCTATTCATACAAAAATATTAGTATCAGGGGAAAAAGGAGGGGTAACATAATAAACCATATTTGTTGGGGTTCTGGGAATCTGTTTTGCAATTGAAATGGCTCTTCCCCTTGAAAATCTAATAAATAGGAGCCTTATCCCAAACATATGGTAGATGATGATTATTAACCCATGGATTGCCTTGGAACCTGTCTTGGAAAAGAATTTATCTCTCATGTGTGACTGGTACTTTTAAAGGCATTTACTGTCGGGGGAGGGGTGCCTTTGTGTTTCTGCAAAGAGTAGATGCATTTGACAGAAACTCTCCTTTTGGCCCCATAGCTGAAAAGTAAACAGGCAGCCTTTGAGGCATAAAAAGGCAATTTGCAACAGAGGACTATGAGAAATACACCCCTAATTTCTTCTCCTTAAATGTGTTCTTCTGGTCATTTTATCAAATTGCCAACATCCAATATAAACCATCTGGGAGAGTATTTGGCACAGCAGTCTCCTCTAGAGTTACAGCTAAAAACAGCATTAACCACAGAAGACTCAAAGGCCACTAGAGCACTTCAGAAACAGTAAAGAATATTGTTCTAATACAGAAAAAGCACCAGGAAATGCAGAAGCTGCATTTGAGAAATACCTTAGTGTCCAGTGCCTTCTCCTCACTGGCTAGAGGCTAAAAGCTCACCACCCTTTAAAGGTGCTCTAAGTATGATGAAGTATCTGGCTAATTACTTCACTGAGATGGCTACTCGACTATGTCAAAATTTACAAAATATGATTCAGACTACTTCTCCCACCCATTTCAAATAAAATGGCAAACTATTCTACCTTTCTACACTTGAGGAAAATGTCCTAACCAGTACCAGTTTGTTCAACCAAAAACATTCAAGGTTCTATTTAAATACTTCCTTTTCCTCCAGTCTTCCAATCACTACATTTCTCTTAGTCCGCTTACTGTAATTTTTATCCTGCAACTTCTCTTTGAATGTTGTCTTAAAATCAAATTAACCCAAGTCCTGTCCCCCCCCACAATGAATAAGCTAGTAATCTGAAGATTTTGCAACCTGACCAGATCTGGCCACTGTTAAAACTACAGGCAATTCCGTCAGTCTCTTTATTGCTGTTTGTTCCTTCTAGAAGACACAACTCAACAGTTCCTAAAATACAATAATTCTTATGGCTGGCCCAATTACTCCCCAGGCCTAGACTTTCATACAAAGCCCCATCCCACATACAGAGTTAACTATAAAGAATTTACTTGGTATAAAGTTCTAAAGATATCTTCATATTCATTCTCCACCACAACCCCAAATATAAACTAAGAATTTGATTCCATGTCCCTAGTCTTGACCTCCTATACCTACTGCTTCTTTGTACCTTAGGCCTAAGAGGCAACAAAGACCCTTTCCTCCTAACATCTAAGAATCTGGCTTCATTTTGAGCTGTTCACCCAGGAGGATGTATTTACTGTTACTGGTGTCCACTTGCTTTATCGAGCAGTATTTAGTGGTAGAGCAGATAGTCGGCCTAGCTGTTTTATTAACACCAACCTCTCCTTTATGTGCTTGGCTTTCCTTTGACTGTGCAGCAGCATCTGTCACTCTTTGCCTCTTGGGAAGGCCATACTTTTATTCTTCATAGCAAGAAGACCAAAGTGCACATGCATGTGCTCATAAAATATTGGCAAGCGCTGGGTGTGGTAGCAGCACACCTTTAATCCCAGAACCTGGGAGTCAGTGTCAGGGGAATCTCTAAGTTCAAGGCCAGCTTGATCTATCAAGTGAGTTCCAGGCCACACGTACCCAACTCAAAGTTTTATAATCATCTGATCTGTTTCTTCACTTGCTCTACGACCACTGCATCCATATTACCTACCTACTCCATCCATATTAGGTAAGGTTGTTACAGCTCGGTTGGGAAGGACATTTGTTAAGAACCTGATACAAGATGCTGGAGAGATGGTTCAGCAGTTAAGACCACATGCTGTTCTTCCAGAGGATGGGTTTGGTTCCTAGTACCCAAGTGGTGACTCACAACTATCTGTGACTCTAGTTTAAGGAAATCTGACACCTTCTTGGCCTCTATGAGCACCAGACACTCATGTGCTGCACAACCATACATACAGGCAAAGCACTCATACACATAAAAATTAAGAAAAAAAAAAAAGATTCTGGTATACCCACAAAGGTAAAGATGAAGTTCTGTTCAAACCTCAAGTAATGTGTTATTTATAATGAGCTCTCTACTGACACTACCATTATCTGTCTCTTATTGTTGTGACCAAATACCACAAAAGAAGCAACTCAAGGATGGAAGGATTCATCCCAGCTCCATGTTTAAGGAAACAAAGTCCATTGTGACTAGGAGGGCACGGCAACAGTGACTACACAGCAGCAGGCATACAGGAAAGCTTGCCCTCATCTCAACAGCCATGCCCTGGAGACACTGGGGCCTATAGAGAGGCTGGACTATCATCCTAAGGCCTGCACTTCAGTGACCCACTTCCTTCAGCTAAGCTCTACCCTATAAAGTTCCATAGATTCTCAAAACAGACCACCACCTGGGATCATATGTTTGAACACATGAACCTGTGGCAGATGCTTCCCATTCAAAACCAGAATAAGCCATATTTACAGATATATCTTACAGAGAATAAGGGTGCCCCATTTCAGGAAAATCCAATATGCAAAAGGTGCTTCCAAACCAGAGACAACAGTAGATGGAGAAAATGAGCAATTTATCCTACCATCTTATGAAACCTCATTCACTAGTTTAACCAAGAGACCAAAGTTAATTCTCCAATACTTAGGAATGAATGAAAGAATGAATGATGCCAGCTGGAAGTGGTGGAACACACCTTTAATTCCAGCACATCGGAGGCAAAGGCAAACACATATCCCTGAGTCTCAGGCCACCCTAGTCTACATAGCAAGTTCAGGCCAGCCATAGCAACACAGTAAGACCCTACCTCAAGACAACAACAAAAAAGAAATAAAGTTACTAAAAGAAGGATACTGTTTACAAAATCAGAGGAAAAGGTCACAAAAAGCCAAACCTCTACAAAAATAAATGGCTTAGGTTTTTCATAAATCTCAATATCAAAAAAGTACTTTTTCTTGATTAAGAGACTAATGAGATATAACCATATTCTAATACTATATGAAATCCTGAGCTGGGAGGGCTACAAAAATTTTGAGATAGTAAAAAAAAATTGGATATAGACTTGATTATCTAAGATCACTGCATTGATGTTGTAATTCCCATTTTTGTTTACTATACTAGGTTAAGAAGAATATCCTAGTTATGAGGAAATAAATGCAGAAATATATAAGAATGGAATAATTCACTTTTCAAATGGCTCAAAAATACAAACACAATGTAAACGACAGACAGACAGCACTAAAATAGAGGTTATATCACTTAATTGTAAGCTTAAACTTATTTCAAATGAAATAATTAAAAATGCTAAAATGAAACAGATTAAACTTTAGTTAAAAAACAAAAGCATCTTATTTATGCAAATGGTATAAGATGTTTACAGTTAATGGAACAGCTGCGGGGCTTCTTACTCACTTGGTACACAGAACAAAGAAACTGCACTATCCTGCCCGCTGACTAAATGAACCATTTTGAACTCAGGTTTTTCCAGTGTCATAACTGTGCTGTGAGAACTAAATGACATAGGTATGCCATGCCTTTAACTGCTAGGTACTGCCTGAATAAGCTTGATTTATTTTAAAGGAGTTATTATCTAAAAATGTTAGCAGGGGCACAAATGAGTGTGTGTTACCAACGCTCTTCAAAAAAGAAGATAGTGAAATGAGTATTCTAAAGTTGTATTAACCACCACCTAGGTTCGCAAACGGACTAACAACAAATTTTGGAAATGGTTTTCCTTTTTGGTTCAGTTATTAATAACTTTTGTACTGCCCTGATAAAAAACACATGACTAAATAAACTTAAAAGATATATTTCAGCTCATGGTTTAAGAAGAAATATAGTCCATAATGGTAGCAAGACTGTAGAAGCTGGCCAATTTCGTCTATTAAGGAAGCAGAGAGAAATGAATGTTGGTCATGCTTTCTCCTTTTTATTGAGCCTAGGACCAACCCACAGGGATCATAGCATCCACAGTCATAGTTGGTCCTTTCTGCTCAGTTAAACATCTAACAGACACATCTAGAGGCTTCTCTCCTGAATCCTGTCAAACCGACAATCAAGATTAACCACTGTAACAACTTCCAGGCAACTGAAGAAAGCTGGAGTGAGAGAAGTGGCCCTCCCCAGGGAAGAGCACACCAACAGCTTAACCCTGTGTCAAACGGTCAGCCCTGGAAACACACACACACAAGTAACATTATATGGCTGAAAAGGTTGTATTTAGAAGTACACATGCAGGGAGAACAGGGAGGAGTATATTGGAAGGGTTAGAGAGAAGAATAAGAAGGGGAACTATTATATTAATCTGGAAGGGGGAGGGAGGGAGGGATGTTAACCACCATACCCTCACAAAGTAATTCAGACATGAAAGAACTTTTCCAAAAGCAGAATCTTGACAGCACTGTTCTAAGTTAGCTTCTTGGCTAAACTATCGATCTTCAGTTCAAAAGAATCTATTTACAACTACAACACTGGTCTCCATGACTAGATAAACTATTTTTGCTCAAATGTGTAGTCCAAAATATATACGCTTACACTACCTAAAAATCTTCCCAAAGCCAGCACATGCTCATTAGGATAAATCCCAGCATTCAAAGAGACTCCAAGCTGTTGCAGGGTTAGCTTTTAGAGCATGTGAAGACAAATAGTATCTTCCCTGTGAGGGATGGCGGGTTTAGGGAGATTACCCAAGGGTCTTTGATAGCCTACAAAATTTAGCTTCCCCTTATTCGCTATGTCTCTAACCTCATCCACAGGAGACCAGACTTCCCAGCCATGTGCTCACTAGGCCCAAGCACTGTCTGCTGTTCCTCCATGGCACCACGCCAGTTTCATAAGGAGCTTCTGCACTAGTTCCCTTGAAGATACTCACTTCCCCAGGCCACCCCGGTCTCTGCTTCAGTAACAAGACCCTCAGAAGACTTCTCTGCCACCCAATCCAAAAGAGCCCCTAACAGGGGCCTTAGGAGCCCCTAACAGGCACCATCATATCCTCTGGGTTTATTTAGCTCATGAAACACTTTCCCTCTTTAAAGTGTCTTCTACTTCCGTTGTCTTCCTCTCCTTGCTGTAATGCAAGTGCCAAGGTTCATGGCTCAATCTCCAGCATCAGGAACAAGTGCTGGATTAAACAAGACACCTGAATTAAAGAATGAATTTCCCCAGTTCCATCCTAATTTCCATGCCTAATCCTGATGTGTGACTGAAATTAATTATTCCAGGAATAAAATGCTAAAAGCTCAAACATAGATTCGTAGGTATGTCCCAACTTTGACACTGTTACATAACACTGTCACCTACACAGTTCATGCCTGAGAAATCAAGCACTCGAGTATTTCAGATTCATGATTTTTGTGTTGGGAAGCAAACACTGATGCGCCAGGGCTCCACAGCTATCCAGCAGGTAAGATCCACTTGTTGTTGTTGCCCAGTGGGACACGTGGATCTCTTGCTGAATATTCCTGAACGCTTTCTGGAATTCTGCTGAACCAGCTTTGTCTTGTTCCTCGACTGTCCTCCACTCTAACACCACACACTCCTTATCTCCTCAAAGAGCTCACCTACCCTCACGTCAAAACTACCAGTATTTTATTAAGGATACAGGCTATCTCTACTCCCATTTCTTCGTCCTGGAGTTCCAAGCTCACTGTCTCATAGGAAAGCTATATGCTGCTTGTCTTTAAAGAACAAGTGTATTATTACCTTCTGCCTAGCCCATCACTTGTCACACTCATTCTCAGTCCCATCAATCATTTGTCACATTTTCACTTCTCATTTTTAAAAAAGCATTTGGTTCTCTTTTAAAACACCGTTTGCATCTATGACTGTCTTTCATTTTTACTCTCATTATACTATCAAGATCCCCATCCCGAAAAGAATATGCCTACAAACTCTCCATTTTAGTCACCCCCACTAGATAGAACTACACACATCTTGTAATCCATCATAGCAACAATCAATACTTTTGTGGAGGTGCAAAGAGTACATCCCCTGCTGATCTAATTCACGTTCCTAACATGAAGGCTGTCCGCACACAAGAACTAACATGTAAGGAGAGGAGAACATACTCACAGTGAGCAACTGGTCTAAATTACAGCCCAGTGACTCTGCATCCACCAAGAACAGAACATTTCCTCCAAGAAATAATTATGCATTAGTGTGGTCTCATCTAAATTATTCACAATACAAGCATCTGCCTAGTGCATAACTCTTATTTTGAGGCAGGGTCTCACTCTGTAACCAGACTGGCCTCACACACACGGTGATTCTTCTGCTTTCGGCCTCATGACTGCTGGGGCTGCAGGTATGTGCCACAATGCCTGACTCACAGTTTTTAACTATTGCAAATTATTTTGTATGAAACTCTACTCAGTGGCTGAGTAGAGTAATTATCTGGCATCCAGTCTGCTTATCTTAACTTAGAGATGAAAGCTCTCAGGATTATTTTCCTTCTTTTGAAGCAGTTTCTCTCTTCTGCTCCTAACATCCAGGAGACCTCAAATATGTAATTTAAAAGAAAACTGCAACATGGTCTTTGGTCTTTTGCTTCGTTTTCTAGGTACAGAGAACTGACTCTCTGGCTAATATACTGCCATATTGATCCTGCATTTCTTTAGTCCATACACAGTGGAATATACTGTTAAGTCTTTTCAAAAAGACACAACAAACTGTGCCATTGACTCTGACTACTGACAGACATTTGTAAGCTAAGCTTAACGTTTCTTCTGTAGAGCCTATCGATTCCTTTACACATACAGTCAGATATAATGTGCTTGTTTTATTAATAAGAATCCTTAAAAATGATTCTTGCCTCTCTAAAAGAATTGTGCATTTTCCTTATTATTGTTGCTATTGCTATTCTCTCTCTCTCTCTCTCTCCCCCCCCTTCCCTCCGTCCCTCCCCTGTGTGTGTATGTGTGTGTGCACGCATGCATGTGTGTGGTGTAAATGAACATGTGTATGAGGCCAGAAATCAAAGCCTGGTCTCTCCCCTATCACTATGTCCATTTTCCCCCCTTTGAGACAGTTTCTCTCATTGACCCCGGCTGAGGTTGACCGATTGGTGAAAACAGCTGCACTGAAAGCTCCCAAGCTCTTCCTATCTTCCTCTCTCCACCTCCCAGCCACATCTGGCTTTTTATCTGTGCTGGGGACCTGAACTCAGGTCCCCATACTTTACCTACTGAGCCCTCTCTCCCACCCCCAGAACGAAGCTTTTTCAAATTTAACATGTTTATGGTGCTTTCTGAGTCATCCAGAAACCAGCCTCCAATCACAGCTTTGCCACTTTATCACATGTTCAGACCTCATCGTCTTACGTCTAAGATAAGGGTGGGTGAAGCAGATCATCCTTAAGTGATCATTTACTCTACGAACACTCTCATCTGGTAAAGCCCACGGTAGTAAGAGCAGAAGGGTTTTTACCTCATCTCTTTGCCACTACTTTCTCCTTTACAATTATCATTCAGAAAACCAAAAACTAAATTTTATACATACACACAAATATCGAATGGGGCACAGGAGACAGTCTCACTATGTAGTCTTGGCTGGCCTAAAGCTACCTATGTAAACCAAGATGGCCTTGAACTCAAAGATTGCCATTCCCAGCACTGACATGGCAACTCACAACTACCATTACCTGCAGGAATCCAAATCCAACACCCTCTTCTAGTCTCCAAAGGCTCAAGGCACACATGTGGCACACATACATACATGTAAGTAAATATTCATACACACAAAAGTAAAATCTTTTAAAAAAGCAAAATGGTAATAAACAGAACAGCAATTTTTGCATATTACAAGCCTGACAAGGAATTTGTTTCTAAAGCATACAAATAATCTGTTTACAACTCACTGAAATGAATAACCCAATTTTTAGATGGCAAAGGGTCTGAACAGATATTTAACACAGGTATGCAATCACTCAGCCAATATATGCTCAGTGTCTCCCATCGTCCCAACATCTGTCCTTTGTTCTAAGCGAACTTCAGAAACTTCTGAAACAACTAAACAGCCCTTGTTTTCAAGGTGACTCGAATCCCATCACAGAGGAGCTTCTGAGTCTCAAACCACTGCAGCACATGGCCCAGGAGCTTCTCACAGTTTTGGCTGACTCCTCACCCCCATCCCTGACACCTTTTCCCACTTCAATGGATTCAATTCATTTCTACGGCAATAAGAAAAAAGGCTGTCTAGAATTTACCTCATTCAGCTTGGATTTGTCCACTTAGTCAGGTCACCTTACAATGCCCTTATTTTAGGGAAACAATCCACCAGTTCTAGCCAGAGTCCTGAGGTAAGTAGTACTGTAGCCACAGCATGGTGTCACATAGTTGTAAGGCAGAGCATCTCAAAGGGCAGTTGGAGATTTCCATCCTATTTTTACAGAACTGCTCTCCAAGGTGAAATAAAGACACTTCAGTCCCACCTACAGGGCATGCTGTCTCCTATGAGCATCTTACCACACTGACTAGATGACCTCAAATAGTAAAATCCTGTTGTTCTCAGTTCAGCTCCATGCATGTATTAGTCGTTTATAACTTACTAATCAAGGCTAATTTCATAAGTGTATTATTATATCAGTTAAAGTGTGTAGATGTAAAAATGTTCCTAATTTTTACAACAAACACAGATAAGTATAAAATCAAAATAAACCACATTATTTACTTACATATAATGGAGCTTGTTGTGGACTAAGTTTCATGACCCAGGACACTGAAATAAAAAAAGAAGAAATAGATGAGAATAAAACCAAAATTTGTCAACCAAAAATATAAAAAAAATATATACCAGCTAACAGTTGTAGATGTCACCAATGATTCTGTGAATATAACCCCAAGTCTGAGTGGTGTACACTCATCTCTCTTTAGAGATTTAAAAAAACAGAAGTCCAAAGGCTACGGAATACTTATGTTCTAGTCTTTTCAAAGAAGGGGATGAGCTTTCAGATTGAAAAATCAAGGTCAACAGCTTCACAGTAAACATCCTCGGCTGAGCTTTCACATGACATCCTAAGCCCATCAACTACTGCTTACCAGTGCATGACCCCGAAACCCCACTAGAAGTTTGTGGTGAAAGTAGGTAACAGAGGACCACTAAAGTGCTCTCCATTCTGCCTTTCCCTCAGAAAAGGAAGGCTACAATTGCGTTTAACTGCTAATATCATGGTCAAATTGCTGTAACTAAATTCTCACCAAAAAACCACCACCACCACCACCACCACCACCACCACCACCACCACCACCACCACCATCAAAAATGAATAGACACTCTGAGACAGAAGGAGTAAAGCTCACAAGGCCTCAACCCTAGACAAATAACTGTAAGTAACTAAGCAATGCTGAGAGCAGGAGAAATAGTCTTCCCCAGAGAAGGGTACACCAAGTGATTGTCCAATATCAAATGGTCAGCCCTGAAAACACATTCATACACGTAACATTATATGAACTAAGCAAGCTGTGTTTCTATATTTAGGAATACACGCATACAACAACAATAACTAAATAGAAAAAGGACATGAATCTGAGAGAGAGCAAGAGAGGTACACGGTAGGTATTGGGAAAAGAAAAGGGATAGGGGAGAAATGATGTAACATAACCTCAAAAATATAAAAGATACCCCCCCCAAATTAAAAAAGAATAGCATACTCTTAAATACATTTGGCCTGGTAATTTTACTAGGACATCAGAACAGCAGCTCCTTTGCCCTTGAATATAAACTGATCTGAGCTCACCTAAGTCAGAGGAGGCCAAAGTGACTTGATTAAAACTTCATCTGAAGTTTTATTCATAATAGATAAATTAAGGCACATACTAACCAGCAACCCCAGCAGTACAGAAACATCACTCAGTGAAAACCAGTAAGTAAACTGCCATCAAGAATTCTCACAGATTTCAAAAGCACAATAGAAATGGAATCTAAACGGCATAAAGTTAGAGGTTTTCATGATCATAAATAATCTCATCCCAAAGCAACTAACATACACTGGGGGCTGGGGTAGGATGGATTCCATTATTCTAGTGGTAAATCATTTCCAACCAGTTCCATGCCATAGGCAGGCTCCCCCATGTTTAATGAGGAACCTCTATTGCCTCTCTTGCTCATTCTCTAGTCAACTCCCCACAGCATCACTGCTGGCAGGCCTGTAGTGCTCCTTCCTCCTTGCCTGTATTCAATTAAGGACTTTGTACTTAGAAGTACTAAAATCACTGAAAACCAACATCAGAATTGTATCAGCTCTTTTTAATAGAAAAGCTAAGTACACTTCAGGACATTATACTCAAATAGGAAACACAGATTAAAAAGAAGGCTGGGGGCTGAAGAGGTGGTTGAGCAGTTAAGAACACTTGCAAAAGGCCAAAGGGCCAGAGTTCAGTTCTCAGCACCCATATCCACTGGTTACAGCTGCCTTTCAGAGAACTCAATCCCCTCTTGCGGTCTCTTTGAGAAACCACACCCAAGTGAACATAAATCTACAC
The DNA here is from genome assembly GCA_019843965.1 of Rhynchomys soricoides. NCBI lineage: Eukaryota > Metazoa > Chordata > Mammalia > Rodentia > Muridae > Rhynchomys > Rhynchomys soricoides. Next base: position 13,250,306 of record JADRCH010000016.1, on the reverse strand, counting down.
ACATGGACAAAGCTAAAAAATAAAAGTAATCTTTTAAAAAAGATGTTGATGGGTTTGAATAGTTTTTCAGTGCATTAAATATCCATTTAATTTTAAGTTACTGGCCTTTTAATCGTTTTTTTCAGATCCAGTTAGACCTGCCTGGGATGCAGAATTGGAAGAATATATAAATTTATGAGTCAACGTGCCCTAAATTATAAAATGGTTCTGCCATTACACAGTAAGATAATATTAGTTACACAGACATAGAAATTAATACTCCAGCAATCCACGAGAACTAAGGACTGGCAGCATCTGCGATGAGAAGCAGTTTGACTCACTAGCCATCTTATAAAATGTTCATGATTTGCTAAGAAGAAAATATTCAAGTGGCTTCTCTAAGCGACTGCCACCATACGAATGAGAATCACATAAGGGAAGGCGGGTTGATGTCACAATAGTGTAGAATTATAAACTCATCTAGACGCACTACAAAACCAGACCCATACACAGTGCTCCAACACAAGGATTAAAGAGGGATGACAAAGTGTCTGCTCGCCCACTTTCAAAGAGTCAGATCACTGTTATGTTGGCAACACAGGGCACCAGAAAAAATCCACCTGTCAAAAAGAATCAAAGCAACGACCAGAAGGCTCCAGGAATGGCTGGGGAACTGTTATGACTTTTAGGCTTCTTACATGCTGACACCAAGAAGAGAACCAACTTTCACAGCACTTTATATTTGTTGTTTTATCCCTTCTCCACAGAGCATACTGTTCTCCCCATTTCATTGATTCAAAGAATAATTACTTAACACTAAGGACAAAAGAGGAAAGAGCCAAAATCTGTCCAATATCAACATGTAGACTTTTCTCCCCCTGTCACCAACTAGGAGTCTTTGTCAACAAGATCTGCTAAGCCCTTCTGCAAAGGAAAGTTAGTGAAATGCTTTATTAATAACATCTAATAATCTCATCAAGTAATTTTAAGAAAGAAAGCTTTACAATGTCTTCCTTAGCAAATCACAAATTCAAATGAGTTGCTTTCAGCTAACAATACAGAGAAATACAGACAGTGAAAGCTGTTTAACATTTGAACTAAAAAGAAATACCAAAATTCAGTCTTAAAGAATATGATGTTATGAAGTATGCTCACAAATCTACAGCTCTGTAAAACTAGCTAGAGTTAAAATGAGTCCTAAATCCGATGAGTGTGAACTAAGCCAGTGACAGTGACCAGGTGCTTCTGTCCCTCCCACTTTATTTTATAATGTGGAGGGGACACAAATTTCTTACTTTTGTATAAAGTGGCATACTCACTTTATGTCAAGACAAGATGAATTTAATTTTAATCCAACTGTCTCAATCATATAAATTAACATTCTCCTGTAGTTTGATGTAAACTACTACCAGTCTTCATAGGGTACAATGCAGATACCATGATGATTAGTCTTCATAGGGTACAGTGCACACACCATTATTAGACTGCTACACTTAGGTATGCAGTGTTTACAAAAATAAATAGTAATAAACATTTTGGAATTTTTGAAATTATTACCTATAAAGAGGTATGTAGAAATTCAGATGAGATTGGGCATGTTCAGGGTGAAGAGGGTGTGTAGAAATTTAATCACTATACAAGATATCACAGAAACTAAGGCATGAAATTTTATGGCTGGAAGGCTGATCTGAGGGGAAGGGAGAACAGGAAACAATATGGTTGCATAAATGAGCGAGAAATCTTAAAGGCCACAAGAAGATTACAAATAAATAACCATAGTGTCCACACACACTGTTTAAAGACCATGTTGCAAATATTTGAAGTTTTATAGTTCATGTCTCTAATACAGTATGTAAAATTAATAGATACATCTGCTTTTAAGGAAGCTTTATTTATAGAAAGAAACAGGAGAATCATCCAGCAAGCCAGCATGGTAACAACCTTTAGTTAAAGGCCGGTGCAACAAACACGAGTAGCAGTGTGTACCCACCTGGGGCTTCATGTGCCTCAAAATGCTATCAGCTAAAACCAAGTGCCAATACAGGAAAGGCACAGGGAGGTGACACACAGTATTCTCAACAAAATCTCTAGTCCTCAACAGATTACTCCTCCTAAAGCAAACTGCATGTCTGAATCCCAGTCTCTTTAATTACAGAAAGGGCATTAATGACTGCATGTGCCACAGGATTGGTGGGAGAATTAAAATAAAGAAACCAGGTACAGAACCTAAGGGACATTACCAGAGAGACCAAAAGCCATTACTTCGTCTTCCTGTAGTTTCTTGGTCTCACAGAAAACCATGAACTACTAAATGAAAACTTTGAAGTACCCAGAGACATCTTTCTGACATCTTAAAATGGACTGGTAAATTAAATTCTAAAATAATACAGGAACCATAGAGGGAAAAAAAATGGTAACAAATACTAAGAGTTGGTAAGTCTACTGAGTATATTTCTCACTGTAACCAAATACCTGACAAAAAGAAACTGCAGGAGTCTATTTGGGGTCAATCTGGGGGGTCCAGCCTATCATGGCAGGACGGCATAGCAGAAGCTTCATCAGATAGATAGCTGGTCAGATTGCATGTGCAGTCAGGAGGTGGAAGTGAGGTGGACGCTGGTTTTAGGTGGCTTCCTGCTCCCCGCAGGACCCCTTTTTAAAGTCAGACAAGGTCCTGAACCTGGGAGATGTACTGCCCATACTTATAGTGAGTTTCCCCTCCCTCCGTTAAACATCTCTGGAAACTTCCTCAAAAACACACAAAGAGGCATGTTGCCCCAGATGATTCAAGTTGACCACGAAAAGTAGGCATCATAGTAAAGCATAGTAAGAGTATGTGTCCTTGGAGATTATAGGGAATTTTCCTTTCCAAGCTATCTTACCTTTAACTATTCAAATAAAATCTGAATATTGTAGTTTTTCAACACATATCTGAATTGCAAATATGTAAAAGACAGTTTGCTAAATGTGCAAAACTGAAAGAAAAACAAAACACACAACTAAAATCTTTACTAATGGTCTTACAGAATATGTACGCATAGCTACAGTAGCGTAAATAAATCACTCTTAGCCTATAACAAAGCATTCCGGAAATTGGGGATGGGCATTTCACAGGCCTGAGATGATTATTGGGTAATTTTACTTATAAACTTGGTGATCTCTGCTCACTTACTAGAGACCACCTGTCTAGGTCCAACAAAACCTGTAACCTCAATTAAAGTGGTTTTAAAAACAAAAGATCCTCCACATCTGCCCAAAGTCCTAGAAGGGAAGGAGAGTGATTAAGAACTCATACAAGTATATTCAAAGGATTTCTACTGTCAGAGTTCCTGCATTACAGAATATGCTTCAAGTAAATTCTCCTGGCCAAAGACTCTACTAAGCACTAAGCTATCATCAAGTCCTCAAACCCAAAACATGTATAGTGGGAGCACGCATGGAAATAACAATGCATACATGCTCTGGTTAAAAAAAAAAAAAAAAAAAAAAAAAAAGGTGCTCAGCTCTTGCTCAAAGAAAACAACACAACCCAGTGAATTCTTTTTACATTCCCAGGAACACAGACTGGTTGCTACAAATGTGTACTGGTTGTGAATTCAAAAGGAAAAGATACAGCGTTTGTAGCATCAATGGGGTTTTCCTGTTAAGAAACCAAATGATTGCCTGCCTGCCTGCCCCCCACACACACCTACACACACACACACCTACACACACACACACACACACAACCTACACACACACACACCTACACACACACACCTACACACACACACCTACACACACACACACCCACACACACACACACACCTACACACACACACCTACACACACACACACCTACACACACACACACACACCTACACACACACACACAGCAGGACCCATGAATGGTGTACTTGCTTCTGTTTACAACTGTATTAACGACTGAGTGGCCAGCTGTATGCAGTGATTCTCGAGCCTTATTTCAAGAGCAGCAGTTCAAAGCTTTGTTAAATAACAGTCTTTCACTCTATCTAGAGTCAAAATCAAGAACCACATCTGGTACTGTCTCTGCTCTGCAATCAGGGCCCACACACTTTGGGAAATGACGAAACTCCACAGCATTCTCTGCTAACTTGGCAGTTAGCCTTGTTCTGTCCAACCAGCACTGTCACAAGACACAGTACTTATTTATTAATCGTCAAGGAAGGGGGGAAACAGCACTGATCCAAATGAGCCGCAGAAGGAAGGAAGGGTATGAAAACCATGAGACTCTACAGTAGACTACAGAGAAACAAAGAACCCACATAAGTTAGGACACACACACACCCCACAAACACATTCACTTGTCTACTTATTTTTGGTCAATGCTGGGTTGTCCAATTGGCAGAATCACCACAAATTTAGAGCAAATATACTTATGCACAAATCAAAGCAATAATGAGCATTTTTACCTCAGAAGAAAATAAAAATAAATAAAAATAAAAACTGTAAATGAGCCAGGCAGTGGTGGTGCACGCCTTTAATCGCAGCACTTGGGAGATGGAGGCAGGTGGATTTCTGAGTTCGAGGCCAGCCTGGTCTACAGAGTGAGTTCCAGGACAGCCAGGGCTACACAGAGAAACCCTGTCTCGGAAAAAAAACAAAAAACAAAACACCAAAAACATAAAAAAAACAAAAAACAAACAAACAAACAAATTGTAAATAAGGAAACCAAACCATTTTAAAGAATCACAACCTTGGTCTGAACATGTAGCTCAGTCATAGAGTACTTACTTGCCCAGCATGCCTGAGGCCGTTGGTTCAAATTTCAGTATTGTGAGAAAATTAAAAAATTCAGAACATTTTTGACATTCACCTTAAGAGATTATTTTAAAATTCATGAGAGCATACCAGACCCTCCCTTTTTATTACATTCATACAACTCAATGAGATAAAAAGAGCAAAGAAAATCCTTTCACTTTTCTGAGCTCCTACAGCATTTCATGACCAAGCCTAATTACTGAGCTCTAGAAATAAATTATTTATGTTTCATCCTACCAATTTATTAAGGAATATATATACACAAACAGGTAATTAAATTACAGTACAATGAGGACAGCAACAATGTTACAATGGTCAGGATGGAGCAATGAACTCTCTAGAAAGGGGATCCCAAGCAGCCATTACTGGAAGAGGCAAATCAAGAGGCAAGTCTCACCAGGTGGACATGGAGCAAGCACAGAGCACAAGAGCAGCAGTTACAAGCTGTGAGGGCACAGTGGGATGCTGAACACGACACACATGAAGTACAAGCAGAAAATGATGGGAAAGGAGACAGGAGGAAAACTTCCTGTAGATCCGAATGCCTCCCAAATTTCCTGGCCTTGGAAAGCAAGGACAGGAAAGGGAAGAGGACACATGGTGGCCAGTGGTGAGACTATCTACTAAAAGAAGCCATAGCTCGCAGACATGGTGACATCAAGTTTCTTATTTTTGAAGCTTGCTTCACACTTTTGTTATTCACAACTGGAGCCCAAAGACTCATAAGAGTAGAGTGCAAGCTGTCTGCAGTCTCAAGGCCCCAACTCAAACCCACCCAGACAACGCGGAGAAGCTGCTGTAGCTCACAACCACCGAGACAAGGCAGATTCCCAGCATGCCCTCCCCAAAGCCAGCATAGTCTGGCGTCCTGGCTGTTCTGCACCTGCACACACTGTGTCTTCACTGCGATGCCAACCCCACTTGACTTTTTGTAACTTAAAGGGTCTCAGCAACAGAACAAATCAAGCTTCTTCCCCAGGAGGAACCACTGCCAACTTGCTTGTCTCTGCTTGTAGACTGAATGCCAAAGCCTTATCACCCTGAGAAAATCTCTCCAGACTCCACTCACTCTCTGACTCAACCTTCCTAAAACATCATTTTCATTCTGTAACTCTCATACACTGGAATAAGCAGTCTTTTGAAGGGCTTCTTCTGAGGTATCAATCCCTTTTCTTAAGTATTTCTAAGGCACAACACTACAAGTAACATGCCAAGACTCAAGAGGCATCTCCGAAGGACAACACTATACACAGCTCGTATAAAATACATATACTTAATAACTGTCATGGCCTAGTATACATATAAATGCAGTGTTTGGGCTTGAGGATCTCATGTTGTGGGGGATAAATAACAAAGGTGTGTGAAATTTTTAACACCGTTGTAGGCAATAGGGAAATAATAAGTTCTTGTTCCTAACACCTGGTGTGAGTGACATGACAACCGTTTCATGGCTAATCTTACATTATACTCAATTCCTACATTTTAATATCTAATGCTAATTAATCCATAATCATAAGTACAGGGTAATGCTCAGGAAGTTGCTGAGTAAACAGAAACAGTACTCTATTAAATATGCTATTTATCATTGGGGATGTCTCAGATGTAATTCACACTGTCCTTGCTATCTGATGCCTCTGAGTAGTGCTCAAGGTCTCCTTGAACATTATCTGTCCGACCTTAGGTACTCCTGTTTTCCTGTCCCTTTACACACCTCAGCCCAGTCTAGGCCTCTGCTCCAGCTAAAACCCTCAACCCTGGCTACGATTAATGGATTCTTGCTTGTAATCCAACCCCACAGTCGGTAGGATAAGGAGCATACTGTGTAACATTTTCTCTTGTTTCTGCACTTGACTTCTGCCCTTACCTTGATAACTTACCACATTACAGAGGCATTCACTCTGTAGTGCCCTTCTCGCCACTACCACACATGTTCCATATCATCCCACAGTGCTGAGCACATAAGCAAATGCTTTCAAAACAACAACACAAACAAACAAGAAAACCTGACAAAGGGTCCGTGAGACTGAGCAGGAAGAGGTCTTAAGAGGTAAGGAGATGGTAGTCTACAAGTGATACACGATATAGGAGTGGGAAGATTGGGGTTAACAGTGGAGGCGGAGGTACAGGGGAGAGGAGGAGTGGGAGATGAGCAAACCAAAGCCAAGGATTATGAAAAGTGCTTATAGAGACATACTATTCTGTAAGTTAATTTCTAATAATCTTTAAAAAGGAGTTTGAATACAAACACCCTGCATGAGTAGACAATGCTGCTTCCAGAAGAAATGAGTTATTAAACAAAAATCTCAGTGCCAGGTGGAATATAGTCCTACAAGTCACTGGTCAGAGAGGTCAATATAGGTTACTGCTATTGCTTCTGGTTGTCCTCTAAAACTAAGTGATAAAATCATATTGTCAAAACTACAACGCACTTTAGTTGTGCAACAGACAGAATGAAATCTAAAACTGACTTAAAACTTCATTCCTTCGTGGCTAGTTTTCATAGCGTTAGATGATGCTGTGCAGGCAGCTGCCAGAGGAAGACATCAACTGTCTTATCCAGTACTGAACCTTGTATGCTAACAACTGGTCGAAGTGTTTAGAATAAGTGACTACTGAGTGACCACATATAACCCTCTTCTACCATTTGGGCTTGGGAAATTTCTTAGAAGAGGGAACAGAAATGATTTCTTATTACATTATGTGACAGACCGAGGAGAGGGAAAAGCCTTTGAAAGCTGTCATGGACAAGGCATGGCCACTGCACTTATGAACTCTGTACTACAGCTATGGTTACATGCATGAGCTTAAGCCAGGAACAGTCGTCGATATTCCAGCGGGCAGCACTATTTAGACTGTGTGGTTAAACAAACAGAAAAGGAAAAGGAAGCATGAAGGTACAAAGTGGAGGTGTTTAATGACTCCTGTGGGGAAATGGAGGGATAAGTACAATCAAGACATATACATGCATAAAACTGTCAAAGAGTAAAGATAGCCTTTTTAAAAAAGAGAAATTTGGCCGGGCAGTGGTGGTGCACTCCTTTAATCCCAGCACTCGGGAGGCAGAGGCAGGCGGATTTCTGAGTTCGAGGCCAGCCTGGTCTACAGAGTGAGTTCCAGGACAGCCAGGGCTACACAGAGAAACCTTGTCTCGAAAAATCAAAAAAAAAAAAAAAGAGAGAGAGAGAGAGAAATCTGGCATTAACTTCAAAAACAAATGAATCTGAATGTCTGTGCCTGTCATGTTTCCTGCCAGACATGACAGGAATAGACTAGAAGACCGGAAGACTCTTCTAACCAGACACTATTGGAGCTAGGGAAGGCTGGGTGCTAGCTCACCCTGTATTAGGTTTCTACATGATAGATGCAACCTCTGGGGAAGGAATACACAAGTTCACCACTTCAATTATCTTTTGATATTTACAAAGCCTATGATTTCCTTCAAATATGGTTTGTGATGCTTTGTAAATATCTCAGTGGAGAAGGAAACTCCCAAAGGTCATTCCACAGGTGAGAATTTAGGCATCAGCTGTATCCTGTCATCCAAAGGAAAGGAAACTGTTAAGTGGTCTAGGCATCCAGACAAGAGAGAGAAACCTCACAAATTCAGATAAGTGCTGACATTTATCCCTATGGTAGTAAGAACAAACTTTAAATTAGAAAATTCATACTCAGCTGTGAAACATGTAAATTGACTTCTACAGGGATTAAAATAGATATCCGGTCCAGAGACTGCCAAATTCATGCCTTTATACTTCCTCCACCCTCCCTCCCTTCTATCTTAAAAATAAACAGCCTAATGGGCTAAGTTATCAGCCAGCTGGAAAGCCTAACAGCCCTTACCAGGACAAATCCCAGGTCCTATTTGTGGCTATCTTGCTGGGCCTGACATTACAGAGCCATGGGGCCTACCGGCTTGGACACATAACAAAAGCACCATCAACTGAATTACACAAGTAGGATAGAAGGTTAAAGAAGCCACAAACAAGCTAAAAGCAGGTAACATTAGCTTTTAAACTAAGAAAAAAAATCTCTTGTGGCTAAATATTACGTTCAATGATATGTTCAATATTTGGGAACAATGACACTGAAAAACAGGAGATGGAAACTTACAAAATATTCTCAAAATCAGAAGAACCTGTGTTTACTAAGATGTAACTTAAAATATCTGTGAGTGTCCTAATGAAGCGAAAATGCTACAGAAACAGCAATCCCAATTTCCTATTTGGGTTTTTTGTTTATCTGGTTGGTTGGGTTTTTGAGACAGGGTTTCTCTGTGTAGCTCTGGCTATCCTGGAACTAGCTCTGTAGATCAGGGTAGTCTTGAGTTCATAGAGACCCACCTGCTTCTGCCTCCTGAGTGCTGGAATTTAAGGTGTGTGCAACTACCACCTGACTTAACTGAAAAGTAGCTCTTCTAATGGGACTTTGTTTTTTAATTTACTATATGTATATGAGTACACTGGGTCTTCAGACACACCAGGAGGGAATCGGATTCCGTTACAGATGGTTGTGAGCCACCAGGCGGTTGCTGGGAATTGAACTCAGGACCTTTGGAAGAGCAGTCGGCCGAGCCATCTCTCTAGCCCCTCTAATGGGACTTTTCAACCACAAAACAGGTCTGATCTGAAAAATCCCTGGAGAACTCTTCTGCTTTATAGCACACAAAACAGTGAGTGTTTTGTTGTTGTTTTCTTAAAGGTTGTACCTGTGTCCATGCGTGTGCCTGCATGCCTGCCTGGAAGAGCTGCATGCATGCAGACGTCAGAGGAGTCCAGAAGAGGGCTTTACATCCCAGGGAACTAGAGAAGCAGTATGGAGCCATCATTTGGGGGCTGTGAAATGAGCCTGAGTCCCTACAAAGCAAGTAAGCACTCCTAACCCTGAGTGCCATGCCAACACAGGACCTGTGTGGTACATCATCAACACTGTTTGAAGAAAATGTCACTAAGTCAGACAGAAACAAAGACAGGCAGACAAACATCGTTGTGACATGACAGAAATGTTTCTGAACCTCTCATAACACATGGAGTAAGATATCCCTCACTCATCTCTAACATGTCAGGCAGTTCTAACCAAAACTGAATCTGCAATCTTGGATGACATGGTGAAAGAAAGTATTATTAAGTATTATTAAATACCTTTAAAAGAAAACCATTATTAAGAAACTCTGTATATGTTAACATTATACAACACGTTCATGAAAATTCCCTCTCTTAAATAACATTTAAAGGTTGTCATAAAAAATACTGTCCTGACATGTGGTAAATTCAACACACCTTTAATCCCACACTCAGGAAGCAGAGGCAGGGAGATCTCTGAGTTGGAGACCAGCCTGGTCTACACAGCAAGTTCCATGCCAGCTAGGGAGACATGGTGAGACCCTGTTTCAAACAAAACACAGATTTGGGGGCTGGAGAGATAGCTCAATGCAACCATTGCACAGTTTGCTCTTTCGAGAGAATATGAGTTGCATTCGCAGCACCCAGGTCAGGCAGCTCATTTATGTCTAGAACCCAGCTCCAGATTCAATGCCTTTGGCTTCCTCAGGCACCCCTCCCCCCCCAACATGTGCGTATACCCACACAGAGAAACACACACAGCTTAAAAACCCAACAAAAACAAACAAAAAGAACTGGTACTTTAAAAAAAAACATTTAGCATTTCTAACTGTATCGAAATAAATGGCATGAAATTTAGAAATGTAAAATAAATTGTAATTTACCATAAATACAAACAGGCCATATTACTGTGCATGTAGAACTTAAATATTTAATATATGGAAAATATTTAAGGTATACTGTTTCCTCTCAAGTCCCCAAACACTTACGTAGCCCAACTACAAGTAACATTTTAAGACAAACTGCCTCAGTACCCAGCCCAGCAGGGATGGAATCAAAGCAGAAGGCAGAGGACCCACAGCCCAATCCCCATTCTCCTCACCCTCATCCTTCCTTGGCTTACACACTGAATGTCTGTGGAAGGCCCTAGATATTTTCAAACTCATTTCTGCACAGGAGTAGAAAACCTTCAGACAAGTGAGTGAGGGGTGATCAACTAGAGCCAATGCGCCAACTCATCTCACCTTTATTGTTGCTGTTGTTGCAAGTTTCTTTCCTGGTACCTGAAAACTATTTCTAAAACTCAACCATGGGCTTTTGTCCTGTGCAGTTTTAAAACAGGATCCCACTATGCAGACTTAATTGGCCTGGAACTCAAGAGATATCCAGCTGCCTCTGCTAGGATTAAAAGCCATCACACTTTAAGATTGTGCTGTAACCACTGGCAGTCAGAGGTGGTTGTGAGCTGCCATATAGCTATTGTTCATGAGAATCTGGGTTCAAAAGCCACCACCCACATGATAGCTAACAGCTGCCTTTAACTCTAGTTTTAAGGGTTCTGACGCCCTCTTCTGTGTCACATTTGCATGATGAACTGACATACACGCAGGCAAAACACTCATATACACAAAATAAATAAAATCTGAAACAAAAAAAGTAGGGGAAAATGTAACATTATACTACCAGTATATACACAGGCCACTAGAATCTGAACCCAGACCTGACTTAAAGCCATGTTTATACTTTTTCCACATACAGAAACATGAGTACCTTAGGGATATGACCAACAATGAGGATAGGGGATGGTTTGTACACTGTATATTAATACAGAAAAAAAAAATGAAAAGAGAAATTCTTATAAGAATTTCATTAAACAGAAGATGTTTGACAGAGGGTATAAAATTTTACTAATTAGATCACTGAAATGAAATGAGAACATTGTAATCCAATGTATATATGACACCTTCTGCTTTTCCAAAACAGCCAACAAGCAATCAACAGGCCAACCCATGAGCAAACAAAAATGCTGACAACTTGAGAAATGGCTGAAAAGGACTTTTAGACCCTTCCACATAAACACGGGTTTGATTTTTGTTTTTTGTTTTGTTTTGGTTTTTTGTTTGTTTGTTTGTTTCCACATAAAACACAGCCACAGCTAAGATTTACTACTATACAAACTTAGTTGCTGTTAAATGAATAAAATCCTCTAAGAATGGTTTACTCCAAATTCTACAAAACTCGGAGAGCGGGGTCAGAACCAATACTCAAGAATGAAAAGGGAGTCTGTCTATGGTTCAACATTCTAGAGAAACAAAATGTGTGATGTTTCTGTTAGTTCTGCCATAAACTAACCAACTTTTAGTAGTAATAAAAAGCATGCCATCCTACCACTGCATAGCACACACTGAAGAGCTCACTAGCTTTTCAAAACAGCAATCACAAGTCCTGGAATCTGCTGTTAAGCTGAGCAGACAACTGGCCCAGTACAATAGACAAAGCAAAGCCATACACACCATGGCATGCCATTGTAAACCTGAGCTAAGCCAGGCCAGAGCAAGAAACAAAAACAGAAGGCAGCCACCCATGCAAGGAATGCCTCTCCAGTCAGTCTCATAGAAGGCAAAAGAAATAGTACAGACTTGGAGGAACTTAAAACTCAGCCACGAACTCTCCAAGACACTACAATTTGTTAACAGCCTTAACACAACCAAAACCTCCACTCTGGCTGAGAACGAACTGGACATAACTAACCCCTAACCTAAGTTCTGTCTTTCTAAGGCACTTAGAACTAAATAAGCAATAAAAAAATTTTTTTTAATCTTGCCAGACAAGTTAACCTGCTCATTTCCAACCTCTGAAGCTGTTACAATTCCTAAGAAAAACATTCTACAGTAGGATCACCAGAGGTGGTGACAAGTAAGTTCAAAGGCTTGGAGTATGTTCTCCAATATGTATTCCTAGGAGGGACAGGATGGTTTACAAACACTGAAGCAAAGTAACAGTTCAAATGTGAAAATCAACAGCATGCATAAGTAGGGAATGAGAGTTAGAAACGAGCTTTTTACAAAGTCAATAAATGTATAAGGAGACTGAGACTATTGTAAGTTCTGAACAAAATATAAAAAGCAACCGCCTGAAAGCACTGAGGGAGTAAAAGCTGAGAGCTGAGAATGTTGCTGAGAGTCACTTCTTTTTCTTTTCACTTCACAGGCACAGGCTGCCCAGAGTGCATGGTAGAGCAGCTAGAACTCACATAGAAAGCTACAGTCTTAGAAATCGACATGTGAACTCCAAGCCCTCGCTAGACTAAATTGGACCTGTACTGAAGAGAGTCCAAGGCTTCTAGCACAAAGCAAACACACAGAGATTATATTAAAATGGATGCCCCAAAAGAACAAACACTAACATTCGGAAGCTAAAAGAACACGATGGACCCTAAAAGAAATACCGCCAAGGTGCATCGCTCAGAAAGAATACTAGATATGTGGAATCTGTTTAAATGTTTTACCAAATCCTTCATTCATAACTAAGTTAGATAAAATCCAAAATATATGTTCACTTATATTTGCATAAGACTTCTAATTTTACCCATGCCAAGCTACAGACATATCTGTTTATTTTCAATCCCATAAAGAACTTCTATCTAAGATGTAACAGGAACTCTTCCAACTTAATAAGCCATCTCATTAAAAACAAATTATTTGAGTAAATCATGTCAGCAATGAAAACATATGTTAAGCTGGAGTGTTGGTAGAGCTCAGGAAGAAAGAAGAGCCCACATGTGGAGTAGGGGAGAAAAGATGTTTTAATGAAGAAGAAAAAACACAAGTGCTGTGAAAGATGTGGGGTGGAGAATGCTGCGGCTTAAAGACTCCATCAGGGATGGAGGGTGGGTTCCAAAAGGAAGGATGTATGGAAAAGCACTATAGAAACCTGCTACCCTCTTAACTAATTTAAATATCCAAGCACAGAGCCCAGTGCAGCAGCATGTGCCTTCAATCCTAGCACTTGGCAAGCAGCGGTAGGAGGCTCTCTGTGAGTTCAAGGCCAGCCTGGTCTACATAGTGAGTTCCAGACCAGCAAAGGCTACATGGTGCAGGGGAAGAAGAAAGAAGAAAAAAGGAAGAGGAGGAAGTGGAGGAGAAAGAGGAGGAAGAGGAAGAAAATGAGGAGGAACAAGAGGAGGAGGAGGATGACAACACAGCAACAACTAATACAAATGTTTTACAAATCAGTTTGAAGAGAAATGAGAGTAGGTTAAAAATGTTGCTCCCAGAAATAATAGGTTATTAAACAAAAATCAGTGCTAGGCATGAGGTATCGCCCTATGAATTATTGGTCAGGGAAGCCTGTGAGGCCCCAAGTCAACAGAAGCTACTGCTACTAATCTTGGTCGCCCACCAAAACTAGGTGGTAAAACCCATTTGCCAACTTTGGTTACAAAACAGAGAGAAGTCAGGCTGGAACTGATCTGAAAAATTTGCTCCCTACAGGTTAGCTGTCATAGTGCCAGATGCTGTGCAGGCCAAGGTGGGAAAAGAAACGTAGTAACTGATCCCTGCAAGCTACAGTTCCAACACTGAGGGCAAGCTGTGCCCACTGGAACAATGGCTGTCATGAAGCTTATGGGGATAATCAAGCACTTTGTGATTGGCTCTGAGGCCTGCTCCACAGTAGAAAGATCCATGCTGAATTCTGTGAACCTGGTCAAAAGTGCCTGGTTCAAGAAGTCATTGGCCCTAGAGGGTCACCTACTACATAATGTCCAATTGCCTTCTAAATGTTTACATTTATATCCATGGAGCAGTGCTGATCCCAACCTTGGAGAGAGAAGCCTGTCAGTGACTGGCCCTAAATGGAACATTACACTGCTTTGCTACCCCTCACTCTACCTCTGCCAAAGGCTCAGAGAATATCACAGAAAAGGAAGAAAGAAAATAACAGTCATAGGAATCCTGTAAAATGCTATATTCTGCATATGACTCGGTTATCGGACTAACACACTCCCAGCAGCTGTGGTTACCTGCATAAGATCAAGCTTGTCAGGTTTCTAGCATGAGTAGAGGAGAGGTTGAGAAGTACCCACCCCTAGCTGAGGAACTATTGTCAGTTAATGGCTGCTGGGGAAGGAGAATCATTTTTCCTTTGGGCATGTGGCCATTATCCTATGTATGATCCAGTGGCTGGCCCCACACCTATTTATATGAGGACAGCACTAAAAAAAAAAAAATGAAGATGAGGTCATGAAGTTGAAAGAGGGATGAGAGAAGCCTAATGCAAGCTAGAGGGGGAACTGGGAGTGGCTATGATGAAATACACTGTATACATGTAGAAAATTCTCAAGGAGTAAGATAGATGGGTAGATAGATACAGAAGACATACTAATGGCTAGCAGGCACATAAAAGAGGCTCAACATCACTGGGATCATAAAATGCCTCTATTCACCTAGCAGCTCCCTTTATCTGGGTCCAACATGCATTTTAAGTTTTCTAAGAATCTACAGGCCCAGGTGATAAGTACTAACCAAACACTTAAGGAAAAAACACGACAGAACCTTTACATGCTAAAAAAATGGTGGTAGAGGGGTTCCACTCAATTCTGTTTTTTTTTTTTTGGTTTTTGGTTTTTGGTTTTTGGTTTTTCCAGACAGGGTTTCTCTCTGTAGCCCTGGCTATCCTGGAACTCACTCTGTAGACCAGGCTGGCCTCGACTCAGAAATCCACCTGCCTCTGCCTCCAGAGTGCTGGGATTAAAGGCGTGTGCCACCACTGCCCGGCCTCCACTCAATTCTTAAAGCCATGTTTGCTTGACACCAGAACTAGAGAAGGACATTGTGAAAAAGGGCAAAGCAAACCTTCACAAAGAGAAAGAATACCTTTAAAACTGTCTCCAATAATATTTACTTGCTTATATATGTATGTGTTTGTTAAGCGACTTAACTGCTGCGCCATCTCTCCAATACCCAAGAATTTCTTTTTTTTTTTTAAAAAAAAAAAAAAAGATTATGTATGTGTATACTGCATGGCATGGAGCATCTGCATTCACATAAACGTGTAAGGGCATGAGTGTGCACACACAGAGAAACTGTACAGCTAGGCAGGTGGTAGCTAGAATTTAAATTACCTTCAACAGCCTCATAATAGAATTCCCCTAAAAGTAAAGTTCAGCAAGAGCACTGAGCCTGCTCTCAGCAGCACTCCTGACCTCTCCAGCACCACCCAGGAGGTAAGTTTTAAATATTTTTAAAAGAGAACATTCCTGGATATATTGGAGACATTTTTAGAGGTTTCCTGTCTATCTTTGTGAGGGGTTTTTCTTACTCTTTTTCATAATGCCCGTCTCTAGTGTTGATGTCAAGGCAAACTTGGCTTCATGAGTTGAGTGCTACTGCCAAGACTTGACATTTTATTTAATTCCTGTCTGTGGTAGTAAAATGGATATTCTTGCACCTTGTCCCTATCACCTGCCAACTTGCTGACACTATTCATTTGTAGTAGCTTTGTTGTAGGTTTCTATTACAGGCAAATAAAATACAGTATTACTTCTCTCCCAGTCTCTGTATCTGTTTGCGAGCCTTTCATTTTCTTTCTTTCCTATGCACTCGTTAGCTCGCATTGCCCTGTGGGAACCTATAGTCTGCTCAAGTTGCCTGTCTCAGTAAACATCAAAACTTTCACGTTGTACCTTGTTTTTAAGGAAGGTCGTTGTGTATGCTAGGTTAGGTGACCCATGAACTTTCAGATAGCCTTCTGCCTGCCTCCCATCTTACCACAGGATCACCATGGTTACAAATGTATGCTACCAAGTCTGCCTTTTACATGGGTTCTTGAGACTCAAACTCTGGTCCTTGTATTTCGTTTGGCAAGCACTTTACCCACTAAGACAACTCCCCAACCCCAGCTATACAAACTGAAGCAAGCCAATTATAACTCTGTACCTGTGAGGATAAGTAAAAACCACCAGCTTTACCTCCTTTAAAGTTAATCTTTAAACCTAAAAAAATTACACACACACACACACACACAAACTACACTATAATTGGGTAAGTGACCTATACTACTTGATCATTAAGACCAAAAGGAAAATCTAGAGGGATCTATATTTCCATGGAAAGTGTGTGTGTTGTGTGTTGTCTGTGTATATAATATTAAACTTTGAAAACTTTTAAGTAGATATAGGGCTGAAGAGCTGGCTCAGCAGTTAGGAGCACAGGCTGCTCTTCCAGAAGGCCTGGATTTGATGCCCAGCTTCCTCATGGTGGCTCACAATCATCTGTAACTCTGGTGACAAGAAGCCAAACATACAAACTGCGGAAAGACAGCCTCTCAACAAATAGTGCTGATTAAACTGGAAAGCTATGTAGACGAATGAAACTAGATCATAACATCAAACCTGCACAAAACTCAACTCCGATTGTAACAAGGTCTTTGATATAAAACCTGGTACCCTGAAACTAACTGAGGAAATGACTTAGTACACAGGACCTCAGCAGAGGAGAAAGACCAACAACTGACAAATGGGTCCACATGTAACTGAAAGTTTCTGTACAGAAAAAAAAAAATCGCTGAGGTGAAGAAACAGACTGGAAACAAGGAAATATATTTACCAGCTACATATTTGACAGACAGTATCTACAATGTACAACAACTCAGAAAATTAAACACCAAGAAAACAAATTTAATAAAAAATGGCAGACAGAATTAAACAGAGTTCTCAAAAGAAGAAACACAAATGGATGAGAAACTTTTTAGAAACTGTTCACCAGCTTCAACCAGAAGCTGGGAAACTGCAACTACGTTTGAGATTTCACCTCCTCCTCGTCTGAATGGCCAAGATCTTCTTGGAAAAGGGCAACACAGCTGCATGGATGTGGGGAAGGGGAACGTCTTACTCGTCACTAGTGGGAGTGAAATCTCGTGCAACCACTATGGAATTCATTGAGTAGGTCCCTCAGGATCCAGGCCCACCACCCTTGGACATATTCCCGAAGGACTGCATCCTACTCCAGTGATACCTGCTCACCCATGTTCATCGATGCTCTATTCAGAAGAGCCTGGAAAAGGAATCAACCTAGATATTTAACAATTGATGAACGGAAAATAAAAATGTGGAACATTTACATACTGTAATATTATTCAGCTGTTAAGAAAATTAAATTATTAAATTTGCAAGTAAATGGATAGGGCTAGAAAAATTAATACCCAGAAGGAAAAATGCCCCATGTTTCCTCCAATTTGTAGATGTTAGCTTTGCATCTTCAGGTGTGTTTGTTTCATTTGGAATGCTCATAGAGGACATGAAAAAACAAAAGAGGCCGTGGGAGAGGGGAACTTTCAAGGAAGGGGTAACACAATCAGTAGGGGAAAAAAGGGTTAAAGGTGAATAAAAGGTGAATAACGGAACAGGAAGAGTTAAGATGGGTGAGTGTGTTAGCAGTTAGTAAACTAAGACACAGTAATTAGATCCGGCATTTATACTGAAGGTGTTGGAATGTCACAGTTCAACAACAATAACAACAAAATGTAAATACTTCACTTATTGGAAATTATCAAATTAAAAACTTTATTTAGGTTGCTTTATAGTAAAAGAAAAGTACATCATATCTATAAAGAAGCTCTAAAGAAATTAAAAACCTCCTGGCATCTTTTTTACTGCATCTTTTTTTTTTTTTTAACTACAAAGGAACCTGAAATTGTCATGCACAAAAGTTATATTTGCACAACAAACCATTAGCAGGATTTGATTAGATCAAAAATAATGATTAAAGTATAAAAAAGCATAAATAGATAAAAAGGAAGTTAGGAAGGAGATGAATACACACGAATGCAAACACACGTGTACACACACGTGAGTGATTTTTAAAGTGAAGTAGTAACTCAAAGAGAAATCTAAACAATTTGATAGATAGCAAAGACTGTCAATAACATTGACAAGGGCAGAAACATTAGATAATCCATTAATTCATACTCTATGGC
>JADRCH010000016.1:13160276-13231721 GCA_019843965.1 Rhynchomys soricoides | reverse complement strand
GGAAAGAAACGGAGAAAGAAACAGGGAGAGGGAGGAGAGAGAGAGGGAGAGGGAGAGGGAGAAGGGCATGAACACAGCAGCAAGAACAATTCAGAGCTAGAGGACAATACAATAATTAAGACAGAGTAGAGTATATTCATTGTCAGCTGCCATGGTGACAAAGTACAACAAACAGTGGTTTAAAACAACAAAATCTACTTCTGTAGATCTGAAATGGAAGGTGACCTAATTGGATCATAAACCCAGGTTATCAGAGAGCCTTTTCTCCTTTCTGGAGGATCTATCACAAAATATTCATTTACCTGCTTCTCTCTCTGCCTTCTTCTCCTAGCTACTGTACAGCACCTACATTTCTTGGCTGTAGCCCCTTTCACCAACCTCAAGGCCAGCAAAATCTAATTTCTCTAGCTTCTTCAACTATTCTCTCCTAATACAATACAGGACCAGATCAGACAGAACCCCTGAGCAATGCAAAATAACCTCCCCATCTCAAGGCCCTTAACTGTCACCACACCTGCACTTTCCCTTGGACCATGCTAGGTAAAGTAGTCAGAGGTTCTAAGATTTAGAGCTGGACACTGACTGTGGCAAGGGAGAGAGTGTGGGTGTTCTGTTACATAAAGTATCGTAAAAGGCACAGTGATTGAAGCAAATAAAGTATATCAGCATATGGGTGACAGTGACAGGGTTCATGACCGACGGCATCACACAAATTAACTAAAGCTGTTTAAGAAATGGTTACAGTGTCGGTTAAAATGGTGGGCAAGCTCTGTGGGGAGATACTGCACTCTGCAGACGGAAAGACAGCATGTGCCAATGCTTATGTACATAAAGTCCCATAGAAAATCTCAGAAACACTGCTAGGAGTTTGGTAGCACAAGACTGATGAGTATGAAGAACAGGCAGGATCAGAAGGGGAAAAGAGTAACGGCATACTTGTGAGGATTTTAGGCTTCGCTCTAGGTACAATAGGCAGCCATCAACAGTCTAAGTACTACAGCAGTCATGACACATATGTCCAAAAAAAAAAAAATGATTTCTGTCTGTGATATATGGTAATGAACATAAAAGAACAAGCCTGTGACTAGGAAGCTGAGAGGTACTACTGAAACTATCTCAGTAAATTATAAAAGACTGTATGCCTAAATACGGCCAGTGAAGACAGGGACTGAAGGGGAGGGTAAATCTGAAAAGGTTTTGAAAAGGATCAGAGTTAGCACTTGCAGCTTTGAACGTGAAATCGGAGGCATTTACCAAGAGTTTCACCTTGATTTAAATCACTGACAGCACTAGAAAGAAGAAAACATTGAGCCAATAATAATTTGAGATGAATACAGATTTGATTCTAGGTATGCCACTTTTGAGGTGTCTTTGCTATGGTCAAGAATAACCAATGACAGTGAACAAAATAGAAACGGACACATAATCGGAAGCTCACAGGAAGTCCATTAGAACACAGATTCTGACATCACTAACACACCAGTAATCATTTATACTATCACTCTACAGCCCAGAATAGCCTAGAGCTCTCTATGTAACTCAGGATGGCTCTGGTTTATAAGCCATGTTCCTGTCCTGACTCAGTTTCCTGAGTGTTTCCATGAGCTGCTAGATCCTGTGACAAGAATTATTTAGAAAGAAGCCAGGAAAGTTGGAGGAGTAAGACTGATTATGATATAAAGCATTAAAGCATTCTAGAAATATAACAAAAATATGGTTCCCAATGATGGTGTAAGTTTTAAACTGTTAAATAATATACAAAAGATTTTAAGAAAAAAATCTAAAGCCGGGACATGCCTTTAATCCCAGCCCCTGGGAAGTAGAGGCAGTCAGATCTTAATTCATAGGCATGTCTGGTCTACAGAGTGAGTTCCAGGACAGCCAGAGATGCATAGTGAGGGACCCTGTCTGGAAAGAAAGAAAGGAAAGGAAAAAGAAAAGGAAAGAAGGGAGGGGGAATTATCCAAAATGCTTAAATATAACCGTTCGGTGAAGAAAAGTCTGTCAGTTCTGAAAGTGACCAACTGTTCAAAATTATTCAAGGTAATGTAATTCAGTTAGTACATATACTCTAGAGAGTAAGATATACTTTTTTTTTTTTTTTTTTTTCGAGACAGGGTTTCTCTGTGTAGCCCTGGCTGTCCTGGAACTCACTCTGTAGACCAGGCTGGCCTCGAACTCAGAAATCCGCCTGCCTCTGCCTCCCGAGTGCTGGGATTAAAGGCGTGCGCCACCACTGCCCGGCAATAGTAAGATATTCTAAAATCATAATTTTAAATGGGAACTGTAAGAATGACATTCATAATATTAAAAAGACACTAATCTGTGTTACATCTGGAGAATGCCTAAGGTTGCTTTAGTATGTTAAGTAAAACTGCAAAAGAAACTAAGACATTTCAAGTGGTCAGAAGTCCAATATAGGCCTGTATCACTCATGCTACAAGGAAGAAGATAAAAGAGAAAGACTACACTCCATGGCTCAAGGCACAATTACAGGTAATTCTATTTTCCCACTTCACGTCATGAAGCTTCCCGTGAGTTAAATTCTTCATAATACAACTTTTCATAAATGCTCCATAATAAGCATTTATTACCAAAAATCAAGATAAATGAAGGGCTGGCGAGATGGCTCAGTAGTTAAGAGCACTTTCTGCTCTTCTAGAGGACCCAAGTTCAGTTCTCAGGACCCACATCAGGCAGCTCCCAACCACAAGTCCAGTTTGAGGGGATCTGACACGGTCTTCTGGCTTCTGCGGGCACATGTACTAACTCATCACTTCTACACAATTCTTCTCCACCATTCTCTCCCCCACCCCATACTACCCTCCCCACACACAAATAATTTAAAAAACAAACCAAGAAGTGATATATTTGTTAAGGAGATCTTAGTTTCCTTAAAACTGTTTAAAGCAGTTACATGCCTCATCCCCTAAAGGACCCTACTTCTAAACAAGAGAAATGTCCCTAGTCCTATCTCTTTTCTTGGAGCTTTGGTTTAGAAACTTTAAACAAAGCACTTGTTACAGTTAAATAATGTATTCAAATTCAAACTGATCCTCCACCAAGGGATACAGTTATATAAAAGGAAAAAGGCCATAGTACACCAATAGCCTAAAATAAAAGCAAACCATGTGGTTTGTCACCACACAACAGATGTGTACAATGGGTCTGAAGCAACAGCTGTGTCCAACTTGAGTGGCATACAGACCTCTCAGAAGAGTCAAGAGCTACAAGCAGACACAGCCGCGGTGGTGGTAAGACAACGGACATCCATCTACTTCTACTACAATTCTCTGGACACTACTGACAGAACAAGCCTATGCCTCCCGAAAGAAAGGCAGAGTCTTCTAAAATAATTATTGTTGGTTTTCTCTGCCCTTACTTTTAAAAAGGTTCTTCCAGGCCAATTTTATTTCTTTATATTTATTGGTTTGCTTGTTCATTTTGAAACAGTGTCACTGTGTAGACCATGTCAGAGAGATCCTCCTTCCTCTCGCTGTCTGCCTCCCAAGCTCCAGACATACAACCAAGTCTAGCATTCTTCTCACTTCTTATTCTCCAAAACACATGGCACAATAGCATATAAAGCAGGCTACAGCCCCAGCACAATCAGGATCCTGAGGCAAGAGGATTACTGCAAGTTCAAACTCTCATTTCAAAAAGAAAAAAATAAACTACCACAAAGAAGAAAAAAAACTCATTTTGGAGATAAACACACCTAGATGAGAACCTTACGTATATTTTCAAATACTGATTAAAAAACAAAAACAAACAAACAAAAAAAAAACGCAGACAGGTAAGGTAAGGGAGCATTTCTTTAACCTCTCTAAGCATCTGATGCCCAGACAACAGAAGGGGAACTACAGGGTCATGGCCTTGTTGTCATGGAGGAGTAAACAAGAAACTGTTACCAGAATGCACAGTGTCTAACACACGATGACAAATACAGTATAAGTTTTTATTGTTAGTTCTCTGTGGACTGAGGAATGGAATCCTCAGATTCATAACCACATGGCCTTTTAGGAGATGTTTATAAGCTCAATGAGAACTCAAGTCAATAATTTAGCAAAAGCTGAGGAGGCTCATAGTGGAGGAGAAAGCTGCCAACATGAGCTGTACATCGGAACTAAGAGCATACTAAGGGATACACTCTAGGTCCTTATGTGTATCCCAACAAAGGAGTGGTTAGGGTTAGTTTTTAATCACCAACACTATATGAACAGTCATTTCCAACCTAAAACAGTAAGCTTAAATAAAAATGCCCACTGCACACATCCAAGCAACTAAACCAACTGCTTTACTTATGAGACGTATGAATGATGATAATATTACAAGGAGATAGTTAGAAAATGAATGACTCTTCTCTCGGTCTGAGTTGACATGTGGAGAAAAGACTCAACTCTTTGAGAAAATTAGGAAACAATGTGAGCCAAGAAGGGTATGTTCCCAATCCAGTATTACCGTCTTTAACCCTATAATGCTTTTCACAAGCAATAAAGATGATTTAACAGTCCTTTCTAAGCTTTTTGGCTAACTAAAATAAAAAGTAAAATGACACTCAAGAGGCCGAAGCCAGCGTGGACTATCGATATAGTTACTCCAGGCTACATAATAGTTAGCCAGAGCTACATAATGAGACCCTGTCTACAGAGGAAAAACAAACAAACAAACAAAAAAACCCAACTATTTAAAGGAGCAATATGAATTGATACCTACAAGAAACAAATATTTTGTACAAGTATCAGAAGTTTCTTCACCTCACCTCTATCCATTCCTTCTGTTTGTTTTGTTTTTGAAACAAAGTTCTGGCTGTCCTGGAACTTCTATGTAGACCGGCTATCCTGGCTCTCACAGAGATCCCCCTGCCTCTGCCAGTGCTGGGATTAACTGTGTGCACCACTTCACCCAGCCTCTGTCCAATTCTTAGGAAGGAATGTACTGAACAATGGCTTGAGAAATCTAATGACAGAATGACCAGAAATGTGATGAAGCTCTGTGGGCAGCACTTGCTTACCATATGCAGGGAGGGCCCTGAACAGGATCCTCTCTACCATAAGAAAATAAAATGTAATTAGTGTTGTCAATTTGACAGAATCTACAACTCCCTGCTGGGGGGGGGGGGGAGGAGGGAGGTACTCTTCAGGTAGAGTCCCCACTATGGCTGACACAATTCCCTGTCTAGGACCCTGGACTGTGAAGGAAAAGGAGCTGAGCAGCAGTAGGCATTCATCTCCTCTGCTTCCTGCCTGCCATGATAGACTGTAAGTCAAATAAACCTCCTCTCCATTAGTTTACTATTATCACTGTATTTTATCACAGGAGCAGAAGAAACCACGGCAGTCAGTGAAACAAAAGGAGGGAACGATATGCAGTTATCTGACAATACTACTATCTTCAAAAGATAATTCAGTAGTAGAATACCTGCCTATCATACCCAAAGTCCTGGATTTAAAAATGAATAAATAAAAGACAAAACACTGAAGATCTAGAAGCACAGGAAAGTCTAAATGGATATGAAATGGATGTGTACCAAGATATACATGGGAAGCCTCAATATACACCAAGTTGATATTTAATATGACTAAACATGATCCTGTGTTGACAAAACATGCAAATGACAGAAATCTATCTTAAAGTATGTATACAAATACAAACACACAGAGAGAGACAGACAGACAGACAGAGAGGAGAGGGAGAAACATAAAGAGAGCGAGAGCATTAGCCATAATTTGCTGATGGGCAATGTCCTTTTCACAAAGATATCAAGGAAGTGAGATAATCTGATTCAATTTTGTGCTGACTGTTAATAAAACAAGGAACTGGAAACATGGCTTAGCAGTTAAGAGCACTGGCTGCTTTTTTCAGAGGACCCAGGCTCAATACCTATCACCCACATGACAGCTCATAAACATAAGTAATTCCAGGTCAAGGGAACCCAACACCCTCTCCTGACCTCCATGGGCACCGAGCATGTAAGTGGTGTAGATGCAGACAAAGTACCCATACACATAAAATAAACTTTAAAATAAAATAAAAAAAGAATGAATCAAGGGGTTGGATATATAGCTCAGTTGGTAGAAAACTCACCTGGCATGTACAAGGCTTATGTTTAACTCCCAAATAAACCACAAGGGATGATATACATTGGCAACACAATTCCTATAACAAGTAACTAGCTGAAGTGGAAAGACCTAATCACCACACAAAACAGTTTAGCGATTAACAGAGTGGGTTAATATTAAGAACTCTGTCACTGTCCAGAGTCCAAGCATACCCTCTCCCTTTGTGCTCACAGCCTCAAGCCTTATCCTGAATCACTGAAAGATTTCTACCAGCAAATGTCAACTAAGGGGAAACCCTGGATTCCTACACAAACACAACCACCTTCTGTTTTCCAGATGGATACTATGACAACAAAGTAAACAAACATATAATAAGCTGTGCTATTTGATAAGCTGAGGGGTCAATGGCAAGTTCTGGCTGTGGAGCAGGCCCTGGCAGTCATAAATACAGGCTCAGTGGAGGGAAATGAAGCTACAGAATCAGAACTATCTCCACTTACCTATCCCGAGTGTCTCCCTAGGCTCTTTCCTAACAGTTTGGGGATCTGAGGCACAGGGGTACTAAGACAGCACGGAGGTTAAGTACTTGTCTCCACAGCAGGTTCTCTGACACAGCATCAGAACTTTATTTCTGGTTCCAACATCAACAATAATGAATGTGTGTCCTAGTGTGTCAACACGAGGAAGGATCTTTGTTAAATAGGCAGGACTTGTAAATCCACAGATAATGCTGATGAAATCAACCCAACTCAAAACAATGTTCCTTACTAAACTAGTGGGAGGAAACGATCTCCCACAGAAGGGGAAACAACAATAGGCTTGTTGAAACAGGGAGGAGACTGAACAGGAGGATAAAATGAGCAGGAAAAGGGAAGAGTAAGGGAGGGAATACGGGGAGAAACTGCTTACACTAAGAGCCATGTGAGGGCTCTTACAGAAACCTACAACAGAGGCTCCTTAAAATAAAAACATGTATGAAGGAAATCCAAATGGAATCATCAATCAATGAGGAAGACAGAGCTCCAACTAGGTATCTCTTGATACCAAATGAAAACTCCACTGACAGGAATGAGTTACATCAAATCAAAATATTGGGCCAAGAGGCTCATGCACTATTCTGAACCATTCAGGCTACTGCTAAGGCTATTGGTTGCTCTCCACAAACTGATGGTAAGGCCCTATTGCTGAAGAGAACACCTAAATATCTAATTGAACACAGAGAAGACAATCTGGAACCTAACCAAAGCCTTCACTCCTATTAACTAGTGTTTAAGGTACTGGGAAGTACTCTATATGCTACCACAGGAGAAAGGTAAACACCAAACCCTCTGATCTACGGTGCTGACCTGCTTGCATGGTACACTGGTGCAACACTGGCACAAAAGTTCTAATAGTAATCAGCCACTCTGATTGGTTTTAAGACGCCCTCCATGAAATGGAATCACTGTACCAGGGGCCAAACACCTGAGAGTAGATGGGCCACAGACATGGAGGAAAGCCAACTACTACTATCTTAGAAGGAATGACTCCTAACAACACTCTGCTCTACCCACTCAACCATCATCAGAGATGCTTTCTCCTCTACTGGATGGTAACAAATCCAGAGACCACAACTGGACAATGTGTAAAGAGTGCATGCGAAATGGGATGCCTTCATCAAATCCCTCCTGCTAGGGCTCAGGGATTTCAGGGAAGAGGAGGTGAAAACATTTTCAGAGCCAGTAGAGATGGAAGAAAGCAAGGAACAGGCCTTCTAGATATAACAGGGTTGACACACATACGGATTAACAGAGATTGTGGCATTATGCACAGGGCCTGTACAGCTCTAAGCCAGATGGGGTCCCAGTGCTGAAAGGGGAAGTGGACATGAGCCACACTATGCTTAACCCTGTATCTGGTTTACCTAGGGCTCAGGGAACAATGAGAGGCAGAAGAAAGATTCTAACAGGCAGAAGGAATGAATGAAGTCAAGGAAACAGTATCTTCCAGAGAGAACAGAGACTGCGACAGCATGCATGTCTCAGCGCTAAGATGGGAAGTAGACAAGAGCTTCCATCCCCAACCAAGAAGCTGTCTCTAATCAACAACCATTCTCAAAGGAAAATTAGTTTCTCCAAGGGAGTCTTGGTAGACATACAAACCACACTTAAGGGCAGACTTCATGCTCAGCAGTAGGTAGCCAACACAAAGGAACCCTTTTTTTCCCCTAGAGATCCTCCCTCCCTCCGCCCCTTTTTTTTACCTTACTGGTGTTTTGCTTGTATATTATAATTTCTGACTTTGTGTTTTTATGGGGTGTTTGTGTGTGCGCGCGCGCGCGCACGCAAGCGCACATATGTATGTGTTTCTTGTGCTTCTCTGCAGTTTGTTTTTCATTTTCTTTTATTATTGTTCATCTGTCTTTATTATTTGCCTGTCTGTTTTCTAAGAGCTAGAAGACATAAAGGATGGAAGGAAGGGGGGGAGGTGGAGAGGATCTGGGAGAAGATGAGGGAGGGGAGACCACGAATATATTACATGAAAACAACTTTATTTTCAATTAAAAATGTTTAGATGTTCCTTACTAGAAAATCTATCCTGGCTTCTTTCTTCCTGTTCAGCTAATGGTACTTACCAAAGCTAACAGCAAGGAAGGGTCTTCAAGTCAAAGCACAACACAGAAGAGAAACAAGTTTTAATCTGGTCAGAACCAGGCATTCAGGAGACTTCTAGTTCTTGTAGAGAACACAAAGATGACACGAGACCCACAGAAAGAGGACTGCTTCACCCTTTCTTCTTTCACATCCTTTCAAACATGAAAAAGACTGAAAAACATTCAAGCTTTAAAGTCCGCCCCACACTGGCTTACCCACACCTATAAAAGGAAGAAGATAACAAGCACAGAGCCGGAAATAATTTTAATACTTCTGTAATGTAACTGTAATACTTCCTAGAGCTTTGTGGAGCACAGGGCCTGGTATCACAACAGGTGTTGTCTGTCACCTAGCTGTACTAGCTCCCAATCACTCCCTTCTAAGAATGAAAGAAAACAGTAGTCTCCAAATAGCTAATATCCACATTTTATGTTTTGTTTAGACAGAGTCTCACTGTGTAGTCCTGGCTGGTCTTGAATACCTTACATAGATGAGGCTGGTCTCAAACTCACAGTCTGCCTCCTGGGTGCTGGGATTAAAGATTCCCTCTAAGAATGAAAGAAAACAGACCCAAATCCAATAAAAACCCAAACACTGTTTCACAAAAGTATATTGGCCAAAGACTGTATATCAAGCACACAAACTTTAAAAGCACTGCTGAGCCCGAATGGGACGGTGATGATAGAGGAAGAAGGACCTTTTCTTTATATTTGGGTAATTTCCAAGAGTTTCCACAATAAGTTAGGTTGTTTTACTTTTATATAGTTAAAAATTGCTGCTGGGATGAAAATGTTTGACGAATTTCACCATTCTTATACTGGAACCATTAATGTTCAAGAAAGACATCTTCTACTGCCTGAGGCTTACCCTGCCCTGTGTATAAAAATAAGATTTCATAATCACCTTGGGGGGGGATGGGGGGAAACAGAGCAACTTCTTACAAAGCCGAGTTTGGACTCCTTGTTTACAAAAGACTCTGTGGGTCCCTTCTGAAAAGGCGAAGATTCAAAGCAGAGAGAACTGTGACACAAGGGCTCCCGGTAATGAGGCCAAGACCCAAGACAGTCTCTCATTTTCCTTCCCCAATTCAGTGAGATTATAAAGCCTTCTAATCATCAGCATATATAAAACTGAGAATTAATAAAACAGGATCAAAGCCAGGCGTGGTGGCATGCACATTTTACCCCAGCACTAGGGAGGCAGAGGCAGGGCAATCTCTCTGAAATTGAGGCCAGCCTGGTCTACAAAGCAAGTCCAAGACAGCCAGAGCTACACAGAGAAACCCTGCCTCAAAAAACCAACAAACAAAAAGCAACAAAAGCAAAAAACAACAATAACAAAATATATGATGAGATTTAAGAAAGGAGAGAGATTTTTTAACAAATGGCACCAGAACAAGAAGATATATGTTTTTAGGAAGAGAAGAACTGAATGTCTGGGGTATAACTCAGTATGCTTGCTGAGTATGTACAGGCCTGGAGTGGAGGTCCATGCTAACACCAGCTAAATTTAGCTTTAACTGATGAAAATTAAACCAAATATTGAACACAGGCATAAGCATAAAAATACTTTTAGAGAAAACATGGAAGAAAATCTTTACTAAGATGAAGATCTAAGACACCAAATACATCATCCCCCTTCCTAAGGACCTGGTTGGGTTTCCAGAACTCAGATGGCAGCTCAGGACCATCTGTAACTCCAGTTCTAGAGGATCTGACGCTGTCTTTTGACCTCCTCAGGCACTAGGAACACATGTGGTATATAGACACACAGTCAAAAGACTCATACATATAAAATTGGCTTTTTTTTTTTTTTTTAAGAAAATAAAAACAAGCCATAAACTAAGTGAAAATATTTCAAAGCATATAAAATACACATCCACAATACAGTAAGAATTACTTATTACATTTTAAAAAGTCATTTTGTGTATATGTAGGCATAATTATGGCATGGCCCCTGTATGGAAGTCACAGGATAATTTGGGATAATTGGTTCTCATTTTCCATCATGTGGGTCTTGAACTCAAGTTGTCAGGCTTGGCAGCAAACCATCTTTACTCAAACCCAGGAACTAATCTCCCAGGCTCACTCAGAATATATAAAATTTTTTATAACTCAAACAAAAATAAAATTTAATAAGCAAAAATTGAAGACATTTTACTAGAGGAAAAATGACAAATAAGCTCAGGAAAAATGCATAAATTAATATCATTAGTCATTACCAATTCATACCAACAAGAATGGCTATAATGAAACTGGTAAAACCGTGGGAAAACAGAATGCTCATGTAACTCACAGTGAAAATATAAAATGTCTAACCTCTTTGGCAATGTCCAATTCAGCAATTTCACTGCTACACTTTTTTAAAAATTAACACAAAAATCTGAAATGTCCAAACCAGAATGCTGCTCTTGGGGTTAAGCATATATTTTGTTGGTTTTCTTATCAAACTGCTGATATTTACAATTGATATAGCAGCTCCTTTAGTGAAATCCATTTGCATTATTTATATCACTTCATAAGTTTTATGTATTTGTTTGCTTTTCTGTGTGGGGGTGTTTAGCCTGCATAGATGTCTGTGCACCAAATGTGTGACTTGTGCCTGTGAAGGCCAGAAGAGAGCATCAGGTCCCCTAGAACTGAAGTTATGCACAGTTGTGAACTGCCACACTGATGCTGGGGATCAAACCCAGGCCCTCCGGAAGTGCTTTTGAACGATGACCTGAACTTCCAGCCACTTGTTGATTGCACTACCACACTGACAGCTTTTCAAACTGTTTATAGACTCTCTTCTCTCCCTTTGTGGCACCTGACTAATCTTAAGTAAAACTGTCCGAAATAGAGTCCTAACATTCTATGATTTCCACATCAGCTCTTCAGTATCAAGATCCGGTCCTGTGTGGCCAGATTCCATTATGGGTGGGGAAGTCAAGTCGGCAGGAACTCAAAAGTAACTGGCTACATAATATTACCAGTCACAAAACAGGGGAATGAATGCAGGCAAGCTAACGTTAGCACACTTTGTCCTTTATAGAACCAGGGTCCAACCTAGGGAATGACAGGACCTACTGTGAAGCTTAAAACAGATTTCTCCTCATCAATTAGTATAATCAAGGTAATCCCCACCAGGCATGACCCAAGGCCCTTCTCCCACATGATTCTAGATTAGGTCAGGCTGGCCATTAAACACTAACCATCACAGCTGGGAACCTACTAGTGTCAAAGGAAGGAGATGAGCAAGCTGTTTGCTTACTGATGGAAGGAAGGGCACAGACATCCTCACTGGTTCTTCTGGATGCAAACTGGTTCAGCTACTGGAATTACTAAATACACTAAGGACACAAACAGAAAACACACATACACACACCTCTTAGTACCCGGACCCCTACTCCAGAGACAGGATTTCTCTGTGTAGCCCTGGCTGTTCTAGAACTCACTATGTAGACTAGGTTGGTCTCGAACTCACAGGCTCTGCCTCCTGCCTCTGCCTCCCAAATGCTGGGATTAAAGGTGTGTGCCACTATCACCCAGCTGACAAGCTCTTCTTAATGAAACCACGTTAGTGTAACACACCCAAGTTTATGAAGTTTTCCTAGCAATATGAAGGGATAATCAGGAGGTTCTAAGAATTGGATTCAAGCCAAACTCAAAGGTTAAGGAGCCCACAGACTGACAAGATATTAGTAACATTTCTAAATGATGCATAATCTCAATGCATCTGAGATGGTATCTTTTTCCACCCACAAATTAAGACAGGGTAGGAAAGCAAAGTTTCCATTATTGATAAAGATATAGCAAAGCAAGAACTAACCTATTCAGGAAGAAAAAAGTAACATGAAGTGGTCACCAACTGTGGGTAAATTGTACTGAAATGATATATATTAAGACATTTGGAAGCACTTAAATTCATGAACTGGGGAAGAGGCTCAGTTGGTAGAACACCTGTCAGCATGCAGAAGTCCTGGACTCCACCATGCCATGTCCAAAACTGGGTGTGGTGGTGCCCATCTGGGATCCCAAAGCTTAGGAGGGCCAGGCAGGAGGAACAGAAGTTCAAGGTTATGCTCAGCTACATAGCCAATTTGAGACCAGCGTGGGTTACATAAGACCCCAACCCCCCAAAAGGCAAGTATTCAAACACATAAACCAGTAATCCTACTTTACTGTAAAAATATATTTGAATTGGTAGTTTACTTGTGGAAGGGGAGGGGCTTTATTGCCTAGTAAAAACAACTATCTAAACTGATCACTCCAATAGAACATACAACTCTTAAAATATTCAAAAGAAACTATGTAACATAGAAGCAATATTAAACAAAAGCAATTATGCACATACCACCTGACTTTCTCAACTATGTAGGAGAATTTAATTATGTTATCTCTACAAGATTTAACTACAGGCTATACTTTTATAGACTGGGAGGAGTGTGTGTGTGTGTGTGTGTGTGTGTGTGTGTGTGTGTGTTGGTTTCTTGTCCTTCTGCTTCTTTGCTTGGGTTTTTTTAATTGTTTTAGACAAGAGCTTCTCTATGTAGCCCTACCTGTCCTGTAACACTATAAGGCTATGAACTGTTTCTCATCTTGTATCAGCCTAATAAAAGTCCAATTCTTCACAGTGACCTATGATGAGCTTTAAATCTATGTGGGGTTTTTTCGTTGTTGTTTTCCAGATGAGAAAGTAAATTTTGAGTTCAATCCCCAGAACCAACCAACTCCCAAAAGTTGTTCTTTGGCTAATGTGCAGATCATGGCATGGCATCTGCACAACCGGCCCTGCTCTACTCTCCCTTCACCCCGCCACACTAATAATAAATAGAAGTCTTCCTTTAACAAGGAAGAGTAGTTTTCACTGGTCTTGAAGTGAACGCTGTGTAGTTCAGCCTGGTATTGCAGTTGGTAAAGGTACCAACAGCAGTCTCTCATCCCCAGTAAGTTGCTGGATAATATCCTAAGATGAAAATCAATAAATTCTCTTGTATTTAAAAACCAGCTCCACAAATGCATGAGCACACACATACAAATAATTCACCAACACAGACACACACACAAATAATTCATGAGCACACACACACAGAGACACACACAAATATTTCATCTATCCTCAGACTCAGAATTTCTTTAAGTGGGGTAGGTTTGAACAAACCTCAAAGGGCTCTGAAAATAACAGGAAAGATAACCCAGAGTAAACAGGTAAAGCTGTACATTCCCCTCACTGAATGAAAAATACATTTCTATAAAAGATAAAAAGTGGGCAGGAGTTTTGCAGCCAAAATTATCCATAAACTTAGGCTGTTAGGAATGAGGTTTAGCATGAGTTTTGGCAACTGAAAGAGAAGGCTGTTCTCTATTGTACTTGGGCTAAAGTGATCATTCTCATGAAAGTAAGAAATGAGAACTAATCTGGTATGTAATACTCAATAACTCCCCCCAAGCCCCAAAACCCAAAATCCATCTCAAGAATTCAGTTTAGTAATAGAGTGCTTACTATCTAACACACACAAGGCTTGGGTACAATCATGAGAACCGCAAAACTAAAAATAAAGTAAAATCCCAGTGTGGGAAAATAACCTCTCTCCTAAACCTAAACTTCCAATGAAATTCAGCCATTTTTTTTCATATAACACATGCCAAATCTATAATACCAAATTTTCCTCGGTCTCATAAAAAAAAAAAAAAATGACATCTTTTCTGCTGAGTCCTTGCAAACAACACAAAGCACATACAGTTCTATCTTTCCAGATAGATCTTGGCCAGCTAACACAATTTTATCAATTTACGGTTTCCTCACTAAAAATATAACACACTTAAAATTGTATATGGTAACTCAGAATTTAGATGTTTTAGTTGCATCCCAAAGTAATTACCTAAAGACTGTACCTGTCCTACTTCAAAGCTTTCACGTAAGTTCTGAACTTAACAGTACCATAGCTGTTCTATTAGCCCATGTTAATTAGGCAATATTTGACCATGTTTGTTTTGTGTGGTTTTCTTTTTGGTTTTAGTGTGAATTTGTTTGTTTGTTTTTAAAGCAGAGGGAGGGACTTCCACGTTGTCCAGGCTAAGCTTCAATTCATGATTTACCAGGGGCTTTAAGACAACATTTGAAGCTTACTATGTGCAGAACATTCTGCTAAGTACTTCATGAAATCTAATTTCATCTTCTATGAAGACAGTACCAGTGCTATCTATGTTTAAAGATGAGACATTTAAGAAGGTTAGATAGGACTTACGGAGCTGGCAGACATGAAGAGAACAACTCGCAGCCTAAATTGCTAATCATTGTACTCATATGACCAAATGGGTATTTTTTTTTTAACTATTTTTTCTAGATATACCAGGCTCTTTCATTTATAACAAATCATGAACATGAACACTGTTAAGTTAACTGCCTTGGATTGAGCATGAGCCTCTCCATGCATCAGCCTGACAAATGTTTATATTAATTATGCTCGCAAGAATCACAATCCAAGCCATGAATAGTGGCTTAATCACAGCACCTGGAAAGCTGAGGCAGGAAAATTACCAAGAATTCAAGATCAGTCTTAGTTACTCTGGAAGATGCTTGTCTCAAAATATATCTTAAAGGGTGATGACTGGACAGATGGCTCGGCAGGTAACAGCGCTCGCTGTTCTTGTAGAGGACCCAGGTTCAGATCCTAAAACCCACAAGGTGGTTCACAAATGTCTGCAGCTCAGTTCCAGAGGCTATGATGCCCTGTTGTGACCTCATATACAGGAACCAGGCATATACATGGTACACATAAAAACATGCAGGCAAGACACTGGTACTTTATAAAATAAATCTTTGCATTTTTTTTAAAGGGGGCTGCAAAAATGGCTCAGTGGGTAAAAGCATTTTCTGCTCTTCTACAGGAACTGAGTTCAGGATCCAGCAACCCTGTCAGGTGACTCAAAACCATCTTTAACTCTAGTTCCAGAGAGATCTGAAGCCTCTGTCCCACTGGCTTCTGCGGGCATTACACTAATTCGCAATTAAAAGGAAATATTTTAGAAGCATAAAAACATTTTTAAATTTAAAAACTAAAACAAACAAACAAACAAAAAATCCAAACAGATGTCATGGCAGTGCCCACTCTTAGTATCAGCACTTGGGAGACAGGCAGAAAGAGGCAGGCAAATCTCTGTGAGTTGAAGGGCAGCTTGGTGTACATAGCAAGTTCCAGGCCAGCCAGGAATACATAATGTTAAATAAACAAACCAAAACAAAGAACCATAACAGCAGTAATGGAGGGTAGGAAGGAAGAGAGTGAGGAAGGGAGTCTAGGGGTTAGAAAGAGGAGGAGGAAGGGAGGTTATCATCCTCTTTGGCAGAAGACCACACTTAAAGGAAAAGAGCACATCAACTTGATAAAGAGGAAACTGGGGAGGCTCTCCATGGTCATGGTTCAGCAAAGTTAAGAACATGGGTTCCAAAGGCAGACACAATTTGAATCTTAACTCTGACAGCTCTGTGAACTAGAGCCACATATGTGATCCCTCAAAGCACCCACTACTTTACCTCTGAAACAGTATTTCTATGCAGCTATTACAGATGTTAACA
This sequence comes from Rhynchomys soricoides, assembly GCA_019843965.1. NCBI lineage: Eukaryota > Metazoa > Chordata > Mammalia > Rodentia > Muridae > Rhynchomys > Rhynchomys soricoides. The sequence goes on along the minus strand of JADRCH010000016.1, from coordinate 13,215,466 downwards.
ACTCAGGTTGTTCTACGTGATTCTACATGACAGTTAAGGTAAGCATGAGGGTGAAGTAGTAACTGGTCTGTTAACACTGGAGCAAAAGCAGATTCGCTACAAAGACACACAACACAGGATCACTTCAAGCACAAGAGCAAAATAACTTTAAGGCAGCCAGCAAACACCTTTTAAGAAATAAACCACTTAGGCTCATATCACTCACAATCCTCTCCCATGAAGATCTTACTGTAATTCAAGAGAAAATATCAGCACATTTCACCACAGCAATTACAGTTTACAACTTCAACTAATCCCTGATTGCTTGAGAAAAATCATTTAGTAACAAGCTTTTCAATGTAAACATTTACTAGTTTAATGAAGGTATGAACTTAAAACCAGGAGCCAGTAAAACAATGCCCAAAGTGAAGTCTGTCCTGCTGTAACTGTTAAAACATGTAATTAGCACACTGAAACAAACAATGGCAACTTTATTACATATTAAACTTTATGTCAGCATGCTTCCAAATATAAATGACAAATTTACATTACAGGTTTCAAGTTAATAAGCTTTATGGAATATGATGAGGCCTTGCTATTAAATGTAAAAATTTAGTCTGAATCATGCAATTATAAGAGAAGCCTATTTCACTAGCTTCTACAATTGACTGTAGTGAAGACTGACCTGACTTCTATACTGGAAAGTCTGCCAATTTTGTCACAGGTTACATGAACAGATCTATGAAAGAGAATGAGAAAAGACACCCCACCATCACTGATTCAATAACTTCTATTTCAGAGCAAAGTATGGGGAAAGAGGGGCAGGGAGACAAATAGCACAAAAGCTTCCTAAACCACATGTTTTGCACATGTGCAATCTGCTGCTCTCACAGAAGCTGAGAGTAGAGGAACAGTTACCAGAAGCTGGGGAAGATTCAAAGGAGGGAAAGATGGAGAAGGATGATCACTAGGCACTAAATTACAGTTAGCTAAAGTTCTGGGTTCTCTTACATAGCAAGTGGATATAGATCATGACTGTGTAGTGTTAGGTTTCAAAAAAATTAGATGAAAAAATTTAAATGGCTTCACCACAAAAGATACTCTGTGAGAAAATGTTTACTCTGATTTGAATACTGCACACTGCGTACAAGTACAGCAACCATACACACACACACACACACACACACACACACAACTATGAATATGTACAACTTTTTGCCTATCTAAATGAAACAGAATATGCAGAAATAAAGAGCTAATTGTTTCTTGGAAGTAAGAAAATACAAGATTCTCTTTGATGTTATAAACTACAGTGAAGATTAGAAACTAGCTTCCTGTCCCACCCCAAGCCGACAGAGTTAAAATCTCCCCAGGATATTAAGACCCAAAGCCAGGATGGGAACCAGAGCTTCCCGATCATATCTATGCAGATTTGTGTTCCCTTCCCTACAGAACAGACCGAGGCTTGTTTTAGTACTTGGATGGTTGGTTCATTGTATGGCTCTCTGGCCTTGAGGCACTTCTAGCTCTCTCAATTTTGTGTGTACTTCAGCTCCCCAACTAGAGACCAAGTTCCTGAGAGCCAAAGGAAAGTTAGTATTTTTGTAAGACGCTAACACCACATCATATTAGCAAAGATTATCTTTATGGCAAATGCTGAACACATAAAATGAGTTTATTTAATAAAAATGTTAACTATTTAGTGTTGGTCTAGAACAGCGCTTCTCAACCTTACTAATGCTTCAATTTTGAACAAAATAATTTTATGGCTGGGGTCACCACTTTATAGTTCATGTTGTGGTGACCCCCAACCATAAAATTATTTCATTGCTACTCCATAAAGGTAATTTTGCTACTGCTATGAATTGAAATGTAGAGATATGCAGGACATCTGATATGTTACCCCTGTAGGGGTTATATATAACCCACAGGTTGAGAATATGGCTTCTTAAACTTTCCTCACTCTTATCCAAAGATCACCTGAGACATTGGTAAATGGTCTCATGCATATAGGTACATAAACTTGATATGCAAATCAAATATTTACTAATAATCACATTTTTTATTTTCCAATAATTATTTATCACACAAGTAATTTTATCATTTTCAGGCAGAAGCAAAATTGTATACTGGGAAAAAGAAATCACTTGGGAAATTATCTACTATGCTGCATGGAAGGAGTCAGGCTTCTCCATCCCAGAAAAGAGTTCCTGGATAGTGGGTAAGTCTGGAGGAGCTATTTTTAAAAAAAAGAACTCAAGAAAAGTAAGAAAAAGAAATTCTAGGGCTGGAAAGAGTTGGCTCAGCAGTTAAGAACAGTGGCTGCTCTTCCAGGGGACGCGGGTTCCATGCCGAACACCTACACAGTGCCTAGCAATCATCTCTAACTCCAGTTCAAGAAGATTTGACACCTTCTTCTGGCTTGCAATAGCACACTGTATGCACATGGTACACAGACATACATCAAGGCAAAATAACCAAACATGTAAAATAAAAATAAGTCTCAAAATATTTTTTGAGGAAATTTTTGAGGTGTTTTATGTTTAGAGGAAAAAAACAAAAACAGAAAAGAAACCTAAGCAGGGCATGGTGGCAAATGTTTTAATCCCAGCCCTCAGGAGAAAAAGGGAGGTGGGTTTATTACTAGATCCTGCTGGGAGAGAGGGGAAACAGGGGTTTAAGAGAGGTAAATAGGCAGAAATGATGGTTGGGTTTTTTTTTTTTTCTTTTCTTCTTTTGTTTGTTGTTATTTGGGGTTTGGTTCATTATAAGCAGGAGAAATACGTCTTCTACAGTCATAAGTTAAATGTTCTATATATTCATCTGGTTTAAGCTCTTAAATTTAAACTGCAACCCCTCGGTATGAGACTGTTCACTCACAGGTCAGTGATTCAGCGCTGAGTGAGGTAAGAACATGGTCATAAGGTAAGGTCAATGCATGTTCAGTAAAGAACAGTTTCTTTCCGCAAATCGAGCTGAAAACAGACAAGTGCTGGAGGAGAGGACAAGGAAGGTTCTTCTAACCCCATTTTTGACTGCTTCAAGAGACCATGGTTTGGTGGTGGTGGTGGTGGTAGTGGAGGGGGTTGTTTGCTTTTGTTTTTCTAGCAGGTGTATCACCCCTTAGCCATTTCCACAACTACCACTTCTGACATTCAAGATCACAGCAAACCTAAAAGTAATTAATAGCCATTGGTTTTTATGTTCTTATTACCATCACTTATGCCATCACTTAGACTCTCTAGACTCTTTGGACAGAATGCAGCAGACACCCTAGCATCTTTATAAAAGTTTAGAAGCCTGACTTTCAGACAGTGTGACAAGCACCTTTTAGCATTCCTAGCTTTAGATAATTGTTCCCATGACTTGATTGAGCCTGTAGGAAAGTAAAGAGTGTGATCCTCATCTTAATTTGATAAGGAAACAACTCACATTAAGGAAAACAAACAAAATGCCAGAGTTAAGATTGTTGATAGTCATGATCAACAGTTGCAATGAGTGGATGGGGTGTCTAGTTTCCAACAGTCTTTAGGAATGGATGTGAGGAAGTAAGCTATATCCTGTCAATATTCCTCTGAAAATAGATCCATAGCTAAGTACACAAATACACCAAAGCTTCTAGTGTGGGTTCTTATTAACCACAAGTATCTGGTTCTTTAGATATGATACTTTATTACTATAATTCAAGATTAATTCAGCAATTGTGTCAGCCATGACACTCACAATTAAAACAAGATTATGGCCAACTAGTATCTTACTTAAAACCTAGACTTTTCTTTATACTTGCATAACCGGTTATCTAGACCCAAATACAGATCTTCACAATTGCTTCTACCAAGGTTTTTTTTTTTTTTTTTTAGTTAACTTATTATTTATTCATTTTACATCACCATCACAGCCCCCCTCCCTCCTCTCTTCACAGTCCTACCCTCACAAATCCTCAGAGAAGCCGAAGCTTCCCTTGGGTACCACCCCATCCTGGGACATCAAGTTTCAGCAGGACTATACTGCACACACTCTTACCAGTCTTATCTCTTTGAACCATAGGTTCCTTCATCAGTAAATTAACAAATGAGACCAGGTAACTTCAATGGTTCCACCCAGATTTGCTTTATTTTTTGTTGTTGCTTCATTTTTGATAGGTTCTCAATACACTGCTGAGACTGGCTCATACTCAGGATCCTTCCTTCCTCTGATACAAACCTTATATAAAGGATTGAATATGTTTGCATGTTACTCACACACCTGTCATAAAACTACTCTGTCAAGATTTTGTGGGGGTGGGTGGGTAGGGGTGGAGTGGGGTTAAGACAGGGTCTCATTTTGCAACCCTGGCTGACCTGGGACTCTAGGTAGATCAGAGTGGCCTCTGTGATAGCTTCAATGCTTGGCCCAGGGAGTGGCACTATTAGAAGGTGTGGCCCTGTTGAAGTAGATTTACACTAGTTGGAGTAGGTGTGTCACTGTAGTCTTTAAAGACCCTCATCCTAGCTACCTAGAACCCGGGATTTTGCTAGCAGCCTTCAGATGAAGATGGAGAACTCTCAGATCCTCCTGCACCATGCCTGCCTGGACGCTGCCATGTTCTCACCTTGATGATAATGGACTGAACCTCTAAGCCAGCCCCAATTAAATGTTGTCCTTATAAGAGTTGCCTTGGTCATAGTGTCTGTTCACAACAGTAAAACCCTAAGACAACCTCCAACTCAGATCTGCCTGCCTCTGCCTATGGGAACACTGGGATCAAAGATGTACACCACAACTCCTGGTTCTCTACCAAACTTCCAATTGAGAAAACTGTAAGTTTCTCAAAACTCCACAGTTCCAGTAACTATTGTTCATATGCTAATAAAAGCAGAGTACAGAAGACAAAGGAAAAGAGTCTAATTCCTACACACCAAAATCAGTGCTCAGGTGTATTAGTTAGTTTCCTCACTGTTGCAATCAAGTCTCCTGTCAACAAGCAGGTTTAAGAGGAGAAAGTGGCAATGGTAGTCCGCATCTTTAATACTAACATTCTGGAGGTAAAGAAAGGCAGATCTCTCAGTTGCAAGCCAGCTGGGGTTGCACACAATGAGACCATCTTCAAAGCAAACAAAAAGTTGGGGAATGGGCAATATGGGTTTATAGTTCAAGCCATACAGGGTGCAAGTCATCATTCAAGGAAGGCATGAGACAGGAGCAGGAGGCAGCTGGTCACGCGTGTCCACTATTAGGAATTGGAAGAAAGCAGTAGTGTTTCCTTATTTTCTTCAGTCCAAGACCCAAGTTGATGGGATAACAGCACATTCAGACCAGGTCTTCCCTACTCAAACCCTGCCTTACTTAAACCCCTCTAGAAATATTCTCACAGTTTCAAAATGGGATAAAATTCAGAGATGTTTATGAGGGAGATGATCCAATCTGAAAAGTAAGTGTCACAGTGCAGAGTGACTTAAAGGCCACTTGGAAGGAGAGAGTGTGGGCGGTGGCTACAGCCTCTCTATACTTATGATTATAAGGACTGGAACATAATAAGTGAAGAGAAGCTGTGTCTCTAAACAACCATCACACACCATCTTCCACCAAGTTTCTCTGAGTGGCACTGAGAACTACTAAGAGTTTCTTCTGCATTTCTGATATCTCCACTTCCTTTTGTCTAAGATCAAACATGAAAATGCATCCAAAACAGGTACAACAGGGCCAGGGGCCAGTAAGTCCATGTGTGCACTGTCTCCCAAAGGCCTATGTGTCAAAGGTGTTGGTGGCACTATTGGGAGGAGGTGGAGCCTACACTAAGGTCCTTACACCACAGGGGCTTGCCCCTGAAAGAGATTGAGACTCAATCTCTTCCTCTGCCCTTTTCCTTCCTGCCATGTAAGCACATCTGGTTTATAATATGCTAACACCCTAGTGCCAATCCATCATGGGTTATAATTTCCAAAATGGTGAGCCTCTTCATAAATTATCCCAGGTGTTTTGCTAGGATGAAAGTTAACACACTCTACACCCAAAAAAATCCACACACACAAAACTATCCATAAGCTATGCTACCTTCAACATTTAAGAGATTCTGCATACACACATTTTTACCTATTTTCTTTTAAATGATCTTTAATAAAAAGGCTCAATCACACATTTATAGGAAGTGACTAAGTTGTTGTTATCCCCCTGCCTCTAGAACAAGCACTATTTCTGCCTTTTCACTGCCTACTGGCACACAGGCTAATAATTCAAGGACTCATGCATGCTAGGGTGACACTTCACATTTGCACCCATTAAAAGGAAAGCTTGTGAGTGGTGATTAAAATGCTACAAAATCTTTTTAGACATGTTGATAATACAGCATGGTAAAGCACTGAAGAACTACGCTGGTTAGTTAGTTTTGTCAACTTGACAAAAGACAGATTCACCTGGGAAGAGAGTACAACTAAGAAACTGCCCCCATCAGATTGGCCTATGGGCCCTTTGTGGCCTTTTTATTGATTAATGATTTACCTGGGAAGGTCTAGTCCACTGTGGACAGAGACACCCTCGGGTCCTGGGCTGTATAAGCAAGTAATCTGGGCAAGTCAAGGAAGGCAAGCCAGTAAGCCGCACTCCTCCACAGTCACACTTCAGTTCTGCCCTGGCTTCCCTTGACAACAGACTGAAAATTGTAAGAGCCTTTCCTCCCTGGGTGCTTTTTGGTCAGTGTTTTATCACAGCAACAGAAGAATCAAGACCAAAGGCAAGATTGGAAATTTTGTAATGATTTCAAGGTCCTTTTTAGCGAGTGAACGCTTACTCCCCGCAGGCTGTCGTCCTTCCAAGTATCTTCAGAATTTCTTTTTCAAAGACCTTCAATAACATGAGCAAGTCTTTACTTTGCAGATATATCTTGTTCTCATTTTTTTATTTGTGTCATTATTTTGCAACCTGATGATCAATTTTTAATCAATCTTATTTTAAATATCTTTTGTGATATATATAGAGTTTTATATATCACCTACGAGAAAACTTATCTCCTCTACCATCTGATACCAGTTCTCTCAAAAGCGTTACCTTGATTTATACAGAGAAGAAATGAGGACCACTAAGTCCTACCTACCTTAAGACCTTTCTTTTTAAAATTGCTTATGTGTACACATGCTTGTGTATATGCATGCAGCATCCATGGAGGTCAGAAGGTGGCAACAGACAGACGCCCTGGAGCTGGAGTTAACAGGTGGCTGTGAGCTGACAAGCAGATGCTGGGAAATAAATATGAGTCCTTTGCAAGAGCTCCAACTGCTCTTAACCAATAAGCCAACTCTCCAGGCCCTCAGGCCTAACTTCTTAAAACTGTGGGTTGAGACTCTACAAGGGGTCATGAAACTAAATTGAGCAGGATTTTGAAAAAATAATAATTTGGCAGAAGTCTAAAGCTTCTGAACATGCATCAACAAAACTTTAATTTAAAAACTCATATGCATAATGAAGCTGAGGTGTTTCTGCAAACACTTATCCATGTTGCATCACACGTCTCTGCAGCCTTCATAAGAACACAAAACATGTGCACACTGCATTGCACATGCTGTCACACTACCTAACGCCAACCAATGGCTGCCTGAAACCTCAGCTCAGATTAGAGATTATTATCTGTTTTGAACCTCTGTGATTTCATACAATGCTTTTTGTTCATAAAGAAACATAAACAGCCAGAGATTCCTCAGCTGGTAAAGGTTGCTGCCAGGAAAGCACAGCGACTTGAGTTCAGTCATTGGAACACACACCAAGATGGAAGGAGAGACAGAGTCTATGACAGAGTCTACTCTGCCCTCCACATGCTCTCCATGGTATGCACCACACACACACACACACACACACACACACACACACACACACACATATTCATTCTCTCTCTCTCTCTCTCTCTCTCGTACACACAAACACACTATGCATACACAATAACAAATATTTTAAATGAAGCATAACTGCTTAATAATGGAAAATGGAGAACAAAGACTAATCTATACCTCTGCCATTTTTGTATTATATTTATACAATGTAGTATTCTCAGCACTGATTATAAAAATCAAACCAACGGCCAACTTTAAAAATACTGAAGATGGACACAAGGGAAGTGATCGTCTCGGGAGTCAGATCGTCTGACCCAGGACTCCCCCATGCCATGCTGTCCGAGAAGACCTTCAAGCAGTGCCAGAACTTCGAACAAAGAGCGGAAGATGTCTGTCTCCTCCGGGAGCAGCACCCCACCAAGATCCCAGTAATTATAGAGCGCTACAAGGGTGAGAAGCAGCTGCCCATCCTGGACAAGACCAAGTTCCTTGTACCTGATCACGTGAATATGAGTGAGCTCATCAAGATAATTAGAAAGCGCTTGTAGTTCAAGGCTAACCAAGCCTTCTTCCTCCTGGTGAATGGGCACAGCATGGCAGGTGTGTCCACGCCCATCTCTGAAGTGTACGAGTGTGAGAGAGATGAAGATGGCTTCCTGTACATGGTTTAAGCCTCGCAGGAGACATTCGGCACAGCACTGGCTGTGCAAGGCTAGAACCAAGCCTAATGGTTGCTAAGCCCTTACCAAGGCAAAAAGGGACGTTACCAGCGGACGCTGGTCAGCTCACCACCCACAAATCAGAACGCAGGCACCCACATAGGGTATTAGGAACTGTTTATCAGCCAGAAACTAAGCTCCATGCAAATGCATTCAGCTTGGAAACTCATCTAAACTAGGTTATCTTGTGTTCAAACTTTAGAAGTTTATAAATAAAATACTTTGCATCAAAAAAAAAAAACCTGAAGGTGCTCTCTATGTCCTGCAATATCAAGCCACAATTCTCATTAGTATATTGTTTCTATTTCTAAGAAATAATAAATGCTTTTGTTTAAAAATTATATATTTCCTGAAATGTTTACTTTGTATGCCTATTTTATATATCTGCATACTTAGGATCATGTAAAATTCTCAGATAAGAAGGGGTTACACGTGGGAAAAGCTCAAGAATGTTAGAGGATCAATTAGTTCAGAGCTTTAGAAATGTGGAGATATGGGAGGTAGGCAGAGACCTCCCTCGTGGAGCAGAGGGAAGGTGGCATTGTTATACCAAATGTTTAACAATACATACAAACTAGAAAATGAACTTTTACTCAGAGGCTTTGTGGGGGTGCTTGCCACCAAGCATACCACTTGAGCTCAATCTCCAGGGCCCACATGGTAGAAGGAGAAGGCCAACTCTCATGGGAGTCCTCTAGACTCCACATGTGCCCTAGGACACACATAAAACACACACCACACACAAACACACACAGATAAACCTCATGGATGGATGGATGGATGGGTGGATGGACGGACAGACGGACGGACGGATGGACGGACGGATGAGCAGACAGAAGGACTGAAAATAGAAATAAGCCTATGAAGTAAAAGCCCTCCTTGCCATCCTTTTGGGACCTGAAATTCAAAACAGTAAAAGAGCCTTTACCTCTTCCTTACTTTACAGACATCTAGATGAGTGTTAAAACCACAATGGGGAGAAGAGAGCAAAGGACAAAAATTATATGCACAAGCACACTAGAAGACCTCCATCAAAGCATTTGCAACATCTTTCACTTTCCTTTCAATTACTTCTATTTTGACATCAGAAATCATCATCTATTCTGTCATTCATTCCAGTTTCTATGATAATCTAAGGTACTTTCATAACCTCCTCAAAAGTGAACACACCCCAGTCATATGGATAATGGAAAGGAAAGCCTGTTCAACTAGGAGGGCTAAGAAAGCTGAGACTTACTCCTGCTGTTCCACAGCATCACATGGACAGACGTTTAGATGTAGCTTTAAGAATCACTAGTTTAGCCAGGTATGGTGCCATACATATACCTTTGGCCACAGCTCTTAGGAGGCAGAGGCAGATGGATCTCTGTGAGTTCAAGGCCAGGCTCATCTATATTGTGAGTTCTGGACAGCCAGAGTCCTTATCTCAAACAAACAAACAAACAAACAAATCACCAGTATACTACAAGACCTAAAATGCAATGTAAAATTATATTCTCCTTAATTTATTCAAATTCAATGTACTTTTGGACTGTTTATCACTTGTATAGTTCAAAAAATAGCTATTTCCCCTAAAGCAGACATTTTTTTAAAGGGCTTAGTATAGCCCTGGCTGTCCTAGAACTCACTACGTAGACCATGCCTCGAGTACTAGGATTAAAAGTGTGCCCAGAAACCATTTCTTCAAACTTGAAACATCAAACATAAAAAACTGCTTGAGGGCTGGAGAGATGGCTCAGTGGTTAAGAGCACTGACTGCTTGCTCTTCCAAAGATCCTGAATTCAATTCCCAGCACCCACATGGTGACTAACAACCATCTGTAATGAGATCTGATGCCCTCTTCTGGTGTGTCTGAAGACAGCTACAGTGTACTCATATAAATAAAATAAATAAATCTTATAAAAATAAAGGATTAGGTGCCTGTATTTAAAACAAAACAAAACAAAACGCTTGAATTAAGTTATTATTCCATCTATACCCTTAATACAATCCTATACTCTGGTAACAGCTCTCATGGTTCAACACAAATCAGGTCTCACAAATTATGAAACTATAAATGAGCGGTAACTCCTTTAAAGCAATATTCTAATTTTAATATGGTCATTTAATTTTTTAGTAAGAAAGTTAATATCCCACGTTGCAAGAAGGTAACCAAAAGTGAAACCCCACGCTTTCCTATTTCAGCACCCTTTTTTATAGTTTGTCATTTAGATAATTTCACTCCCATAAAGTAGCTAGCTCTTGACTCCCTTCAAAATGCATTTCTAGTACTTACAAGTACATCTGTACCTTTATAAAAGCCTCTGGCACTGTAAAGGGGATCTCAGTAAAGGTAAGCGGTCTGGGTGTTTTTTCATTTGGTTTTGATTTTTGAGACAGAGAACATGTAGGCCAGGCTGGTCAGGACCTCAGAATCATTGGCCTTCCTCATTCTAGTGCTGGGGTTATGAGTGGGCCCATCAAGCCCATCAACTGGGGAAGAGTTTTAAATACGAGTTTATATTGTCTTTTCTATCTCAAGGTAGGGTCGACTCATTGTTCCAAGTAACTTAGCAATGGTCTTTACACTGGATTAAGAGGTGAGTAGACGAATAACATCATTCTCAGTATCCATTCTTTAAACAGGAAGGCATACAAAGGAGAGATGGAGCTGAGGAAGCCATTCATTATATCATATCATAGATCATAGATCATATTATATTCATGGGCTGGACTTACCATGAAAGTGAAGTGACAATAGTTTGTTCTGGGGGAAATGGGGTGGGGGTGGTACAAGGGTTAGAATGCTGGCACGCTTAAGATGAACTCCAGACTAACATGCTTGGTCCAGCTCAGCATAGTGACCACACCTTTAATCTCAGCACTCTGGAGGCAGAGGTAGGTAGATCTTGAGTTCAAGGACAGCTTCATCTAGAGAGAGCTGTAGCAGCCAGGGCTATATAGTGAGACCCTGTCTCAAAAACTGAAAAAAGAAAAGAAGAGAAGAGAAGGAAACAGCTTGGCCAGAAATGTAAATGTAGTTCATCAATGTGACCGATGGGTCTCTGTCATGAATATCATTTGGCAGCATGAGAACAAGTCATTGAATATCACAGGACAACACTATGGCTGCCATAGCTCTAGCCTGTCGGCACTACACAATTCACCATGTATTTTTAAACAGTTTACTTTTTAATTATGTATTCAGTGGTGGGATGTGCACATGAGTGTGGTGCCCAAGAAGTCCAGAAGAGGGTATTGAATCCCTTGGGGTTGGAGGTTCAGGCAATTGTGAACTGCAGGATGCAGGTGCTAGGAACCAAATCCATGTCCTCTGGAAGAACAATAAAGTACTCTTAACTGCTGGAAGATCTCCCAGCCCAGCCATGTAGTACATTTCAAAATGCACAAATATATTAGAAAATTTCACATATCCTATTACACTACAGGACTAAAACCTAAAGCAAATGGTCTTTATAATAACAAAAATATGTATACTTTGACATTTCTCATTACTTCCAAAATTTTATTCTCAATTCTATTCAGACTTAAAAAAAATTACTGTGTGATTTATTGTAAATAACTCTTACAGGTGAAGACCTTGACTGGTACCAGGTCCACATCTTAGTTTAAACATATGAACAATGCCTGACACATAATGAAAACTAAAGGTGAGATGTTGGATGTAATCAGCTATCTTACACTCCTCATCAGAGTTTCATTGTTACCTCTCTGTCTAAAATTGGTCTTGGCCATGTCATTTCCATTACTGGGTAATTATGAATTTTTTAAAATATGTAGCCTAGGGGCTTAAGAGATGGCTCAGTGGATAAGAGCACTGACTGCTCTTCCAGAGAACCTAGGTTCAATTCCCAGTATCCACATGGCAGCTCATAACTGTCTGTATCTCCAAGTTAACACCCTCATACAGACATACATAGAGGCAAAACACCAACATGCATAAAAAGTTAATTAATTAAAGAAAAATATGTAGCATAAGCACAATTATTTTACTTTTTAAAATACTATTGGTTTATTTTGCTTAAACCTGCTGAGGAGCTGAATTTGTAAGTACTGGAAACATTTGTGGATACATTTCCACAAAGAACTGTCAGTTCCAAATGAATGATTTTACTAGTCAATGGCAGTGATAACAGCATGCTATAAGCATAAAGAATCAAAAAAAAAAAAAAAAAACAAAGATGAGCCTTTTGAAGACACAACACTCTCTGTCTATTACTCTTCTGTGGAGAACACTTTGACTGTGTATCTGTGTGAGTGGGTTAGGGTTAGAGTAGGAGCTAGCAGACGCCTTAGCAGTTGACAATGCTTGGTGTTCTTGCTGAGGAGCTGGTTTTGTTCCCAGCACCCACATCACAGCTTACAACCATCTACAGCTTCTGCAGGCACCATTCAAGATACAGTCTAACTTTAAAGGAAAATGTAAGAAGTCTGAAATTTTACTTTTGAAACTCTGCAAAAAAAGCAGACCGTTCCACGGGAAGGGAGGAGGAGGAATAAAGCATGAGGACACGCCATGGTCTTGTTAGAGTCTAGAAGGAGGAGCATACTGCTATCCAGTGGGTCACTCTCCAAAGAATGACCCTGAAACCCTGGTTCTCACACATAAACCAAACTTCCTATAATCATCATAGATGTATCTTACACATTCAGAAAGTTAACAGCAAATTAACTTCCTTTTCCCACTAAAACCTAGTCAGTCATGGAAAAAATTAAGTACCTGTTACATACTCATTAACCACAGGAGACTCCAAAACTACTGCGGTTACCAATCAAGTCCAAGGCTATTACTGGAGAAAGGTATAAGGTGTGATTTTACATTAATGAATGGGGCTTGGGGGGGAGCCTTCCAAAGTGGCTTAGCTCCAGGGAAGAAACAGTAAACAGAATGAAATCATTAATCAATGTATTTAGATAAATATTTATTTTTCAACTCCTTCCTCAAAATCCTAGCACATAGTGTTAACTATAAGTTACACAATGAAAAAATTGTTTAGACTAATTCTTTTTGTGTATATACATTTAGAATTTTTTTTTTTACTTACTTATTTCACCTGTATAGATATTTTGCCTGCATGTGTGTGCATCCTCTGCATGCCTGGTATCTAAAGAAGCTGTCTGATGCCCCAGATCTGGAATTACAGATGGTTGTGAGCCACCATGGGGGTTCTGGCCCTCTGCTAGAACAGCTAACACTCTTACTACTGAGCCATCTTTCCAGTCCCAGACTAATTCTTAAGTGTCCACTTATGCAAATACACAGGGAGAAATCTGAGCTTGTAAGACAACCCCACATTAGTGTTAATGCTCTAGGTTTCAGAATGGCCCTTCTCAGGCTAGACATGGAGGTGCACACTTGGGAGAAAGTGAGTTCCAGGCTTGCCACACCATGAGTCTTAAAAAAACAAACAACAACAACAACAACAACAAAACCCACAAAAACCAGAATGGTCCTCTCTTCCTTCTCTCCAAATCTTCAAAGACGCTACAGCTGCTGTCCTACATCCACATGTCACTATTCAAATCTTCCCAGTGACATTTACCACACAAAGTGAATTTAATTCTAAATCTGCTTGATCCATGAAATTCCAGAAAATACACATACTTAACTACAGGGTTGTGAGTTCATTAGATCTGTCATAAATCTCCTTTCCAAAAGCTAATGAACAACATACTCACAGAAGAAAAGACCATTTCTTTCCATAATTCCTCAGACTAAAGAAAAAATTATCCATATCTAGAATTAGTTTACCAGCCCAAATCTGAGAGTTCAATTTTTTAAAAAAATAATTTTAACTCTAGAAAATACAACCAAACTAGCTCACAAAATAAGTGTAACTCTGGAGTACACTGAAGTCTTCCATCCACATTATAATGCAGCAAATACAGGTGAGAAACCCATGGTGGCATGTGTCTTATCACCAACAGCAATGAAGACGCAGAGGAAGGAGGATAAAGAGTTCAAGACCAGGGCTGGGTAACTGTGCTTGCCAGCATGTACAAGACCAGGATTCAATTCCAAATACCTAAGACCAACCACATAAACCAGGTACAGAGGAGTATGACTTTAATCCCAGCACTCAGGAGGTAGAGACTGGAGGATCAGAAGTTCAAGGGTTTACCCTCTATTACATGGTGAGTTGCAGGCCAGCATGGAATACAAAAGACCCTACTTTAATTAAAAGGAGTGTAGAATAGGAGTTCAGTGGTAGAAGTGCATGCCTAGGCAGTTCTGGGCTCTAACACCACCACCCCTTCCCGCCAGCCCCCCTAAAAGGCCCAGAATCAACTGTTGGAGACACAATGCCAATTCTCCTCCCAGTAGACCATTTTAGCCACAAAGAGTGGCATGGCTAAGCGAACAAAATGCCTTGGGCATATGCCATTAGTTTCTTCTTCAGAATTAGGGAATTCTCTGAATCATTTGTTCAAAGAGACTTTGCAAAAGCAACAAGAACAAATTAACTATTCATCTTAGAAATGAATTCACATCAGGACAGTTTCTACATTAACAGTTAATAAAATATGCAGTCTGCCAACTCGCTCCCTAACTCAAGGTTATATAAAAAGAAGGAAAGGAGGGAGGGGGGAGAAAGGGAGGAGAGAAGGAAGGAAGGAAGGAAGGATGGACGGACGGATAAACCTATACTATCCATTGATAGTCACAGGACTTATTTCCACTGTCATTCAATACATCATCATCTCCATTTACTAAATTCATTTCTATGTACACAGAGACAATTCTGAAGGCATTGCTGTAAGAAAAAGCTATTGCCTGCTTTAGAGAAGAAAAATTAAAACACAGCAATCATATTCTTTTCAATGACTTTACTAGACAACTACTCCTAAGTGCTCCCATTTTTGTCCCTCATTTTAAAAAAGTCTTCGCAGAATTAGTAATTCAATTCTACCACAAAATACAGTTGTAGGAATGAAAAGGCATGTTTACAACAGTTTAAATTTGCTCCAGTCAAAGCTTATTTACATACTACAAATGCAAGTACCAATTATGCAACGGCCACAGCAGTGCTGACTGTGGCTTCAGGTCACAGTGTGAATTATAGAAAAAAATCTAGGATCAAAGGCTGAATTAAGCCAGACTAAAAGAATAATAATAAAGTTTAAAAAAGAAATTTTACCTCTTTCCCTCCTTTCAAAGGCTAAGATAGCTTCTCTTCCACTTCCACTGTCTAGCATGCATGAGACCTTGAGGTCACTTCCCAATTCCACCAAAAAAGAAGTAAAAACCAGAGGGAGAAGAGACTGGCAGAGTATGTGTCAAATAACCACCTTCTAAATAACAAAAAACAGCCTATTAGTTTGCCTTTCACGTCAAAATGGCACTCCATTCAAGAGTAGGTAAGAGAAAAGAAGTGAGGTCATCTAGAAAGAAAACCACACAACAGCTCTTCCACGACACAACCAAAACACTTTCACAGAGTCTTTTAAACATAACTCCCTTTAGTCACGGTTCTAAATTATGTGCTTTAAAGTTGAGATTTAACAAATTAATGTCTATTCCTTTACCAGGAATGTTAGTGGGCTGAAGAGATGGCTCAGCTGTTTTAAGTACAGACTGTTCTTATCAAAGTTCTCAGCATCCACACATCCAGTGGCTCAAAACTGCACATAAATAATTTCAGGCCCACAGGATCCGATGCCCTCTTCTGAATGCCACAGGTACCCATAGTCACACATGCACACAGACACACATACATAATTTAAAGTAAACATTTTCTAAAGAGGCATTATTTATTATTTATTTATTTATTTATAACTATTTATTATTAACTGGCATTATTTCTCTCCCTTTCCTCCCACCCGAGTACATAACTGTTGTGAACACCATGACAACTGAAGTGTTGTAGGCATATTCACCAGAGTTGAAAGCAAAGGCTTAGAGATTTTGCACGCCCGTGCTCATACAGTGTACTCACAATGGCCTATAGGTAGAAGCAACCCTAGTGTATATACACAATGAATGCATTTCTGCCTTAGAAAGAAGTAAATTCTGACACATACAAACAACATAAATGAACCTTAAAGACATCATACAAGGGAATTAAGCCAGTTACAGGAAGACAAATTCTACAAGCTAGAGCATCGAAAGTCATAGAGACAGCTAAAAGAATTGCTATTTGCCAGTGGCTGGGGCATAAAAACAGACATTTGTAGTTTAAAAGGTAGTTTTGGTTCTGCAGGATGAAAACTTACAGTCAGTAGTGACAGTTTTACAACAACATAAAAATAACTAAGGCTACTAAACTCCACCTTAAAAATGGCAAAGATGGGGCTGGAGAGATGGCACTTGCTGTTATTCCTTGGTACCAAAGTTCAGTCCCCAGCACCCACACCAGGCAGCTCGACCACATTACCTCTGGCTCCAGAGGCACTCTTCTAGTCTCCACAGGTCCCTACCCATCACTTATACGCATACACATAAATAACTTTAAAGGTCTTTTTTTAAAAAGGAAAAAATAGTTTAAATAGTAGGTTTTATGCTGTATGTGTTTTGCCACAACTAAATTTCTTCCAACTTTGTAAAATACCAGCCAGAATGCTCCAGTTCGCCAGAAAATAATGCTAGAAGTTCCCAATCACTGTGGACAACGATGCTATTTCGCTTCCAATCACTGTGGACCATGACGCTATTTCGCTTCCCTCATACCCAGGAGATCTGATTCTCTTCCACCGTCCCTGCATTCTGGCTCTTGGAATCCTTGTCCTAACTAATACAATGGACTCTGAATGTCCCTCAGAGGCAAGAGCTTTATTTTCCACAGCTGTCTCTACCCATGATCCTCCCCAAGTGTGCCGTCTTTTCCTTTTGTTCAGAAGGACAAACTAAATTCTCTAACACAACATATAAGATGCTTACACTCACCCCAGTTTGACTTGTTGGCCTAATTCTGTGTCCTAATCAAACTAAATAACTCAAATACACCTCATTGCTCTCTTGGAACACACAAAGTTTTCAGATGTTTGTTCTTTGTTCACACTGCATAGCTTCAAGACCGGTCCTTCTCTTGCCAACTCATGTCTAACAAAATTCTAGTCATGCTATAGATCCAGTACAATCCCTCATCCATTACCAGTGTGCCTCAAAATTCAGACCCTCAAAGCCAGGTCCAGATCACCATTACACCATAACTTCCTATCACTACTGATATATCCAAAACATTTCTAGTGGCCTGGCACATGCTCATTCAGTTCAGACATGTTCTGCAAGGTTATGTAACTTGTACTTAAATTTTCATAAAACTTAATTAGCTCCATTCTAGCCTATTTTTCCTACAAAGCATCTATCTGCTTACAGAAAATATGCAATCTAATGCCATTTAAAAAATTAAGAAACAAAGTTAGAAACAAGTTATTAGATACTTCCTGACTCCCAAAATAAAAACAAAAATGTGGTTACAGAATTGTTTAATAAAAATGGGAACTGCAGTGGCCCATGCTTGCCGCACAGTACAATCTTTTATACCCTCCAATCCACTACACCATTATCTACACTAAATCTTCCCCCAAACTGCAGATGAAACACTTACTAAGCACATACTGTGTGCCCAGCAACCAGCACTGTCTGTAGAGTGGGTGTCGCTTTTTCCACTTTACACCAAGGAAGCTGGAGCTCAAAATCGAGGATTCAGCCCAAGGCCACAGAGGGGCCGAAAAAGAACAAGACATACTCACAATCATAAAAATACATGATAACACAGTGATTTCAGTCATGGTCCCTACACTTACAGAGGCAAAGGAAGCCAGGCACAGTGGCACACAATTTTAATCCCAGTGTTCAGGCAGAGGCAGGCAGAATGTGCTCACAAACACATTCAAAATGAATAAAAATGTCATTTTTACAAGTTTAAGATTTGTGAGTATGAATGTTTTGCCTGAACAACTATATGTGTACCATGTGCATGTCTACAGACAACTTAGCGCTATCTATTGACAGCTGCTGACATGTGAACCCTGTTGTCCTAGCAATTCTGCTTCTGTGAGAAGACATAAACAAGAATGCACAGATATGTGTCTATAAGGCTTCACCATAGCAGTGTCTTTAAGTAGCAGAAAAGGAGAAGGGAGCAATAGAGAACAGAGAAATACAATATAAATATTCAAATAAGATAATTAGTGACCTAAGGAAAAATCTAAGTCCACATAATGAAATATCATGTAGCCATTAAGTTAATTATGCCTCGTAGTTAGTAGTACATAAACCCATGTTCCTGAAATGTCTTATAATCTGTTAGTATGTTTTTCACATATGGTTTACATACAGGTACATGGGTATACATGCAAGCACCCTATACCAATTTTCAAGCTTGGAAATAGAAACAACAAATGATGCTAAATAATGCCATTTATAGATAATGTCATTTATTTCTAAGTGCTACTTTCTGTGTTATATCCAAATCTTGAATTTCTAGATGGACTGCACATTACTAGAGTGATAGAAACCTACCATCTTTCATGAGGCCCTAACTTAAAAGATTATAGGTGGAAAACTACCTATAAAAATAAACCTACTGGCAAAATCAAGGCTTTGCTGGTTACACAAGGCTTTGCCAAAACCATAGCTCACAACAGATAGCCTTTTCACAAAACCATTTCAATTCCTCTTAGACTAAGGCATATACAAGAGTTTGGGCTCTAGAGTCAGATCCTCATTAGTTTACATCCCAACGCTGAGCAAGCTATCTAGCCACTCTGAGCCTCAGACTCCTTATCCATAAAAATATGGTAAGCAGAGACTGCCTCTTGCAGTGCAGAGCACGTGCAGTAAGCTTAAGACATCACTATGTTAACTGTCCACATAGCAATGAAGAATCAAAATCATGCAGCTGCTACTTTAGGGAACTTGCCCCTGGCCATTTCAACAGGCATTCAGCTGAGGGGAAGAATACACATTTTTCTTCCAGTCCTGAGACATCTCACAGAGGAATCATTACTTTTATTTGGATTCATAAAGGAAATGTCTCCATTAAAGAGTATGTGTCCTAGGGAACTAACAGGTAAAGTGTTAAGCTTTTCACTGCCACAGCTTTGGGCAAAGCCACCAAATCATACTTTATCATGGTTGGAGCAGGGAACCGTGGAATTTCACAGGCTAGGATGCTATGCATACAACAGGGGCCATGAAATAGCAGTTGTTTTGGGGGCTTCTGGTGAAAGCTCATAAACCAGCCTGATCTACACAGTGAGTTCCAGGCCAGGAAGGGCTATTTAGTAAGACCCTGTCTCAAAATAAATTAACAAATAAGTAAATTTTAAAAACTGCCAAGTATAGGAGTGCATACTTTAATCATAGCACCTAGGAGACAAGGGTGCTCAAATCTCTGAGTTTAAGACCAACATGGGCTACACAGTCAGTTGCAGGTCAGTTAAGTCTATTCTGGGGGGAAAAAAAAAAATTTTTTTTTTTTTTTTAAACAAAGGACCAAACATGCCTGGTTACAAAGCTCCACCTAGTTATTTTAGGGGTAGAGAGATTGGTTCAAGGGTTAAAAGCACTCACTGCTCTTGCAGAGGCCCAGGGTTCAGTCCTCTGCACCTACATAGTGGCTTACAATCATCTGTAACTCCAGTCCCAGTCAATCAGATGCCTTCTTCCGACTTCTGTGGCCACTAGGCATTTATACATTCATGGAGTGTGCATATATACATGCAGGCGAAACACTCATGTGCACAAAATAAAATTTTTAAAAATGTTCAAATAAAATAAAAAATAATAAAACTTGGGCTGACAAGGAGGTTCAGTAGGTAAAAGTGACTGCCACCAAACCTGACAACCTGAGTTTGTTACAGAGTACCTAGGAAAGAAAGAACTGACTCTCTCAAGTTGTCTTGACCTTGTTAGATAATAGACTTGTTAGACAGACAGACAGATGGATAGTTAGACAGAAGATAAAATAAAAAATAAAAATAATTATTAAGAATTAGGGCTAGCCATATTGTTCAGCAGGTTGAGGTGTTTACCTCTAAACCTTAATCCCTGGGGCCCAGATGTAGAGAAATCAGACTCCAACAAATTTTCCGCTGACAGCCATACACACACTGTGGCACACATATATGCATGTGCGCCCACACATCACACAAAGAAAATAAAACATAAACTTAAAAATTAGTAACTGACAGACAACTTGTTTGAGGTGAGATCTCAAACTCCATCACCTATCTTGATCAACTGGCATATAGGTGGTGGGCAGGAGGCTCTCCCATCTGCCTATAGAGTCAATCACTAAGATTACAGATACCTAGAACTACATACTGGTCTATAAAATGTGTTCCAGGAATCTGACCTCAAAAGAAATCTGCACAGCATGCACTTTTACCTGTTGAGGTATCTTCCTGGCCCTGGAGCCACACTTACCTGGCACCATGAAGAACAGATCCATATTCAAAATAAAATTTTAATTAAATATACATGACAAGCTCTCAGATCTTTCTTCTTTCTGCAGTCAGGTACTAAAGTTTCCCTGGCAAGATTATCTAGACAAAGATTCAGGGTCCTCTTAAAAGCTGAGGCTATAAACAATGATGAACAGGATGTTCTGCCTTAGAAAACCAATTTACTGCACTATATGAGAAAAAGGAGATGCCTTAAAGTAGAATAATAATAACAGTTAAAGTTATCTATTCCCAACAAGGTAGGAAGTCACCAAAATTTAAACTAATCATCAACAGTATGAATTATCCTTTGTACATTTCTTGTCTAAGAACCTAAGTTCTATATTTTCCTCTGGCTACCTCTTTAGGACTAAAACAAAAAGTCAGTCACAAATGTGTGATGGCGCACTTGCAAAAAGAGAATCATGTGCCTAGAAGTAGATTTCAGAGGCAATTTCTCTTTGAAACATGTTTTCCTATTACAAGATAAGATCCTGATATACCATGGCAGCTGCAGTAGTAAAATGGATGGATGGAAGGCACTATCTTTTTGTATTTATTTCACCAAAATAAACTTTACCTTGTGTTTGTCATAAGTCTACCATATTCGTCTACTCCAGATGACCATGACTATAAAGCAGAACTCTGACATCTAACAGTGCTCCATGTGAACACACAGCATCAAGCCCTCAAACAGAACCTCTTAGCCATGAGCAAACATACAGTTAAGTGCTACAAACAAAATTAGAAGACACAAGTAAACACCTTGAACAAGAACCTACTACAAAACTTAGCAAAATGTTCTTTACTCCTAAGCATAGCTGGTTTCCTCATGAACATAGAACTCCTAAGAAACTATGTCCTTCAAAAGACAGGTGAATGACATAGATTCTCCAGAGAATCAAAGGGAAATGTTATCCTGTGTCTCACTTGGCAACTAAGGAAATACAATCTGATATAGTCAGTCTTATACAGAAAAACAATAAGTTTTTTTCACTAATAAAACCTGAGTCATTGACAAATACAATTTCACAACTGGGTGTGGTGGCTCACACCTAAAAACCAATTCAGTACTCTTAAAGCTGAAGAGGACTACATGGAGGCAGACTAAGCTATGTAAACGAGCTCCAGGCAAGCTACAAAGTGAAAGCTTGTCTCAAAAATCATTAACTTAAATCAAATAAGTAATTTCACAGAACAAAGTAACAGAACAGTAACAAAGTAACAAAGAGCAGAAACTTTTGCTGTGGCCAGGTCAAGTCACACTGCTAATGTGAAAGGAACACAGCCCAACTGAGAAGAATGTCTCCTTTCACTGTACAACCTGGCCCATTTTACTGGTGTGGGAGGAGAGAATCAAGAGCAAAGTAGTAGTAGGGAACTAGAAGTGAGGAAACTCGAAAAAGTGATCCCTCCCCAAATTAGCATGTATTAGCATTTATTCTAATTTTCCAGAGTCTGCTCCAATCACAACCTACTCTTCAAAATGCTCACAGGAATGAGTTAGGACAATCCTCACATACAGGACTATACATAAAGAAAAAGATGAGTTGAAAGTGAATTATCCATGTCTTTTCCCAAGCATTCCACCCAACGTTTTTTTCCCCAGTCCATATAATTCCACTCTTGCATCAACCCAAAGTTATACACCCCCATAGTAATGTTGGACCAAAAGCTAGGGGAGCAAGGGAAGCTATCTCCACCTGTATTTTTCTCCTTTATCCCCCAACATTTCAGTACTGCTAAAATGAACCTTAAAAACTGGTTTTCCAACTTCTAGTACATAAGTTAAACATGAACTAATTAAATGTTTGTAAAACACTTTGAAGATGTGAACAAGCGTGTGAACGTTAATTACTGGCTCCTATCCACAACGGTCACTGCATATGAGAAAAAAAACCACTGGCAAGCTCTTGCTACTTTCCAGGCACAAACATGAAAGCCTAGCATGTTTTTAAGAATTCCAGGAAAACTTTTAAGAGCAGACCACAGCGATTTCTTATAACAAGAACAAGTTGGAATTTTAAGCTGACTACTTTGAATATAATTATATCAGGGTAAAAAAAAAAAAAAAAAAAAAGTTGGCTTACAGCATATACAATAAAACTAGAATAAATCAAAAATCCTAGATAAAAGTCAAAGTTTATTTACTCAGGAGAAGAAAACAAATCTTTGAATGGGGGGTGGGGGTTGTATCTACCTTATAGACTATAATCAAGAGGATCACAAATTAAGGAAATGAATAAGAGACATACAAGTTCTTTCTTCCCTTTACTGACCCGTTTAGAAAACACTGGGAAATGTCCTTTAAAGATGGCTCCAGACTGACCTATACTCTAAGCATATATGCAGAACCATTTTGGAAGGAAGGCCTAGACAAGCTTTGGCCATTCCTATCCACTGACCTATGCATTCCTTTAATCCTCAAGGAGAGAAAGTGCCATAGCCAGGCCCAAAGCTTCATGTGACCAAATAAACATTTACACTCATGTGACCAAATAAACATTTACACTATTTCTCAACTCTTGTGGCTAGAATGTTCTCCTAAGTCCCTCAAAGAGGAGAGTTTCTCTGTATTCTGAATCTAGATGTTCTGTTGAAAGGACCTAAGAAGAATTTTTAAAAGCTTCAGTTTGCCAGAAGTAGCAAATCACTTCCATGCAGGCACTGCATGGCAATAATCCACTCAGAAAACCTACTCTAGACAAGACTGAATGGCTAGAGCAAGGAGATGTGCTTATATATGCACAACCCCCCAAGCCATTCTGAGGTTTTCTAAGTGATCCATAGGTAATGGAAAATGTCAGATCTACAAAAAGTCTCTCATATGTCCACCACCTTTAGCACGGTCATCAGCTGGAACAAAGAATACTTCTGAAAACCAAAGTTAAGGTTAATATATTTCAGATTCTAAAACAACCCAAAAGCTCATCTCAAGTTTCCATTAATTTTATAATATAAAACAGTACATAAGTTCTAGTCTTTTTACAATTCAAACTTTTCTCAACTGTGGAATCCTCTAAAATAAAATATAAGTTATATACGCTCTTATTCCAAAGGGGAAGAACCAGGGCACATTTACAACCATGCTTAACACCACCAAATCCAACGGTGTAACTAGCTCAGTGTCTAACACACAGGACCCTGATCCGGGCTCCAGAGGCTCAGGCAGCTCTGCTTCTTGGGTTCTGCCATCGGAAACAAGTTTGTCTCAGAAGCTCAGACCAGCTCCACTCCATGTCTGTCACCTTCCTTGGGGGTCTTCACTCTAGCTGTGGCTGCATCTTCACCAATAGCCTCTCTAGGCCTCTTCCCGAACTCTGATTCTGCTACATGGTGCATGGCCTTCTAAATACTGCAGCTTACATGCTGCTAAAACCAGCCCTACTTGGGAAACTCTTACATATTACCAAGCTTGAGAGTAGGCTCAGCCACTCTGGATCACAGGGTCCTAATACTTCAGAGATGATTTCACCTCTTCTAGTTTGTGTCAAGTTGATAAACTAAACACACACACACACACACACACACACACACACTGTGGCTTGAGATAGGGCTCATGCGGTCCAGACTGGCCTTGAGATGACGTCAAATTCATGATCTTCTTGCCTCCACACCCATCCCACTTCAAGTACAGAGATTATAGGTATTCACCACCATGTTCCAAGTTATCAGTTACTAGGGATCGAACCTAGGTTTTTGTACATCCTAGACACACAACAATTGCCCTACATTCCTAGTCCTTAATGATCTTAAAAGGGATCATCATCAACAACAACAAAACAAACAAGCAAACAAACAAAACTCAAAGCCTTGTGCTGGCGCAAGTATACATGGAGGGCAGGTGGAGTGGGCAGTCTTCCTCTTATTGCTCTCCACCTGCTTCTTTAGGCGGAGTCACTTGGGGAACCTGGAACTCAGAGGCGAGCTAGACTAGCTGGCTAGGAAGCCTTGGGGATCCTCCACCTTCCAGCCTTCGGATAACAGACACATCGTGTCACACCTGGTACTCAAGCTTACCACATGAAGCACTTTACCAAGAAGCCCAATAACTTACCCAGCCCTCAATAACTTTTTTTTCAAATGAATGCTAGTTGAAATAAAATATATGTTGAAAGATATAGTACTGCTTAAATTAGATGTGAATAACTGTATTTTGCTAGTTATTATCAAGGTCAAACCAACTACCTGTGTGGAAATCTGAGTGTTAACCAACCACTCTAAGCTGCAACTAGAGCTCCAAAGCAGCCAGAGACAAGATGGGTGTGGTTTTGTCCCATGAAAACCTTATTTATGAAAACAGGCAGCAGGCCAGCTAAGAGGACACCACAGTGCCATAGTACCCTAGGAGCTGCCTATGGTAAAGTGGGCAAGAGATTAGCATTGAAGAAACTGGCCAAAAAGGTGGCAGGCATATCTTGAAATGGTAGTAATTTTCTGTTTTGACTCTGCTGAGTTATAGGCAAGGATACTTTGTCATATACTCACTAAACTCTGTCCTTAAAATGGGTGTGCTTTATTGCATTCTATATTAACCTCAACAAACCTGATTTGCTTTAAAATGTACTTGATATTTTCCTATGACGATCTCAATGATATGGAAAAGTCTGACCCCTGTGTCATGATGATAATCCTAGTAATCGATCAATACTGATGGCATCAAGGCCTACAAGCTAGCTCCGTGGCCATTGTCAAGAGGCTTTAGGAACCTTTTCTTATCCTAAAAATCTCCATTCTCAAGATGTCTTGTTTGCTTGCTCTCCCCCTGAGGGGGTGAAAGTAAAATAAAGTGCATCTTGCACAGAAAACTACGTAAACAAATCTTAACTTTTAAGTATGAAAATGAGGATAAACAACAGCAGCTACACTGGCCTCCTCTATAGTCTGATTCGAACATTCTGACATTCTTTGTTCACTGTTTATCATGGTCTCACCTGACATCAAGCCCTGACAGCCCAGGTCAGTTGCTGAATAGACAGTAATTTGCATCTAACAACAAGCATGCTGAACCAAAAGCTAGTTTAACCAATATTCCCTGATAAACATTTAGTAAAAGAAAATGTGAGAAGAACCAGATAGAAAATGAAAACAGGTGAGCTTTCCCAGGCAAGAAGGGGACATCTTATAATATTTTAGCTGGCTTCCCTGGAGGAATAACAGGAAAGTTAGTGGCAAGTTTCCCTTTGGAGCTGGGATTTACATTTTATCCATACCAGGAGCCAATCATTGAAACTGCAGCACCACACAGCATGGTGCTTTCTGGCATGTGTTTCTCACAACAGTATCATTTAGCTGACAGGATAATAGTGGGGGGCTGGGGGTTGTAATAAGCAAGGATACTAAGTCTGAGAAAGATAAAATGGCTTGCTCAAGATCAGACTGCAGGTAAGGGGCAGTGTGTGGATGCCGCTGTCTGCATACTATGTGCTTCTAGTAGAGATCAGCATGAGAGAACCATTCTTCGGTTCTGCAAAACTCAATCTTTAACTCTAGGGGTTTTCCGTGTGTTGGCATCTCAGGTTAAAGAGACCAAAAGTGTGCCACAGTATTTATCTCTTAACCTTTCAAGAATAATTCATTATTTTGGGTGGTGGGGAGTAACTCTATGATCAGGAGTAGGCTTATGCTCAGAAAATAAGAATTCTTACAAGAAGCCTACACTGTGACATAGAGCAAATACCTCACCCCTTTCTTTCACTAACCATCCACACCATGTAAATGTGCCATGATACAGTTCTGAAGGGAGAAAAAAAGCCATTACCCAGTTCAGACAAGCACAGTATTCAGTACTGGATCTGCAAAGACTGAGGAAAAAATTGATCTCGTTACAATGGCCCTATCAACACAAAGGTGGACTAGAAAACGGTAAATTTGTGGACATATGCATGAAATAAACGTCTTCTTACAAACAGCTTTCTTCTCTCTTCCCAAAAACAGTAAGCTAGGCAGGCCACAACACACAGGGACGATCGCTTCCATGTGGATATTCATCCTTATCAGTATTAACTGTAGCTCTGGACGAACTTTAAGAGAAGCAAGCATCAAAGAGCTTGCCCGGGTGGCTTGGTCAGGGATGTTTATACCTACAGTCTTTAGGTTTGATCAGGTAAACAGTTCTAAGACTTATCTACTCTGTTTGGCACTTTAAACATTATGAACTGAGTTGGTACAACTGACTTTAACCACTGCTTCTTTCTGTAAGTCGTGGCACTTGAAAAAGCAGGTGAGTGGTGTGATTAAGTCTCTAAACTATGTATTCTGCTAATACTCCATCCCGTTCAATCTTGAGCAAACCTGAGATATGTCATTAGGCCATACATATTATTCTCAAGACCGAAGTAAAACAAAGGAAAAGTTAAACTGACTATAACTTAGATACTATGGTGGTCTGAATGAGAATGCCCCCATAGGTTCATATATTTGAGTGCTTGCTCATCAGGCAGTGGCACTATTTGAAAGGTTAGGGGGTGTGGCCTTATTAGGCAATGAGGCTATATGACCGGTCAGGGGGTGTGGCTTTGTTATGGAAAGGTATGGTCTTATTGGAGGAATTATGTCACTAGGGGTAGGCTCTGGGGTTTTAGAAGCACAAGCCAGACCTAGAAGCGCGCGCGCGCGCGCGCTCTCTCTCTCTCTCTCCCCCCCCCCCCTGAGGATCCAGATGTAGAACTCTCAGCAATCTCTCCAGCACCATTTCTGCCTGCACACTGCCATGCTCCCTTCCATGACGACAATGGACTCTAAGCCAGCCCCAATTAAATGCTTTCCTTTATAAAGGCTGTCATGGTCATGGTGTCTCTTCACATCAAGGGAACACTGACTAAGACAGACATACTCTTGCTAGTACCGAAAACAATCTCTCTCTTGTCATTTCTCACACTATACAGCTGTACAGATTTCATTCCTACCAAGCCACCTGGAATCCCACTCAAAAGAAGGCTGACGGGTGATGAAACATTATAGTTTCTCTCATCCTGTTCAGATGACATCTTTTACATTTATTTGTGTCTTTAGGGTGGGGGTTAAATTAAGTGTCACAGTGTGAATGTGGTAGTCAGAGAACAACTTTCAAGAGCTGGTTCTCTCCCTATACTATGTGGGGGTGTGGGACATGAACTTGGGTCATCAGGCTTGTTGGCAAGTGCCTTTCCTCACAGAACCATCTTCTGTCCAGAAACATCACTTTAAAAACACTTTTTTTAAACCACATAAAACCATATCAAAATTATTATTTTAACTACCAGGAAGCAGAACACTGGGCAGTGTACTAAGTCTCTTAGACCATTTCGTGTGTTCCTAAGAACATGTAACATCACCACCTTAAAGGAAAGAAACAAGCTCTGGAGTTAAGTGCAATGCTCAAGGCTTCAAACCCATCAAAGGAAAGGCGAGGACCTGAACTCAAATCTACATAACTTCAAACAGTATATTCTTCTAAACTATGCTCCCTCCCAACTTCACAGTAAAGGAATGGAAAGAGCCAGGAACAAATGTGTTCAGCAGTTTAAGAGTCTCTGCAAGGGAGAGTGTGAGGGATGGATTTCAAAACTGCAATTTTTTTTTTTTTTTGAAATCCAACGTACTCTTTAAACTCCAGTTATTTTCAAGAACAAATCAGCAAATTAAAGAGTTTTTAAAGCTGTCGAAAGTGATACACACATGTTATCTAGCCCTAAGGAAACCGAGGCAAGGAAACCTTGAGCTCAAAGCCAACATACACAAGGCAAACCCTCACACTCACACACACATGCACACACACACATACATGCATGCACACACACGGGGGAAGGAGGAGGCAGCTAGGATCTTAATTCCAGCATTCAGGAGACAGGTAGATCTCTGTGAGTTTAAGACCAGTCTGAGCTACATAGTGAAACCCTATCTCAAGAGAGAACACTTAACAAAGTCTCCTAAAGTAAACTAAATTTCACCACAGATGTTCCAGCTAATTATCATTTTGTACAAGGCCCCAGAATTAACGGGTCTCTCCTGCGTACGCTATCAGTAGTCAGTAAAAATCGCTTCACCCAAAT
Source organism: Rhynchomys soricoides (assembly GCA_019843965.1). Taxonomy (NCBI): domain Eukaryota; kingdom Metazoa; phylum Chordata; class Mammalia; order Rodentia; family Muridae; genus Rhynchomys; species Rhynchomys soricoides. Next base: position 13,186,545 of record JADRCH010000016.1, on the reverse strand, counting down.
CAAACAAAAGCTAAACACCAACTGTGTGGTGTTTCTAGAAAAAAACAGAACGTGGCAAAATACTGCCCATCACAGTCTTTAAGGAGTAAAAAGACTAGAAAAGACCATTTATAATTCTAAGAATAAAATAATTCCTAGAACGAAAGTATGTGTAACATGTAATCGCAGTCCAGAGAAGGAAAGCAACTGGTGTCTTGGTCACCTGATTTTGCAGGCAGTATTTGTTTATATTATGTAACTACCCAATAACTTCCAATTCGGTCCACCTCCTTCGCTCACCACACCCACCCTGGAAAGGAAAATTAAGCACAAAGATTGTGAGTCCCAAATCCCTGTGCCTTCAGAATATTTTCCCTTGGTTTCATCAGGTGAACAAAGCTGGATTTCATGTAAAGAAAAGGCAAAAACAAAACAGAAAGCCCAAACACCACTTCTTCATGTTATTCACACAGAAAACAAAGCAAAATGCCGTGTGCAGTAGCCTTCAAAGAAAAATTTAAGTTTAATAGATGTCAAAGAAATACAACTGCAATTAACATGAAGTGACGGGGCCATTGTGTTTCTGTATGAATGATACTTAAGCTGTTCCTCTCTCGGAACTAAAACTGAATTACTATCACAGCGCAAGTCCAGTCAACGAAATGCAGTGGAATGACTCCACCAAAAACTTGAGAAGGCAAGTACTTAAAGCAGTTTCTAAGTCGCCAAGAGATGAAGGTGTACAAAGTGACACTGGTTTATCTCAGAGCCATCTCGACTGATAGGACCTTTACAGACAATTGAATGCCCTTTCACGAACAGGAGCGCTTCTCCTGACCCGGGCAATCCAAAGGTTAGGGGAGAAAAAATGAGTTAATTGACTTCTGGAAATCCATCAGATGCGGCATCATGAGGGTAGTAACAAACAAACAAAAAAAGGCACATCACTTTTGTAAATCTGCCCAAGGCAACGTACTCTCAAAATAATTTCATTATGAAGTAGAAAAGCAAAGACTGACACACTAAAAGATTGCTCAATCCATTTTCATTGTGAACTCCTGAGTTCACAGGGTCTAGAAACTTAAAGTGACCCAATATTTCAGCGGAAAGACAAACACTTTCTTAGCAAGAAATAAACTGAGGGTACGTCTCGCACCCCAGGTGTCAGCGAGCCTATTTACGAAAAACAGCGATTCGCTAGTTCTCAAAGTGCTTGCACTAGGGCTCGGTGGCAGAGGAGCCGAAAGCGCCACGGTTCCCAGGGCGCCGACCGCGCTCCCGGTTCCCCGGGGAGAAAGCGTGGAAAAGCCCCCAAAGGTGGCCGGGGAGCGCAGTGTTTACCCTGCTAGACTGCCCCGGGGAGCTGCTCGTTCCCGTGGCCGCACACTCTGTCCGAGCTGCGCGCCCCACCGAGCAGCCGTCCCTCAGAGAGCCGCAGCAGGCGCCACAGAAGCGGGCAGCAGGGAAACGTGGGTCCGAGGAGGCCGGGATCGGCGGCCGTGCCGCCCACCCCTGGTTGCCGATGCTAAGAAGGGTCCGCCACCCGCGTCGCGCCCGCGCGCCCCCGCCTCCCGCAGCTCGCGCGCGCGGCCGAGGGCAGCCGAGGGGGAGGGGCGGCTGCGCGCGCGCCCCCTCCTCAGACGCCCAAACTTCCCTCAACTCCCTCAACTAAGTTGCGCTCTCACCGTGCGGCTCCCCGGGCTCCCCCGCGGGCCGAGCCGGAGCAACTCCGCGCCTTGGCCGCGGAGAAGGACAATAGGCAGCCGCTCCCTCGGCGGCGGCGGTGACGGCTGGAGCAAGGAGCAAGCACGGCGGTCCCGACCGAGCCCAAGCGCTTAGCAGCAGCAGCTCCGGCTCCGCGACCGCCCTGCACACAGCCCTGCCCACCCGCGCATGCGCCGCCTGCAGACCGGGGGTGGGCGGGGCAACAAGCCAAACCTAAAAGTTTCAATTGGACAACTAGACTGCCCATCACGTCCTGTGAGACCAATAGGAAGACTTCTTGGCAGTTGGCTCCAGTTGCTAAGGAACGATGAGGTTGACCGCCACTGCTGCCAGGCGGCAAAGTGATCAAAGTCGGGTGGCTGGCAGCAGCTGCTGGGGAAATGCCCACCCACCTTCTCCTATCCGCCCCATCTCCGGAAGCCACCCTTCCTCTGTGCGCCTGGTGCTTACCTAAGTCGGAGCACTTAACACATGTTGACTCTAAGACTCAATGGAGTCCAAGGTGGAACGACACGAAGTACTCAAGTGTGTTGGATGGGTGATTGGTCTGTTGTCGCGATGTATCCTGTGACTTTGAGCTATTCGATCACCACAAAATTATTGCCTTTGAGTTGCCATAGTCTTCAGAAATCATCTAGTGGCTTCGGAGAAACAAAGTATGGACATGTGCCAACGGTGACCCAAGAGAATACATTAATTGGTACAAGAAGAAACTTCTTTTTGATAGTTACATATTGTAAAGTGTTAGTAAGGGAAAACATTCCTATCGTGCCAAGCTATTTTGACATGTTATTTCTTCGGTCAATAGAAAGTTGAAAGAAAGAAAAAAAAAGGCTGGGGTTATGAATATTAAGCAAGAGAAATGTGAAGTTTTCTGTGCAGCTCAATATTGATTTATAGTGGTTGAAGTAAGAAAGGTGGTTTCCTAGGAGGAGAAGGGTATTGACTGGGAAGGAACCGAATGGAATCCCTGCAGTACTGGCTTTGCATTTTTATTTAGGTGATAAAAACATATAAATATGAAAATTTCATGTGGCTGCACCCCTAAGATAAACACCCCATTGGAGGATAGGGCTTAAAAGGAGCTATTGACAATTGATTGCCGCTAGAAAAGGGAGCGTCAGTTTCCTTTAAGTATTGGACCCCGTCTGGTCAACCATGCCCCAGGAGATGACCCAGCACCCACACATATATGGACAGTACACGTTGAGCAGAGTGGATTCTAAGTTTTTTAAAGAACAAACGGCGAATAAGAAGTTGAGAGGGATGGGGTGGGTGAATGTGACCAAAATTATTATATGAATGAATAAAATGTTCAAAGAATTATATGAAAAGATTAATTTCTTATAATTCCAAAGTCAGTTTTTTAAAATAGTAATACAAGATATGGACCTGCCCAAAACTGCAAGAATGAAACATTTGGGAAGTTTTAATCCAGGCAAGGTCATTACCATCACCCACATATCTAACAAAGTATTATGGGTGCCTGATGATTGTACCAGGCATTTCTGTTAAGTGTCACTTTCCGTTTTAAAATTTTTTTAATTGAAAAACGTTTCATAGAATATGTTTTGATCATGTTTCCCCACCCTCCAGTTCCTCTCAGATCCTCTCCTCTTCCTACTCAGCCAACTTCATTTTTTTTCCTTTTTTCACAAAATAAAAAAGTAAGAAACACAAAAATGGAAATCAAACAATCAAATCCAGAATCAAGTCCAAAAAAGAAAATCAAAAAGCCAAAACAAAGCAAAATGAAACAGAAAGTCCACGAAGATACCACTGATTTCATTTTGTGTTGGCCAATAACTCCTGAGCATGAGGCCCACCCTGAAGTGTGATTGGTAAGCCCAGTGAGACTGCATTCGAGAAAACTGATTGTCCCTTTGCCAGGGCATATTGGTTGCATCTATCTTCTTACTTAGGGGGTGGGAGTCCATGACCACTTCCTCCCTCTCGATGCTGGGGCTCCTGACCTGAACCTTTGCAAATCTTGTGTGGGCCAACACTGTCTGCATGAGTTCATATGCATATCAGTCATATTGGGTCTGGGAGTCACTGCTTCCTTGTAACCATCCATCTTACAATTTTTCTGCCTCCTCTCCCTCATTCCTCCCTGAGCCTTGAGGGGAGGAGTTTGGTTAAAACATCCCATCTAGGACTAATGTTCCAATGTCTGTCAAACTCTATACATTGTGCACTTGTTGGTCTCTGTGCTAATCCCCATCTACTACAAGAAGCTTCTCTAATGTGGATTGAGCAAGGCACTTATCTGAGTATAGCCATATGACATTAGGAGTCATTATATTGCTAAGCTCCTTTAGCAGAATAATAAAATAGGTTTTCCCCCAGACTCATGACCTATCTAGTTTCAAGTTCTTAACCACTTTAGCAGTGTAGGTTTGGGTTCCATTTCATGGGATCACAAAGTGGTTGGTTGCTCCCATAACATTTGTGCCACTGATAAACTAATATGTCATGTCATCAGGTCATTATTCCAAGTCACTGGTTTTGTTGCTGGATAACATTAATGATTAGTTTTCTACTCTGCTATCTTGCAGTAGCCTGCCAGCTAATCAGTAAAGGTGAAGCTTCTAGTTAGGCACCAGCTCAACTCTTCCATGTTTGATGATACAAGTAGATGTTATCTTCAGCAATAGATAGGGTCTTACCATCAGGTTATGAAGAGTAATCAGTAGTATTGAAATAGCCTGTGATAGACTTGAAGGTTTCTATAGGGCCCCTTTGGCCAACAACGCAACAAGATATCACCCATTCCTGGCACTGTAGGTTTTATGGGGTGGTATATGATGTCTAGTTGTCTCCCCTATTACTTAGTTATTCCTTTTAGATTTTTCCATATGTTTATGTATTTAGGAAGTATCTACAGTAGGTTTCCACGCTGACTTTTCAAACGTCCCTTAGTAGTGCGTTTCCCTCACCATCATCCCTCTCTTACCCTTCTCTCCTATTCTCATCTCAATTTGATGCTCCTGGTTTTTCCATTGTCTCTCCATAACAATAGATTCTATTGTCCCTGTATATAAGACAAAACTTAGAATATTTGTCTGTGGGAATCTATTTTACTGCACTCAGGATGATTTTTTTTTCTAGCTCTATCCATTTACCTGTGAATTCCATGATTGTTTGTAATAGATGAATAATGTTCCATTGTGTAAATATATCACATTTTCATTATCCATTCATCAGTTGGTGGACATCTAGGCTGTTTCCAGTTTCTAGCTATTATGAAGAGAGCAGCAGTGAACATGGGTGAATAAGTATCTCTATAGTGGGATGTATAATCCTTTGAGTATATATTCAAGAATGATTTAGGAGGATCTTGAGGTAGATTGATTTCCAGCTTCCTGAGAAACCACCACACGGATTTCCATAGTAGCTAGACAAGTTTGCACTCCCACCAGCAGTAAGTGTTCCCCTTTCCCTACATCATGTGCATTCTTTTATTGATCTTGGCCTTTCTGACTGCTGTAAAATGAAATCTCAAAGTACTTTTAATTTGCATTTCCCTGATGGCTAAGGATATTGAACATGTCTTTAAGGGGTTCTCAACCATTGTGTTTCATCTTTTGAGAGCTCTGTGCTTAGTTCTGTACCCCACTTTTGGTTTGGATTATTTGTTTTGTTTTTTTGTTTTGTTTTGGTTTGGTTTTGGTTTTTGGAGACAGGGTTTCTCTGTGTATCCCTGGCTGTCCTGGAACTCACTCTGTAGACCAGGCTGGCCTCGAACTCAGAAATCCACCTGCCTCTGCCTCCCAAGTGCTGGGTTATTTGTTTTCTTGATGTTCATTTTTTTCTTCATATATTTTAGACACTAACCCTCTATCAGATGTATAATTGACAAAGATCTTTTCCCATTCTGTAGACTGCTGCTTTGCTAAAAGTATGGCAAATATATGGTCCTTGACCATACAGAAGTTTTTCAGCTTCATGAGGTCCCACGTATTAATAATTGTTCTTACTGCCTGTGCTTTTAGTGTCCCATTCACAAACTACTCCTCTGTGCCAATAGTTCGAGACTATTGTCCTACTTTCTCTTTTATCAGATTCGGGATATCTGATCTTATGTTGATGTCCTTGATCCATTTGGAGCTTTCTTCAAAGTGATATTTAGGGATCTATATTCATTCTTCTACATCCAGTTTGACTAGCACTGTTTATGAAAAAATGTTGTCTTTTCTCTGGTGAGGTACTATACATTCAACAAAATCTCAATTAAAATTCTAACAATTCTTCACAGAAACTGAAAATAAAAATATACAACTTCGTATGGAAACATAAAACCTCGGAATATCCAAAACAATTTTTAATTTTTTTTTATTAAGAATTGCTATTGGTAGGATAGCCATTTTCACAATACTAATCCTACGGATCCATGAGCATGAGAGATGGTTCAATCTTCTGGTGTCCTCTTCAATTTCTTCCTTCAATGCCTTAAAGTTTTTATTATACAAGTCTGTTGCTTTATTGGGTGCAGTTATCCCAAGATCTTCTCTCTTTGTATTTTAGTTAATTTAGCTAAGGCTTAATCACTCTTACTGATTTTCTCTAAGTTCTAAGAACCAACTCTTTGGTTTTTTGATTTTTTATAATATTTTGTTTGTTTCTAGTTCAGGGATTTAAGGCCTGGGTTTGATTCTTCCTTTTCATCTATTCTTTTGGGGTATTTCTTCTTTCTTCTTCTTTTTCTTCTTCTTTTTCTTCTTCTTTTTCTTCTTCTTTTTCTTCTCCTTCTCCTTCTCCTTCTCCTTCTCCTTCTCCTTCTCCTTCTCCTCCTCCTCCTCCTCCTCCTCCTTCTCCTCCTCCTTCTTCTTTTCTCCTCCTCTTCCTCCTCCTGCTCCTCCTCCTCCTCCTTTTTCTTCTTCTAGAGATTTCAGATGTGCTGCTCAGTTACAAATATGAGAACTCTCCAATTTTTTTTAAGTAGGCATGTGAACTTGCATCTTAAAACTGCCTTTACTGTGTCCCATAGGTTGGGTATATTGTATTTTCATTTTCATTCAATCCAAAAAATATTTGAAGTTTCCAACTCAATTTCTGCTTTGACCCATTTTTCATTCTGTAGTGAGTTGTTCAAGTTCCATGACTTTGCATAATTTCTGCTGTCTCTGTTGTTGTTGATATCCAGCTTTAATCTATGATGGTCAAATAGATGCAAGGCATTATTTCCATTTTTAAATATATTTGTTAAGACCTATAATGTTTCCTGGCATGTCATCAATTTTTGAGAAAATCCCATGAACTCCTGGGGGGGGAGAGTATAATTATTAGTGTTTGGGTGAAATATTCTGTAGCTGTCTGCTAGGTCCATTTGATTTATGACATTCAGTAACTCTAGCATGTCTCTGTTTAGTGTTTGTCTGGATGACCCATATATTGGCAAAGGTAGAGTACTGACGTCATCCAGTATGACTGTGTGAGGGCTAATATCTGGTTTTGTAGTAATGTTTCTGTTATGAATGTGGGTACACTTGTGTTTGATATATAACTGATTAGAATTGCAATGTCATCTTGGTGGATCTTTCCTTGAATGAGTCTATAGTGTCCTTCCCTGTCTCTTCTGTTTAGCTTTGCTTTGGAGACTATTTTATAAGCTATTAAAAGGCTACACCTACTTGGTTCTTAGGTTCATTTTCTTTGAGTACCTTTTTTCATTCTTTTACCCAGAGATATCTATACTGGTGAGTTATGTTTCTTGGATGTGGACAGAGAGCTGGATCCTGTTTTTTAATCCTGTCTGTTAGATTGTGTCTTTTTATTGGGAAATTGAAACCATTGATATTAAGGGTTATTGATTAACAATTTTTATTGATTCCTGGTTTCAGTTTTGTTGGTGGTGGTGGTTTATTTGTTTGCTTGCTTTTTGTTTTGTTTGGTTGGGGGGGGGGAGTTGTTGTTGTTGGTGTGTGTTTTGGTTTCTGGTTTTTGGAGACAGGTTTTCTGAGTGTATCCCTGGCTGTCCTGGGACTCACTTTGCAGAACAGGCTGACTTCAAACTCAGAGACCAGCCTGCCTCCTCCTCTGCCTCCTGTGCTGGGATTAAAGGATTCTTTGTTTTTTGTGTCTTTTTGGGAGTGGTTAACTTCTTCAAGCTGGAACTTTCCTTCTAGTACCTTCTGTAGAGCTGATTTGATAGATATACAGAAACTGCTTTAATTTGGGTTTTGTCAGGAAATATTTTTCTTAATCTATTTTGGTTGATAGTTTTGCTGGGCATAGTTATCTGGTCTATGTCTTAAATTTTGTCATCTGATGTTTTAAATTTTGTAGAACATCTTTCCAAGCCTTTCTGGCTTTCAGAGTCTTCATTGAAAAGCTGGGTGTTATTCTGATGACCTTGCCTCTATATGTGATTTTTGGCTCTTTTCCCTTTCAGCTCTCATTGTTACATATGTTTAGTGTTTTGATTATCATGTATCATGAGTCATTTCTTTTCAGCACTGTCTAGCTCATGTCTTTGTATGCTTCTTGTACCTTGAAAGGCTTGTTCTTTAGATCTGCAAAATTTTCTATTATTTTGTACAAAAATATTTTTTGTGCCTTTGATTTGGGTTTCTTCTTCTTTTATCCCTACCCTTCATAGGTTTGGTCTTTTCATAGTGTCCTAGATTTCCTGTATGGCTTATGCCTAGAGTTTATTTTATTTTATTTTAGATTTTACATTTTCTTTGACTGGGCTATCCATTTCTTCTACCTTGTCTTCAAGACCTGAAGTCCCCTTTTCATGCCTTTTAATCTGTTGGGTTTTTGTTTTGACATCTTAAGATTTGCAATTCAAGTTGGGTTTTCTTTAGTGTTTTTGTTTCTATATTCATGTCTTGAAATGTTTTCAGTATTCTATTCAACTATGTTTTCACAAGTGTTCATTAAGGCATTTACTCATATTCTTTCTAATATCCTTGAACATAGTCACAATTGATATTTTAAAGTTCTTATACTTCAGCTAAACTACATCTCTTGGGGTCTATTACGATACAGCTAAATGGCTTCTGGAGGAGACATATTGTCTTGCTGTTCACATTTATGCTTTTGTTGTCTTGAGTTATGACGGCTGAAGTATTTCTTACTGTCTCGTCTTTGTTGGCTGGGTGTTCCATTCTTTAGCTGCCACTATCTAGTAGGGGTCCTAGGCAAGTGTAGCAGTTGTGGGTCCCTTATAGAGAGCGCATCTGTGTCTGTGGGTCAGTTGGTGGTGACACAAAGGAATGGAGATGGCTTAGAAGGGAAGGCTGGAGTGTTCAGTGCTTTCTACTGAAAGTGCTCCTGGTGTTAGCTGACATTTGCTGCTTTTTGAGTAGACCTGGTTCACACATCTATTTTCTTAGTTCGTCCTTTTGAGGTGATTTTCTTTCAGGTCCTCTCTTTCTCACGACTGTCCACCCTTTCCCACACTCACTCTAGTTTCTCTTTGTCAGTTTTAAAAACTGACATGCTCCTGTAATGTCAGCACTTGGTAGATGAAGGCCCAAAGGAATTCAAAGGCAGCTTCAGCGATGTAACAAAGTCAAAATCAGCCTTGGCCACATGAGGGAAAATAAAAAGGGAAAAGTAGGCCCAAGGAGAGAAGATGATAGTCCTGCTTGTAGTCCCGACTCTGTCACAAAGTATCCCACCACAGGCAGTGGGTCACTCCTCAAGGGACCTTAAATCAAGGTGCCTGACCAGGAAACCATTTGTGTCCTAGTGCTTGGACATCTGCTGATGAATGACTTTCTCTTAGAGCCTGGTTTATCTGCTACAAAGACAGCAGTGACGTTCCTGTGTTACCACTCCAATGGTCATAGATTACCATTCCATGACCCCGCCTGCCTCTCTGGGATGTTTAGAGGGCCCCAGGAGGACCAAGTACCAACAACAGCTCAGCAATGTGTCTATGAATCACCTAGAAGACTTTGTTCAGTGTAGATTATAATACAATAAATCTGAGGTTCTAGGATTCTGCATTTCTGAACAAACTCCTGGCTGTTGTTTTAGAAAATCCACTTTGAGAGGTAAAGGTCTACTCTACATCCTCCAGACAGGTAGGCCCACTTTAGGGATTTTTTTTTTTTTTTTTGGTTTTTCAAGACAGGGTTTCTCTGTATAGCCCTGGCTGTCCTAGATAGCCCTGGCTGTTCTAGAACTCACTCTGTAGACCAGGCTGGCCTTGAACTCAGAAATCTGCCTCTCTCTGCCTCCCAAGTGCTGGGATTTAAGGCATGTGCCACCACTGCCTGGCCACTTTAGGGAATCTTTAATGGTGGTATCTCTCATTGTTCAGATTCACCCCATAAATGTCCTACCTCAGAGAAACTTCCCAGTCACTTGATCTTTCATCCAAGAACAATAAACCATGTATTGATTTACCTGAGAAATGGGTCCTTTACGGGCTTTGTTCTCACATGTAATTTTATCAAGTATCATTCAATTTGAATTTAGTGTACCAATTACTATTATTATCTGTCGTTTCTTGGGATCCAAACTCAGGGATTTTCATGTGTTTAGGAAGTATAACTATGTCCCCAGACCAGTAATTATTTTCATAACCAAGATCTCTGACTTCACTTGGGTCACTACAAGTACACAAGATTTCTGAAGGCAAATAGCTTCTCTACCCAAGCAAATTGTAAATAACTTTCAGCCTGGTGCCACCCTGAAGAAACTCACTGTTTAGAAAGTTTGCCAAGATGATCTCAGAGCACACTAACTTGAACATAGCTCACTTTGGGGTTTGGGGGTTTTGTTTGTTTTATGAAGACTTTTTTTTTAAGTAGCCCAGGCTGGCCTCAGAATTGCTTGAAATGGCCTTCCACTTCTGATCCTCCTGTCTGTGCATCGCTAGTGCTGGAATTCAGGTATATACCACCACAACTCCATAACAGCTCCTTATTTATTTATTTATTTATTTATTTATTTATTTATTTATTTAGTTTTTTTGAGACAGGGTTTCTCTGTGTAGCCCTGGCTGTCCTGGAACTCACTCTGTAGACCAGGCTGGCCTCGAACTCAGAAATCCGCCTGCCTCTGCCTCCCGAGTGCTGGGGTTAAAAGCGTGCGTGCGCCACCACTGCCCGGCAACAGCTCCTTTTTAAAAAAGGTATCTATTCAGTACCTTGATAAACTGGCACACTGAGCAAGCAACTGCTTCGGTGGGGAGAATCTTTCATTTAAATATGTCGCACATGTATTGCTGGCATAGATACCTATAGACACACACCAAATAAATGTGAAAATAAATAACAAGAAGACCCCTTGTTGGAGGCCAGCAAGATGGCTGATCAGCTAGGGCAGTGGTTCTCAAACTGTGGGTTGAGACTGTTTTGGGGTAGAATGACCCCTTCACAAGGGTCACATACCAGATATCCTACATATCAACTATTTGCATTATGATTCATAGCAGTGGCAAAATTAAAGTTACAAAGCAGCAACAAAATAACCTTATGGTTAGGGGCCACTACAACATGAGGAACTGTATTAAAGAGCCACAGCTTTAGAAAAGCTGAGAAGCACGGAGTAAAGGTTCTTGCCACCAAGCATGATGGCCTGGTTTTCCTTCTTGGAACTACTGTGAAAGGAGAGAATTGAATCTGGAAAGTTGCTCTCTGATCACGTGGTACAACTGCCCTGGCATATGCACTTGCATGTGTGCATGCGTGCACAAACATGCACATAGACACATAAATAAATAGATATACTTTAAATATATAGACTGTATATGAATATTGCCTAAAACATGTCATTTTGTTGCAGCTAGGGCTTGCTACCAATGTGCTGTGCTCATCTGAAGCACAGTTGTGCCGAATAGCTAGGAATGTGACCCGGGGCATTTGGAGAGGGCAATGTCATATTACAATATCAAAAAGTTAGCTGGACACCTCTAAAGTTACCCATCTCCAGTGGAAGATATTACTGCCTATGGGAAGCATGATGGGAGATGATTTTCAAAAAGCTGAAAATTGATTGACCATCTCACTGCTTAGGTCTATAACAAGAAGAAATGATTAACATATAAAGTAGTTACCTGAACATGTATGTTTATTGGAGTACTATTTACAGTCATCAAGAAATGGGATAAATTTGGGTGTTCATCAACAGGTGAATACAATTTTAAAAATAAATACAGCATGTGCGTGTGGTGTGCGTGTGGTGTGTGTGTGTGTGCGTGTGTGGTGTGCACGTGTGGTGTGCGTGTGGTGTGTGTGTGTGTGTGTGTGTGTGTGTGTGTGTGAAATCAAGCATAAAAAGAAGAAGTCCTGGGTGGGTGGGTGGGGAATACCCCCATAGTGGCAGGGGGAGGGGGGAGGAAATGGGGAGGTTCCAAAGGGGAGATCTGGAAAGGGGGAAACATTTGAAATGTAAGTAAAGTATGAATAAAAAAAGAAAAAATAAGAATAAGCACATAAATAAAAAAGAAGAAGAAGAAGAAGTCCTAGGAGTGAAGAGATGGCTTAATGGTTAAGGGTGCTTGCTGTTCTATTGGAAGAGTTGGAATTCAGACCCCAGTACACACAGTGGGTATCTCACAAAAACATACAATTCTAGCTCCAAGGGATCCAATACCCTTTTCTGGCCTATCTAGACACCGGTGTGTGCATGCGCTTGCATGCATGTGCGCACACCCCCCAAAAGCGCACGGGCACACACACACACACACACACACACACACACACACACACACGTATACACACAAATAATTTTTAAAAAAAGAAAGAAATCCTGTGCTTACAGCTAAATGGATGGATGTGGGGTCTATTATATTAGGTGAAATAAACCAGATAGAGGAAGACAGATGTCATTTGCTTTCTTAGATGTAGAAGCTAAAAAGGTTGATTTCCAGCAGAAACAAGAACAATTACTAAAGGTTGTGAATGGGTTGGGTAAGAGGTGTAGAGGGAAGCTGTACCATAGGAACCAAAAATACAGGGAGAGACAAAATTTTGTACTTCTCTGCAATACAGTAGGACAACTGTAGTTTATAATAAGCTGTTAATACTCGATAAGAATTAGAAGAGAAAGCATAAAGCATAAAAGCATTTCATATCATTTACAGAAAATGGTAAGGATATGAACTGGATGTTACCATGCATTAGAGCATCACACATTGTACACACGAGCTGAAATGATCACCTTTAAAGGCTGGAGAGATGGCTCAGTCAATAATGGGATTGTTATGCAGGCATAAGGACCTGAGTTCAGATCCCCAGCACCTACCTAAAAAGCTTGACACCACTCATGCTCAGAGGAGGCAGCGATAGGCAGATTCCTGGGCTTTCTGGTGAATCACCCCAGCCAAATTGGTGAGAGACTCTGTCTCAAGAAATAAGGTAAAGAACAACTGAAGAAAGTACCCAGCATCAACCTCTGTCCTCTCAGGCATATAGAGCTACATGCACATGTGCACACATATAACTCCCCCCCCCATACATACATGTAACCTTTTAAGGAAATAATCACACTTTACCCACAAATACGTACAATTACTATCTGCTAACTGTGTGTTCATATGCGTGTTAACTTAAAAGAAAAATGAAGAGCTGGAATGATAGCCCAGTGTTTGAGAGTATCTGCTATTCTTGCAGAAGACCTGGGCTCAGTTCCCAACACCTAACACAGCATCTCACAGCAACCTGCAACTCCAGTTCCAAGGGGATCGAATGCCCTCTTCCGGCCTTTTTGGGTGCTAGGCACATATGTTCAGTGTACACACATACATGCAGGTTCTCTCTCTCTCTCTCTCTCTCTCTCTCTCTCTCTCTCTCACACACACACACACACACACACACACACAGAGTGTTTTTATGTTTTAAAAAAAGAGGAAAATATAAAGAAACAAAGACTCCCTTGCTCACCCAGCCCTTCACATTACCCTTTTTTTTCCTATGGCAAATATTCCAACCTGAAAGTATCTCTGTAGTGTATGTATGCACTGTCCATCTCCTTCACTGGGATGTAAGCTACCTGGCAACAGCTTCCTTTGCTCCATTGCTCCTGTACCCATAACAGTACCTGCCATAGTAAGGACTCAATAAAAATCGTATGAGTGACTTTGTACACAAAGAGCTCCTATGGTGCACCTTTAGGCTAAATGCCCCTGATACTAGAGGTTGGGTCTTCAGAGTGCACCACATGGCTCTACAGAGGGTGCTCACTTTCACAGAAAATAGTTTCGGGTTTAATCATCCTTACTTTCCCTGAATAGAATGTAAGTCAGGAAAGACGTCAGGGTCTTATCAAGTAGGAGGAGGCCTTTGTATCTCTCCAGCTGACTTGTATCTTCCAAATTGATTTATACGGTTATTATACCTAAAAACATAACAAAATAAACCCTATTTTACAGTCTCTGGCAACACCAAAGCAAAGAATAAAAAACCAGTCAACACAGTTGGAAGAACGTGTTTCTCTTGAGACCCTTGGTTCCTGAAATGTCTAGTCTTTTAAAAGACAACGCTGGAACAAATCCGTTCCAGAGCTCGTGCTATGCAGCGCTGGACATTTTCTTGCTTTTGTGGTAGAAATAGAATCTTGATGTTGCTTTTTCTACTTCTCCTTTTGGTTATTTGTTTAGTGTGAAGCCAAATCTGCCACATCCCCAGTTCCCCCTGGTGTTAAAATTCAACCCATCCCCAGCAAAAGATACACCTTTTTGAGTGAGGATTAGACACAAAACACAAGACATTCCAATCAGGGGCAAGAGACCTAAGTTTAACACACACACACACACACACACACACACACACACAAACACACACACTTTGAACTCTCAGGGCCTTTCTTGGAAATCTTTGACATTAGTCTGAGAATGCGCTTGTCAGAATTTTGTCTCCATGAGGAGAAAACACATAGAACCTCTAGGACCCTACCCTAATAATAAGGTAAAATCAATAAACTCAAGAGCACCTGAGGCGGGAACAATGTGTGGGGTGTCAATTGCATAAGCCTATAAAGTCAGTGTGGAGGTTTCCATTGGTCTGCACCCACCAGGATTAATTGATACACCACTCTGATGAACTGGCGAAGCCTGGTCAGTTCTGTATCCTGCTAGCTATTAACTGTTGAGAGTTTACTATATGTCAGGCAGTGTTTGGTCTGGGGATTACAAGTAAAGAATAAGAGTCTTGTCCTTGAGGTACAACAGTCAAGCAATGGGAACCAGCAGGCAAAAAGAAAAAAAGGTGCAAGTGTCCTTTTAAAATTAAACACGGGTCTGGAGAGAAGCCTCAATGGTCAAGACCATTTGTTGCTCTTCCAGGGATCTGAATTTGGTTGCTGACACTCACACAGTGCCTTACCACCATCCATAACCCCAGTTCCACCAGATCCAGTGCCACCTGCTGACCTCTGCAGGTACCAAGCATGCACACGCATGGTGCATTTACACACATCTAGGCCAAAACAGCAAACAACAAACGCACACAAGCAAACAAAATTCACATGTATAAAATGAAATAAAGCTAAAAAACAACAACCACCACGGGGGGGGGAGGGAACATTTTAAAGGAAATACAGAGGTTGGGAGGAGGCATATAGAAACACTCCTTCAAGTTGGAACGTGAAGTTTAGAGAAGGTGTTTGTATTTATCAGCTTCCATTGCTTCAACAAAACACCTGAGGTGATCAACTTAACAGGAGGAAGGTTGCTAGGTGTGGTGGCCCTACACCAGCACTCAGAAAACAGAGACAGGAGAACTGCTGCAAGTTCAAGGCCAGCCTGGGCTACATAGTAATACCCCCCACTTCAAAAACCAAACAAACAAAAGAACCAAAAAAACAAACAGAAGTTTACTTCGGCTTATAGATTTTAAGGTTTCAGTCACCTTCCAAGCTGTAGGCTTTCAACACATGGGCCTTTGCAAGAATATCCCAGATACAAACTATAGCAGCGTCAGAGTGAATGAGACGCATAAATTGGATCGCAAACCAAAAAACCAGGTAAAGTATATCTTAGTAGGGTAGTATATGTGTGCATGGATAATAAAAGACCTTATCCAGAAATCCTAAGGCATGGACATATCAGAAACATGAATATAACAAACCTAAAACACTGGAGAAGAAAAGGGTCAGAGGTGAATTTGAGGGAGGGCAGCAGAAACCACACTGTGAATTGCTGTGTATGCTGTGTTGAGGACTCTGGCCTTTGATCTAGAAAAACTAAAAAAAAAAAAAAAAAAAAAAAAAAAAAGCAAGCTGGGAGGAATGGGATGACGGTAAGCAAGGTAACACTGAGCAGACAAGATTCTCACTTTCCGAGAAGCACTTTACCACCACGTGTACTGACTTGAGAGGTGATGAGAATAGGTTCGTGGACAAGAGGCTCTCCAAGAGGAATGTGGCGCCAGGCAGGATATTTTGCTGTTTCAGACCTGAATTTTTTATTCTTGTGGTAAGAAGAAACTTCCTTCCTTGTCAAGCCCTACAACGTCCAGTATATGTGAGTCACGTATATTACTTAAATGTTTCTAGTATTCACACTAAAAAACTTAAACAGGATAAAATTACCATTAATCCTGTTTCATGTAGCTAAAAGTAGTCTAAATTATTATAACTTCAACATGGAATCCATATAAAATTCATTAATTATGTACTTTACATTCATTTTTGATGTATCAAGTCTTCAAAATAATTCTTTGAGTGTTTCACAGCATATAGTACGTCTCAGTTCAGAGAAGTCATAGTTTAAATGCTCGAAAGGCTGGAAGCTACTATTTTGTTGAACAAACATTGGAGTGACTGATTCTGTATTGTTCAGCTTTTCATTGCTGTGACAAAACACCATATTAAAAACAAAGAGTTGAATGTGGTGGTACACACCTGTAACCCCAGAACTTGAGAGGCTAAAGCAGGAAGATTGTTAGTTCAAGGCCAACCTGGACTACATAGTGAGATCCTGAAGAAAAGATTTGTGCTGACTCAGCATTTCAGAGGCTTCACTCAGTGTTTGGCTGTGTGCATTGTTACATGGTGAGGCAGAGCAGCATAGCAGAACAAAGCAGTTCAAAGTAGCCAGGAAGTAGAAAAATTCACAGGAAGGGCTGGGGAGGAGATAATCCCTCCAAAACAGTGAGCAGTGATCCGGCTTCTTCCAATCATGCTTCATCTACCATTTCATTCATACTAACTGATCAGTGAATTGATCCATTGGTGAGATTGGTAGCTGTATAACTAAATTTACTGATTATTGGACCAGCTAGAGACACAGATCTGTGATTTTTGTTGTTGTTTGTTTGTTTGTTTTGGTCCCGGGGACCAAATCCAAAGCCCCTCATCATGCGCATCCCCCAGTCTCTTTCTGATAGCTTCCTCTAACTGGGACTTCCTTCCAAACCTAAACTATGCTTAAGGCCATGTGCCTCACACTGCCTCTCTTTCACTTGCATATTTATCTTACCCGTTCTTCACAATAACCCTCAAGCAGGTTCCACGACAAAGGCAGGTCATCTTGTAAGTAATGAAGGTCTAGGGAGGTGAAGCAGTTTGCTCCAAGTACCACCACAGTCAGTTTGCACAGTTTATGTTATAAGAATTGAAGACTAGGGGAAAGTTTCCAATCCTTTCTTTTTCTTTTTTTTTTTTTCTGAGATGGGGTCTCTCTATTATGTAGCTCTGGCTATCCAGAACTCTCTCTGTAGACCAGCTAGCCTCAAACTCACAGAGCTCTACCTGGCTATGCCTACCAAGTACTGGGACTAAAAGTGTGCTCCGTAACATCAGGCTTCCTAATCTATAGTAGCCCAGGTATGGATCTTCCTTCAGATGTGGGCCTGCTTTCCTTCCTTCCTTCCTTCCTTCTTTCCTTCCTTCCTTCCTTCCTTCCTTCAGCTCTCTCCTCCCCTTTTCCTCCACTTAAGACTCTGAGTGTTGATCTTGTCTACAGAGTGGATGTTCTGAGAAAGCTGATAAATCAACAGAGCCAGGCTCAGAATACATTCCTATAATGCATTTCAGTAATCTTGCACACACAAACTAAACAAATGGTTAGGACTATGTGCTGTTTTACTGGTAACTGTGCACTGAATAGCATTACTGTTATTATCTTCAGGTCTGACAATAGTAATATTTTTAGGATCCTTGGTGTACATTTATGGCATGTAATCCTCCAGGGTAGCTGTGCTGATTTGTGATTTACATCCCTTTTTCCATCAGGCATCAGGTGTCCAACCTCTCTGCCTTAAGTTCTTCTCATAGGAAACAGAAAGACAAGGGGTTTAGAAGAAATTGGAATTTGTTTTAAGTCTTGAGTTCTCAGATTCGTCATCTGTAGAGGCATCATCCCAAGTTCCCAGCCTCATTATGATGACAGAGCAGCCTGTAAATGACCCTTCGCACACTGTCTGGCACAGGGCAAATACTCTGCCCACTTTAATGCCTTCAATTTTCCTGGTTAGAGACAATATTTTGGAGTCAATTTGATTTGTAGAAAAAGTAATACTGGGAAAACGCAGGGCAGGGGAGATGGCTTACTCAGTAAATCATTTGTCTCACAAGGCTATGATCCTGAGTTCAGCTCTCCTGAACCCATGTAAAAAGCAGGCATGGTTATATACATCTGTAATCCCAGTAATGGTGGGACAGGGAAGAGGAAAGGGCAGATCCATAAACCTCCCCAGTCAAGTAGCTCAGCATACCTGGTAAAGTAGAGGCCAATGAGATACCTTATCTCAAACAATAAGTTGGAAGGTATTGGAAAAATGATAATAGAGGTGTCTCTCTGATCTCTACACCCATATTTGCACATGTATACCACACACACACACACACACACACACACACACCCCGAATACTCACAATGCCAGGAAGATGGACCCTATCCCAATTCTAACAGAGAATCTCCAACCGAAAGTCTTTCTTATCTTGTATTAACCTCCCCAGTAGACGTGGCAGTCACCCAGACTCCTGTGCTCAGAGGCATCCCAGGGTTTGATGAATACACACCAGATGTACCACCTATTGATAAAACAATTTATTTAATTTTTGAAAACCTTGCTTTTCTCTGTAACAACCTTCCCAGACACAGGTCTGCTCAAAGGCTGCCCCTGGGACTCCTTTATCATTCTACCATCATTATGTTGTCGGTGTAGAGGATCAGAGGCTGTTGGCCCTCTGAAGGATTAAGGGACCACCCTGATCTCAATGTTATCACTCAATTTCTCCATCTGGAGGCAAGGGCATTTCATTGTCAGTGTAGAAAAAGGTCCAAAGGGTTAACTCGTTCCTAGTAATTGCAAAGGCAAAAAGGCACTTTGGGGGAAGAACATTGTTTTATTTAGTTAGGTTTGGTTTGGGATTTACTCCAAACAGGTTCTCCCGTGGAGAAGATGGGGGTTGTCACTCTGACTCCAGGGAGATTTATGGGCAGGCTCCATGTTGCACATTTCCTCCTATTGCTCTTCTATTTATGCCCAGCCTTTTCCAGTTTATTCAGCTGCTCTCATAATTATCCCCAATTATTTATAATGGTAGGTTCTGAAGCTGGAGTTAGAGAAACACCATGTTTTTTGAGCCTTAAACATCACTTAGTGGAAATGGACTCTAACAACTCATGTGAAGCTTAAGCCCGGGTTTTCTTGGGGAATTTTTTTCTTTACATCTGCTTTCATCTTGACCATTTTATTTTTCTGACACTCTCCGGAGGTTGCACGATTAAGGCAGAGACATTGAGATGGACGTGGTGATGCACGCCTCGGATCCTAGCACTTGGGAGTTCAAGGCATAGTAAAAGGATCATTACAAGTTTAGGACCAGCCTGGTCTATCCTTTAAGACTGTTCAAAAGAGATTTTATAAAGAAACTTGAATACATAAATATGTAAATAAGTAGACACCTAGTTAAATAAAGGAGAGAAGTTGGGTCTGGCTAGATGGCTTGGAAAGTTAAGGTATGTGCTGTTAAATGACGTGAGTTTCATCCTCAGACTCATCATGGTGGAAAGAAAAAAAACTGGCTGCCAAAAGTTGTCTTTTGACTTCCACACATGCTGTGGCATCAGCATGTGCACATACATAACCGTGCACACACACAATTAATGCAATAAGTTTTTAAAAATAAGTCATGTATACCCAACTGTTAAAAATTAATAGTTTCTGCACAGCTTAAGCCAGCTTATTTTTTATTTTCTTTTTCTATTTTTCATGAACTTGTGTATACTGCATGTGTATGTATGCATGTTATGCATGTATATGGGGACACGATTGGATGGGCATGTATATGAGTGCACATGCATGTGGGGGAGGGCAGGTTGGTGGTAGAAACCATCCTCGATCAGTTTTCTATCTTATTCAGTGAGGCAGGATCTCTAAATCAACCCCAAAGCTTGATGGTATGGCTAGTCTCCCTAGTTGGATGCCTGAGTTCAGAGGCTAGAACAAAACTGATCACAAGTTGATCTCCTTACCCACCCAGCATTGATGGAGAGGGGGATGGGTCAGTGGATTAAAGCCCTTGCCACCAAGCCTTGCAATCCGAGCTCAAACCCCAGACCCCACATAGAAGGAGAGAATTGACTTCTATAAGTTGTTCTCTGATCTGATTCTAGGATCCTATGAGGACTTCAAAGAGAGAGAGAGAGAGAAAGAGAGAAGAGAGGGGGAGGGAGGGAGAGAGGGAGAGAGGGGAGAATAAAAGCATGATGCTTAAAGAGGGCACAGGAAGACTTTACTCTGTATTCCTTTCTACTTAATGTTAATGATTCACTGGGCATGGTAGTATTACCAATCAGAGTTCTGAGAAGTTCTTCATAAAAACAAAACTTTAGATTGATTTAGTCTTATATGTCTCAAAGCCATTTGAACTTTAAATCAATTGTTCTGTGGAAATCCATTAATTTGTCAGTTGTACTAAGAACACACTCTGAGAACACTGTCTGAATCTATTCTCATTTTCTACTTGGCTATTTCTGGTTCTGAAACACCATTTTTCATTTGTCCACTCAATGTTTGCATGTTAAGGGGGCTGGAGAGATGGCTCAGAGGTTAAGAATGCTGGTTCTTACAGAGGACCTGATTCCCAGCATCCAATGGTGGCTCACAACCATCTATCACTCCAGTTCCAGGGAATGTAGCTGGAACCTCTGCTGGCAGGAGTTTGGCTAAGATCCATTTCAAAGGATCTTGATTCCTTAAAAAGAGGTGTAGATACTTCCTAAATCCTACCTTCAGCCCAATCTGATCACTCTTGGGAAATGTCAGTCTGCACTCTTCGCTACTGCCAGTCTAACTCTTCACCAGGGAACACATACAGTTCCAAATGAGCTCTTCTCTCCCTCATCTGCTCCATTTCTTGCTTTCCTCCTCTCTCAACTTCGGCCAGACATCGCTAGCACCCTGCCTCCTCATTCTACCACAAATGAATGCCAGCTCCCCTTTCCTGCTTCCCTTGGGCCTTACCCTGAGTGACTGTGGTGCACTAACAGGCTTCTTTGGTTCCTTGTTGCCTCTCTCTCTCTCTCTCTCTCTCTCTCTCTCTCTCTCTCTCTGTACGCATGCACATGTGTTAAGTGTATGTATGTGCACATGAGCTGGGGCACATATGTGCATGTGGAGGTCAGAGGCTGACATCCTGTGATCACTCTGTACCTTTGATTTTTTCTGTGGGGAACTGGAGTGATTGTGCTTGCCGATCAGAGGTCATCTGGGAGGAGTGAGTTTTCCACCGTGTAGGTTATGGGGATTGAACTCAGGCTTGGTGGCAAGTTCAGTCACCCTCTCAGCTGTCCTGCCCTCTCTACCTTACAGTTTTTAAGGTCATCAGTTGGGCAATGGGCTCTAGGAATCAGACTGTCTTTGTCCCACCTGGTACTAGTTTCACAGAGAAGTGCCAGGGCACCAGTCTTCTCACATGGGTGCTGAGGATCTAAACTCCGGTTCTCATGTTTGCCCAGCAGGGACTTTACCCACTGAGACGTCCCTCTCTTGACTTCATTCCGTAAGTACATCTCTGGCTGTTAAGTTTGCAGTTCCAAAGACTTCAATGGTTCATTGTTGCTTACGGCATACAGCTAAACGCCTTAGCTGAGACTTCAGAATTAAGTGACTTCCAGTGTAAACGTGTACGAAGTTAAATTCCTCTGTCTAAACCCAAAGGGTACCTAATTGAGGGTATGTAAACAGACTCACTTTACTGAGTCATTCTGCTGTAGTGCCAACAGCCTTTGCATCCATGAAGACTTCAGCATCTAACCCTCATGCTATTACATTGCTTATTTCAGTCTGCTCCAGAATTTCACTTTATAATGCAAACTCCCTGCTTCATGCTGTTAGCCCTTATCCCATCAATCTTACACATGCCTCTTATCCTAAGCAATAAAGCAAATACAATTATTGACCTAGATACATTGTTATGACATCGTCCCATCTCGTATTGCCATCAACATACATTTTAACTTACCAATTCCTCTACTTTCTTATTCATTCTCCTTTCCTTTTTAACCTTTAAAATGTACATGTGTATGTGTGTGTCTGTCCATGTGTTTGTGCATGTATATGCTGGGTTCCACGGGAGGCCAGAAAAGGACTTTGGTTCCCCTGGAACTGGAGTTACAGAAGTTTGTGTGTTGCTTCTGCGGATGCTGAGAACTAGACTTGGGTCCTCTGGAAGAGTATCAAGTGCTCTGAACCACTGAGCCATCTCTCCAGCCTCTGTTCTTGAAACCCATTTTATTAAGATAAAGCATAACTACAGTATATATATACCCGCTAAGTCCACAACTCAGTGAGTGTGGTAGGCCTATGACTATCTCTCAAATGAGAAAGAGGAACATTTCTGTGAACTTCAAAGTTTTCACATGCTCCAGCCCAGTGATTTTGACCCTTACCCAGGGCTTCAAACAATTGCAGACTGGCTTTCTATGACCTTAAAGATTTGTCTTCCTATGAGTTCATTTTGAAAGGCACGCAGAGCATATGCCTCTGGCAAGATATCTATTATTTCCTGTGCAACACTTGCTCCCAAATTTAGTTTAAATTAGCTTACAAAGTTTCTGAAGCTTAGGAATCCATAGGCTGTCTAAATGGAAGGTTTCTTTTATAATTTTTCTTTTTCTTTAGGCACGAAGTATCTGTCTTGGGGTCTGTTGTGGGGTTGTGGTGAAGCTGATGCTGGAAACCAGCTTCTTTGGCTTTCCAGTGTGGATTGAAAACACCTGCTCTCCAGGAATCCTCCAGGACTGCAGCACTAGACTGGAACAGCTGAAGCATTCAGACTCATGTTCTGGGCAGCTACTGGGTTCTCAGACAGGACAGCGTATAAACAGCCATTGTCCAGCTAGCTTACCTATATTATGTGATCTAATCTAATAAGTCCCCTTTGTGATATATATTCATTCTGCTCTTCTAAAAACCCAGACTAATGTAACCAAATTCAAACCCATTCCTTTTCCTTTTCTAAAAGTCATATCTTGCCTGGCAGGCTTCTGGTTTCTTCTGACACCAATTCCAATCATCCAGACTGATGCTGATGGATTCCACAGTCTGCTGGCTCCACAGCTTCGCTTGTCCAGAACCTGCACTTGAGTTCCCTCTGCCCTCCCTGTTGATCCTCTTCCCAGAATATCCTCCAACGATATCAGTGTCCAACTAAATCTACATGGAACAGACCAGTTTAAGAACACTACCAGAATGAAGTATGCTACTGATTGACTGGAAGGATTCTTATTAGTCACCATCTTGTAGGAAAGTCTATTGGGTCTCATTTTTTATTTGGGGACTTCCTTCACAGTTAAATATAGCTTGAAATCAAGACCTCCAGGGCTTGGGAAACCCTGGAAACAGATAGGGGCTGGAAAGGCTGTCCTTTACCTCTTCTGTCTCCCTGTCCTCTCTTCCCACACCCATTTCCTTTCACACAACGCAAGTGCTTTGCCAATGTCATACCCGACTCACTGGAGAAACTCTGACAGAAATAAGGCATTAGGATAAAGTTTTTTAAAGTTGAACACCTGCATGCCAGTTTGTGAAAACTCACTGAAGTCTGTGAAAAGATGATTAAATTTTGTTTTCTTCCCTCCACCCCTTTAGCTTTCGACCTGGATTTGATGGCTCCCGTCACATTAACTTGAAGAGGTCCTCTGTTAATGCACTTAAATCTTGACCTAGAGACCCCAGTGGGTGTATAATTCCCTGCTGAGCTGTGGCTGGAGAACCACGTGGGGGAGGACTTGGCCTCAGGATACACTGGGAACAAAGCTTGTGACACCAGACACTCTAGCCTGGGTAATTTTAGCTGGTCTCTTGAAGTGGATAGCAGGTCTGTTTGGAAATCTGCTTCGTTTCTCTGCTTTTCTCTTAAAGGTCTCTCTCCTCTCCATTTCACTTTAAGTGCAACACTACCTCTTTACTTTCTACTTTAATTATTCAGCAAGAGACAGCACACACACACACACAGACACATACATACACACACATACACACACACACATACACATACATACACACATACATACACAAACACATACATACACACATACACATATACACATACATACACACACATATACACACACATACACATACATACACACATATATACACAGAGAGAGAGAGAGAGAAAGAGAGAGAGAGACAAAGAGAGAGAGAGAAAGAGAGAGGAGAGAAAGGGGGGATTTAAAAGTTGATCCCATGTCTATTGAACCTCAGCAGAGTTGCCAGGTCACAAAAGAGCCTTCAAAATAACTCTTCCGTAAGGACCTTGGCCCCACGAGTGCTGACAGTTACACATTCCAGCTCGTCATTTGTCTTCAGCTTGCTTTCCTGAATGTCTCCATAGAGTTATGCTGCTTATCACCTGCTTAGTATATGACTCTTCATCTGCCAAGACAAATGTCATATTAGAGAAGCCTTCCCATGCATGGGGGCAATCAAAGATTGCGACACACACAAAAAAAATCAGGCCTTTTGTGTGCGGGCACATTCCTTCTTTCTAATTCTGTTCTCCAAATCTTGCCTGTTGTTCCCACTGGCTGTAGACAAAGCATCTAATAATGTAATAATGGGTTCTGACTGGTAAGGCAAATCATTCTATTTGGGGTCTTTCTTCTCTTTCTCTTTCTTTCTTTCTTTCTTTCTTTTCTTTTCTTTTTTTTTCTTTTTCTTTTTTTTAACTTCTCATGTAGCCCAGGCTGGACTCTGACTTGCTATGTAGCCAGGGAACCTTCACTTCCTGGGTGCTGAGATTAAAATATGGACCACCACACCCAATTGTCTCTGTTTTATTTTTTTGTTGTTGTTGTTTATTTTTACTTTGCTTTGAGGAAGTGTCTCAAAGGCTAGCCTAGAACTCACTATGTAGACCAGGCTCAAATTGATAGAGCTTTTTTTGTCTCAGCCTCCTAAATGCTGGGATTACTACTATGAGGCACTAGCCCAGTTTAAAACTGTCCTTGAAACTCAAAAGTCCTGACAGTAAGTTTGATCAAAAAGTGAGCGAGGAAGCCAGTGAGATAGTTCATTAGGTAATGATGCACACTAAGTCTGGTGATTTGAGTTCTATCCCTAGGAACTACCCAGAGGAACCAACTCTTGAAACCTGTCTTCCAGCTTCCACATACCCCCCAACTCCCTATAGTTAGTACCATTCCCAAACCCTCCCCACATAAATGTAGTAAATACCAACAATTAAAAGCCAAAGTTCACAAATATTATACAGGGCCACTAAAAATGAGCTCACTAACTATTAAAGGCACTTCTGTAGACTTCTCACAATATATATATAAATTAGATGAGTTAAGTTCATTTGAAAGTGAGAAACTAGCACCTTTAGTTATGGCCAGAAACAGAATGCAAGTCCCAGGATGCTTTAATAGCAGAACCTCATGGTCCTAAACTGCTTCTGCTGATATATTTCAGGGCTGGCCTATGGCCTCCTGTTCATCCACACCTGAAAAGCTGCTCAGAGCCTGTTTGTAAAGGTGAAGGCCTTTGTCTTTTCTCTTTGGTAAAAATCTCAAATGTCATTGTGTTATGAGAGATGCAAATTTGACTTCCCCATGTCTAAGAAGTCTCTCCTACCTGTAGCAAAATCCCATCCAGCAAGAGGGTTTTTTTGTTTTGAATCCTTTTTTCTTTTTAACAACTCTAGCCTTCAAAGGTGTATTTTCTCCGTCCATGGAGGAGGATACTGTCATTTGAGTTCACAAAACCAAGTCAAATCCTTGCACATAAGTCTTCACAGCAATCTGAAACAGCACATCTGACCATGTCACACTTCTGCTTGCAATGCTTCAAAGGTCTCCAAACAGTTCGTGTTCAAACACAGATTATACCATTGAGTTTTCCAGACCTTTTGTGATGAGCTTTTGCCACACACAGTTCCCCAGCCACCACCATCCCCTCCATGTCTACAGTCCTGCCAGACAGAACCAATCTTGATTTCTCTTCTACTCCCTTTGCCTGCAGAGCTTGTCCCTTCTGTGCCTGGTCAGCTCCTACTTGTCCTTTCAGAGCCTGCTCTACTTCCTATTGTGCCTTATTCTCTAATGTGTGCGCACACACACACACACACTCTAATGTGTGCACACACACACACAAGACTAGATGTAATAATAATAATTAATAATGATGTGCCTTATTCTCTAATGTGT
>JADRCH010000016.1:13127497-13160266 GCA_019843965.1 Rhynchomys soricoides | reverse complement strand
GATGTGCCTTATTCTCTAATGTGTGCACACACACAAGACTAAATGTACTAATAATAATTAATAATGATGACCAGTACACTAAATAAATAATAAAATAAATAATAAATGTAAAATATTAATAAATAATAAAAACAAAAAAGTTGAATAAATAATAAAGATAATAAATAATAAATAAAAATGACAAGAATTTAAAAATAACAAAATAATAAATAAAAATAATAATATAAAAAATAAAAATAAAATAATAAAAGTAACAATATACACCTTCGAGAACTAAAGTTGTTTTAAAAACCTCATGCTCATTTCAACTATTTATTATTTAATAATGATAATAATCAATTTGAACGCCTGAGGCACAGTGTCTTACCATTGTATTTCTGATCAATGAGTCCTATGTGGAGAGAAAGGACTATTCTAGGAGCTGAGGAAATAACTCAGTGAAAAGAGTGTGCTCCAAGCATGTGTGAATCCCCAGCACTGCGTGCAAATCTATACATGGTGACTGTGGTGGTTTGAACAGGTATGCCCCCCCCCCCAGACTCGTATTTGAATGCTTGACCTTTTGAATGTGTTTATGTAGATGGTCTTTTTTGCTATTTTGTGGTTTTCCTTTCTTCCACCCTCCTCCACCCTTCCAACCCCCTAACACTAGATAGCAGAGGGAAAAAGGATAGAGGCAAACACTGACGTTATTCTTAGACTACTTCCTGCTGACTAGGGGCATCAAGTTCTTTGGCGTGTTTGAGCTTCAACTTCAGGATATCTAATTTCTCCTTCCCCTTTCTCTTCCTCTTCCTCTTCCTCTTCCTCTCCTCCTCCTTCCTGTTTCTTTTTTCATGACTACTTACCAAATCTCAAACAACAGCAACCAACCACCAGTCTATAACCCGCCAACTGCAACAATCTTGCCTCTCAGGGGTCCTAGCATTTATATCCTCTCTGAAGAGTCCCTGAATCCCAGACATCAAACAATCACAGAAACTGTCTGCAGCTGGCAGAATCACGCCTTTGCTAGAGCAAGAGGCAAATCATAGTCAGCTGCTGTGGACAATGGGAAGCAGCCCCCTATTCTACACCTGGGATTAAACCAAAAACATATGCACATAATATAGCTGGATTTGTAAAGAAATCAAAATTATTACAACACCCTATTGGATGCTGGGAATCTAAGCTTAAAGTTCTCATACATGTACTGATGTCTCATACGTGTTCTCCTACATAGGTTTTCAAAACAACTTTAGTTCTCAAAGATGTATATTATTATTTTTATTATTTTATTTTTATTTTTTATTGTTTTATTATTTTTGTTCGTTATTATTTTATTATTTCTGCTGACTGAGCTTCTACCCTACTCAATGGTAATTATTAAAAATATCATTTTTTTAGATTTAATGTTCTCAGTAACTTTCCAATATAAGTAAGCATTGTTTCTTCATTGTACAGCTAAACATCCCCAGCCCACATAAATAGTATAAATGGGCTTCATGTACAAGTTAAGCATCTGAAATCTCTTTTTTTTAAGGCAGGGATGTAGCTCAGTGTCAGAGTGCTTCTCTAATATACCCAAGGCCCTGGGTTTGATCCCAGCACCCTAGAAGAATAAAAAAATTCAATACTGTTCTTTTTCTACATGAGTTGTATCTACAAACCCCTCTTCCTTCGCTGGGGTGGGAGGCCTGGTTGAAGAGAACATTCCCAGTCTCTGTCTTTTGGACAAAAGGAGTACAGATGATTGAGGCCCATGGGACCTAGGTATACCTGGAAAAGAACACACGATAATATTGACATGCCCAAGTTTCCTCGTTCCGTTCAAGTTCAGACAAACAAGTTGAACGGTAGGGAGAACATTAACCAAGGACACATTTTTTTAAATTAATTTTTTTTGTAGTGTTAGAGATAAAATTCAGGGGTTCATCAAATGCTAATCAAACATTATGCTAATGAACTCCGCCTTGGTAGTAGTTTGGGGAAGTTTGAGACAAGATCACACTCTTTAGCTATAACTGTCGTGAAGCTTACTGCGTAGATCAGGATGGTCTTGAACTCATAGAGATGTATCTACTACTACCTCCTGAGCACTGGGATTAAAGGTGTGTATCATACATGCATCCTGAGGGAAAAAAATGGACAATTTCATCATTTGATTTAAGTCTCCAAGAACTCAGGTAGTTAGTGTAGCATGTACTAACAAATGTCGTTTGACCAGTTTATATTACAAGTAGTATTCAATAATATGAATAAATGTAGGTTCTAAGGATCTTGCTTGGTTTGTAGGCCTACCTAGCATACAGGAAGCCCTGGTTTTTCCGTTCCCAGTACCATATAAAACAGGGCATGATGATGCACACCTCTTCTCCCAGTAATCAGGAGACAGAGGCAGGAGAATCAGAAGTTTGGCATTACTGTGGGCCAGAGGTGGAAGTAACCCTGAATACAGGAGATCCTGTCTCAAAAGAAAGGAAGGAAGGAAGGAAGGAAGGAAGGAAGGGAGGGAGGGAGGGAGGGGGGAATGAGATGAAAAAGAGAGGAAGGGGAAGGAAACGAACGGGAAAAAAAGAATAACTCTGTTTCTCCCTTCCAGATGCCCTATATACACCTTCCCTGGAGTTCCTAGGCACAGGGCGGGGCTGCATTAGGCAGGTTCTTTCACTCTCTGGCTTTAGGAGTGTCTGTGCTGGTGTGGTTCGGTGCAATGGCTTTAATTCTAATGACCAGCCCAGTCTGTCTCCCTTCAGTTCATTACACTGCCCTTTCTCCCCGGGACTCCACTCCAGTCAGTTAGAGTTTGTGCAACCAGCTGTATCTCAGCTAGTGCTGGCCTGGAATTAACTTGGCAGGGAGCATGTTCTGAGACTTCTGTGACTCATGACTTTGGAGCTAACTCAGAGCACCAAGCCCCAGCCCTGCCCTCTTTGGCTTTTTCTCGGAGCTGATTCACACTGGGTTGGGATTTTATTGTCAGCAGTCATAATTGTTTATGTGTGGAACTCGGATTTTAAAAATGACAGAAGGCCAAGTCTAGTGCTCCTGCTAGATTTGTTATTCCATTGTGTGATCTCTCTTGGCTGAATAGAAAGAAGGAAGAGAGAAAAGAAGGAAGGAAGGGTGCGGAGGAAGTAGGGAGGAAGAAAGGGAAAACAGAGAAATACTCACTGGCCCAAGTTAAAGCTTCTTCTCTCTCACTCTTTTATAGGTTTTTAAATTCATGGAAAGAGTTGTCTTAGATCAAATACACACAACAGGAAGATGCAACGGAAAGAGTGTGGATTTTGGAGTCAGCATATGTGAATTGTGTATCATAGGCAAGTTGAGTCAGGGTCTCATCTACCCCAGAGCGGCCTTGAACTTGGCTTGTAGCTAAGAATGGCCTAGAACTTCAGATTGCCCCGCCTCCACATCTTGAGTGTTGGAATTATAAGCAAGAACCACCACAGGTGGCTTCATATAGTTCTGGGGATTGACCCTGGGGCTTTGAACATGTTATGTAACCACTCTACCAAGTGAGCTACAGTCCCAGCCCCTCATAAGCAAGTTGTTTAGCCTCTTTGAGCCAGTTTCCTCATCTGTAAAACAGGGCTGGGGTAATGTTTAGGAATGTTACAGTATACAGTGATTGGCATATTAGAAAGTACTTAATAAACAGTAAATATTACCACAGCCATTATTATTAAGACTCCTTTAGAAGCAGTGAGAATGTAGCCTCACAAAGAAGACTGAAGATGGACATTTCATGCTTCTGGATGATAGCAGATTGTCCTAGGATCCTCTTGAGTAGAGATTGTAGTATATTTGATGCCATGGTGGTTGGGTCCCAGGGACTGACTAAGGCTATGAGAATACACAAAGCCATCAATATAGCAAAGAATTAGGAAATAAACTCAGGCCCATTGGAAAGCAAAAGAGACTAGAGATAAAAGGTTCTTGGTCCCTAACCATGCCCAGCAGCTCACCTGATCACTGATGGAGTTACCTGATAATGAAGTGCATAAATGATTGTGACTTGGTTCTCCTTTCTGTACCTTTGTTGTGAGGATTAACACAAGTAAACAGAGTAGAGTATCTACCACACATAAATACAAAATACTATCTCCTAGCTGGATGTTGTAGCTCATGCCTGTAACCCCAGCGCTTGAATAACTGTGGTAGCAACAAAGTGAGCCTAAGGCCAGCCTGTGCTAAAGAATGAGACCCTGACTTGAAAATATAAAACAAGACACCTATCCCCCAATCTCATATATCAAAGAAAGAAAAGTTGAAATTTATCAAGTTCAAGTGGAGTATGACGTAGACTTTAGAGCAATATCATACACTGTCAAGTCTGAGTTCCACTACTGTCTGCCTTGTTTTCTCATCTGTAAAATGGGTAGAATAACTTCTATAATAATCTATGCTTATTGCATGCATTTTATGAGAAATAAATCTGACTATACACACACTTTAGAATATTCTTGAGATGTAACCAAGCACACTATAAATGTTTGTCAAATACATAAATAAATAAATCGATGTTGAGATAAGAACAGAAGACAAAACTAGAAGGGCACTGTGCAGTAAGCCTTTCATTGCTGTGTCCAAATACCCAAGGAACTCAACTTAAAAAGAGGGAATATTGGGCTGGAGTGATGGCTCAGTGGTTAAGAGCACTGACTGCTCTTCCAGAGGTCCTGAGTTCAAATCCCAGCAACCACAAGGTGGCTCACAACCACCTGTAATGGGATTTGGTGCCCTCTTCTGGTGTGTCTGAAAACAGCTACAGTGTACTCATATACATAAGATAAATAAATCTTTAAAAAAAAAAAAAAAAAAAGAGGAAATATTTGCATCAGCTCCTGGTTTCACAGGTGGCTACCAGGTCCTATTGCTATAGGTGTATGATGAGGCAAGTCACCATGCAAGGAGAACGTGGCAAAGCAGAGCTGCACATTCTATGGTGTATCAAAGCAAAGAGAGGTGGCTTTGTAACAGGCTCCCTCTCCTGAATCCATTAATCTGTGAATCCACACATGAGTTAATCTACTCATGAGGTCAGAGTTCCCATGATCCAATGGCCCCATAAAGGCCCCACATTTGAGCACGGTTTGGTTGGGGACCATGCCTTCAATACACAATTGAGGACATTGAAGACCTAAATCACAGTAAGTATAAAACAAAACTGGCTGGCTCTGGAGTGAAGGCACAAGGAGCAAAAGCAGTGGCTAATAAATGTGTCCACCAGATATAGTGGTGCACATCTTTAATCCTGGTACCTGAGAGGCAGAGGCAGGGGCAGAGGCAGGTGGATCCCTGTAAATTGGAGGCTAACCTGCTCTTCACAGTCCAAGCCAGCCAGAGCTACATAGTGAGATTGTATCTCAAAATGAAAAAGGAAGAAGCAAAGAAGGAAGGGAGAGATGGTGAGAGGGAGGGAAGGAGAGAGAAAGGAAGGAAGGAAATGCTTCCAACATTCATTTACAAGTCACTCTTTTTTCTTTTGGAACTGGTTGCAGACAGTGTGATGAGACACGATGTCAGCCTCAAAGACTAGCATCCAGTGAACACAGTCCATGCAATTCATCACAGACTCCAAGAAAATGCTCTATTTTCACCATACCAGCAAGCCCTGTTTCTTTAGCTTTCCAGACCTAGGACCCAACAGTAGCTTGAGCTTGCCAGGGAAAGCTTGATGGGAGAAGGCCACGTTTCAGAGATGCTCTGGCCATTTCCTAAGACAACTTACTGAGCTGATGAGAATCTCGAGCCACGTCTGCTTTGTCTGCCGTCTGACTTCAATGCAGAATTGGAAAGTAAAATATTTAAATTCTCAGTGATAGAGCCAACTGTGCGAATTCCTGACGTGCAAATTGAAACCTATTATCTGTAATTACAGTTGCCTGAATTCCACACCATCAAGAGCTTGTTCTCCAGCAGTCAGGCATAGCAGCTGCTCTCTGGGACCAAATGCATCTAGGGACAGTCCCAAGAATGGAGATGAGCAGCCCTCTCCGGGTATTTCCCAGCTCCTCAGCTTAAAACCTTGTGGTGGCTGCTAATGATTCTCAGCTGCTTGTTTTTATCTGATCCATCACCATGTTGAATTCTTCCTGGAATGCCTTCACCTAAGCCCCATTGCATTGGTTATGTCTCATGAGTCACCTGATCCCATCACCCTGCCTCTGGTTAAGGTGTTTTCCTATCTATGAAGAACTGCTGCTTAGGCCACAATACTTTGAGGCTTGACAACTGAAGCTCACTTTGTAGATCAGGTTAGCCTCAAACTCACAGCCCCGAGATCCCCAGCTTTAGCCAGGTTTGTGCTGTTAAACTTTCCCCCTTCCTCAGAGACCTTTAAGAAGGGATTAACACATCAACCTAAAGCCTCTTCAGAGCCCCACTCCTAACCAATGCTGCCTGTGGTGCTCAGGTCTAAAGTCGGCTCAGAGCCCATGCCTTATTGTGTCTCTGAGCATGGTGTTTATAACCATTTTAATATACTTCCTATCCTTAGCAGTCTCTGTGTGCCTTTAAATCCTGCATCCAAGATATTTCTGTGACTAGGTCCTTTGGCCTGGAATAACCACATTACTCCCTTCAGTGTGACTTTTTAAAAATGTGGCTTGTGACTCTTTCTCTCCTCTGACTTTCTTGGGCCAGATTGCATTCTCCACCCTTGAGGCTCCCACTGTTCTTACGGAACAGAACAGCATCACTTGCTGTAGTATGTGTTGGTCTTTCCCGACTAGACTATAAACTCTTGAGTATGAACATCACATCTCATGAGATTATTTTATTTTATTTTGATACAGGGTCTTACTATATAGCCCTGGCTGGCTTGAAGCTCACTTTGTAGATCAGGCTGGCCTCAAACTCACAGAGATACCCTTGAGTGCTGGGATTAGAGGCATGCACCATCATGTCCTGATCCTGAGATTTTCTTTGAATACCCAGCACGAATGGGTGCTGGCGAAAAGAGTAAATAATATCTTCTATGCTTTAGACCTCATAAGGTTGTCCTCTAGCTTACAGAGCTGGAAAGATTGCTCTCACTCTTTGTGTCTGAGCCACCTTTCCTGGATAAGATGTAGCTACCTCACCAAAGAAGCCTCTCTTTACAGCAAATAAAGACCTTCATAGAAAACCACAACTGTGTCTAACACAGAGATCAACAGAGAGCCCAGCCGCACTGGATACATCTGTATTACAGTTCTTGCATCTATGTCTCAGGGAACATCAAAGAAGAGGGGGCAGGCGGAAAGATAGTAAGAGCCAGAATATCAGGAAGTCGGCTGTGAGACAGTCTCTCCTAGGGATGTCTGAATAAACAATAGCAGTATCAATGGACATGATAACGTGGAAGGGGAACACTTTCTTGGGGTCTCATCCCTAGACCAAAACACTGCAATCATCCAATGGCTGAAGAAAGAAGGAGAATTAGCTTCTCCCCAGGATGAACCCCTCATTGGTTGTCCAATCCAGAGTGGTCAGCCTTGAAACCACATACACACAAACAACAAAGATGGACTGGTAGGTTGTATTAACATATAGCTATATATGTACAAAACAAGAATATGCAAAGAAAAGAGGCTATCGGCTCAAGAGTAGGGGCAGACATGGCCTGGGTTGGAAGGTAAATAGCTAGGGGGAGCTGGAGGAAGACAAGGGAGGAGGGAAGTAATATAATTTCATTTCCATTTAAAATTTATTTTTTATATAAAAAAGATTTCTCTCTCAAGATAACTGTTCAAACCTACTCATGAAAGTGGTCCCTGCAAATGTGGTAAGATCCTAGGACAGGGCCCCACTAGCAACCAGCTTAATTTCTTGCCCTGCATGGACAATACTTTCCCTGGGTGAATGCTCTTAAATCCCACAGGACTGAAATGTGACAGGCACCAGCCCCACAAAGTGACACAGTACAAGAAGGACAAGGATTCTCTATATGCCCAGGGGAAGTGACATTATGTCAGGAAATAAAGTGGCTACAGTGGACAGACCAAGCTGATTTCCTTCAAACAGACTAAAATCACCAGGCTGTGCAGAGGGTTGAGCATGTTGAGACCAACCTCACACCCAAGGGAATGGTGGCTTTTAAGAGAGACAAGCATCTTGAGCTGGGAACTGCTAAGAAGAGAAAGGGCCTAAGTGACCCAATTCTAAGGCCATTATGCTATAAAAACAATAAAACCACAGGGTTATGATTTGAAAACCAAGAAAGAAAGAAAAATGAGCCAGGAGCTGGAGGGATACCTCAGTTGGCAAAATGCTTGTGCTGCAAGCTGGAGGACTTGAGTTTGAGCCCCAGAACCCAGTTAAGAAAGCTCGCCATGGTGGCATGATTGTAATCCCAACACTGGAGGAGTGGAGACAGGTGAATCGGTGGGGCTCACTAGTCAGTCAGCTTGCCCTACAGGGAAAGTTCTAGGCTCATAGGAGAGGATGTCTCAGCAAAAACATTGATGGCACCTAAGGAATGACAGCCAAAGTAGTCTTCTGATCTCTACATATACACTATGTACATTTGTGTATGGACACAAACAGAAACTTGCTCAAGTGTGCATACCTGTGCACGTGCATGTGCATGTGCATGCATGCGCATGCGCGCGCACACACACACACACACACACACACACATGCATGCATAAAAAGCAATGATGAGCACTGTATTGTCATATGAGAATAAACCCAACTCAGCAAATGACCTTTTATTTTTAATGCTGTATAATCTAAGGGATTTGGGATCCCCTGGCATCTGACAGAGTATAAAGATGTAATTAATCTTATTGCTAGTATTTTGTCATGGTCAATTTAGTATTCATCTGATCATTGTTATTAGTAAAACACAAAGGGTTTATTCCAGTTGGTATTAATATCACCTTCTGAAATATAACTGTTAAGAAATGTCTATTTCAGGGCCAGGGAGATAGCTCAGAGGGTAAAGGTGCTTGCGGCTAAGCCTGATGACCTGAGTTCAATCCCCCAGGTCCATGTGGAAGAAAAAGAGCACTGATTCTAACAAGTTGTCCTCTGACCCCCACATCTGTGCTGTAGCATGTGTTCCTCCTTACACAAAATAAATAAATGAATAAAACTTTAAAAACATGCATATCTAAATGGCTGGCTTTCTTTACTGCAGACCCCTTTGCAAGTCCTATTGTCTCATTTGTGAGGTAGTGTCACAGCTAGTTGAAATATTTTGGAGTTTTTACATTTCTGTTATTGCTGTTTTGAGGCAGAGTGGCACCATGTAACCCTAGCTAACCTGGATTACTATGTAGTCCAGGCTATCCCAAACACGACTTTATTTTCCTGGTTCTCTGAGCTGATCCCTGGAACTTACATAGAGGTGAGAAGAAAGCACAGACTCCACAAAGTAGTCCTTTGACTTCCACACATGTACCATGGCATATGCATGCTTGAGCACAGATTGTGCATATATGACAATAATAAATAAAATAAAATTTAAAAAGGATATCTACAATGAAAATTCATAGCTCCATAATTGTTTTGTATGTAGTTAATAGAACACCTGGGGCTGGAGAGGTGGCTCAAGCAGTTAAGAACACCTATTGTTTTTCAGAGGACCCAGGTTTAGTTCCCAGCACCCATGTAGGTCACAACCTTTTGTAACTCTAACTCCAGAGGATCTGACATTTCTGACCTTGTGTGCACCATGTATGCACATGCTGCACATACATACATGTAGGCAAGAACACTCATACACACAAAAAAATCTTTTTAAAAATGTTTACTATCCTAGCAGAGTACACAGATTTGGTTCTGTGCAACCACATGCAGACTCACAGCTATCTGTAACTCCAGTTCCAGGAGATCTGATGTCCTCCTCTGACCTCCACAGACTCCTGCACACACATGGTGTACATACATACATGCAGAAAAACACTCATATGCATTAAAAATAATCTAAGATATTATTTTAAAAACCAGATATAGTTAGTAATTTCATAGATATTTGCTTAAGGGAAACCTAAATTTATTAAAACCAAACTAAAGCAAGAGCCGGAGGGGTAGCCTAGCATGCATGAGACTCTGGTTTGATACCTAGAGCTGTGAACAAACAAAAAACGACAGTGACTAAGTTTGCTAGAAAATATTAAACAATAATCCAGCCTATGAGGATAAGATAAAGATGAGAGGGGATGACAAAAGTGACTAAAATGTGATAAACTCTGATGGAAAGAAAAGAGCGGGGGTCTTGGTTTCCAGTCATTTTTCTTGTTGGCTGTAGCCTGTGGGCACATCTCTTCCTCCCCGCCCTATATGCTCATCATATTTGAGAGAGAGTAGCAGTGGTGAGCACAGATAAAGTTCAAGAGTGCCCAGCAGGACATCTGAAAAAGCCTTACAGCGGGAAGATGATTCCCTTAAATCCTATCTGTGCTCATAAGACAATGATGCAGAGTCTCTGTGAGCATGTTGCCACCAGCTTGAAAGAGAAACCCAGACATTTCATTAGCTATGATGAGCACACAGTGGCAGCTCAATGACTGCTGTGAAGGTTCAACATACTAATTTGAACCTGTTCCTTGGGGCATGTCTGTTAAGGCATCAGTCATGTCATGAAGGAGTCGAGTAGTCACACCTTACATGATGTTAAATAACTAATGCTTCCTTTGAACTCTAGGAGTTGCTTGACTCCCTGGACATGAAGCCAATCAGGATATTCTTGACTCCTCTCACCCTCTCTTCCCCTTTTCTCTTGGAGAACTAGAAGCTTGTAGTTAAATTCACAGCTCAATTCTAGAACTTGGCTTCCCTTATATACTGCTTACTCTTCCTATTCATCTACACTTTCTATAGTTAAAGTACTTTCTCTGTCTTGATATTTTTATCTCGATTTACTACCTTGTGATATGGAGCCTCAATTTGATTACGTGTCTAATGAAAAGGGAGCATGCCTATGGGTCTAAATCAGCTCAGTCTTCTATAGCAAAAGTTCATAGATGCCTTAGCAACAGAAATTAAATTTTTTCACAATTTTAGGAGTTAGATCAGAGAGCCAGTATGGTCAGGATTTTGTGAGGGATCTTTTCTTGACTTACAGACAGCTGTCTTCTTGCTTTGTTCTAACATGGCAAAGCAGGGCATTGATAAAGTGAGGAAAATTCAGGGGACTGGGGAGAAAGAGCAATCTGGTGTTTACATTAGAACACCAAGATGCCATCTTCAGATATTATCAATAGGATTGGCCCATTTCCATATGAATTTTGTAGAATACAACATTCAGTTACAACACTCAGCTCATAACCCAGGGCAACAAAAGTCATCTTACCGTTCTTCATTTTTCAGAAATTTATCAGATGTGTTCCATCAGAATTCCAAATGATAAAAAAAGCTCTTTTTTCTTGGATTAACCATTTTAAAACTAAGTGAGGATGCATGCTACTATTGGATAAAAACATTGGTTCTCCTACTGAGCCAAATATATACCATTGGTCATCCCCATGTGTGTTACAAGAACCTGCAATGTGGCAGGCAAAGGCTGGATGACATAACCTCATCTATCTTTATAATCCCAAGAGCAGAATATTTAATGTCCTATTGTTAGGTAAGAAACTGAATCTCAATAATATTAAGTAATTTGCACAACATCAAGAAGTCAGTAGATGAGGCTGGGTGTGGTGGATCATGCTTGCCATTCCCTTACTCAGGAAGCTGAGACAGGAGAATCAGAGTGTCCAAGGCTAGCCTCAAACATACAATGAGTTCCAGGACAGCTTGGGTTACAAAGTGAGCCCCTGTCTCAAAACAAATAGGCAAGCAAGCAAAAATACACACATGACAACAAAAGAGAAAGAAATCATCAGCAGAGAGCTCATGGGTTTGAACCCAAGTCTGAATGAACAGTTCTGGAGTCCCTTCTCGTATTGCTTTTCCAAATGTTCATGCACTCACTGAAACAACATACACTGTATCATTACCATTCACCAAGCACATACACTGTATCATTACTGTTCACCAAGCTCTACATGGGACAGCAAGGAATAAAACAGACTAACGCCTGGCTGGTGAGGTGTCTCCCTGGGTAAAAAGCTCTTGCTATTGGAACTTGATGACTTGAGTTCTATCTCTAGAACCCATATGAAAAAACAGATGCAAGCCAGGCATGATGGTCCATAACCTTAGAACTCAGGAAGCAGAAACAGGTGAATCTGTATGAAGGCAAGGTCAGCCTGGTCTACTACAAGTCCTAGGATAGTCAAAGGTACGTAGTGAGACCTTGCCTCAAAGAGTGAGGGGGAGGGGAGGGAAAGGGGAAGAGAGAGAGGAGGAAGACGAGGGGGAGAGAAAGTTAGAGAGGAAGAAGAGGAGGAGGAGGAGGAGGAAGCAGCAGCAGCAGTCTAAAACAGACAGAAGAACCCAGAAGCTCAGGGCCAACTAGCCAGTAATGTGCAAAGAGGAAGAAAGAGGAGAAACCCTGCCACAGAAACCATACGGAACTTTGAGAAAAGTTTGTTCTGTTCTGTTTTGTTTTGTTTTGTTTTCTATCAAAGGTTTTATCTATCAAAGGCAAAAACTCCTAGTTCCTGAACTTCCTCCTTTGCACTGATAGGCCAATGGAGTCAGATTGTGAAGGTCAACTCCCACCAATGGGATGAGAGGTAGTTATTACTATGTCAGGGATAAAAGACCTTCTTGGCCATGGGTGCTTGCTAGACCAGTTTGGGTCTTGAAACACTTTTTTTCCCCAAATAATTAACTTGCCAAGCTCCTTCTGCATTGTTTTTGGGTTTTTGTGGGACACCAAGATTATTCTGTTTCTAAAAAGGATTGACACCCAGAAAGTACACACACACACACACACACACACTTCAGAAAGCCTTTTTAGAAAACCCAGCCTAATAATACCAGTAATAATTATAATCTACCCTTTTGGTTTACAGGCAAGGGAACATATGGCTGTGATTGGCTGAGTCCAGTCACCTGCCAAGGGTGGGGAGTGTCAATTTACCAACAGTATATGATAGGGGCCTGACTACATATGGGGTTCATTTGCCAGGAGCAAATGAATGACTGCTGAGAATAGAAAGCAAGTATCCCCTGTATCTGTGATCTAAAAATAATTCCTTTTATCTTGTTTTGGGCACTGTCCATCCAGTGTGCTCCATATCCAAAGGATGCTTCAGACTAGATGTCTTCCTAGGATGTGGTCTGCAGAGAGTCCAAGGTCTTTCAGTGCAATAAGTGCTTTCTGGGCTCTCCTGTTACCAAGAAGGATGTGTGAGCAGCAGCATCTCTAGACCATGAGATTGGACATGTGGTTTTGGCCTGTGACCTCTTGCGCTTCCTCCTTGAGCTTCAGTGAACCACATCAGAGAAAATGTCTAATATTCTTGGTGTCAGAAGCTCATAGATTTTAGAGTCTTGATGCACTCAGACTAATCTGTATGGCATGAGACACCAGAACCCTCTAAAGACAGCACCCTAAACCACAAAGTGTGCATTTTACTTATTCTCCTATTTTCTAGGAGCTCTGCTTTGCTTCCATATTTGTTCTGCGGTGAGATTTGATTCCATTACCTAAGACCTGTGGGACCAGAACAAGTCATGTGACTTCCTGGGCTTCAGCTTTCTCATTTGAGTCCCAAGGACTGTAAGATGAGTCAATAAACGGGGTGTGGTATTGCACACTTGTAACTCCAGAAGTGAGGCAGGAAGATCAGAAACCCAAGGTCTTCAGCCCTACAGCCAGTTGAATCCAACCTGGGCTTTACCAGGCAGGCTCTGTCTCAAAACACAAAACCAAAACAAAAACCATGAAGGGTCTAGTAACAGCCTGGTTACCACAAGGGATCAGCGAACTATGCTCTTTCCCTTTGTTGTTGTCCTTTGGTCCTTGTGGTGCTCCCTTTTCAAAGCTATTATCAGACTTCCCTGGAGTCTGTGTTATGCAATTTACAGATAAGCCAGTCAAACAGAAAAAGATTGAAAGGGATGGGCCAGAAAACCATGAGACAGAGCCTGGGGACACGTGGTTGAGTAGAAAACCTTAGGCTTTGGAATTCCACTGGCCTTGAGTCTCAGTTCCACTATTTCTCAGACAGAAAGCTTTGTGGCAATTCCTTCATATCCCAGACAGTCAATCTCCATAATGATAGAATAAAACCAGTTATTGTTGATGATTGTTACTGTGAGGATTAAATAAAACAGTGAGTGAAGTCTACAAGGAACCTAGCACTCAGTAAGGTTTTCACTTTGTTTACAAAAGTCAACATAGCTGCTAGGTCAGGGTGGTGCGCAGCTTTAACCCGGCACTCAGAAGGAAGAGGAAGGCCGATCTCTTGTGAATTCAAGGCTAGCTTGGTGTACAGAGTAAGTTCCTGGACAACCAAAGATACATAATGAGACCCAGTCTCAAACAAAACAAAACAAAAAGTCACTATCGATGGGTATGGTGTTGTAAGCACAGAATCCCAGAGGCAGAAAGATCAGGAGTGTGAGGCCATCCTGGGCTACAAGAAATCTTGTCTTTAAAAAAATGCTGGTATGGAGGCTGATGTCATGTCTGTAAAGTAAACTCGTGGGAGGCCAGTAGTGGGAGGATCGCTGTGAGTTCTAGGTTAGAGTGGGCAGCAGATAATCCTGGGTTTAGAGTAAGTGAGATCCTGACCCAACAACATCAACCAGAACACAACCAAAAAAGTCATTAATGTGTAGGTAAATGTCATTGGCAATTAAGAATCCTCCACAAAAATGCCAAGAGAGAATTATTCATTTTTCTGAAGCCAAGGACATCCAGACCAATGTTCATCCACCTCCCTCTCTGCTTGTTTATTTTTTTTTCCCCTTATGTTGGAGGTAAGGTAAAGAAAATAAGTCAGCCAACAACACACCGCTGACTACTTACTAGATACAAAGAGAATGCTATGCTTTATGGGTGAGGTATCAAATAAGTAAAAGAATCTTTGTCCCTGAGAAGCAACTGACTTAATTAAAAGAAATAAAAATGCTCAAAAGGGACCATTTAAAACATCCACAGAGCAATAGCCTGTTCACCACAGCCAATAGATGTGAAGGAGTGACCAGAGGTGGCTGAGGAGTTTGAAAGCAGGGAGAAGAGGTCCCAGCAGAAGCCCAGCCCTGGAATAAAAGCTCTCCTGTGTGGGATGGTGACCTCATTAACTATCTACACCCCACGAAGGCATTGTGCTCAGGCAATGAGATAACAAGAGAAGAGGCAGTTGGGTAATTGAATGAGGTCAATCTTAAATTGGTATGTTACTACCTGTTGCTGGCCTTAGAAACGTAAACAAATACTATCCATCTACCCAAACTGGCTTGCTGAAAACAAAAAGAGAGTTAAAACTCTAATCTACCCACGAGACAGACACCTTGCCTATGATCATCGCTTTATGTGAGTTTGAACCCCCAGGCAGTTCTTAGATAGTGAAAAAATGACCAGAATGTAGGATTCTCCAGTGCTACATCTCAACACAAACCAAGGACTGGTGCCACTGCACAGTGTAGTTTGGATCAGCTGCCTTCTCATCCAAGGTGGGGGGTGCTGGAGGCTCAGGTCTAAGGCTTCATTTTCCTATACTTTTAAGTATGGTCTTCACAACTGGATGACGTCACGGCATGAGGGTTTAGAGTGTGGTTCTGTTCCTCAGTGGTCATGTGCAATGTATCCAGCCAGCTAGGTACTATGCTAATAACGATAATTCTCTACAGTAATTGCTGGGAGGTAATTAATTTAAAAGGCTTAGCATAGTTGCTTGGTACGTAATCACTGACTAAATAGGACTTATTATTACCTTAAACTAGTTTGAATTTTAGTGACAGTGAGACAAATTTTCTTCAGAACACAAAGGGCAGACTGGATTGGAACTTAACAATGCACATGTGATTTTGGCATGATGAAATGGAGACAGTCTTCCTTTAACCTTCTGGTTACACATGAATGTGGACTCACCAGTGAAACATTCCTGTCTATATGTGTATGTCTGTTAACTTTTTTTTTTGAATGTTCAAAATACAATTACTTTTTCCAAGGCATTACTTGGAAATTGGACCATTT
Source organism: Rhynchomys soricoides (assembly GCA_019843965.1). Lineage (NCBI taxonomy): Eukaryota > Metazoa > Chordata > Mammalia > Rodentia > Muridae > Rhynchomys > Rhynchomys soricoides. The sequence continues at coordinate 13,144,254 of JADRCH010000016.1, read as the reverse complement.
ATTTATCTGTTGTATATGCATGCAGATAGTTTATATCTAGAATTAGATTGTTGGTAAATATAAACTATGCCATACTTAGTCAATATGCAGTTTTCATTTTGATGGACCAAATGCCACTGGTGACAGGGTCCTCATTCTACGTGGCGCCACCACTTCCTGAGCCTGTTACTGGGAGAATGTCATGGAACCTCCAGTCTCAGTTCTCTCATTGCAAATTACTGTTGCTGTGTGACTCAAGGAGTTGTCGGACGGAATGAGATGCCTGACAGATGTTAAAGGACGGTTCAAGAGAGTTTAGAGCAGTGCTTCTCAACCTTCTCAATGCTGCGACCCTTTACTACAGTTTCTCCTGTTGTGGTGACTCCCAGTCATAAAATTGCTTTGCTACTTCATAACTGCAATTTTGCTACTGTTACTGAATTATACCATAAATATCCAATCTGAAAGGATATCTAACATGTGACCCCAAAGGAGTTGAGATCCACTTGAGAACCAGTGGTTCAGAACATTGTCATTAAGGTCTTAGCTTCTGGACTGGAGCTGGGGCTCAGTTGGTAGAGTGTCTAGCATGCCCAACGCCTGTGGTTCAATCCCTAACTTGCTTGCAGAAGACTAATGAGGAAGAGAACTGATTGGGCAAACATATTTGATCTTGATGCAACTCCAGTAAGTGTCCTGATATCCTGGGCCTCCCTTAGATGATGACTCTCATGCAGTTTATGTTAGTAGGAGGTTTGAATTGCCTTGCAGCTGGCTAGGTTGTTTACTTAACAAATTTCCCTCTTACTCGGCTCCACCCTCTCTTTGGACCACAGCTGATCAATGGAAACATCTGGCTTCTCCAGGTTCAATGGCCCGGGAGGGTGGAGGATGAGAAGGTGGAATTTCAGGCTGGGAGTGAAGACACCTGGACTCTGGTCCTATTCATGGCTTCCAAGGCCTGTGCTGCTTCTCTGTGGGTCTCAGCTTCTATGGATTCCTCCTGATACTGTATAAATATTGCATGCCAGGCTCCTCTAATTGTATGGATATACAACTAGGGAAATAAAATGGTTTTCATGGACAAAGCAGTGCCACCATGGAATGGCTTCATCATGCTATGAACTTGTTTTAGTTTTCAAAATGGAGAGTGCTGAAATGAATAATCAGGGTGAGCAAATGGATCTCTAAAGACAGACTCTGCTCTTGAGTGACTTAGACATGATGCCACCGGAGTCCTCTAATGCTCTGACTCTCATGGCCTGACATGGGTCTCCAGCTAGGAGGAACTGTTTTCACTCTCTAGCCAGAGTGTTTCAGAGCTGATGTTTAAATCCATGTTATTCTACAGCCTTCTCAATGTTCCCAGGCCTCAGCAGGAACAGCCCATGCCTCTCTCCACTTGTTACTGTGGATGAATGTGTCAGAGCACGTCCAGTCATGGGGAAAGCATGAGTCCTCCTATGTGCTCCCCAGATCCCTCCAGGGCTGTTTTCTCTGGAACTGAGCACAGACATTTGCCAAACTTTCATTCCAGAAATGTGGTTCAAATTCCAAAGAGTCCTGGTTTTTTGATTTGGGCTGTTTTGTTGTTTCAGTGCTGAGAATCAAACCTAGGGCTTTGTACCTGGAAGACAAGCACAATATCACTTTGTTTCTAGGACGAGTACCTGGTTTGGTAATAAGGGAAGCCCAGGCTAGACACTGAGTGTTGAGACTGGAATATACCTGGGCCTTTTCTAGCTTAGGCAACTACAGTCAAGTATCTTTGTTATTGTTAATTTTTTTGGAGAAGGGCCTCAGGCAGTCAAGGATAACTGAATTCCTGGTCCTCTTGCCTCTAGCTCACATACTGGGACCCAGGTTAATCAACTATCTTTGTAATTTTAAAACATTCAGCCATTGATAATCGCTTCTACAGACTGACCGCACAGCAAGCAGAGTCTGGAATGTACAAGGAAACACAACTTACAAGTGAGGAATGTGAACGTTAGGATAGCTAGGGTTTGTGCAGTCAGGGAGTGGATCTGAGACCTAAATTCCAACCCCGAGGTCAGTATTCTTCCCACTAATACAGCAGAACCAGGAAGTCAATTCAAATCCACATTCCCACACAAGCAGGAAGAATTTTCTTTGGTCCCTTACCTTATGATTCATTAGCTCAGTAAGTTTGCCAATATCATTTTTATGGTGGCTTAGTCATTTTCCAGACACTCTGTAGCTCAGGAAGAACACAATCAGGCAGATAGGTACCAGGGTTGTTACTAGGAAGTGTCTATTTTGTGATAGCAGGTCAAGTGATCAGACAATGCTTCATGGTTTTGTCTTAATATGAGCAGGAGTCTCAAAAGAAACATTATTGTAAAAGGAACTTTTCCATTAAGGCAAGTGAAATCAATATACTCCTTTGCCAAATATTACTAAGCATCTCTTATGTGTCAAGGTCTGTTCTAGAAACTCATGCTTTCACATTAGAAAGGATTTATGAACGGATACAGTTCTGTGGAGGAAATAAAAATGCCCATGTGTTATTGTGACACCTTGTGCTAAAAGGTGATGGTTCTCAACCTTCCTAATTCTGCAACCCTTTAGTATAGTGACTCACGTTGTGGTGACCCCCACTGTAAAGTTATTTTATTGCTACTTCATAACTGTAATTTTGACACTATTATGAATTGTAACGTAAATATCTGATATGTAGGAGATCTGTTATTTGATCCCCAAAAGGGGTTGCAACCCACAGGTCAAGAGTGTTTGTGCTGAGGGCTCCAGAACAGACATGTGTGTGAAGTGTTTCAGTACATAGAAGCAAAGAAGGGTTAAGGGGTAGGTAACATTTGACCTACATTGTAAAGCATCAATATAGCTTGACAAATAAGGAAAGGGTTTATAAGCATTTCAGAAAATCAACATTACCACCCTACCTTCATATAGTGACTTTGTCTTTCTAGACAGGGTCTATGTAGCTCTGCTTCACCTGGAACTATGGACCAGGCTGGTGTCAAACTCGCAGAGATCCATCCACCTGCCTCTGTTTCTTGGATGCTGGGATTGAAGGGATGTGCTATCACACCCAGCCTACATAATGACTTCTTACTGGCCAGCTGTTGTATTCAGCACTCTTGGTGCATTTATTTGTTTGATTCTCAGAATAAAGCATAAGACAATATTATACTGATTCCTATTTTTTCAGATGAGGAAAATGACCAGAGAGATGGAATGGTACAGCCAGTTTAAACCTGGTCCATCTGACCTTAGGACCTTATGGTTGCCAATGGTGACATATGCTGTGGAAGAAGCAACTAGTGGAAAGATTAAAAGGTGTGTGCATGTTTGGATGAAGAAATGGGACCATTTCAATGTGACTGAAAAATGGTGCACAAATGTCTCCCTTTGTCTTTCTTTCTTTCTTTCTTTCTTTCTTTCTTTCTTTCTTTTTATTTTTCCAGAGACAGGGTTTCTCTGTGTAGCCCTGGCTGTCCTGGAACTCACTCTGTAGACCAGGCTGGCCTAGAACTCAGAAATCAGCCTGCCTCTGCCTCCCAAGTGCTGGGATTAAAGGCGTGCGCCACCACTGCCCAGCTCCTTTGTTTTTCTTTGATCTACTTTTCTGTACCTTTCCCCCCATTTAATCTCTTGGTTGTATTCATTTAGTGTTAAGTACTTAGCTTGTGAGTCTGGTAGTATAGACCAGCTGGTAGAGTGGACGCCTAGCATGCACACAGCACTTGGTCTGATCCCCAGAACCATGTCAACGAGGCATGGTAATCCCAGAACTCTGGAGGTGGAGAGGTAGGCAAGATGCTTTTGCAAAGAAGTTTTACAAGGTGACAAGCTAGCTTTGATCGAAACATACAAACAACAACAACAACAACAACAACAACCACTTTATACAGTAGAACATCTCTATAATCACAGCACTGGGGAGGTGGAAGCAGGACAAGAAGTTCAAGGACATCTTCTGTTCCACACTGTGTGAGAGCCCTCACTCTGAGGCAAAGAGGGGAAAGGGAAGGAAGAAGGAGGAAGAGAGAGGGAAGCAGGGAAGGAAGCATTAGCTAGAATGTTTTTATTTTCAGCAGGAAGTTTAGTCTAAATCACTAGTCTTTCAGTTACGGGAAACTCAAAGGTCCAAGATTCAATCAAGTCTTACAGCAACACTATGTTGTAGAGGCAACCTGTTTTTTCCAATAAGGCAAATGAGATTCAAAGACTTGAAATAAATTCCAAAGGGTCCCAAAGCTCGTGGATGACTGGGCTAAGATTCCACCCCAAATTTCTCATACTTTAATTTCTCTATCCCTCCCTCCTCTTTCACCCCCTCCCTAGCTGTGTAGATTTGGAGAAGTTACTCAACCTCTCTGTGTTTAAATGTGTTCACTTACAGAATGTGTTAGCCGGCTTCCTGTTATTCGAAATAGCTACAGTAAATCAACAAAAAATAAGAAGAGATTTATTCTGGCTCGTGGCCTCCGGTTTCAGTCCGTTTGCTTTTGGTCCTGGAATGGTGCAGCTACATCTCGGTGAGAGCTTGTGACAGCAGAAGCCTGCTCACTACATGATATACAGGAAGCAGGGCAGGCTTCCAATATTCCCTTCAAGGGCACACTCCCAATGACCTAACTTCCTCCAACTGGCCTGCCTCCTGCGTATAGTGCCATGGATCGGAAGTAGAGCCTTGAACACATGGACATTTGGGGAACATTCACAATCCAGACTATGAAACAAAATGAATATAACAAAGCACTGAAGGATCATGTGGGCAAAATGAGTTCATATACATAAACTCTTTATAAACTAATGGGCACATAGAATTGTGTGTGATGTTTACCATCCCCAGACTTAACCATAATTCTCTGGAAAAATTGGCCTTGTCTAGGAGCCAGAACCTTATGGCCTGTTTAAGAAGAATCCTTGCCAATGCCTTTTTCCCTTCTCCTCCCTCATTCATTCATTCATTCATCCATTCATTCATTCATCTATTCACCTAACCATTCATCCATCATTTATGGCTCTCCAAGGTCTAATCCTTTCTACACAGTGAACATGTAGTGCTTGCTGAGTTTGGATCAAGGCTGTGGGTATCTCTTTATTCTAGAGTTGTGATTCCAAATGGAGGAGTTACTTCCCCTCTGAGGATAAGAGAGAAGGCCTGTTTGAGAAAATGTTTTGTACTTACAGTATTTGCTGATTCTGTTTCTGATTTTTCCTCTTTGGCCTCTGAAGTCTGCTCTTTCAGCCTCCAGATTCACAATGGATACTTTGTTAAAAAAAAAAAAAATAGGAGTCACTATGAGGGAGGCTCTGCCTCTGTTCCTGCCCTAAGCACAGCTTTGGCTGTCGGTCCCTTGGTTCTTCTTTTTCAAGTGATCACTATCTCTTTAGAGAATGCTAGGCTCTCTCTGAAAAGTGAGAGGTCAGACTCAAGGAGCAGAGAGTTATCATCCTTCACACCAATAGCTGAATATTCATTAATTAAGTTCTTGTCTGTTCAAGCCTTGGAAGAATGTCAAAGTAACCATGACAGGGTCCTGAGACAAGGGGAAAGCATTTCAGCCTGTGAATGGCAGTTAATTTAATAGTAGGAGATTGTTGGACAGAATTAAGGTGCAAGATGAAAGAACTGGGTATAAAGCAAGGAATTTAGAGGGGAAAGAATGGTGTGTGTGTGTGTGTGTGTGTGTGTGTGTGTGTGTGTTTACATGTTGTATGCATTGTGGTCTTTTTGGTTGTTTGTTTTGTTGTTGTTGTTTCTGACACAAGATCTTGCTAGGTTTCCTGACGGTCTGGAACTCACTCTGTAGACCAAGCTGGCCTGGAACTCAGAGGGAGCTATCTGTTTTGCCTCCCAAGTTTTGTTTTTTTAAAGGTCTTACTATGTGGCCAAGGATAGACTTGAACTCAGGCTGTACCCCAGTTAGACTTGACGTTTCAGCAATCCTCCTTGCAGGGGCTCCAACAAGACCGAGCATGGGGCACATGGCTCCTGCAGGACCGGGCATGGCGCACATGGCTCCAGCAGTACTGGCCATAGTGCACATGGCTCCAGCAGGACCAGGCATGGCAAATATGGCTCCTGCAGGACCGGGCATGGTGCACATGGCTCTGGCAGCCTTGCCCTTACCTACAATTCCCCTGTCCATTAGATTACATTTCTAACGCTAGCCACCAGGATCTATTCTCTTATTTGGCCACTTCTTTCCTCTGAGCCTGACTACCAAGGTTCAGATACCAAGTATTGAAGTCTAACAGTCAAAATCCTCATTTTGGCTGTCCTAGTTAACTTATTCAATTAAAATTAAAATCCTCATCCTAATGGGGGAGGTGTTCTCCTTTTATCTTCATAAATTGCCATTTGCCAATGGGCCATATCTCTCTCCTCTCTATCCAGAAGCAGTCCTTTGTCCCTCCAGGGCCAATATTCTTTCCCTTTCCCTTGTTCCCTTCCCTTTTTTACCTCATCCTCTATCTCCTGTCTTTTTTCTCTTATTCCCTGACCTCTGGCCCTCTGGGGAAAACAAATCTCCTTTGTGTAGAGAACTTGGTCTTTGGTATCTTGTACCAACTTCAAGGTCTTTTTATTCCTGCCTCACCCTCCTAGGTGGTGAGATTGTAGGAGTGTACCATTACCTTGACTGTTTTGGTTTTTTGAGACAAAATCCTTCCCATATAGTTCAAGCTGTCCTCAGACTTGAGCTCCTCCTGCCTCAGCTCCCGGAGTACTGGGATTATCGGTGTTTGCAACTATACCCTGTAGCCAGCTACCTTTTTTCCCTTGCTGCCTTAATTTTATGACCTGTGATTTTATTAAACATTTAATGTTGAAAATACATAATTGCTTTGTTTGTATGTCAGTTGCACTGAACACGAATTCTGTTGCTGATCTAGTTGCTTAGTATGTCTGAAGCTTAAGGCCTTCGGTTGATGGTTATGAGGTATTTTGAAGGCATTTTTTTCTTATGTTGCTTTGAGAGATGAGATGATAAAATAAACATAACCTACATGAATTGTTTTAGTTAGAGTTTCTATGGCTGTGAAGAGACACCATGACCAGGGCAACTTTCATAAAGAACAATATTTAATTGGGTCTAGTGTACAGAGTCAGAGGTTCAGTCCGTTATCCTCAAGGCAGCATCTGGGCAGTAATGTCGTTGGAGGAGCTGAGAGTTCTACAATTTGTTCCGAAGTCAAACAGGAAAAGACTGGCTACCCACATGGCTAGGAGGATTGTCTCAAAGCCCACCCTCACAGTGACACATTTCCTCCAACAAGACTACACTTCCTCCTAGTGCCAATTCCTGGGCCAAGCATATTTAAACCACCACATGGGGTGTGGTGGATCGGTGGGAGCCCTTGCCTAGCATGGGGTCATCCTTGGGATTTCTTCCCAGCACAGCAAGTACACACAGACTAGAAGAGTACTGTGCAAAGGAAAGAGCACTGGAATGTCTAATCTTGGTTACTGAGTCATAGCAAAGAACAACACAAAGCAAAGGAAGATTCCAAGAAGTTACTGAAAAGAGAAGGAAATGCCCACAGGAAGTGCAAGAGAAATCAAAGACAGAAGGGTAGAAACCAGACAGAGACTCAGAGCCCCAGGCCTGGGCATGAGAAGGACTGAGTCCCAGCTGGAGGGGGAGATTTTCTTGGAAAGGTTAGAGCTTGCCTTTTTTGGGAAGGGAAGGGATGGCGGGAGACAGAGTATGTGGTGATCCACTGCCCTGGGCTATGTGATGGCCATTAGATGGCGCCAATTCATGTAGGAGCTCAGAACCCTTCCTTCTGCTCTACCTGGCCAAAGACAGCCTTCAGAGTCTGGAGATAATTCTATCACAGATCTTGAAAAACACAAAACAAAAACTGCCTAGGGAGGAGCATTTCCAACAAGTAACTAGGTGGTCAGCTAGGGTTGTTGTGATGTTGAGCTGGGCATCTCTACAGATGCCAAGTGGAAGAAACTGGTCCCCATAGAGGAGAGGGAGGTGGATATCTGTGGAGCACTGCACCATGTTGCATTGAGGATGAGATGGCCTGCATCTCATAGATGAGTGTACAGTGGCAAGACTTTATTCCTTCATGCCCAAGGTCACACTGTGGAGGAGCATGAAGCAGAGCCTCACCCCTTACATCACGCTGAGCATCGTCTCAGTTTATTGAAATCTCACCTAGGGCAAATTCTTTATATACTTTCTTTGAGCTATAACAGGGCTGAGCCAAGTGCTTAAGTGTCAGCACGTCAGCGTTTCAGAAACCTGCCACTTCCACATGACCCCAACACCTAGAGCTAAAATTGGACAGGAGCTGGGAGCTCAGGCATCTCTTTCCTTTCCTGGAGATTTCATAATGTAGGGGAGGGAACACTGAATGGGCAGAGTCCAGAATAGGAAATAAGCCCTTAGCACGCACTCATGTGTTCTTTTCCTTGTATCCACAGCTGTATTTAAGATGTACAGAGCTCAGGGGTGCAGGGTGGAGCTCAATAGTAGAGTCTGTGCTTAGCATATACAACTTGGAGTCAATCTCTATAACCATTCCCCTCTTGGGCGCTCTCTCTCTCTCTCTCTCTCTCTCTCTCTCTCTCTCTCTGTGTATTCTCAGAAAAGGAAGAAATGATACAATTTAACTTTGACTCCAACAAGGCCACACTTCCCAACAGTGCCACTACCTGGGCCACGCATATACAAACCATCACAACAACTAGGACCACCTGCCCAGAGGTTAGCTGGGCACTCTCACATCAACCACTAATTAAGAAAATGCACCACAGATGTGCCTATAGGCCAATCATGTGGAGGCATTTTCTCAGTTAAGATTCCCTCTTTCCAGATATGTGTAGGTTTCTGTCGGGTTGACAAAATCTAACCAGTACATTTGGGTTTGTAGAGAGCTCTGGCCTAGCCTCTCACAGACAGTAACCAGAGGGCAAAACACAGGAATCATTGAAAAGTAGTACAAGGCTGGTGGATTTTAAGAGGCAGCTTAAGCCTCTGTTGTGATTAGCAGAACACAGTCACGGGTCAGAGATAAGACCAAAGGGCTGAGTCGGTAGGGGAAGGCTTTCCGGGAACTCTGCTGAAACATGGCTCAAATTGTTGAAGAGGGTCAGGGTGAACTTATTAAGCGAAGATCAGAGTCTAATTAAGGTAAGATCAGAGGAATGGCTAATACTCAAGGACTATGAGACCTAATTCAATTCTGTTTCACCTTTCCCCCTTAAGTCTTGTATTCTGGGAGCTAGTAGCTTGCTATTCATCACCCTTCACCTCAAGTGGTTAATTGGACTTACCTTTTGGTAATAGTACCCCTAACTGGGCCTTTGCTCTTGTTGTTGACCTCTGCTGACTGAGGGTTCTTTGAGGCTTCAGTGTCATGTCCTCAAGGAATCCAAGCCTGGCTCTCTCCTCTCTCCCCACTACATGCTTCTCTCAAGGAGACCCAGGTATAACTCTCTAGCTGTATTATACCTCAGATAACTTTGGTTTTTGTGCCTCTTGCTGTATTTGATACACTTGGTATGTCCCTGCATCTCCTTTAGGCAAAAGTGCCTACCTAGCCTTATGCCATTCACCCAGAAGATCACAATTAAAGAAACATCTCTAAAACAGAAGGAGCCACTCTCTCAGCAAAGGCTGCAGTTGATTGTCTGAATCCCATGACTAAAACCAACCTGCCCTTGCTTGGTTTTGTTTTATCTTTTGAAGACTCTCTTAGTCCCTATTCCCATTTTGGGGACTTAAAACAAACAAGCAAACAAAGAAGATATCTTGAAAGGTGAACCTGAGACCAAGTGTAAAAAGAGTTGACAACTTGTCTACAGCTGATGAGAATAGAAACCTGGGTGATGGCTTTGACTTCTCTCAGCAGGTAGGCTTTCTTGAGTCTGTCTGGTATTGCCTCTGTTCACTTGCCAGCCCTTAGGTTACAGCCAAAGATGGTGGAAGATGCTGGATTCTGAAGTAGCAGGTAGTTTTTCAGAGTCTTCCTTCAAGGTCTAAACTGAAATCCAGCTCTGTGGTAGACTATGATAGGTGTCTTAGTTTGGGCTATTATTGTTATGACCATGACCAAAAGTAGGTTGGAGAGGAAAGGGTTTACTTGGCATAGGCTTCACATTCACAGTCCATCACTGAAGGGAGCAGGATAGGACTTCAAATAAGGTAGGAACCCGGAGGCAGGAGTTGATTCGAAGGCCATGGAGGGGTGCTGCTTACTGGCTTGCTTCTCATGGCTTGCTCAGCCTGCGCTCTCATAGAATCCAGGATGACCAGCCCAGGGTGGTACCACCCATGATAAAGCTGAGTCATTCCCTATCAATCACTTACTAAGAAAGGGCTCTATAGATTTGCCTACAGCCCAATCTTACAGGAACATTTTTCTCAATGGAGGCTCCTTCCTCTTTGTTGACTGTGTCTTGTGTCAAGTTGACATAAAATTAGCCAACCCAGGATGCAAGATTTGGACTTCTCTAAGGCATGGAGAGAACAGTGTGATCCAAAGGGTAGTAGAAATCCCATTCTATGCAGACTACCTTCAGATTTCGTCTCGAGCTCAGCCCAGTTGTAGTCACACAGTATTTAAAGAATGGAGCGAAGCAGTCATAGACAGAGAGAAATTGGAAGGAGCTCTTTGTTCGTAGTGTCTGTGGCTGTTCCAGATACAAACAGGCTTTATAGCTAGGTAAGGAACGTAGAGATAGGAGATAGGAGCGTTTATTGGCTAGACCTCCCCTCTATTTGGTCTTCCCTTGGCTTGAGAGCACAAGGAACACGAACTAGAGTTAGTGAGATGAGGGCTTCTGGCTCTGGCTCGTGAAAAAGGATGTGAGTATGAAGTTCCTGCAGCATTGTTTAGAGATGTAAAAGGTGGGAAACAGCCCGATTTCCATCAATAGAAGGCTGCCTAATTAAATCACTGCATTTTAGACAATGGGATACTGTGCAGCTGTGAGAGGCAAAGAATGAGGAAGCCATTTATGTGCTGGTGGAAGAAAATTGCTTTGAGATATTTTGTCATGGGAATAGAGTAAAATCTGGAACAGAATGTATGGTATGGAGAGGAGAAAAAAGAAGAATTTGCGTGAAGGGATGCTAAGAGGAGCCTGAGGAAGTAGTTCAGTTGGGAGAGCAGCTGTCTGAAGCCCCGGGCTCAGTAGGTGTATAAATGGGGCACAGCGGTGCAGGCTTACACTCCTAGCACTTAGGTAGGTGGTGGCAGGAAAGTCAGATGTTAAAGGTTATCCTTAGCCACATAGCAAGTATGAGGCCAGTTTTGGGGGAGGGGGGCGAGTTACATTAGAGCCTGTTTGAGAGAAAAAAATGCTAAAAATAATTCGATGAGGTGGAAAGGAGGGTGGTTACCACAGTATGTGGAGACAGAAGATGGAGAAAGCTGGAGATTTGGGGGTGGGTGGGGCAGAAGCCTTGCTACTGCTTATCAGTCTATACGCATTTTTAAAATTTTTTATGTTGTGTATATGGGTGTTTCGCCTGCTTGTATGTCTGTCCTCCACGTATATACAATGCCGAAAGAATGCAGAAGGAGGCCTCAGATCCTTTTGGAACTGGAGTTCCTAATATTTCTGAGTTGCCTTGTGGGTGCTTTGTATGAAACCCAGGTCATCGACAGGAGTTACAACCGCTCTTAATGGCGGAGCCGTCTCTCCAGCTTCTTCTCTGTCTATATATTTGGGGTTTTGAATAATTTGATTGTGTGACTGCATGATCTATTTATAATTTAAATCAAAGAAGCATCCTGACTCTTGCTACTGTTCTCAGCTTTCCTTGGTCAAGTTTTAACATCTGTTAGCCCAAGTTTTGAAATCAGGGAAAATGGGCCCTAAGCTGTGTGGGGGAGGGGGGCTCACCAACATTGCCAGGCCATTTCCCTTCCTTAGACAAATGCCTAGGTCCCCGCCCTGGGCAGGACTAGTTCACTGGCTCACATCTCTCCAGACATATTTCAGGAGTAAGTTCTGCTCACAACACTTGAGTCCTCTCCCCATGGCTCAGAATGTTCCCTGAGCTTGAAAGTTCAATGGCCTTTGAACTCTTTCTGTAGGTGGGGCAGTTTCTAGAAACCTCTGTTTTATTTCCCTGTTGGTTGATTTCTCCCAGAAGAGTGTGGGGATGTTAGGACAGAACAGAGTGTTCAGGGTTGAACAAAGCCCTTCCCCAAACATGTTCAGGACTTCTAGTTCCTGGGTGAGGGAACCAAGGGCAGCCTCTAGTGGCCATTTCTAGATATTCTGTCTGGGAGCCTTAGGAATTGGGAACTTGCTCCTTTTGAGTAGGCCTGAGAAAGCCACAAACAGGGGTTGGCAAGACTGTGTGACACTGTTCTCTGAGAGCCTTTACCAGAGCCATGTGTGGTGCTGGCTTGTAATCCCAGCATTTGGGAAGTGGATGCAGGGGGATCTCGAGTTCAAGGTTTGAGATTCAGCTACATAGCAAGACTCCTCCTCCAAACTAAACAAAATGTTTCACCATGAACCATGGCTAGGTCTTTAGGTAAGTCCTCAAGTCAAGCTGAACCTGTGTTCTGGACTGTGGGTTCAGAAATCAAGACCTGAACCAGAATCTCATCTCATCTCATCTCATCTTTCTGCCTGCCTTCCTTCCTTCCTTCCTTCTTTCTTTCCTTCTTTCCTTCCTCTCTTTCTTTTTAGCTGGATTTTCAAGAACTGCCTGAAATTCTAAAGCCCAAAGCTTCTATCCTGGCTGCTGTGTGGGTGGCTACATTCCTTGCAATTTGTAACTCTGCATAAACCAGGGCACTGATGTTTGTTGGATGAATCAAACCAAGCCAATTTGGATGAGCTGAAAGTGAACCTGAAGTTGAACCTGTGTCATCTACATTTTTACTAAGTTATTTTAAAAATAAGCCCCCCCCGGCAGGTTTGGTAACATATGCCTCTAATTCCAGAACTCAGGAAGCAGAGGTGGGCAGCTCTGTATGCATTTGAGGCCAACCTAGTCTACATAGCTAGTTCTAGGGCAGCCTAGGCTACATAGTGAAATATATATACTTTTTGTTTTCTTATAAAAATTTGATATTGTGAAATGCTGTATTGGGGATGTTGATTAAATCAGTTTTCCCTCATTTAATGGGAGATTAAATTTTTGCTCTCTATTTAAAAAATAAGCTAAGGTGATGACTCCCATTAGAGGCTGAGGCAGGGGGATTGCTATGAGTTCAAGGTCATTCTGGGCTACAGAGACAGACCTCATCTCTTATGTAGCTGTTTAACTGCCGGGTACAGTGAGCCCCTTTGGAACATTTAAAAGTCTGTTGTTTTACACAACATTTACACACCCACCCCCCTTCCTATATATTCCCTCATGTTTCTACAGTACAGGCTAACCATCCACAGAAGATCCTATATCCCTCAGAGAGAAACTGTATATCATGTTACATGGTTAACTTTGCTTCTGTCTTCAGCTGCCCACTTTGAAGTTTTATCTTGACTCTTAGAAACCCTATCAGTGAGCTTTGCACCCATTCTTGTGCCTCTGAATCACACGGTGATTATGGTAAAATTAAGAGATTTGAGTCAGGAGGGCTGAGATGCTACAATTCTAAGGAGATGCCAGCTGGTGCCAGCTCTGCTGCTCTGGCTTCTGCACTTTGAGGATGAGGTCATTTAAAACCAAGGACAAAAGGGTTCTGAGAACACCAGACTGCCAGCAGTGAAAACCAGTCTGGCTGCTGTGGGTGAGTCTTGCTGAGGGCCGGGGCCCTGACGAGGGCAGGGACAGGAGTTTTGCTGGTTGATTCTGGCCACCTCCTCTTGCCAATGTATTTTTCCTTTTCTTGTAAATGTCTTTTGTCTTTCCTGGTTGGAGACAAACTGAGAAAGCCAGCCAAAAGCCCAGTGGAGACAGGATTTGTGGGTAGCAGATGCTTCTTCAAGTGTCCTGAGCTTCTTCAGGGTCCCTTAGCCAGATGTGACCTTCACAGTCTGTGTGTGAGCAATGGGAAACAGTCAAGCCAAGGTTTGCCCATCTCTCCGTCTTGGCTTTCTTTTCCCAGTGTGACAAGAGAAGTGGCACACATCTGCATCTGTAGGAACTGTAAACCCTTAACTCCTTTACTTGTGCTTATGAACTCAATCAGGGCTTCTTTATCTCGGTACCATTGATATTGGGGACCTCACAGTATTTGCTGTAGAGAAAGCAGGGTGTCCTATGCTTAATGGAATGCTTAGCATCATCCATGGACTCTGCCTACAAAATACTCATAGCACCTTTACGTTGTGACTATCAAAAATACAAACATGGCACAGACCTCAGTGTGTATGTGTGTGTAATTGCTGCAATCGTAGGGAAGAGCTGCTCAATTCTCTTGTACATCTGTCTACCTATTTCAATTTTGCCTAATCGTCTTTCTAAACTCCGTCAGATTTTCTGCTTTCTTAGTTGGTTGGTTTTTTAAAAAACAACTTCTTTGTGTATGGATATTTTGCTTGCATGTGTGTGTATACAGCACGTGTGTGCCTGGTGCCAAGGGAGGTCAGAGGAGATCCCCTGAAACTAGGTTCATGACCTATCATGTGGCTGCTGGGAACCGAACCCAGGACTTCTGGAAGAGCATCAGGTGCTCTTAATCACTGAACCATCCTCCCAGGTCTCTTTGGTTTGATACTTCTAAGTGATAAAGCAGCAAACGAAATTCACAAATAAATGAAGAAAAGACATCTAAGTTTGTAACTTATGCTTCCTCTAATTGATTAGTGTTGGCTACCAGAGACATCGGGTTGAAAACAGTTCTAAGAAGAACTGGCAGGGTGTGGGTGCATCTGGTTGGTGACATGTGCTTATTATGGGCTTTGTATTTGTTTGCTTGTTTTGTTTTTATAAACCACAGATTACCATCTTTCCTTGCACCTCACTGTTCATTTTGCTTTCAATGGGACAGTAGCCATAGTCTAAAGAAATAATATTTTGGCTCTACTTGAATGTCAGCTACACCACTTAGCAAACATGACCTTGAAGGAGTGAGTCCATTCACCCCCAGTCCAGCTTAGGACATACATGAGTTCTTTATGCCTAGATGTACAAGTGTGAAAGTTAAAGAAGATAAAAAATGAAATGTATCTGAATTATATTTGATTTATACGCAGTGTTTAATCATTGATGAGTATTGACACAACCTTTGTGGGTTGCTATGGTTTTTTTGTTTGTTTGTTTGTTTGTTTTGAGACAGAATCTCCTGTAGCTAAAACTGGCCTCAAACTTTCTATGTAGATGAGGATGATCCTGAACTCCTGATCTCCCTGCTTCCACCTCCCAGATGGTGGAATTTCAAGCATGATCTGGGTTATATAATCACTATTTATTCACCCAATAAGTTAACAGCCTGATTGTTGGGGTGGAGACTCCAGGCCTGATTACTTGGATAATTTCAGAATATGAAATGTGCTTAGAAGGAAGTAGTAGAAAGCTGGGAGAACTGAACCAGACATCCTGGAGTGAAGGCAGCCATGGAAGCCTTCAAACTACACCCAGTGAGGGAAGAATGTGGACGAAGGAAAAGATACCTTATGTGAAGAGAAGACGCATTGGGAAACTCATTCATCCTTAGTGGGGTCACTGGTTCAGCGCCATGGGCACCAGCTGGCAGTTTGTTAGATATGAAATTAGAAAGACCAGCCCCTACTCCACACTTGATCTCTAGGCAGGGCATCCAGGCCTTCAATGGGTTTAGTTTTGTTAGTTTTGTTTCCTATATATTATGGGTTTTATAATCTGTAGCAGAGACAAAGCAGCAGAGAAAAGTCGAAGTGGAACAGCTTGAGGTGAGATAGTAAAAACAGAAAAGGGTATCAGATCTTATTACAGATGGTCGTGAGCCACCATGTGTTGCTGGGAGTTGAACTCAGGACCTCTGGAAGAACAGTCAGTGCTCTTAACTGCTGAGCCATCTCTCCAGCCCATAACCTAATGTTTTTAAAACACTCTTGTGCACGAGTGTGTGTGTGTGTGTGTGTGTGTGCGTGTGTGTGTCTGTGTGCAACTACGCGTGCCTATGTATGAGTGAGTGCAGACAGAGACATCTAGAAGATAGCATAGGATCCCCTGGAGTTGGAGTTACAGGCAGTCGTGAGCTACCTAGTGAGTGTTCTGGGCCCTGCACTAGGTTCCTCTGCTAGAGGAAAACCCCCTCCCACCCACTTAACCATCTAATTTGCCAAAACATGTATTTAAGTAAATAAAACGTAAGTGCTTTAAGGACTCAGTTTTACTTAGTTGAGAATTTTTCTTCATGGCATACTCCTGGAAGAAAAGAGACTGCTCAGTGAGGCATGGCAGCAATTTAAGAGGTCAAGAGCCATGCCCTGGGCTTCATCCTAATTGAGCACACTGTAAATATCCAATAAGACACGCTGGCTGATCACGCTTCTCAGTAGGCATTGTCAGAGAAATGGAGGGAGCTCAAGTGTGTTGTGACATCATACTGTTCCCACCCCCCACCCCCACCCCCAGCCATTGCTTCTGTCCTCAGATCTGAACATTTCCCTGCTGAGTGTTTTGTAATTGTTTTTTGGCCTTTGAGAAAACAAAATCTATGCTAAAAGGGCAGCTTTGCTGAGGGAATTTGTTTCCTTTGCATATTGGCTTTCCATGGCACCAAACTCTCCTGGGGCTTCCTTCAGGAAACCTTCATAGTTATAGTTCTCCAGGAGCTAGAGTGGATTTCGACCCTTGTTAGTAGCTGTGAAAGTCCGAACCAGTAAGCAAAAGGATTGACTGTGGGTTCTGCTGACTCATTAGGGAAGCACT
>JADRCH010000016.1:13110294-13127487 GCA_019843965.1 Rhynchomys soricoides | reverse complement strand
AGAGAGAGAGAGAGAGAATGTGAGTGTCTGAGTGTATGTGTGTAAGTGTATGTGTGTGTGAGAGAGAGAGTAGGTGAGTGTGTGAGTGTGAATGTGTGTGAGTGTATGTATGTATGAGTGTATGTGTGGAGTATATGTGAGTGTGTATATGTGTGAGTGTATCCATGAGTAGGTGTATGTGTGTGAGAGTATATGAGTGTATGTATGTATGTATGTGATTGTATGTGTGAGTGTGAGTATGTGTGTAAGTGTGTATGTATGTGTGTGCACACATGCGCGCACACTGACTCAGGAAATTATTTGCTCTCTCACCTTATTCAATGGCTCAGTGTCTTTCAATCAAACCCAGAGCTCTCAGATATGGCTTATCTCATTAAACAGCTGACTCTGGGAACTCTGTCTCCACATTTCCAAGGCTGGGAATACTGGAAGGCTGCCACTGTCATTTGGCATTTATGGGGGCTTGGGGATGGGGTCTCTGGTCCTGATGTTTGCATAACAAGTACAGAAACCCTGTGTTGTCTCTCTAATCCAGTGAGTTCTAGAACACACTCAGAGACTAACAGTATCACCTGGGAGACTCACAGATGCAAATTTTCAGATACTCTTCTTACTCCATCCCAATAACATAGGGTTGGAGAGACGGCTCAGCAGGTTACAGAATTTGCTGCTCATGCAGAAGACCTAAGTCTGGTTCCCAGCACCCACAGACAGCTCGCAATCACCTGGAACTTCAGCTTCAGGGGATCCAGCTTCCTCTTCTGACCTCCGCTGGCTCCCCCCCACACACGATGCACATACATACACTCCTGCAATATACCTAAAACAAAGAAATGAATGACTATTAAAAATAAGATGAAATAAAATCATAAGGGGTGGATCCCAATAGTCCTGACTAACAGTTCACAGCTCTGCGGTGACTTAAACCGTGAGTCACAACTTCATGGGGTCATGAAATTGACTGTAGGGGTCATGAGAAATTTGGCAACAGCAAAGTTTTCTGAATGCACAAAGACCAAAGAATTAAAAAATTGAAATCCATGGGCTGAGCATGGTAGCTCATGCCTATGATGCATAGTGAGCTCCAGGCTAGACAGGGCTACCAGCCAAGATCCTGCCTCAAATGAAGCTTTGGTTCTGAATATACAACCTGCTTTCTTTGTACTACACAAGCCAGCACACTACCCAAGAATGATGAAACTTGCCTAAGACACCATGGCTCAGAATTGAGAGTATTGCACGAGAGCTGAGGATATAACTCTGTTGGCAGAGTGTATATATAGCATGAATGGAGTCCTGGGTTTGATCTCTAGCATCATATAAATCAGCAGTGGCAAATGTCTGAAATCCCAACACTCAGTAGGTGGAGGGAGAAGGATCAGAGGTACAAGGTCATGCTTGGCTATCCATTGAGTTCAAAGCCAGCTAGGCTTCACAAGAGCCAGTCTAAAAATAAGATAAGAATATTTATCAATTCTGAATAGTATCGAAGACTGTCCCAGTTACTTTTGTATTGCTGTGATAAAACACTGTGACCAGGTAACTTGTAAAAGGAGAGTTTTAGAGAGATGAGTCCACCATGGCCAGGAAATATGGCAGCAAGCAGCAGGCCTGCTGGCTGACCCAGGAAGCTAAGAGCTCACACTCTTACTGGAAAAACACAAAACAGAGGGAGAGAGAGAGAGAGAGAGAGAGAGAGAGAGAGAGAGAGAGAGAGAGGATGAGAACTGCAAGTGATATGCTTCACCTGAAGCTCTTCAGACTGTGCTACTAACCAGGAGTCAAGTGTTTGATTTGTATGCCTAGTTTATATACTGGCAGGCCCTTCTCCTGATTCCAGGGCACCAGGCCCCTGTCACTAGCCACAGCCCTCCCTAGATTTGTGGCCATTAGTTATGTAAGGGCAATGCCCCAAACCCCTCCACAGGTAGAGGATGTGACCTGTGGTTACATAGGCTCAAGACCTAAAGGCCTGGAGGCTTAGCCAATAGGCTTTCCCTCCCAGACACTCCTCCCTGCAAAAGGAATTTAACCTCAGGCCCACCCTGAGAAGTGGGGTATGGTTTTACTCATCCACTTTCTGCCATGACAATAAATGCCTTAAAACTATGGACTGCTTCTTTTCATCAGAATCTGCTGTGGGGAGCAATGGAGAAGGCCTTTGCTTAAAGAGCCGTTGGCTGTCTAACCTCCTGGTAGAAGGCCTCTCTGTACTCCCAGCCACAACTGCCACCAAGCCCAAGCCATACACCAAGGACTCTCCCAAAGGAACCAGCTGGAGCTCCACCCCTTTTCCTCCTGGCCCTAGGCTAGATTCAGCCTTCAGGTCCCCACTCCGTTCTCAGCTCTTTCATGGCTCCCAGAGGTGCCTGGGTGTCCGAGAGCCTGACAACCAGGTGGCCCTGGTGTCGTTGCAGGCACAAGACACCCCTGAACCAGCTCCAGCTCCTGTGTCCTGCTTCCTCAAACAGTCGAGCCCTGTAGCAGAATGGACACAGGACCCATAACCCTACACAAAACAAGACAAAACACCACCACCACCACCACCATCACCACCACCACCACCACCACCAAAAACCAACTAACCAACCAAACAAAACCAAACAACAATAACAAAAACCCCAGAACAGCTTAGAGATAAGATAGAGAAAAACAGTAACAACAGTAATAACAAAACCTCTCTGATTAAAATCCTCAGTAGAACCTAAGGAAAGATACTGTAAAAGTATTCAGAAGTGAAGAATGTAAACATAGACATGGATAATAGGATACACATATATGAAAGAATGAGTTAAGGAGATCCAATGCCCATGTAATTTAAATTTCTAGAATGAGAGGACAGAAAATTCATAGAAGAAATTACTGAAGAAATAATTTAAAAAATTTCTCTGAGCTGAAGGACATGAGTTGCCAGACTGGGAAAAGCCTGTTTAATGTACAGTACAATTGGTGAAGATAGACTTGCAGAAATTCCACAGACCTATAAATGTAACTTCAAACTTCCAAGGCAAGTGGGAAGAAAAACACAAGGGTTAAGAACAAAATGGCTTTGGACTCTTCAAAGCAAACTCCATAGGCAAGAAGATGACACTTCTGTGTTTTTAGGGGGTGGTGAGATGGCTCAGTGTGTAAACGTGCTTGCTTCCAAGCCTCAATTCCTGGGACTCACATGCTCTAAGAACAGAGTTGACTCCCACAAGTCCTTGGCTCCATGGCACGCATACCCCCATGTATATGCATAGACAAACATACGAAATAAATTAAGTGTAAAAAGAAATACAATATTTCTATAATTTTGATGAAGATTATTTTCATTTCAGAATTCTATAAATAAGCTATCATGTAAACTTGAAGGATAAAAAACATTTTCAAGCATAGAGGATATAAAGATCCTGTCTCACTCAACTGTTTTTTCCCCCTCAAGCCATGTCAAGTTGAAATTGTTCCACCAAAAATGAAAGAAAAAAACAAGAAAGAAGGCAAAATGCAACACAAGAATTGGGAGATCTGATTAGAAAAATGAGAAGGTGTCTCTGGAGCATGGGAAAGAAGATTCTAGAAAGTAGCTGTGCTTACAAGGTGTGGTGGTTTGAATATGCTTGGCCCAGGGAAGTGGCTCCATTAGGAGGTATGGCCTTATTGGAGGAAGTGTGTCACTGTGGGTGTGGGTTATCCTTCTGTGATTAAGCTCTGCCCACTGCAGATGACAGTTTCTTCCTGGCTGCCTTCAGATCAAGATGTAGAAAACTCTTGGTTTCGTCTCCAGCATCATGCTGCCACGCTTCCTGCTATGATGATAATGGACTAAACCTCTGAACCTGTAAGCCAGCCCCAATGAAACATTTCTCCTTATAAGACTTGCCTTGCTGTCTCTTCACAGCAACGAAACCTTAACTAACTAAAACTCAGGGCCACCAAACTGTAACCTGGAGAGTGCACTCTGGGGACAGGCTGTCACCAGAGACTTCAGCCCTGCCATTTACTTCACTTTTAACTTGAAGACAGTGTGTCTGAGTTTCATATTACTTTGCTGTTTTTGGTTAAAAAACCATGTTATTATTTTATATGTATGGGTGTTTTACATGCATGTATGTCTGTGTGCCTCATGCTGGAGGAGGTCAGAAGAGGGTCTAGTTCCCCTGGAACTGTAGTTACAGTTGTGAGCCACCACATGGATTCTGGGAATTGATTTCAGATCCCCTAGAAGACTGACAGGAGCTCTTCTTAGCTGTTGATCCAGTCCCCTTTTCTAAATTGAGCTTGAATCGACATACAGTGATAAAGTTGCTTCATACATTTCTGCTTGATAACATTCAGGTTACCCAAAGGAGTTTCATATTTTCACTTACCCCTGGGGGCTAGAGGATGAGGGCATAGGTCACAGTGGGATTATTTTATTTTACTTTTGAGACAGGATCTCACAGACTAGCTTTGGCTGGCCTGGACTCACTATATAGACTAAGCTGACCATAAACTCACAGAGATCTGCCTGACTCTGTCTCCTGATTGCTGGGATTAAAGTCTGCACCATCATGCTCAGCTTCCTTTGCATTTTTTGTCCTTTTTTTATAATAATTATTACAGGTGTGTTGTGATGTACATGTGGAGGTCAAAAGACAGCCTTATAGCTTGGTTCTCTCCTTCCATCTTTATGTGAGGGCCAAGGGATCAAACGAAGATCATCAGTTTTACTTGTAGGCCATCTTTACCCGCTGAGCCATCTCACTAGCTCCAGGATGGGTTTAGAAGCAGTGAGACATCCTTTTCCTGGACCACTCTGTGGTCCATGTTGCTGAGAACTCACCGACATGTCTTGGCCCTATTACTTCTGTGGGAGGGCTCTCATAGGCACCAAGGGAAACTGACTTCAGATTGTGACTTAGAGGCCATCTTCTCAGTTCATCTTAGCTTTAGGGTCTTTCACCTAGAGGTGGTGACAGCAAGGTTGGAATGTAGTGGGTGTATGTAATGTGCTGCAATTAATATAATCATATTAATTGTGTAGATCATGTAGGTCTACACAGGCATTTCCTCAGTTGCTCCCCACCTTATTTTTTGAGACAGGGCCTTTCACTGAATCCAGAGCTCACTAGTATGGTTTGACTGGCTGACCAGTGAAGTCCAGGGATCTGCTTGTCTCTGTCTCTCCAGCAGAGATTACAGGCTTGTGCTGCCATGCCTGGCTTTTTATGTGGGCCATGGGAATGGAACTCATGCTTGCAATGCTTGTATGTCAAGCACTTTATTGACTGAGCCACCTCACTAGGCAACAATTACTACCTTTCCTTTTTAATGTAAGAAAATATTCCATATTAAAGACAGTACAGTGACTAATTCTCTGGAGAGTGAGGAGAACAGGTGAACTTGAAAATGACTTGTTATGAACTTCTCAATCTGGGTGGACTGGCACAGTATTTAATATAATTATCATTTACACACACACACACACACACACACACACACACACACACACTTTTCCTATACTGCTTTATAGAAACAAGCCCTGAAATTATGCAATAGGTGGATATTCTGGATGCCTGAATCATGCCGAGTTCTAAGTGGAAGACCTAAGGTAGAATTATTTTGATGCTGACGGAGAGGAGGAACCTCCCAAACACTTAGGCCTTAGCTTCTCCTTGGAAGCATTTTCCTGACTTGCAGCAGCCTGTGTTTCAGGAGTTGAGTCATGGGAACCATCAGGAAAGATGTGGCTTGTTTTTTTTAAACCAACCTATGGACTGTTCATTGTTCTCTGCCTTAATTCAGATACTACTGGAGAAGGGGGAAACCCCTAGTTATAGGCAGCTACTGATTCATAACTGTACTTTGCTTAGGGCTATTTCTCTAAGAAGAAATATGTGGTACTTTTGCCTAGTGGTGTGGTGGTGGTGGTGGAATGTGTCGTTTATTAATTCTCTAGACCGGTGGTTTTCAACCATCTTAATGCTGTGATCCTTGATATAGTTCCTCATAGTTGTGTAATCCACAACTATAAAATTGTTTCTATTGCTACTTCATAATTGTAATTTTGTTGCTGTTACAAATTATAATGTAAATTCCTGTGTTTTCCAAAGGTCTTCTGGGGGTCATGACCGCTAGGTTGAGAAACACTGCTTTAGACTAATTTATATGACTAATTTATATGATAGTCCCAGGCCTTCTGGGAAGTTCTCTAACTCACTCCCAGCTCTACACAGATTGCTGGATTTTTTGAGCTGAAACATTCAGCTCATGGCCATGAGTTTGAAGAACCCAGCTCTTGTGGAATTCAAACTATCTACTGTGATCAGTAGTAACTGAGCAGAGTTGGGAGTTAACCTTCTCTGAACTAATCCAGACTCCTTAGGCAACAAGTGGCAGAAACCCAATGCATAGATTTAAACAGAAAAGTAATTTTATAGGCACTCTTAGCTGCACAGCACTGAAGGGGATTCAGGTAAGTTGGATACCAAGGTCTTAATGTCACCACAGGAAGCAGTTCCTCAGTTCCTCTCTGACTTTCTAACAGTTTCCCTCAACACTGTTACACTGTTCCCCCTGGAACAGCTACAGGAGTGTGTTTGGCCTACTATCAACTCCGTGCTAAAAAGAACTCTTAGGCTAGGAACCTGTGTTCCACACACTACCACCACCACCTCCTGCACACACACACACACACACACACACACACACACAGAGAGAGAGAGAGAGAGAGAGAGAGAGAGAGAGAGAGAGAGAGAGGGAGGGGCGGTGATAGTGGCATATGCCTTTAATCCCAGAAGGCAGGAGGCAAAAGCAAGTAGATCTCTGTGATTTTCAGGCCAGCCTGGTCTACAGAGTGAGCTCCAAAACAACCAGGGCTACACAGAGAAACCCTGTCTCAAAAAACAAAACAAACAAACAAACAAAACCCACAACATGAATATAACATGACACAAGCAAACAAAAATCCAACAGTTTCTCAATAATGCAATGAAAGTCTAAGGCTAGGAAGTCAGAGTAGCCACACCAACAGGAAGAAAGTAGGTTGTGCTAGACTAGCTATTTGCATATTAAAATTGCTCATAATTTACACAAATTTCTCAAAAAAAAATAATCACATTTGTTTACAATTTCTTGAGAGAAGTTCTCAGGTACTCCAGGCTGGCTTTGAACTCCCTATGTAGGTGGGTATGACCTTGCACTGTCGATTCTCCTGTTTCTACATCCTAATTGCTGGCATCACAGACATGTGTCATCACACTTCCCTGAAGTAACTGGTTTGGGTATGCACCTGGCGTGTGGATGGTACATATGTTGTGCTTAGGTGTATGTGTGGACGTTTGCAGGCCCCATGTGAGCATGTAGAGGTCAGAAGTCAATATCAGATATCTTCCTCTATTGCTTTTCGCCCTCTAACAAGTATTTACTTTTAGTTGTGTGTATGCGTGTGTGTGCGTGCGTGTGTGTGTGTGTGCATGTGTGTGTGTGTGTGTGTGTGTGTGTGTGTGTGTGTGTGTGTGATGGAAGCTAGAAGATGTTAGATCACAGTTGTGAACTGTCCAACATGAGTGCTGGGAACTGAACTCAGGTCTTCTGGAAGGGCACGAAGTTCTCCTATCTGCTGATCCATTGCTTCAGCACTGTCACCTTGTATTTTGAAAAAGGTTCTTTCATTGAACCCAGAGTTTAACATGCCAGCTAGATTAGCTGCAGCAAGCCTCCAGGGACTTTGTTGCTGCCAGTGCTGGGTATGCCGCCCCTGGCTTCTCTGAGTCTTATATATTTCAAGTCAGATCCTCATGCGTGTGCATTGGGCAGTTTACCTTTCAAATACTGTTATGTTTGAAAGGACAGATTATACATATTATTTATGACATCAGTCATGATTTTCTAACCTATATGCATTTTATATATTTCCATACTTAATGAAAATATGCTTTAAGAAGTCCAGGTTTCTAGCTGGGCAGTGGTGGCACATACCTTTAATCCCAGCACTTGGGAGGCAGAGGCAGGTGGATTTCTGAGTTTGAGGTCAGCCTGGTCTACAGAGTGAGTTCCAGGACAGCCAGGGCTACACAGAGAAACCCTGTCTGGAAAAACAATAACAAAAACGAAAAAACCAACCAACCAACCAAAACAACAGCAACAACAACAACAACAACAACAAAAAACCCCAAGAAGTCCAGGTTTCTGATTTAAATCAGAAAGTCTTTTTTTGGTTTTAATTTGTTATTGTTGTTATTATTACTACTACTAGTTTGAAGCAAGGTCTTGTTCTGTAGCCCAGGCTGGCCTCAAATTCACTATGTATCCTAGGCTGGCCTTGCCCTCATTCAGCCTTCTGAATGCAGAGATTGCAGCTATGTCCCCAACATGCCCTGGAATAAAGTCCTCATGTCTCTCACATTTTTGGTGCTAGAGATCAAATCCAGGGCTTTATACATGTTAGGCAAGTGCTTTAGCATGGAAAACCTATCCAGAGAAATCAACTGCCAATAGATTTACTCATGATAGACTTTGGAGCATAATTTAATCAGATTTGGATCCTTCAGCTGGACTTATTGAAAGCTCAGGTGAAGTTTTCATAGCAAAGTTGACACATTCCCTTTCTTTACTGAAGAGATTTCTAACACAATACCTGGAAAAAGAATGTGGTTTTAGGTTCAGGAGTTTGTTCCAAAGTTTCCCTCTTATTAAGACACTCCTATGGTGGGCAGTGGTGGCTCACACGTTTAATCTCAGCACTCAGGAGGCAGAGGCAGGTGGATGCCTGTGAGCTGGAGGCCAGCCTGGTCTACAGAGAGAGTTCTAAGCTAGCCAGAGCTACACAGAGCAACCCTGTTTGTAAAAACGAACAAAAGACACTCTTATGACTTCATTCTGGGGCATATATGGAGTATTATTCCTTCTCTTTGTGGAGGGGCAAGGTCTACTTTGGAGCTGCACTCTTGCTTTTTATTAATCCCACCTCCACCCTTTACTAGCTGTGTGGTTCTGTCAGCCATTCTGAGCTTCTCTGTTCTTCCATTTCCTCATCTGTGCAAGCTTCCTTACAGCCCACAGCCTGCCCAAACTGAGGACAGTGCCTGGCATACAGTAAGCCTTTTGTGACAATGTGCCACCATTGTTATTTAAAAAGCTCTCAGAGCACATAACCATAGGCCTTTTTTACCTCCGGCTTAGACGAAGCTCAAAGGGCAGAGGGCAGATGCCCAAAGCTAAGCAGCTTATTTAAAGTAGAGTAGAAATAGATGAGAGAAAGCCAAAATGCTTTTCTCTTTAGATAGTTATCAAACCATGCTTCACTGCAGACTCTGGGCCTGGGTATGGCCTGAGATCAAAGGCCCTCTTATGTGCAGTGACATTTCTGAGCACAGGGCTGAGTTATAAAACTCTTGAATGGAAAGCTTTGGCACTTGGAACACAGCTTTCGATGGAAGGGCAGGGTTTTTATGGAGGCGATTCACGGAACTGCTTACACTGGTGGAGAATCCAGACTATTGTGACTCATTTGTCTTTTTATTGCTCTGGACCAAGAGCTGTTGTTTCCTTTTAAGTCCCTCTGTGGAGCTGAGCTCCAGCTAAGGCCAGGATAACTCTTTTAGGAAGACAGCATGGCCTCAGTGAATGTGAACAGAAATAGTGTGCTGTGGGGCCCAGGGTTAAGTGTACCAGACAAGCACAGTGAAGATTTTTTTTTTTTTAAACAAGGGGGTACAATTTTGTTTGGAAACCAGAACATCCGTTCAGTCTTTAGCTTCATATAAACTTTCTTTTTCTTCTCTTTGCCACTTTCCTTCTCTGAAAGGCCAAGCCAAATCAAATAGGATTGTGCTGCAAAGAGAAAAGGAGAGTGAGTATGTCTGGGCTGTCTCAATGGAAGTGGGGGAAGGGGGGAAGAAGAGGTCATTTGGAGTCCAGTTTGCCTGAGGTCCTGGTCAGTCTCCTGGAAGAAACTGTTAGGAGGACTTTTGGACTGGAGGGTGAGACCCGATAAGATAGGCAGATTTCTGAAAGTTTCTAGTGCATCCCAACTCCTGGTACTAAATCCTTTGTGTGATCTCCTTCCCTTGTTCCTGAGCTAGAACTCCATGATCTGCGTCTCATAAAAAGTATGGGACAATAGTAATGGGATATTGGTTCAATGTTTCAAACACAAAGGCTGTGATTTCTATCTTGTTAAATATACATCTCTTGCCAGCACAGTCTCACTTTTATTCTTGCCTGTGCTTTCTGGTGTGCTCTGATGAAGGTAGCTGCCATGATGAAAAAGGCTCAATAGCAAGGGGTCATGATGGCTTCTGGTCAACAGATAGGGAAACCCTGGGACCTTCAACCTATCAGCACTTAGGTCC
Organism: Rhynchomys soricoides; assembly: GCA_019843965.1. Classification (NCBI taxonomy): domain Eukaryota; kingdom Metazoa; phylum Chordata; class Mammalia; order Rodentia; family Muridae; genus Rhynchomys; species Rhynchomys soricoides. The sequence continues at coordinate 13,117,171 of JADRCH010000016.1, read as the reverse complement.
TGAATCCTGCCAACAACTGTGGGGATGAGTTTAGAAGGGCATCCATCCTGTCCCAGTTGGACTTTGAGTTGGGGATAGCCTTGGCTATCACTTTGATTTCTGTGTTATTGGAAGCTGTGAATCAGAGGCCCGCAACTAAGTGGTATCTGAATTTCTGATCCCCCTCCCCAAATCATGAGATAATAAATGTGTGTGGGTTTTGTTTGTTTTTATTTTTTTGTCCTTTGGAGACAGAGTTTCTCTGTGTAGTCCTAGCTGTCCTGGAACTCATTCTGTAGAGCAAGCTGGCCTTAAACTCAATGATCTTGTCTCTATCTCCCAAGCACGGGTATTACAGGTGAGTGCCACCACGGGTAGTTACCAACCACATCCAATATTTAGCTAATAGCTTTAAAACATAAACATTTCAATTAATAAATGAAGAACTAAAGATACACAGACAGACAGACACACACACACTTTTACTGAGGACATAGAAAGCTGAAAGTGTATTGTTTCTACTTGATAAAATCTCCCAGCCTACTGGGAGAGCAGGCTGAGCAGGCGATGAAGAGAAAAGCCAGTAAGTATTGTTCTTCCATAGCTTCCACTTTAGTGTTCCTGCCTTGACTTCCCTCAGTGATAGACTGTTACCTGGGAGTGTAAGGTGAAAGAAGCCTTTTCCTCCCCCAGTTGCTTTTGCTCACTGTCTTATCACAGTAGTAGTAAGCAAATCAAGACACCAAGAATATTAGTATACATAGAGAACAGAGAGAGCATTGGATCCTCTGGAGGCACAGGTAGTTGTGAGCTGCTTGACATGGGTGCTGGGACCCGAACTTGGATCGCTGGAAGAACAAGTGATTTTAACCACTGAGTCATCCCTCCAACCCCTATGCCTCCATCCCAAACTTGAACTTCTGATTTTCCTGCCTCAACCTCCCAAGTACTGGAATTACAAGCATGCATCACCAATTTAGGAAGACTAGGAGACACAGATTAGATTTCAGTGCTGTGGTTGCTTCCTAGTGCACTTGAGAGCCACCTGTAGGCTCTATTAGCCACTCTGTGAGATCTGAGCCAGCGAGGCTTAAGAGGATAAGAAGGCCTGCCCAGCTCACTGACTGAAGAGTGTGGTCCTTCAGCAGAGGCCTCTCAAATGAAAAGAAGAGAAACTACTAAAGAGGATACAGCTCTGACAGATACCAGGCATTTGTTCTCTACAGGCTGAGTACCAGCACAAACCACAGAGAAAATGTGCACCATCAAGTTCAAACAACCACCTACTCTGTGACCATACCAATACTCATGTTTTCCAGGACCCTGAGAAACATTGCTCCAACACTTGGTAGGGTTTTTGTCCCCATGAATATAATTCATTTTGCCCCTGTGTATTTTAATTCTGTTACTCTTTTCTTATCTTATTTTCTTCTTTTTTATTATTCTTTTTTTCTTTTTTTTTTTTTATTTTATGTTTTGATACTTTATTTACATTTCAAATGTTTTCCCCTTTCCAGGTCTCCCCTTTGGAACCCCCCTATCCCATCACCCCTCCTCCTGCCTCTATGAGGGTGCTCCCTCACCCACCCACCCACTCCCATCTTCCCTCCCTGGCATTCCCCTATACTAGGGCATCTAACACCCTCAGGCCCAAGGGCCTCTCCTCCCACTGATGACTAACAAGACCCTCCTCTGCCGCATTTGTGGCCAGCACCATGGGTCCCTCCATGTGTATTCGTTGGTTGGTGGTCCTGTATCCAGGAGCACCGGGAGGTCTTGCCAGTGGACACTGTTGCTCCCTCCCTGGGGCTGCAAACTCCCTCAGCTCCTTCAGTCCCTTCTCCATCTCCTCCATCTGGGACCCCACACTCAGTCCAACAGTTGCTGTGAATTAAATCTTGGGTATTCCAAACTTTTGGGCTAATATCCACTTATCAGTGAGTATATACCATGTTTGTTCTTTTGTGACTGAGTTAGCTCGCTCAGGATGATATTTTCAAGATCCATCCATTTGTCTACGAATTTCATGAAGTCATTGTTTTTAATAGCTTAGTAGTATTCCATTGTGTAAATGTACCACATTTTCTGTATCCATTCCTCTGTGGAGGGACATCTGGGTTGTCTCCAGCTTCTGGCTATTATAAATATGGCTGCTATGAACATAGTGGAGCATGTGTCCTTATTACATGTTGGAGCATCTTTTGGGTATATGCCCAGGAGTGGAATAGCTGGGTCCTCAGGTAGTATTATGTCCAATTTTCTGAGGGTCTGCCAAACTGATTTCCAGAGTGGTTGTACCAGCTTGCAATCCCACCAGCAATGGAGGAGTGTTCCTCTTTCTCCACATCCTCGCCAACATCTGCTGTCACCTGAGTTTTTGATCTTAGCCATTCTGACTGGTGTGAGGTGAAATCTCAGGGTTGTTTTGATTCGCATTTCCCTGATGACTAAGGATGTTGAACATTTCTTTAGGTGATTCTCAGCCATTCGAGTTTCCTCAGTTGGGAATTCTCTGTTTAGCTCTGTTCCCCATTTTTTGATAGGGTAATTTGGATCTCTGGAGTCTAGCTTCTTGAGTTCTTCTCATCTTATTTTCTATGCTCCCCCCTTCCTCTCTATGGTAGTACAGTAATTAGTAGTGTTTTAACTTTATTATTAGCCTTTTAAAAAACTTACATTTTTGTTCTCCTTGTTAAGAGATAGGGTCTTATGTAGCCCAGGCTGGCCTTGAACGCTGTGTACTTGAGGATGACCTTAACTTAAACCCTTTCATCAAACTAAGTGTGCTGGTTTGAATATGGTTGGCCTGGGGCGTGGCACTATTAGGAGGTATGGCCTTGTTGGAGGAAGTCTGTCAGTGTGGGTGTAGGCAATGAACCCTCCTCCTAACCATGTGAAGTGAAGTCTTCTCCTGGTTGCCTTCTGAACAAGAGGTGGAACTCTCAGCTCCTCCAGCCCCATGTCTGCCTGGACGCTGCCATGCTTCCCACCATGATGATAATGGACTGAACCTCTGAACCTGTGAGCCAGCCCCAATTAAAGGTTGTCCTTTATAAGACTTGCTTTGGTCATGGTGTCTCTTCACAGCAGTAAAACTCTAAGTGTCCCAACTTGGGAAGGGTTTATTTGGCTTACATTTTATAACATGGGGGAAACCAAGATAGAAATTCAAGGCAGGAACTGAAGCAGAGACTATGCAGGATCCTGCTTACTGGCTTGTTATACTTGCTTAGCTTTCTAGGACCAGCCCCCCAGGGGTGGTATCACCCCAGGAATCTGGGCCCTCCCACATCAATCACTAATCATGAAAATGCCCCACAGGCTTGCCTGTAGGCCTATTTCATGGAGGTCTTTCCTCCCTCTTGGATTTGCAAGATAGGGTTTCTCTGTATAGCTCTAGATGTCCTAGAACTTGCCCTGTAGACCGAGCTAGCCTTGTACTCAGAGATCCACTGGCCTCTGCCTTCCCAAGTGCTCAGATTAAAGGCCAACAAAGCAACAAAGCATTTTCTCCTTTGAAGTCCCTTCTTTTTAGATAACTTTATCTTGGATCAAGTTGGCCAAAAATAAAAATAAATAAATAAAAGAATAAGTAAACATAGTAAGTTAATTTTTTTCAGGCATTTTTATCACAGAACTGAATTGTTTAGCACAATTGGTAAAGGCTGTTATGGACTACTGGTTTTATAGAAATCATATCTGACCATGCCTGGTAGTTCAAGCTGTCAGTCTCAGTACTTGGGAGGCAGAGGCAGGTCAATCAGGTTGGCTTGAATTCCAAGCCAGCCAGGGCAACATAGTAAAGACCCTGACTCAAAAAGAGAACAAGACCCCTGAGATTTCCATATACAAGGAAAGATCTCACAATTAGCATCTCATTCTGCATGAACCAATGAGGGTGCTTAGAAGACAGACTGGGAGATGAAGGAGACCAGGGGACCTTTTTTTTCTGTATTGATATTAAGATATTGAGATAACTGTCACCTCTGCAGGAACCTGCTCCCTGTGGAACAAAAGCTCTCAGCTGTGCAAGGAAGAGGGATAAACTGAGAGGTAATACCACAAAGGTGAATCCATTGCCTGTGGGAAAAATCAAAGCAAACATCCTTTTTATTCCATGGAAAGGGATTAAAAGCAGTTCTGAAGGTTGACTCTTAGGCTTGTGTAATAAGTGGTCTCCCGATGCCAAGGAAGGGTCAGTCAAGCATCACCTGTACAAGACCTTTGTAGAGAAAACAGAATTTGGTTGTGAGGAGGAAGAACAGGATCATGAGGGAAGTTACACATCTGAGGCTCAGGCACAGGGGGTTTCCAGGACAACAGAAAATCCTGCTAAGGTTTCCGAGAGCATCTAGCAATTGTAGATTACCACCCTCTAAGTCAGAATAGCAGGCTTAGAAGTTCCCAGTATGCACACAGGGAAGGCTGGAAGCCACCAGTGAAGTAGAAACACAGAAGTACCCTCTACCATGCAGTCTCATTAAGCATGAGGCTACTCCAGAGGAATGTGAAGCCAGTGTGTAGGGTGGTAACTATAGCAACAGCAAACACAATTCCTCTATTCTTAACTAGAGTTACTCAATGCCCCCACACTGGCGAATGAATGCAAGAAGACATGTACACATTTTCTGGCATAGGTGCTGTTTATATTACTCCATACTAGTCCACACACTCTACCATTCAGTAAAAATTACAAGGAGTATGAAAGGTTTGGGGTCTGGGATTTAGGACAATCAAGTGAATATTGTTGTTAAAATATTTATTAAAAGAATTATTTTCAGATATAGTGGCATATGCTTTTAATCCCACACTCAGGAGGCAGAGGCAGGCAGATCTCTGAGTTTGAGGCCAGCCTGGTCTACAGAGTGAGTTCCAGTATAGCCAGAGCTATATAGAGAAACCCTGTCTCAAAAAAAAAAAATATTATTTTTAATGCCACTGACAGGCAGCAGCACTGATAGTGGAGGCTCTGAGAAAAGCAAAACTCAATGTGCTAGAGAGGGGTGTGTGTGTGCGATGGTGTCCTCTTTTTCATATGATTGACTTTTCAAAAATGTATTATGTACATGTGCATGAGCCTGCAGGAGTTTATGTACACCATGTGAGTGCAGGAGCCCACAGAAGCCAGAAGACAGCACTGGATCTCTTGACACTAGAGTTATAAGGTGGTTGTAAACTACCGTGAGGTCCTCTGGAAGGCCAGGGAGTGCTCTTAGCCATTGAGCCATCTCTCTAACTTTAAGCAGGGATTCCTTCTTATGGGTTTCAGAAGAAAGTGTGGGTTCTTTGCCATAAGATTGGTAGGTAGTCCGTAGCATCTGTTTATAGTCAGGCTGTTTCTGAATCATCAGTGAGGTGGGAGCTCTGATGGGGGAGAGGGCAAGAATCCAGAGAAAAAATTACTTTAGCTCTGGAAACAAAATCACGTTAGTTTGAGGAATACTCACCATTCAATCAAAATCAAAGAGCTTTAGACGATGACATGGCCCTGGGTAACAGAAAAAAATCCAATTGTTAAAGAATGAACAAGGGTGGGTGAGACAGCCCAGTAGATAAAGGTGCTCTCTGATAAAACTGGTGATCTGAGTTCAAGCCCCGGGACCTGTGTGGTGGAAGGAGAGAACCAACTCTTTCAGGTTGTTCTCTCACTCCCACACATACACTGTGGCACACAAGCTCCTCAACAGATAAATACATGTATCACAAATATTAAAACAGAATGAGCAAAACAGGGCTAAGCATGATCGTTCGTTCTCATAATCTCAGTGCAGGCAGAGACAGGACAATTGACACAAGTTCAAGCTTAGTTTGATCTACAGCGTTTTAGGCCACACAGGGCTGTAGAGTGAGACCCTGTTGGCACAGAGCAAACCAAACCAAACCAAACCAAACCAAACCAGACCAATCCAAACCGAAGTAAGCCAAACTACATGAGATCAAAACAAAGGAGCTGACTCCTTTGAGACTATTTAGGGATTAAAATAGCAATAATCAATATGTTAAAAGCTTCAGTAGAAGATGTAGACAATATGCATGAATCTATGGGAAAATTTCAATGGACAGATGATACAATTGTTTGAGTCTGAAATGTTCCCAACAGACTCATGGTCTCAATGTTTCTTCTCTAACTGGTGTTACTATTTGGGGAGGCTGAGGAACCTTTGGGATCGGGGGCTTGGTTGGTGGAAGATGGTCATAGGGGTAGGCCTTTGAAAATGATGATGGTCCCTGTTACTAGCCTGTTTTCCCTGCTTCCTAAGGAGTAACCATGTGAACAGACTGGGGCTCATACTGTTGCACCATGCCTTCCTACAAAACTCTGAAATTTCCAGTCAAAAGAAATCATTCCGTCTTCAAGCTGTTTCTGCCAGGTATACTGGTCACAGCACCATGAAAATGACTAATACAGTCAAACAGAAGAAAGAATGGAATTGTTTGAATAGTCTTTTCTAGAAGTGACTGCATAAATGAAACTGGAACAATGTCAGCATCAATAAACATGCTAATGAGAAAATTTTCATGGAGTCCCACCCCTAGACAAGAAGTACAGGCAACTAACTAATGGCTGCTGGGAGAAGAAGAATGAGCCTCTCTCAGGAATGAGCCCCATTATTGGTTGTCTAATGCAGAGAGGTCAGCCTAGAAACCATATACACACCACCAACAGAATCAGACTCAGTAGATTTTTCTTATATACATTTGTGTGCAGATACATACATACATACATACATACATACATACATACACACACACATACATGTTATGTACGTATGCAACAATAATAATAAAAGAAAAAAAGAGGTTATCAACTTGAGATAAAAGATATGGGAAAGGTTTGAGGGATATGGGAAATATGGGAAAGGTTTGAGAGTTGGGGAGATATGGGAAAGGTTTGAGA
>JADRCH010000016.1:13068868-13093158 GCA_019843965.1 Rhynchomys soricoides | reverse complement strand
TGTATTTCCCCACATACTGTAACAATGTAAATGTAGTATGTATTTCCAAATATTAGTAGTGTTATACAACATCCTGCTTTGTAAGAAGTAGCTATATCTCTAATGCACTGCTGGTGGACTTTTAGCCAGTTTGGAGAAGAAACTGCCATATTATCTTGAAGTGGAAGAGGTGGGTAGCCTATGACTCAGCAAATCTATCAGCATCATGGTAAGGATTTATTTTTCGATCAACAATGACAACTGACCAGTGCAAGCAGTTGCAGATTTCAATGAGCCCTGGTGGGTTTTTTTTTGCAACAAGATGGTATTTGAAGATCAGGGGAAATTGGCCTGGATCGGATGAGAGAGACATCGGTTCTTCCAGAGTGCTGCTGTCAAGAACGGTGTAAGGTGAAGAAGAATAAGGCAGAGCAGACAGATGTTTAGCTACTGACTTACTTAGTGCTTTACGTGCAATGCTGCCTGTACTGCCCATTCGCTAAGGGAGACTGCCCATTCGCTAAGCGAGACTTCACTTGCAACCTGAAACAGAAGGACCCAGAGAACGAGCTGAGACAATCTGTGGTTGCCCTTAACAACCTGCCGACTGCTGCTAAGCTTCCGTAAAATCTCAATTGCCTGCCTGCCCCACCCACCCTGTGGTTTTGGAGTATAACAATGAGAATGCCAAGTGGATCTGGGACTGAAGGCTTTCCACTGGTGGCTTCTCTTTTCCACTTTTACTGGTGTCCAATTGCTTATTCCAGAAAGGTTCCTACAACACATGTGCATTGGTGCACTTTTTTTTTTTTCTTGATACTTTATTGACATTTCAAATGTTTCCCCCTTTCCAGATCTCCCCTTTGGAACCTCCCTAGTCCCTCCCCTCCCCCTTCCTCTATGGGGGTATTCCCCCACCCACCCTTGTCTTCCCTCCTTGGCATTCTCCTATATTGGGGCATCTAACACCTTCAGGCCCAAGGGCCTCTCCTCCCCCCTGATGGCTAACAAGACCCTCCTCTGCCACATACGTGGCCAGCACCATGGGTCCCTCCATATGTATTCTTTGGTTGGTGATCCAGTCTCCTGGAGCATCGAGGGGTCAGGCAAGTTGACACTGTTGCTCCCTCCATGGGGCTGCAAACTCCCTCAGCTCCTTCAGTCTCTTCTCCAACTCCTCCATCTGGGACCTCACACTCAGCCCAATGGTTGCTGTGAAGTGACTCTTGGGTATTCTGAACTTTTGGGCTAATAGCCACTTATCAGTGAGTACATACCATGTTCATTCTTTTGTGACTGCGTTAGCTCACTCAGGATGATATTTTCAAGTTCCATCCATTTGCCTAAGAATTTCATGAAGTCATTGTTTTTAATAGCTGAGTAGTATTCCATTGTGTAAATGTACCACATTTTCTGTATCCGTTCCTCTGTGGAGGGACATCTGGGTTGTTTCCAGCTTCTGGCTATTATAAATACGGCTGCTATGAACATAGTGGAACATGTGTCTTTATTACATGTTGGAGCATCTTCTGGGTATATGCCCAGGAGTGGAATAGCTGGGTCCTCAGGTAGTATTATGTTCATTTTTCTGAGGGTCTGGCGCACATTTTCTGATGGGGAGACCATCATTCCATCTGCTTCACGGGTATTCTTAGAGCAGGGAGCTGCTAAAGGTATCTGCAAAGAGTCAGTGATACGCTGTCTCGTGTGCTGCTCTCAAGGTGCAGCACACAATGCATTACTAACTTTGCAGTATTCATTCATTGCTAAATAAAAAAAATAATTAGCAGAACTCTTGATTCAGGAACAATGGAAACACTATAGGAGTATTTGTCATAGAATGCATGGAAGCTTCTGGGTACCATCCATATCATTAATGTGCTAATTATCTTTCACTTTAAAAAATGATAATAAAAAATAAAAACATTAAAAAAGAAATGATACAATAAATGTTTTTGTAATTATTTTAAAATGAGTTTAAAATTTACTATCAGTGTTTGATTTGTTGTATACTTATTTTACAGATCTGTACACATGGTGCTGTGGGAAAATTTCTTGGGTGGAGGTGTTGCAGGAAAAAAAAAATCCACGAAGCTGAAAGGAAGCTGAGATTTTAATAGATACCCCACAATGCCCAAGACAGTCTCTGGTATCAGTCGGAATGTGACTTGATACTTCACAAAACCTACGGGCGCATATTGCATATATTTGCTAATACTTTCTGAGAATTCAGTCCATGGTCTCTTTGTGTCATGTACTTGGGCAGAAGGTCTTGGTGGTGGGAGCCAGTGGAGGAGGGGCTTCTTCATCTCATGGTGTCTGAGAAGCACAGAGGATGGGACTGGGCACAACCTTTATAACCATGTCTCTCTCCAGTGACCTATTTCTTCCAAGTTGGTTCTACCTCTGGAAGCTTCCAGAACCTTCCAACACAGTGCCAGCAGCTGAGGAAGTGATGAACACATGAGCTTGTGTGGATCGTCTTGTAATCAAACTATAACATGTGCCTATGAAAATAGAGAATTATCCATCTCAGGAGGGCACATGGACATCAGGATGACACACGGGACAGACTAACACGAGACAGGAAGCCAATAAAAAACATATACATGAAATAAAAAAAAAAGTAGAAATTGAGGCTGGAGAATTGGGTCAATAGTTAAGAGCACTTGCTCTTGCAGAGGACCCAGGTTCAATTCCCAGCATCCACATATTGGTGGCTCACAAAAGTCTGTAACTCCAGTCTCAGCAGATCCAATATCCTTTTCTGATTTCGGAGGGCGCCAGACAAACTATGGTGCACAAACATATAGGCAAACCACTAGTACACATTAAACAGTCAAATAAATAAAAAAATAAAATAAAAAAATCATACCGGAGTTACACTTTTACCACAGCAGGAAAGAGCTCTATGCATGTCAGTAACCCCTGAGACTATCGCTATATCAGTGTATAGAGTTATCATAACTGCTCAAATAATGCTAATATATTCAGTTTAATAAAACAGGTGGGAGGTCTTCATTATCTCCAGGATGGCTGATGGCAGGGGCTGACATCTGTGATGAGCAGACATCTCTGAACTCTTCCTGGAGTGAAGAGACTGCTTGCTACCCAATGTGTTAGAGAGAATTTGTGTGTGTGTGTGTGTGTGTGTGTGTGTGTGTGTAGGAAAGTTCTGGCATTCAGGAGTCCCAGACTCTGGGATCTTGTCCCAGCTCTGCCACTGTATGACTCTGGATGGTTTTAAATCCTCAGAGTTTCCACAGGGGATTATAGTGGCCATGATTCTGAATGCTATGCGGCAGAGGAGGGTCTTGTTAGCCATCAGGGGGAGGAGAGGCCCTTGGGCTGGAGGGTGTTAGATCTCCCAGTATAAGAGAATGCCAAGGAAGGAAGATGAGAGTGGGTGGGTGGGTGGATGGGGGAATATCCCCATCATGGCAGGGGGAGGGGGGAGGAAATGGGGAGGTTCCAAAGGGGAGATCTGGAAAGGGGGAAACGTTTGATGTAAATAAAGTAGGAAAAATAAATTAAAACCAGCCAACCAACCAACCAACCAAAAAAACATTTAATAAGTGCCTAATTCATGGAAGCCACTTAACATAGAGCTCTTATTACCAGAGTAAATGAGAAATGAAGAATTTATAACTACAAGATGCTGTCTATATAAATAGTAAATCATCAATAAATGATGGTTTCTATTAACAGTCTGATGTCCAGATATGTAGACATTCTAATATTTTGTCATTTAGTGAGTGAAATGACACTTTCTAGACCAGAATGGGGAGGAGAGGGGCCTCTAATTCTCTCTCTCTCTCTCTCTCTCTCTCCTTCCCTTCTTCTTCTTCTTTTTTTTTTTTTTTTTTTTGGATAGGATCTCAGTTACATGCCAATCCCAGCACTTGGGAGGCAGAAGAAGCAGATCTCTATGAATTCCAGGCCATCTAGAACAATATAGTGAGACTGTCTCAGAAAGAGAGAGAGAGAGACAGAGAGAGAGAGAGAGAGAGAGAGAGAGAGAGAGAGAGAACAGACAGATGGACAGACAAGGTCTCATGTAGCCCAGGCTGGTCTCAAACCTTTCATGTAATCAAAGGTGCTCCCCCCTCCCCTACCTCAGTGCTAGGATTAGAGGTGTGCACCACCCCCACTGGCTTTTAAGGCTTGCCTGTTCCTGTTCTTGCAGGCTAGGAAAGCGAGGGAATCCTGTGGGTTTCTATTTTCATGCAGTACATTTATCCAGTACCTTGTAGCAGAAAAATCCCACATGGGGTAGCCAGACTGCTGGAAGGCAGGCTTACCAGCGTCAGTGGCTCTGTGGTGTCCCATTCCCCTGCTACCCCCTCCCCCCAGCTCTCCTTTCTTCCATCCTCATCCGTTTACACCGCAGTGTCTTCAGAGGGAGCAGTCTTAATAGCTCAGGATTGTTACTTACTAACCACGCAGTCTTGCTGCGTCTGTTAAATGAAGTAGGACTTGTAGAAAAAAGCCTCAGTTCGGCCCAGGTGGAGCCCAGCAGTACTGTCTGCCCAAGCGGAGCCCAGCAGTACTGTCTGCTCTGGCTACTCAGTTATTGTTTAATGCATGTCAAGTGTATTTTAAAATGAAATTAAATTCTGAGTGGGTTTGGTGGTATACGCCTGTAATCCCAGGAGGGATTGAGGGTTTGATGCCAGCCTGAACTGCATAACAAGAACCTGTCGCACACACACACAATAGATGTCCACCTTTAGTAACTACTAGCTATCCGTTGATTGCTGCTTATAATAAGAGCTCAGATTGTCACTGTTCTTTTTATTGTTACCCAGTATCCCACTTGGGATGAACCCTTACTGCCTCTTATTCTACTGTTGAGCCTAAGAGGCCATGGTCATAAAGTTCATCTTTTCAACTAATAAGAATTTCACATTTGCTCCTGAAACCTGAATAAATATAAAATTTCCCTTATAATAATGAGCAAGTTGTTCTTTAAAATATTTTTGTTTCAGGTTTTATTTTTATTTATTTATTTACTTATTTCTCTTGAGAGAGAGAACAAGAATGTTGTGAGTGAGTAGGGAGTGAGGGAGGAGCTGAGAGAGGGGAAAACATGACCAAAATACCATATATGAAAACATTTTAGAATAAAAATACCTTTATTTTTATGTTTAATTAATGTGTGTGTGTGTGTCTGTCTGTCTGTAATTGTGCAGGGCATGGCAAGCGTGTGGAGGTCACAGGACAACTTGTGCATTTTTAGGAGTCAGGTTTCTTCTGCTGTGTGGATGCATGTTGTCGCAGTCGGTGGAAAATGCTGGGCCGTCTTGCTGGCCAAAGATTGTTTTTAATTTTTATTATTTTCTTAAAATAGAAGTTTAAGCATTATTATTATTTTGTAAAGAGTCATGATTAAGGTATGAAATCAAATTTGGCCCCTAACTTGATCCTTTTTTCCTTCTCAGAACCAGTGGATGGTACAGAACGCTGTCTGCACTGAAGGAAAGTTCATGCCTGGCCAAGAATGGAAGAATCGAGAAAGACAAACCAGCCGTCAACTCATTGGAGTCTGGAAATCATGGATACAGGAACAAGAAACAAGAAGGAGTGAGCTTATAAAGGGGGGCAGCCATGTGTTTTAGGGGTGGATGGGGCTTTATTCTTCAGCTGAGCAAAACACAACAGGTTTATTTATAAACACATACAGTCACATTTACACACACACACACATACACATGCACACACACACGCCCCCTCATTCACAAATGCTCTCATGTATATACACACAAACACACACACACCATGCATACACACACACTTGTGCACAGTTACTCACACTGCAGATACATAAACTTATGCACACATACACACACTTAAGCACATATAGTCACTAATACACACATATAAATGTAATAGTAAAATAAAATGTTCTAGATTACACTCTTTCATTTTGTCTGTTTTAGGCAGTAACAGACTTCATGGGTGTCACTGGCTTAAGCCAGGTGTCCATAGTAGGGTCCTCTTCCTTTGGCTTAATGATGTATGGCATTTGGGAAGTTTGTGCTTCTAATGGATGGAACCTATTTCAATTGGGAGAAACATTTGTCTGTTTGGTTGCTAGCAGAGGAGGTAAAGGTAGAATAGAGGAAAGCAGAGCATGGGTAGGAATAACTCTGAATGATGCTTTGCTTTGGGACTCAGGTAGACCTGGACCATTTCTTCTTGGCAATGCCAACTTGCTGAGTGATTTTTACCCTGCCCCCTGGTTTTGAATACTATTAACATGCTGATGGTCTGTCCATGCGGCCTCCCCTAGCCATTCCTGGTTCATCTCTTCCTTGACATCTCTGCTTGGCTCTCGAAGTTGTACTCTCAGTGCTATGCGTCCAAAACTAACCTATCCCTGCCTCTCTGGGCAGGATCTCACTCTGTTGCTCTGGCTGACACGGAATTTAGAGAATTGCTGTCCCTGCCTACTAAGTGCTGGGATTGAGGGCATGTGCCAGCACGCCCAAACAAACGATACTCCTGGTTCTCACCAAGCCTGCCTTCCTCCAACTCAGCAGGGCAGTCTACCTGCCAACAACATTAATAACAGTAATGCAAGAATTGTTTGTCTTTGTCTTTAGCTCCTGAGGGAGGTCTGTAAACCTCTGGGGTTCCTAATGTTACAGGCGTGTTTTCATTTTCCATAGTAGCCTTTGGACCGCACCTGAATTTGTAATAATGAGATTCAGGGCACAGGCTAGCCATGACAGAAATGCCAGCCACGAGACTCAAGGCCTCCTTTTGGAGAGGGGAGAGGAGGTGGAGGCTGAGTTCAGTCATGTGGCCAATATTCAACCCGTGAGTACCTTGTTTATTTAAGATAACTTCGGCTATATTCTCTCATGGGATGCAAGTACCACAGGGCTAGGCTGGAGTCTTGTTTGTTGCTGTAGCCTTAGTGCCTAGACACTAATGGCATAAGACAGAGCTCAGTTAATGCTTTCCAAACATCATGCCTTTTCCTTTCCCTCCCGTCTTCCTGGTTCCCCTCACTCCCTCTTCTCTCTCTCTCTCTCTCTCTCTCTCTCTCTCTCTCTCTCTCTCTCCTCTCTTCTCCCGTCCTTTATTTCCCCCCTTTTTTTCTGTTGGTGATAGACTTTAAAGCTTCAAATATGCTGAACACACTCAACTACTGAGAAATACCTCTGGCTCCTTAAATAAATAATTGAATATCTGAAAAAAATTACCTAATGAGGTACTGTTGTATATCAGCAGTTTTCAATTTGTGGGTGGATTGTGATCCCTTTGGGAGTCAAATGACCCTTTTTGCAGGGGTCACATAGCAGATATCCTGCATATCAGATACTCACATTATTATTCATAACAGTAGCGAAATTACAGTTACAAAGTAGCAACCCAGAAAATGTATAGTTGGGGGGTCACCACAGCATGAGGAACTGTATTAAAGAACCACAGCACTAGGATGGCTGAGAACCACTGCTCTACATGAAAAAAAAATTACTCAGTGAATGTAATGCCTTTTTCATCTGTCTGCATGTATCTATATTAATTTCTCTCTCTATTCACACACACATATATAATATACATGTACAGATGAACACTTGTTGATATATTACAAATCCATCTGGAAAAAATTATTATTTTAAAAATACTTGCCTGGTGGTGTGAAATGAGAAAGACGTGAATCCCATGAGCCTTTAGGAGCAGGGGAACCTGGTGGTCTGGGCTGTCAGATTGGAGATTGCTCAAGGTGGGTCTTGAGCAATTAAAACCGCCATAGACTAGAACGAGCAGAGGACAGAACACTGTCCTATGGACCATCCCCTCCTCATCTCTTGAGCTCTGGGCTTTGGTGCCACCTCCTTTTCCTGTGGCTGAGATGTTTCTCCTTTAGCCCATTGTGACAGCCAGTGCAGGGGTTTAATGTGCTCATTTATTGTCTGTCCCTATCAGTAGACTGTATTCCCAGGACTACTCTGTCTACTGTGAGCTCCCAGTATACGGCCTGGTATACAGCTGGGGCTGGCTGTGTGTACTGTATTTGATGCGTCTGAGCACAGGGCAGCAAAGGGAGACATGTCAGAGTCATTCAATTGGGCCCAGACCCCAGCTGTCACCATAACTCTTCTGTCACCTCATTTGTAAAATAGAAACAACAGCATCTGTTTCCAAGTGTTTTGGGGAAGGCCAAATGATGAGTGTGCTGGGAAATGCTTCTAAAGGCTATGCTGACCAAATTTTAATTACATTTTGCTTATTTTATTGGCGTCCCTAATATTGTTTTCAAAGCTACCATCTTTGGCTGTGGGGACTGGTCAGAGAGAAGGCTGAGTCAACCCCTCACACACCCCTCTGTGGCCCTTTCACACAGGACCATTTTCCAGAGAACCTTGTTCTGTAGCTGGGACTCTTAGCAGGTGCAGCTCTGAGGCAGGCACCTTGTAGAGATTGGCAGGATAATGAACACTCACAACAAGAAAGCAGGAGACACACACGGGGACCTCTAGGTCCACATATGCAGAGGAAAGTTGTGAATCTGGACCTTAAATTTGGGAAACTGTACTGGCTAGTTTTGTGTGTCAACTTGACACAAGCTGAAATTATCACAGAGAAAGGAGTTTCAGTTGAGAAAATGCCTCCATGAGATCCAGTGGTAAGGTATTTTCTCAATTAGTGATCAAGGGGGGAGGGCCCCTTGTGAGTGGTATCATCTGTGAGTTGGTAGTCTTGGATTCTATAAGAAAGCAGGCCGAGCAAGCCAGGAGAAGCAAGCAAGCCAGTAAGCAGCATTCCTCCACGGCCTCTGCATCAGCTCCTGCTCCTTGACCTGCTTGAGTTCCAGTCCTGACTTCCTTTCATGATGAACAGCAGCATGGAAGTGTAAGCTCAATAAACTCTTTCCTCCCCAAGTTGCATCTTGGTCATGATGTTTGTGCAGGAATAGAAACCCTGACTAAAACAGAAACTGTGTCTCTTTGATGAGTCATTTTCCTGTGGTTTTCAGTGACATGGGATTTCTTGCTTGATTGATGAGGACTTTGCCACACTGTTCTATGTTGAATCTGGAGTTCTTGGCTTGCTTATGACCCAAGGGCTCAAGGCAATTATAGTTCTGCTCTCTTCCATGAAGCAAACCTCTTTCTTTGAAATGCATTTGTTTCTGAGAGCAGTTTTGATGCATGCCTGCTCTCTCTTGTTTTCCATAATCTCTAAGATGATGAAGGATGTGGCCATCACAGTTCTCCCTCCCCCTGCAAATTTGGATGTCAGAGAAATGAGGTTGCATTAGAAAAAAATAAAAAATCCAATCTGGATAGGATTAATAATCCATTGAATAAATTGTAGTATAGTTTTAAGATAAGAAAATATTGATGTGGCAGGGGTAGCTCAGAAGGTGAAGGCACTTGCTGCCAAGCTTGACAATCTAAGATTCATTCTCAGGTCTCACATGGTGAGAGGAGATAATGGACTACAGCAAGTTGTCCTCTCACCTTCACATGTGCACATAGCACATGTGTGTGTACACACCCACTAAGTAAACATAATAAAAAGGAAAATGTTTGAGCAGAGAGTTAAGGACACTCCAAACTCCAGACAACTGTTAAAATACTGGCTTTAGAGTTAGAAAGACTTTGTTTCAAATCTTGGATCCACAATCTTCTGTTTGTTTAATCTTAGACAAATACTGTCTCTGTCTCTGTCTGTCTGTCTCTCTCTCTTCCTCTTCCTCCTCCTCTTCTTCCTCCTCTTCCTCCTCCTCCCCCTCCTCTTCTCCTCCTCTCTAATGGTTGCAGGGTTGGGGATTGAACCATGGCCTTATATATGTTAGATAATCACTCTCTCACAGCCCTGGCAAATTTCTTAGTTTCTTTGTACTTTAAGAGTTAAAACACATATAGCAAAGACTTTACAGTGATACTTAAATGAGGTATTTTTAGCTAAATGGTCTTTGTTAGTAGGTGAGCACTATAGGTATTTAATAGATTATTATCAGTGTCATCATAATCACTAAGGTTATTAGGATGCAGATTCAAGGAGGTGAGACTATTAAATAGATTGCAATCTTTAAAATAATTGCTGACATATATAGATGTACTTACCACATGTCAGACCCTGGATTAAATGCAGTTCTGTGTGTAATAACACAACTGTGCATACATGTGATATATCTATATATTTGTATATAGTTTCCTAATTATATATATATATATATATAAATATATATATACATACATACATATGTGTGTGTTTTAATGTGCATATGACAATATCGAACTAGGTCGCAGAAATAAAGTGATTGCTGAAGTGAGAATTTTGGAATTTTGGTTTTGTTAAAAACCACAGAAACATAAGAATGTGCTTTTGTTTTAATCATGGGTGTGTATATATTGGCCTGATGCAGCAGACTGTCCACAGCAGCTGAATGTGATTTGCCTCATGCTCTAGCCAAGGCATAGTTTTGCCAGCTGCAGAAAATTTTTTTCAATTATGTGATGCTTGAAATTCTGAGAACTATTCAGGGAGTACATAAATGCTAGAGCCTTGCTAGGTGTGGTTGGTGGTTGTTCAGAGGGAGTGGTTGTGGTTTGTAAGTATTCATGCTCAAAGATGAAACAAAAGAAGAAAATTAGATTCAGGATCTCTCTCTCTCTCTCTCTCTCTCTCTCTCTCTCTTCTCTATACTTCTTTCTCTCCTATCTAGTGATAGGTTGAAAAGGGGATGGGGAGAATAAAGGGCAGGAAAAAGAAGAACCCACAAAATATCAAAGACTAGCTACTGACTACAAATGGTGGCGGGATGTCAATTCATGTGTTCTATCCCCAGAGCTTGTGCCTGGAGTCACTGGCATTGCCACCCTCACTCCAAGGCATACATATCCAATCAACTCCTGGCTAATTGTGTTAAGAAGGGAAAGGACGTTATGGACTTTGAGAGCACACAGTTGAGGGCAGGAAGGCACAGCTGGAAGCCAATATGCAATCAAACATATTCAATGGGCTTCATGTTTTATCAAAAACATGCTGAGGATTTTTCATTTGTTTCCTTAGTCAGTGCTGTCTATAGGACACAACACTGTAAATATAGATGCATGTATACTATCTTTAATATTATTAGCAATTGCCCATCTTCAGTATTTTCAGAAGACATATTCTTCATTGAGAATTAATAGTGATATTTCTTCTCTATATTTGTTGTATATTTATTATATGTGTATATATGCGTATATGTATGGATATGTATAGATAACCTGTTCTACCATTGTGGTGTAGTTGTGTTGTTAGAGACATGAGGACACGAGGAACAGATAAATCATAGTATTTGGGGCTGGGGAGATGGCTCAGTTGTTAAGAGTGTTTGTTGCTCTTCTGGAGGACCTGAGTTCATTTCTCAATGTCCACACTGGGTGACTTACAACAACCTGGAACTCCTGCTCCAGTGAATCTAGTGCTCCCTTGTGGTCCCCATATATGTCACACACACACACACACACACACACACACACACACACACACCACATGCACACATCACACATGCACACTATGAAAATAAATATCAAAGGAAGGAAATCAAAAACATCAAAGCACTTCTTCAGTCTGAGTTAAGGAGGTTTTTCCCTCCTTAGTGTATTTTCCTGGCATCTGTCAAAGTTGAACTCCAATTGCAACTCTGAAATATTTTAACCACATACACAGGGTTTCTTTTTCTTTTATACACACCAATACACCATCTGATAGTTGTGTTTCTTATTTATGCATTGTGAAAGCATGTCTCTTGGTTGGTGTGATAGATGTGTCTGCCATTGTAAATTAATATGCTGGCATTCTAAATTACTTTCTACTCTCCGCAAACCATGCTCATGTGAAGTCATTATTGAGGAATTGTAATGTTCATTCTGTCTTGATATATGAATTACTTCTTTGAGTAATAGAGTCAGGAACACAGTGATTTTACCAAAATAATATTACTCTTTGAAGTCTCTTAGTGTCTGGTTAGTTTGCATACTTTTTCTTTGAAAATATAACACTTGTGATAAAAATTTTGAACTAATACTTTGGATAAAGGAAAATGAAGCAATGCTAGTTTTAGATTTTAAGATATTACCAATAAGAGTCTGTTCTCACAGGACTGAAGAACAGTGGGCACTCAAGTTATTAGTGTCAAGAGGAGAGAAAACAATAGTTTATCATTTTTCCAAGAAGCCTTTAGGGAAGGTTGATACCTTTTTGTTAAAATCACTTGCCATTATCACCAAGTCTAAGAGGAGAAGAGTAATGATACAATGTTATTAAAAACCTTGTGCCCTTAAGCAATAGTTACCCACCCATCAAGCTGCTACCAGCTCTGCACATCGATGGAACAGCTGGCTAGAATCCTGCAGTCCAACTCCAGCTGATAAATATAGAGGAGAATGGACATGCCTTAAGATTGGACACAGAGGAGGCTGTACTATGGCTGGCAGAGTCAGGTTTGTTTCTCTCAGGTTGGTGTTTATTATGAGGCTGAAGCCATGTTGATTGGCAGCTCTGAGTGTCTGCCCTGTAATATAAAAGAAAGTTTCTGGGCTGGAAAGATGGCTCAGTGGTTAAGAGTACTGGCTGCTCTTCCAGAGGACCAGGGTTCAATTCCAAACACTTGCATGATGGCTCATAACTGTCCAGGGGACCCAGTGCTCTCTTCTAGCCTCTTCAGGCACCAGGCATAAATGTGGTACACAGACATACATGTGTACAAAGTATGTATACACATACAAAAATTTCTATTAATTAATTAATTCATTCATTTAACATCCCAATCGCAGCCCCCCACCACTCTCAGCCCCCCCTCACACAGTCCCTTCTACTCTCCCACTCCCCTCTTCTGAGAAGGGGAGGCTCCCTGTGTACCAATCCACCCTGGCACATCAAGTCACTGCAGGGCTAGGCACATCCTCTCCCACTGAGGCCAGACAAGGCAGCTCAGAGCAACAGGATCACAGGCAGGCAACAGAATTGGAGACAGCCCTCACCCCAGTTGTTGGGGGAAATGCATGAAGACTAAGCTGCACACCTGCTACATATGTGCAGGGGCCCTAGTCCAGCCTATGCATGCTCTTTGGTTGGTGGTTCAGTTTTAGGGAGTCACCAAGGGTCCAGGTTATTTGACTCTGTTGGTCTTCCTATGGAGTCCCTCTCCTCTCCTCTGGGTCCCTCAGTTCTTCCTTCAACTCTTTCAGAAAACCCCCTGAGCTCCATCTAATTTTTGGCAGTGGGTCTCTGCAATCTGTTTCAGTCAGCTTCTAGGTGGAGCCTCTCAGAGGACAGTTATGCTAAGTTCCTGTCTACAAGCATATTAAAGTATCATTAATAGTGTCAGGTATGGGTCTTAATTTGGGCCAGTCATTAGTTGGCCATTCCCTTAGTCCCTGCTCTGTACAATTTTAGGCAGGACAATTTTGGGTGGAAGGTTTTGTGGGTGGGTTGCTGTCCTTATCCCTCCACTAAGAGTCCTGCCTGGCTACAGGAGGTGGCCACTTCAGGCTCCATATCCCCACTGCAAGGAGTCTCAGTTATAGTCACCCTCAGAGACTCCCTGGGGCCTCTCCCATCCCAGGTCTCTGGCATGTCCTAGAAATCTCCCCTCCCCTCCCTGCACTAATTTCTATTCACTCTCCAAGCCCTCTCTCCCCGGCTCTCCTACACAAACTCCCAAACTCCCTCCCTCCCTCTTCCACCCAGTTCCCTCTCTCCATCCACTTCAGATGATTATTTTATTTCCCCTTCTGAGTGAGAGTCAAGCATCCTCCCTTGGGCTCTTCTTGTTATTTAGCTTCTTTGGGTGTGTGTATACATGCAATTGAAAAAAAATAAACAAATCAAAGAGAATCTTCCTAGAGTGGCTCGAAGCATCTAGAAGAAGGATCCTAGTTGTTGGTTTGCTCATGCAACCACAGGCCAGGCATTCTGGCTTGGCGGAGAAGACTCTGTGATTCATCTTATATCCTCAAGAATCACCTCTTTGGAAGGACAGGGATGTTGCTTCATTGGTGGACACATGTAATTAAGGGAAAAAGAGCCAAGTATTGTATAAATCAGGCAGAACCAATAAGCATCCTAGTTGTGGTAAATTACTGAGTGCTTTGTGCCTCCACCAAGGGCTCCTCCCCGCCCCCGAATGGCCTTATTTATTGCTCATCGTAACTCTCTGGTGTAAGTGCTATAATTATTACCATTTTTCAGATTAGGAAACCGAGAAATATTTAAATGAAGTGAATGTTTACAAGACAACACAGCTGCAGAGGGATAGTGCTGGAACTTAAGCTCACATGTGTTGATGCTAGCTTCTCTGTTCCTCCTGATAGCAGTGTTGGCTCAGTCTGTGCTGTCAGATTACTGGTGATCCTTGGGTCTATGAAAGCACTGCACATTAACCAATTGTGTTACTGGAAACACTGGTGTGTGGGTGCGTGTTTGTGTGTGTGTGTGTGTGTGTGTGTGTGTGTGTGTGTTTCCTTCCTTCCATCCTTCCTTTCTTTCTCTCTTTCTTTTTTTTTTGAGACAGGGTCTCTCCATTTAGTCCTAACCCTAGATGTTCTGGAACTTACTATGTAGATCAGACTGGCCTCTTAACTCAAAGAAATCCTTCTGCTTCTGTCTCTTGTCTCTGCTGGGTTTAAAGGTAAGTGCCACAATGCCCAGCCCACTGATCTTTATTTTTATTTTTTTTTACTTTTTTATTATTTTCATATTTTATTTACATTTCAAATGTTTCCCCCCTTTCAGATCTCCCCTTTGGAACCTCCCCATTCCCTCCGCCTTCCCCCTGATCTTTATTATATTAACTGATTTCTAGTTTTATAGAAATAATTATGATAACATTTGATTAATCACACCTCAGAATATTTGGCCTGAATTTTCATATTCTGAGTACTTGAACCTGTCCCAGAAGGACTTTGTTGATGAGTATGTCCCAGGTAAAATCTGCTACCTACACCTTTTGTGTAAGATAGTGTTTTCAAAGAATTTGTCTGTGTTATTGACAAAATTCACAGAAGTGGGTTGGTATTTCAAAGAATATTGCATGTTAGCATGTGTATTATATAGTCAGACATAGAAACTTAAACCTACCTGCTTAAGATTAATACTAAATCAAATAATTGTATATTTAACATCTGGGTTCAGGACCAGACCATAGGTAGTGCTTTACGTGTACCTATGCACCCTTCCCCAGTGGTGTCTTCTCCACTCCTTACCTCCATGGCTGTGCTCAGACTTCAGTGTCTTGCATTCCCTCTTTTTACTATAAAATGCTATCATCTGTACATGTGTTACTAAGAGATGTGTTCTCAAGATGATGAGATGGCTGCAAGGTTTCAGGTACTTTCCACCAAGATTGGTGACCCAAATGTGATCCCTGGGAGCCACATAATGGAAGGAGAGAACCAATTCCCATAGGCTGTCCCCTAACCACCTCTACATGTGCAACATGCCATATGCACAAAGAGACACACACAGACATGCACAGAGATGGACATGGGCAGACAGACAGACAACACTCACAGAGTGCTAGTTTTTCTTTATCAACTTTATTCAAACTAGTGTCACCTGGAAGAGGGAACTTCACTAAGGAAATGCCTCCATTAGACTGTTCTATGGGCTTGTCTGGAAGGGCATTTTCAGTTGCTAATTGATGTAGGGGAGCCCAGCCCACTGTGGGTGGTACTATCCCTAGGCAGCTGAGCCTGGGCTATATAAGAAAAGTATCTGAGCAGGTCAGGGAACCAAGCCAGTAAGCTGCACTCCTCCATGGCTTCTGCTTCAGTCAGTTCCTGCTTCCAGGTTTCTCCCTTGAGTTCCTGTCTCAGTTTCCCTTAATGATAGACTATAAGATATAAAATGAAATAACCTCACCCCCAGCTGCTTTTTGGTCACAATATTTATCACAGCAATAAAAAGTAAACTAGGACACACATATAAAATAAATAAATGTCGTAAAATTAGAAAAGTATGTTATTTTCACTTATTTTTATTTTACATAAAGTGAAAAAATATTTTTCTGTGACTTGCTTTTTAAAAATTTATTGTATATTTGTGAGTTGTTTTTTGCCTGCATGTCTGTATGTATGTGCACCATGTGCATTCATGGTACCTGAGGAGGTCAGACAAGGTATTGGCCCCTGGAACATGAGTTACAAACAATTATGAGCCTTCATGTGGGTACTTGGAACTGAACCCAGGTCCTCTGTAAGAACAAAATGTGCTCTTAACCACTGAGCCATCCCTAACCACTGAGCAATCTCCCTCTGCCTTTGTGACTAGCTCCCCTAGGATCAGCATAATTTTGAGATTCATTGCTTCAGGCATACCTAGGTTGGGCTTATTTTCCCTGCTGAACATATTCACAAAGTAGACTGAGCTGAGAGACACACTGTAAGTAATTAACCAGCTCCAGTGTCTATGGGCATTCTGGCTGATTTGCTCTTAGTAGTCATGCTGCATAAATATCCTTGTTCATGTCTGGTAGGATACCAGAACACACAAACATTTCTTCATCCTTCAAATCTAGACGGAACCACTGTGTGATAGTGGGTGTGAACTTTCAACTTCACTAGTTCACTAGGCTATCATCACATGGATTTGTACCATCCCTAGTGGGTTTTGATGGGGAAAAAAAAAAAACCCAAACCAAACCAAACCAAAACAAAAAATAGAACAAAACAAAAAACTAAAAAAAACTTCAGTAAATGTAATTTATGACAATCTGCAAACATGAATAGTGAATAGGTTTCAAGCAAAATTAGAATGTAAATTTCCCTAACTCAGGACAATGGATTTTGCTAGCTTATTGATTTTGCACAAATAGCTCAGAAAAATGATTTCCCACAGGAGACAGGCCAACAAAAAGCTGAAAAGTGAATCTGAATAAACTGTTGACCCATTTGCCTTCAGCTCTATGGATGATCTATTAAGATTTTTTCATAGTGACTAAAACTACTGAGGTTCTAAAATTGTAGTTATTTACTTTTTATTTATATTTTTAGGTATTTATTTATTGTTTTTGAGACAGGGTCTCACTATGTAGCTCTGGCTGAACTGGAACTCATTATATAGACCAAGCTGGTCTTGAGCTTACAGAAATCCTCCTGCCTCTACCTCCTAAGTGCTGGGATTAAAGATGTGTTCCACCATGCCCAGCAATTGTATTTATTTTTAAAACATTAAAGAGATTTTATTGCTCTGTGCTCCTGCTGACTGTAAATGGCCAGGAAGCTACTCTTGCTATGGTATTGATGACCACAGACTCACAGCTGAGAAAGAGGGACATGGAAGGCTTCTGTGACAACTCCTACCCTCACCCCCCAAAAGATAGCAGCCTAAACAGGAAGCCATCAAAGAGCACTCTTAAAGAGAATAATAAGAATGCTGAGTTATCTCTCCACAGTTGACATCTTCTGGCAGGCACTTGCGAAAAGGACTCGGTTCTACTTAAGGGGCAAGCCACTGAGAGTTTGACCATGCTTCAGTGAATATATAGATAACACAAATTGGACTAGGTTTTCTTTCTTTTTTAAATTTATTTACTTTTTATTTTTTGGGGGGGGAGGTGTCAGTGAAGCCACAAGGGTAGAGGACATACATGGAAGGACTAGGAAATGAGTGTGATCGGGGTGCATGATGTGAAATTCCCAAAGAATCAATATGTTAAAAAGAAATTTGAGTTGGTGAGAAGGCTCAGCAGGTAAAGGTGCTTGCTTCCAAACCTGATGACCTGAGTTGGATCTCTTGGACTTATAGATGGAAAGAAGAAACCAACTCCCAAAAGTTTTTCTTTACCTTCTCAAAGTCATGGCATACTTAAGTGTGTGCATGTGTGACAGACATTTATGCCTCATGCTTATGCACACACACAAATGTAAAAATAATTATTACTGTGTATATGAGCGTGTCCACGTCATGGCACATGTGTAGAAGTCAGAGAGCAGCTGTTTGGAGTCAGTCAGTTCTCTCTTTCTACCTTTATGTGGATTCTGAGGACAAAGATCAGGTCAGGTTTCCACAGCACGTGTCTTTACCTGTCCAGCCATCTTGTTGTCACCCTGTCTTAGGGTTTCTATTCCTGTAGAAACATCACGACCAAGAAGCAAGTTGGGGAGGAAAGGGTTTATTCAGCTTACACTTCCAATTGCTGTTCATCACACAAGGAAGTCAGGACTGGAACGCAGGCAGGTCAAGAAGCAGGAGCTGATTCTGAGGCCATGGAGGAATGCTGCTTACTGGCTTGCTTGCTTCTCCTGGCTTGCTCAGCCTACTTTCATATAGAACCCAAGACTACCAGCCCACAGGTGGTACCACCCACAACCCCCCCCCCCAACTGAGAAAATGCCTTTCACCTGGATCTCATAGAGGCATTTTCTCAACTGAAACTCCTTTCTCTGTGATAACTCCAGCTTGTGGCAAGTTGACACAAAACCAGCCAATACACTCCCTGAGTGTGAACATTCTGTTTTCCATTTGGCTCTTGATCCATCAATAAAGATGCTAGCAGCCAATAGCTGGGTAGAATAGGCAGGACTTCCAGTTTCCCCTCAGGCAGGCTAGTAGACACAGAGGAGGGAAGGATTCACCAAGCTTCGGATTGGGAGAGAGGCAACCAGCTATGTGAGATCTTGGGTGGATTGGCCATTGACTGCTTTCCCAACTTGGCCTGAAGTGGCGGGAGATTAGAAATGCAACCAAGCTGAGAGCAGATTTAGGGTATTGAGGTGGGAATAAAGGTAACTGAAGTTGAGGGCGGGATTAGAGGTGTTGAGCTGGAAGTGAAGATGAAGGCATGCTAGCCACAGGAGGCTTAGAGGTGTCTGGCCATTGAGCTAAAAAGCATATAAAAATAAGGTAATGTATGAGTGTATCTTTCATCTGCGGATCCGAGGGAACCTAAATGGGGACTGGTAGTGTGGTCCACCCAGAGCTTAAAGTGAGGTAGTAGAGACTACAGGCTATAGATCCCCATTTTATTTTAATGGAAAAATAGTAACTGTTATACATTTATGGGTATAACTGAAAATTTAGTACTTATTTATAAGGATCAAATATGGGTAATTTGTACATACATCGCCTTAGGAGAAGATGACTTTGCTCTTTGAAGATACCAATAGAAAGGCTGGGCGTGGTGGTTGATGCTTGTAATCCCAGCATTTGGGAGGCAGAGGCAGTAGGATTATTGAAAGTTCAAGGCCAGCCTGATCTACAGAGTGATTTCCAGGTCAGTCAGGGTTATAGAATTTGACACCATTATAAACATCCAAGTGCTGAGTTGGGAGTGTATCTGAGTGTACAACCCTTTCCTAGCACACACAAGGCCTTGAGCTTCATCCTCATGACCACAGAGGGAAGGAAAATGTTAGCAGAGAGATCAAAAGTACAGAGAGAAAAATTCGGAAGAACATCCCTAAAATTAAAGGAAGCACAGTTATAGCCTGGCTGAGGAGCTTTAGAAAATCATCCTCTGAGTTAACACAAGTGTCACACCCACCGGGGACAGAAGGAGTTAGTGACAGAATCACAGCACAGCAATGCTCCCTGATGGTGTGCTTGTCAGCAATACACAATTTGAAAGAGCAGTTGCTGGTGCTGGCCTTCCTGGGAGACACCGGACTGTACATTTGGGTAAAACCATTGTGTGGCTGTGTTATTTTCCTGGTCACTTAAAAGTGGCCTTCACTTTTTTTTTTTTTTTTAATTCACATTACACTCGGTGTTCTGAAGGCCAGCCATACAAAACTATCTTTCCAAACAGAAACCACAGCATTGTCATGGCCACGTTCACACTGGAGTTTCAGGAGAGATCTATTTCTCACTCCTTCCAGTTTCGGGTGGCAGCTCTGTGATATAAAGTCACTGATTAAAAACACTATCATTCAGTCTCTTAGAGCCCCCAAGGGTCCAGGTTAGTTGACTCTGTTGGTCTTCCTGTGGACTTCCTATCCCCTTAGGGGCCCTCAATCCTTCCCCCAACACATCCATAAGAAACCCAAGCTCCATCTAGTGTTTGGCTGTGGGTCTGTCTATTCATCTGTCTGAGTCAGCTGCTGGGTGGAGCCTCTCAGAGGACAGCTGTGCTGAGCTCCTATCGGCAAGCATAACAGAATATTATTAATAGTGTCAGGGATTGCTGCTGGCCCATCAGTCGGTTTGTTGCTTGGCTATTCCTTCAATCTCTGCTCCATCCCCAGTCCCTGAATTGCTCTTGCTCTTAGAGACTGAACCACTAATCATACACAGGCTGGACCTAGGTGCCACCCCCCCCCCCTTCACTTTATGGGTGTGTTGGTATCTCTATCTCTCCACTGAGTTTCCTGCCTGGCTATAGGAGGTGGCCTCTTCAGGTTCCAAATCCCCAATGTAGTGAGTCACAGATAAAGTCACCCATTGATTCTTGGGTGCCTCCCTTATTCCCAGTTCTCTGTCACATCCTGGAGAGCCCCTCCCCCACCTCCTCCTCGTCAATTGCAGATTTCCATTCATTTCATGACCATCTGGCCATCTCTCCTGTCCTTCCTCACACCTGATCCTGAACCCCACTCTGTTCCTTCCCAGTTCCCTTCCTCCATCTGCCTCTTATGACTAGTTTATTCCCCCTTCTGTGTAAGATTCAAGCACCCTCTCTTGAGCCTTCCTTCTTGTTTAGCTTCTTTGGGTCTGTGGAGTATAGCATAGTACCTGTTATTTTATGGCTAATATCCACTTCTAAGTGAGCACATACCTTGCATGACCTTATGGGATGGGTTACCTCACTCAGGATGATATTCTTAAATTCTATCCATTTGCTTTTTTTTTTGGTTTGGGTTTTTTTTCTTTTTATTCACTTTACATCCTGACAGCTGTACCCCTTCCCAGTCACCCCCAATAGTCCTTCCTCCCATCCCCTTTTCCCTTTTCCTCTGAAAAAGTGGAGCACTCCCCCTCCAGAAGACTCCCCCAGCACATCAAGTCCCTGCAGGGCTAGGCACTTATAAGGGGGATTTGGAACCTGAAGAGGCCACCTCCTATAGCCAGGCAGGAACCCCAGTGGAGCAATAGAGATACCAACACACCCATAAAACTTTCAACCCAAAATTTATCCTGTCTACAAGAAATGCAGGCATGGGGGATGGAGCAGAGACTGAGGGAATGGCCAACCAATAACTGGCCCAACCTAAGACCCATTCCATGGGCAAGCAGTAATCCCTGACACTATTATTGATACTCTGTTATGTTTGCAGACAGAAGCATGTTGTCCTCTGAGAGCTGATTCAATTCAGATAGATACAGACACCCACAGTCAAACAGTGGTTGGAGCTTGGGGACTCTTATGGAAGAACAGGAGGAAGAATTGTGGACCAAAGGGGACAGGAACTTCACGGGAAGACCAACAGAGTCAATTAACCTGTACCCCTGGGGGCTCTCAGAGTCTGAACCACTAACCAAAGAACATACATGGGCTGGGCCTAGGCCTCACCGCTCATAAGTAGCAGATGTGCAGCTTGGTCATCATGTGGGTCCCAAACAACTGGAGCGGGGGCTATCCCAAAATCTATTGCCTGTCTGTAGGATATGTTCTAGCTGGACGGCTTTGTCTGGCCTCAGTGGGAGAGGAAGCTCTAAGACTCCCACAGACTTGAAGAGCCAGTGTGGGAGGATAACCAGGGTGGGGGCCCAGCTGTTTAGAGGAGAAGGGGATGGGGGATGGGGGTTAGGGGTGGGGGTGGGGATGGAGGATGGGGGAAGGATTGTGGGAGGGGGGACCGGGAGTGGGGCAGTGAGCTGGCTGTAAAGTAAGTAAGCAAACAACAGCAACACAAAACAAAACAACCCACAAACCAAAAACCAAAACCCAAAACCCAAAACCCAAACCACTCCATTCTTTTCAAGTGTCACGTGCTTCTCTGGCTTTCTATCACCTTTCCCCTACATCTCTGACTCCTATGCCTGTCACACAACATACATATGATGGTAGTCTAGTCCATTTACTTCAATGTTCCTTAATTTCTGTACAAGATAACACCTCTGAGGTTCAGGGATGAAGGCCCAGTATCTTTGGGGGCCATTCTTCTGTCCAATACAGGGAAAGGTGAGAGTCACTGCTGTGTGAATGTGAAAACCAGCCCTGTGACTTCTGGTCTGTTTAATATTGAAGTCACATGCTGAAAGAAGAGAGGTTTAAATGCTTCAGTCAATAGTACTTTGTGAGGCAGAGCGTTCATGTAAGTAGTGCTACTGCGAAAATATTGATGGAGTGTTGGCTAATTTATAGCAGGAAAGAGCTGCGTGACACGAACCCAGGTGGCTGTTGAATATCATACCACAGAATGCTTTTCACAGACAAAAATGGGCATCTAATGAGATGCCTCCTAATCTTGATTGAGCATTGATGGAAATGTTGAAAACAGTAAATAGGAGCAGGCTGCAGCCTCCTGCACACACCCTTTTAGTGTGTCTGTGGATAAACAGTCCATTAGAGCAATATTATCTGCTGTTTTGGGTGGGGATGCACACTGTTGATTTGAAATAAGGGATGACATCCCATAAATAGGTATAATTAGTATATGTTAATTAATAATAAGAATGTAAGGGTTATAGCTAGGGCTCAGTGGCAGAGGATTTTTATAGCATGTGCAAGACCTTAGGTTCAATGCTCAGTCCAACAATTTAAAACATTTTATTATAGTAATTGTAAAAATAAAAATGTTCTAAAAAAGAAATAAAGGATGAAATTGAAGTAATTGTTTTTTATAATGTCATTTTGGCCTTAATTTATAAACCTCAATTTCTTGAATAATATAAACCAAGGTTCTAGATGTACATTAGGGACAAATCTATGATGAATACTCAGGACAAGATATTAGGACTTCCTTAGTAGGAAGAACTATGGGCAGAGAGTTTGATCTCTGGGTATTTGATTACCAATAGTTAATGTTTGTTTTCATCAGTTTAACAAAGAAAAAGCAATATCTTGTATTGCATATTTACAAAATTCCCTTTACATTCAAGTAGTGCAGTAGGATGTGGAATAGTACTTTTGAGTGTGTGCATATTGGTGTGTGTGGGTAAGTGTGCATATTGCAGTCAGGATACAACCTTGGGTGTCATTCTTCAGGTAGTGTTCTTGGTTTTGTGAGACATTGGCCTGAAGCTTCCTAAGTAGGCTAGGCTGCTGGCCGGCCAGCCAGACCCAGGGATCTGCCTGCTTCTGTCTCCCCAGCGTTGGGAGTACCAGCCCTGGCTGTCCCTCATAGCTGACCCTATTCTACTTTCTGGGTTCCTCTTTTTCCCACCATTTATCCCCCTGGTTTTACCCCCTATCTAGGTGAACTAGATAGGAGAAAAATAAAGAGAGAGGAGAGAGAGAGAGAGAGAGAGCGCACTAGAGATCCTTGAATCTAATTTCTTTTTGTTTCTTCTTTGCTTGTAGCTGGAGCTGGTCTTTGCTACTTTCTGGGTTCTTCTTTTTCCCATCCCTTACCCCCCTGGTTTCTCCCCTATCAATAGATAGCAAAATGGATAGAGGGGGTAGAGAGATATAGAGAGATGTTTGAATCTAATTTCTTGTTTTTTTCTTTGGGCACAACTAATGAACCACAACCAACCTCCCTGCCTCGGAGTGGGGGGGAAGGAGGGTGGGCCTAGCATTTATATACCTTCTGTAAAGTTCCCAGAATTCCAAAGGTCATACAATTGCAGAAACTATCTGCAGCTGGCAAAACTATGCCTCTGCTACAGCACAAGGCAAATCATAACCAGCTGCTGCAGACAGTCTGAAGCGGCCCCATATCCCCACACCTGGGGTTAAAATTAAAACAAATTCTTATAACATTTCTGTGTTTTTTAAAGAAAGCAAAATTCCAGATTTTCACTACAGTCACGCACGTTTGTTTTGCTCACTTGTTTTTGCTTTATTTCAACACGGATTCTGGGGTTTCTACTTAGCTTCTCTTGTTTGCAAGGCAAGCACTTTACTGTGTGAACTATCTCCCTCCAGCCCCTGGAACAATACTTTCCAGAGTCATTGCCAAGCAAACAGGGAGAGAATGTGTATTCATTCAAAGCCATGTCCTGTGCAGAAATGGGCACTCTTTGTATCGCTGTTCATGAAGTATCCGGCATGGTGGGAAAAGCTGGGATCCATGGAAAGCTATTTGATTTTCTGTTAGATTTCCCACTTACAGTACCATTCCAGATGACATGAATTACAGGTTAGGATTGTTCCATTTCGTAAAAATGTGGAGGAAGAAAGCAAATAGAAGAGGAGGGGAGAAACGGAGGGGAGGTGAGTGGGAGGAGAAGGGAGAGGAGGAGGAGGAGGAGGTGGA
>JADRCH010000016.1:12992066-13068768 GCA_019843965.1 Rhynchomys soricoides | reverse complement strand
GGAGGAGGAGGAGGAGGAGGAGGAGGAGGAGGAGGAGGTGCAGGAGATGGAGGAGGAGGTGGAAAAGGTGGAGGAGGAAGAGGAGGAGGTGCAGGAGATGGAGGAGGAGGTGGAGGAGGTAGAGGAGGTGGAGGAGGAGGAGGAGGAGGAGGAGGAGGAGGAGGAGGAGGAGGAGGAGGAGAGCTGGATACACTCAAGATCCTACCTCTAGTTATCTACTTTCTCCAGCTAATTAATACATAGAGCTTCAGCTTGGGACCAAGCATTTAGCGCATGAGCATTGGGATGGGTGTTTCATAAACTATAACAGTTGTTTTCATGTGTGTGGTAAAACCACCCAGGACCCACTCCCTTAACAAATTTTGGGCTCTCAGTATTGCATTTATTCACGACAAGGCTCACACTGTGCTTTCAGTATCTAAGGTTTTCACACTACACAACTTCAAGTCTGCAGCCCTTGGCTGGCATCTCCCACTCCCCCTCATCTCCGTGAAACACCAGTTCTCTGTTCTTAACTCTTTACCAAATGTCTTCATCACTGACAAAATGATTCTACTCTTAATCTTAGTGACACTTTATATTAATAAACGTTTTATTACCGGTATGAATTGAATCTTTTTTTAACCTAAAATCAACAGTTCATGCTAGTCCTGAGCAAAAAGATTAAGCTACTTTCTCTTTCTCCCTCTCTCTCAAAAAGGTGAGAAAGGGCAGGCAAGATGGCTCAGAGGAAAAAGCTGTTTGCCTCCAGTCCTGGTAGTCTGAGTATGACCCTCAGGACCTGTATGATATAAGGGAAGAATTATCTACTGCAAGGCGTTCTCTGACTTCAATACACACACACACACGCACATACACACACACGTACATGAACATGCACACACAGCCTTAAGTGTACTAAAGTGTGAGAAATATTTTCTAATGTAATTTTATTCAGATTTTATTCCAGTTAGGTACAGCTGTAAAGAGAAGACCTGCAATTCTTGATGTCAAGGATTCGGACTCTCACTGGGAGATGAACACTGCACACCTTACTAGCATGCTAAGGCAGTGTGTCATTTACAATGATGTAAAGAAATCTGCCTTTGCCTATGTTTGTTCAACGAAGTGGCAATACTAAGGCCAAGGCAGGCTCCCCGATTCATTTATCTTTCTGGGTTCTGTTTCTTTCTTTCCTTTTTTCTCTCCAGATGGTAAGACATTAGTGTATTCAAATTCACCCATACTGACATTGTAGCTTTGGGATTCTCTGCCATGGTAGAGGGACACATTCCCATACCCCCATGCCACATACATCTGCTCAGCATTTCTTTTGCAGACCTCATGCTTTAAACTTAAATCTTGATTCCCTTGGGCCTTGTTCCAGTGAGTTGACAGATGGTTCTAATCACGAGTATTTGAAATGACGATCCACATCTCCTACACCATTTATAAAATGCCTTGGTTTCCCCATCGTGTTCATTCTTATTTTCTTACAGGATACTTGGGGGAGAAAGTGACTGTAGAGCATATATACTGCCCAGATGTTTCGACGAAGGAGACAGCCTGTGCACGCTGACATAAAAAACGACTCCTTGTACTGTTAAATAAGAGATACAGAATGTTAGGTAAGGCTCATTTAGATACGTGCTTGAAAGAAGCTGGAAACATATCTTTTAAATTGTTGAGAGAAGTAGGATTAAAATAATCAAAATATTTTGTATTGATTTAAGAAATAATTAATGAAATACATTCTTCGATAGAAATTCAAACAAAATTTCTTTCTTTGTTTCTTTATTGTGTGTGTGTGTGTACGTGTGTGTGCATGAATGAGCACACATTCACACTTGACTGTTCTTGAACTCTTCTCCAATCGTTCTAGAACACTTGTTCTCTAGACCAAGCTGGCCTTAAACTCACAGAGATCTGCCTGCGCCTACCTCCAAAATGCTTGAGATTAAAGGCATATGTCACCAGATATTTATACTTTTATGTATTTATTTATTGTGTGTGTGTTTGTGAATGTGTGCATTTGCACACATGCCAAGGAACAAACATGGAGGTCAGAAGAGAAATTTCAAGTTGGTTCTCTTCTGTTAAGTGGGTCCTGGAATGGAACTCTGGTTTATAGTCTTGCCAGCAGGCTCTTTAGCTGCTGAGCCATGTTGCTAGCCACTCATCATGGACTTTAGCTGAAACCTGGTTATTTTATCTAGTGCTTAGTTAAAGCAGTAATGTTTCAGAGCCACAGGTTTTGATAATTGTGTTGATCAGGGCTTGCTTTAGACATTCAGTTTTGTTTATATGTATTTTTTTTTCATGTTACATGCTGTCATTGGAAACTGATACTGATGTAGAATGCATCTCTACTGTACTATATGCTTATTGCAGAAGACTTGAAGTATGTCTAAAGAATCTTCCATCCCTCAGTACTGAGATGAGAGTTGTAATGATTGTTAATGGTGTATCTCTCTCTGATATTTGTTGTGCGCAAACATTTATGTGGCAGGCGGCAAGTCTGAATGCTGTAACAACCTTCCCCACTGTATTCCCTGGCCCTCTGTCCATGCTATTCCGTACTAAATCTCCATTCTACCGTTTTTCAAATGCTCAACATTGTTCTTTGAAACAGAACTAAGATGCGTTCTCAAGCTTTGGACGCGAATAGCTTGAAAACCCTCACCTCAAAGAGTCTAGCACATACGCTTATGTGTGTTAAACAAGATGAAGAAGAGGAAGAAAGGCTGGAAGCTCTCCCCTGCCAGAGAAGATGAAGAAGCTCCAGACAGGACTGGAGAATTGGATTGGTGGTCAAGAGTACATATTGCCAGGTGTGAGGTTGCACACCTTTAATCCTGGCACTTGGGAAGCAGAGGCAGGAGGATCTCTGAGTTCAAGCCCAGCCTGATCTATATATCAAGTTCCAGGACAGCCAGGCCTATATAAGAGAGACTCTGACTCAACAAAACAAAACAAAAACCAAAGCAAAACAATTAAAAAGAGTACATACTGCATTCGAAGGACCTGAGATCAGTCCCTAGCACCAACATGAGGTAATTACAACTGCCTATAACTCCATTTCTAGGGAATCTGACACTCTCTTCTTGATTCCACGGGCATCAGCACTCAATGTACACAAACACAAACAGGGCACACACATAAGCACATAAGTGACAAAGAATAAAAATGAGCCAGACCTGGTAGCACATGCTTTAATCCCAGCACTTGAGAGACAGGAGCAGGTAGATCTCTGAGTTTGAAGCCAGCCTGGTCTCTATATAGAGTTTCAGGCCAAGTAGGCCTACATTGTAGTGAGATCCATAATAATAATAATAATAATAATAATAATAATAATAATAATAATGTTTTTGAAATAAAGTTATTTTTAGATTTACTTATTTTATACATAAGGGTGTTTTGTCTGCATGTATGTCTGTATATCACTTATGTGCCTAGTGCACATGGAGATCAGAAGAGGGCATTACCTCTGCACCTGAAGTTACAGATAGTTGTGAGCCATCATGTGGAGCAACAAGTGATCCTAACTGGTGAATCATCTCTCCATCCTAAAAAAAAAAAAACAAAAAAAAAAACCCCAAAAACCCAGATATTTCGGCTAGGGTGTTGTCTTAGTCAGGGTTGCTATTTCTGCACAAACATCATGACCAAGAGACAAGTTGGGGAGGGAAGGGTTTATTGAGCTTACACTCCATGCTGCTGTTCATCATGAAAGGAAGTCAGGACTGGAACTCAAGTAGGTCAGGAAGCAGGAGCTGATACAGAGGCCATGGAGGATTGCTGCTTACTGGCTTGCTTGCTTCTCCTGGCTTGCTCAGCTGGCTTTCTTATAGAACCCAAGACTACCAGCCCAGAGATGGTACCACGAACAAGGGCCCCTCCCCCCTTGATCACTAATTGAGAAAATGCCTTACACCTGGATCTCATGGAGGCATTTTCTCAACTGAAGCTCCTTTCTCTGTGATAACTCCAGCTTGTGTCAAGTTGACACACAAACCAATACAGGTGTACATAGAACCTGTGCAAAGGGATAGGCTAATGACTGTGGGCAGAATCACAAGGCCTAGCAAGGGAGACTGTGCAAAGCTGCTGCCCAGGCCTTGCTCCAGTGAACATCATCTGCCAGCTACAAGGATGGAGCTGGGTCAGGATGAACCCAAGCCTTCTGTGTGTGTTTGAATTTCTAGTGCCACAGAATAAAGCCAATAGTTCCCTTCCTCCTGTGCTGTGGAAACACCCACAGAGATCAGCCAGCGGGTCTTTGGCACATTGGACCAATTCTCTCTTTGGCCATCTGTTCTCTGAGACTCTGCTAGTCTGTCTGGATGACTGTGGTCAGTGCTACTCTTCAAACATTTCCAGCCTATCTGACCCCTGGAAGGGCAGTAGAGAGGCCATGTGGAGAGCCTCTGCTTTGGACTTGGGAGGAATTGTATAAAATCCGTTCCTTGAAGCATGTAACTCCCATCTTTATCCCCATATTGGAGTTACTCTGCACACCCAGGTCGGAGGCTATGTTTTCTCGTGTACTTTCCCCTCACCATTAAATTGTCTTCCAGAAAGTGGTTTCACACTTTAAAGTGTCTCATCACATGCAGCTATATGCCACTATTGACTTCAAAACTCCCCTCATGTTGAACATTAAAGTGATTTCCAGTGTTCTGCTGCTACTGCCAATGAGACATGGTCCCAAGTCTCTCTTTGTCTCTGAATATATATATATATAAAACGAGATAATTATAAACATTATTGTCTGGCTTTTGGATTAATTTTTCTTTTTCTTTGTTTTTTTTTTTTACAAAGAATGATCCTTTTATTACTTCCTTTCCCATTAACATAGCATAATTTTAGTTACTGAATGTCTTCTGTTCTCAAGATGTTCATTTTTCAATGTGATTATTACTAGAATTTCAAAATAGAAACTCACTAGTTATGTCATGGAAATATTTGTCATAGTTGAGTTTCTGCAGATGAGAAAGTTCTGGAAGAGGCTTGCATATAAAAGGAAGTGAAAATTCAATTAATAGATTTGAGAGACTCCAAAATTCAAATATTGCATGGAAGTACTTTAGATACCAGTAAACATTTTCTTGAAATCCCTTTTCTTCTTTTTTTTTCCATATTTTATTAACATTTCAAATGTTTCAGATCTCCCCTTTGGAACCTCCCCATTCCCTCTGCCTTCCCTCTGCCAATATGGGGATACTGTCCAACCCACCCTCCCACCCACCCACCCACTCTCGTCCCTCCTCCTTGGCATTCTCCTATACTAGGGGATCTAACACCCTCAGACCCAAGGGCCTCTCCTCCCCCTGACGGATAACAAGACTCTCCTCTGCCGCATTTGTGGTCAGCACCATGGGTCCCTCCATGTGTATTCTTTGGTTGGTGGATCAGTCTCCAGAAGTATAGGGTGGTCAGGCCAGTTGCCAGTGTTGCTACCTCCCTGGGGCTGCACACTCCCTCAGCTCCTTCAGTCCTTTCTCCAAGCCCTCCATTTGGGACGTCACACTCAGAACTACTGTTGCTGCGAAGTGACTCTTGAGTATTTCAAACTTTTGGGCTAATAACCTCTTAACAGTGAGTACATACCATGTTCATTCTTTTGTGACTGCGTTACCTCTCTCAGGATGATATTTTCAAGTTCCATCCATTTGTCTATGAATTTCATGAAGTCATTGTTTTTAATAGCTGAGTAGTATTCCATTGTGTAAATGTACCACATTTTCTGTATCCATTCCTCTGTGGAGGGACATCTGGGTTGTTTCCAGCTTCTGGCTATTATAAATATGGCTGCTATGAACATAGTGGAACATGTGTCTTTATTACATGTTGGAGCATCTTCTGGGTATACGCCCAGGAGTGGAATAGCTGGGTCCTTAGGTAGTATTATGTTCATTTTTCTGAGGGTCCGCCAAACTGATTTCCAGAGAGGTTGTATCAGCTTGCATTCCCACCAGCAGTGGAGGAGTGTTCCTCTTTCTCCACATCCTCGCCAACATCTGCTATCACCTGAGTTTTTGATCTTAGCCATTCTGACTGGTGTGAGGTGAAATCTCAGGGTTGTTTTGATTTGCATTTCCCTGATGACTAAGGATGTTGAACATTTCTTTAGGTGCTTCTCGGCCATTCGAGTTTCCTCAGTTGAGAATTCTCTATTTAGCTCACTTCCCCATTTTTTGATAGGGTTATTTGGATCTCTGGCATCTAGCTTCTTGAGTTCTTTGTATACTTTGGATATTAGCCCTCTATCAGATGTAGGATTGGTAAAGATCTTTTCCCAATCTGTAGGTTGCCGTTTTGCACTGTTAACAGTGTCCTTTGCCTTACAGAAGCTTTGTAATTTTATGAGGTCCCATCTGTCAATTCTTGATCTTAGAGCACAAGCCATTGGTGTTCTGTTCAAGAACAATTCCCCTGTGCCCAAGTGTTCGAGATTCTTCCCCACTTTCTCTTCTATTAGATTCAGTGTATCTGGTTTTATGTGAAGGTCCTTGATCCACTTGGACTTGAGCTTTGTACAGGGAGATAGGAATGGATCAATTTGCATTCTTCTACATGTAGACCCACAGTTGAAGCAGCACCATTTGTTGAAGATGCTGTCTTTTTTCCACTGTATGGCTTTAGCTCCTTTGTCGAAGACCAAGTGACCATATGTGTGTGGGTTCATTTCTGGGTCTTCAATTCTATTCCATTGATCTACCTGCCTGTCACTGAACCAATACCATGCAGTTTTTATTACTACTGCTCTGTAGTACAGCTTGAGGTCAGGGAGGCTGATTCCCCTAGAATACCTTTTATTGTTGAGGATAGTTTTTGCTATCCTGGGTTTTTTGTTATTCCATATGAATTTGAGAATTGCTCTTTCTAGGTCTACAAAGAATTGAGTTGGGATTTTGATGGGGATAGCATTGAATCTATATATTGCTTTCAGCAGGATGGCCATTTTAACTATGTTAATCCTGCCGATCCATGAGCATGGGAGATCTTTCCATCTTCTGAGGTCTTCTTAGATTTCTCTCTTCAGAGACTTGAAGTTCTTGTCATACAGATCTTTCACTTGTTTGGTTAGAGTCACACCAAGATATTTTATATTGTTTGTGACAATTGTGAAGGGTGTCATTTCCCTAATTTCTTTCTCAGTCTGTTTATCCTTTGAGTATAGGAAGGCTACTGATTTGTTTGAGTTAATTTTGTATCCAGCCACTTTGCTGAAGTCGTTTATCAGCTGTAGCAGATCTGTGGTGGAGTTTTTGGGTCACTTAAGTATACCATCATATCATCTGCAAATAGTGATATTTTGATTTCTTCCTTTCCAATTTGTATCCCTTTGATTTCCTTTTGTTGCCTGATTGCTCTAGCTAGAACTCCAAGAACTATATTGAATAGGTAGGGAGAGAGAGGGCAGCCTTGTCTAGTCCCTGATTTTAGTGGGATTGCTTTGAGCTTCTCTCCATTTAGTTTGATGTTGGCCACTGGTTTGCTATATATTGCTTTTACTAAGTTTAGGTATGCTCCTTGAATTCCTGATCTTTCCAAGACTTTTATCATGAAGGGATGTTGAATTTTGTCAAATGCTTTTTCAGCATCTAACGAAATGACCATGTGGTTCTTTTCTTTGAGTTTGTTTATGTAGTGGATTACATTGATGAATTTCTGGGTATTGAACTATCCCTGCATCCCTGGGATGAAGCCTACTTGATCATGGTGAATGCTCGTTTTGATATGTTCTTGGATTCGGTTTGCAAGATTTTTATTGAGTATTTTTGCATCGATATTCATAAGGGAAATTGGTCTGAAGTTTTCTTTCTTTGTTGGGTCTTTGTGGGTCTTTGGTATCAGTGTGACTGTGGCCTCATAGAATGAATTGGGTAGTGTTCCTTCTGTTTCTATTTTATGGAATAGCTTGAAGAGTATTGGTATTAGGTCTTCTTTGAAGGTCTGATAGAATTCCGCACTGAACCCGTCTGGTCCAGGGCTTTTTTTGGTTGGGAGACTTTTAATGACTGCTTCTATTTCTTTAGAGGTTATGGGACTGTTTAGATGGTTTATCTGATCCTGATTTCACTTTGGTAATTGGTATCTGTCTAGAAACTTGTCCATTTCCTCCAGATTTTCCAATTTTGTTGCATATAGGCTTTTGTAGTAGGATCTTATGATTTTTTTAATTTCCTCAGAGTCTGTTGTTATATCTCCATTTTCATTTCTAATTTTGTTAATTTGGATACTGTCTCTGAGCCCTCTGGTTAGTCTGGCTAAGGGTTAATCTATCTTGTTGATTTTCTCAAAGAACCAGCTCTTGGTTTTGTTGATTCTTTGTATAGTTCTTTTAGTTTCCCCTTGGTTGATTTCAGCCCTTAATTTGATTATTTCCTGCCTTCTACTCCTCTTGGGTGTATTAGCTTCTTTTTGTTCTAGAACTTTCAGATGTGCTGTTAAGCTGTTAGTGTATGCTCTCTCCAGTTTCTTTTTGGAGGCATTCAGAGCTATGAGTTTTCCTCTTAACACTGATTTCATTGTGTCCCATAGGTTTGGGTAAATTGTATTTTCATTTTCATTGAATTCTAGGAAGTCTTTAATTTCCTTCTTTATTTCTTCCTTGACCAAGTTATCATTAAGCAGAGCATTGTTCAGCTTCCATGTGTATGTGGGCTTTCTGTTGTTTTTGTTGCCCTTGAAGACCAACCTTAATCCGTAGTGATCTGATAGGAGGCATGGGATTATTTCAATTTTCTTATATCTGTTGAGGTTTGTTTTGTGACCAAATATATGATCAGTTTTGGAGAAGGTACCATGAGGTGCTGAGAAGAAGGTATATTCTTTTGATGCAGGATGAAATGTTCTATAGATATCTGTTAAACCCATTTGGTTCATAGCATCTGTTAGTTTCACTGTGTCTCTGTTTAGTTTATGTTTCCACGATCTGTCCATTGTTGATAGTGGGGTGTTGAAGTCTCCCACTATTATTGTGTGAGGTGCAATATGTGCTTTGAGCTTTAGTAGAGTTTCTTTTATGAAAGTGGGGGCTCTTGCATTCGGGGCATAGATGTTTAGAATTGAGAGTTCTTCTTGTAGATATTTCCTTTGATGAGTAAGAAGTGTTCTTTCTCATCTTTTTTGATGAATTTCGGTTGAAAGTCAATTTTATCTGATATTAGAATGGCTACTCCAGCCTGTTTCTTGGCGCCATTTGCTTGGAAAATTGTTTTCCAGCCCTTTACTCTGAGGTAGTGTTTGTCTTTAACATGGAGGTGTGTTTCCTGGATGCAGCAAAATGCTGGGCCCTGTTTATGGATCCAGTCTGTCAGTCTATGTCTTTTTATTGGGGAGTTGAGACCATTGATGTTAAGAGATATTAAAGAATAGTGATTGTTATTTCCTGTTATTTTTGATGTTGTTTATATTGTTTGTGTGGCTATCTTCTTTTGAGTTTGTTGAAAGATTACTTTTTTTCTTTTTCTTGAGTGTAGTTTCCCTCCTTGAGTTGGCGTTTTCCCTGTATTATTCTTTGTAGGGTTGGGTTTGTGGAAACATACTGTGCAAATTTGGATTTGTCATAGAATATTTTGATTTCACCATCTATGTTTATTGAGAGTTTTGCTGGGTATAGCAGCCTAGGCTGGCATTTGTGATCTTTTAGAGTCTGTATGAGATCTGCCCAGGATCTTCTAGCTTTCATAGTCTCTGGTGAAAAGTCTGGTGTAATTCTGATAGCCCGCCTCCTGCTTGCTCCTCAGTACAAGTGCGCAGGTAGCTTTCTTCCTGCACTGCTTGTATATGGAGGTTTCCTGGGTCAGAAGGGTGTCTCTGGCCACAGGTGGAAGCCTTGGGTTAATTTTTCTAGGCTTATTAGCAGCACTTTAAGCAGCTGAGGCCCCAGCTGTATTGCAGATGGGCAAAGCCTGCACAGACTAAATGGACACAACACCCTGGCTAAGAGAAGAAAGGCAGGTGCAGGAGTTATGAGATCACCATGGAAACGTACTTCCTGGCTAGCTATACATCTTGGTTTTTCACCCCTCTGTCTGTGAGTGTGTGGTGCCTAGTGTATATAAAATAAGGTCCTGCTATGAGCTTGGCTGTTTCTGAGGAGATTCCACAGCTGCTGGGAAGCTGGTTGAGTTGTCTTAACATATGAACAGAAAAAGCATAAAAGACTAATGGCTTTGTTGTAAACACTTGGAGAATGCTGGTCACTTGGAAGTCAATAAGTGTTGAATTATGCATGACAGCATCACCAAGTTACATTCATTATTAAGCTCTGGGTTATAGTGGCCAGGGGTTTGGGAGAGCAACCCAAGGAAGACACCAGCCAGGAAGAGTCACAGTCCCTTTGCTGCAGATTGTCACAGCAGAACAAATTCAGATTGTGCCAGAGAGCAGAAGTGTGTCATGCCTCCAACAGTTCCTGCCTTGGAAGCAAGAGACTGGAAGAAGTCCACATGGTCACTCTGAGTTTTCCTCTTCTTTCATGGTTGAGAACTGGTAAATCTCAATTTTTTTTTGTATTTCTGCTTACCCAGGGGGAGCACATAGCCATTCTATTAAAGTTAGAAGATTAAGAAGATTTAAGTAAAATTTCCTTCCACTTAAGGAACAGTGAGTTGGCTCAGCAGGTAAAGGTGCTTGCCTCCAAGCCTGATGACCTGTATTTGATCCCTGGAACACACATAGTGGAAGGAGAGAACCAACTTCCACAGCTGGCCTTTGACCTCCACATACGTGTTGTGGTATGCTTTCTGCAAGGTGGCTTGATGTAAGCTGAGCCTTTAAGGTGACATCAAATATTTAGTTCAGCAAAATGTGTATATATCTGTCATCTGTGTTGAGGTTACAAAGATAGAAAGATAAAATAGGACACATAGCTTTTGGCTGAAGGAGCATATGTCTACCCAAGGACCAGAGCAACTAATTTATAACCATAGTAAAAACTGTAAGTGCTATGGTATAACCTGTGTGCATGGTATACTTATGACAGACTATTCGGAAGAATAAGGGGGGATCACTTTATCCAGCTAGAGTAGTTTCCTTACATAATGAAAATTTAGCTAAGAAAAAAAACTGGGGGCTCACAGAGACTGAAGGAGCATGTTTGGGTCTGCACTAGGCCCTCTGTACACACGTGTGGTGGTATAGCTTGGAGTTTTTGTGAGACATGTACCAGTGGAAGTGGGGGTGTCTCTGACTTTTTTGCTTGTTTGTGGGACCCTTTTCCTCCTACTGGGTTGTCTCATCTAGCTGTGATTTGAAGGCTTGTGCCTAGTTTTATTGTATCTTGCTATGCCATGCTCGGTTGATATAACTGGGAGTCCTGCTCTTTTCTGAAGGGAATGGAGGAGAAGCAGATCTGGGGGGCAAGGGAGGAATGGTGGATACTGGGAGGAGGGAGGGGAGTGGAGGGTCTGGTTGGGATGTATTGCCTGAGAGAAAAATAAAGACAAAGAAAAAATTGCTGTCCAAATATTTATTAATTTATTTTTTGATATGTATCAGGTTTTATTAAAGAGGTCATGGAAATAATAGTACAAATACCTGATATATACTTTAAATTTTTTTATTTTCAAGACTATAATTTAATACATCTCTCTCTTCCCTTTCCTCCCTTGAATCCCTTCCCATTCTCCTTTAAATCCTGGCTTTCTTTTTCTACTGTTACTTCACGCATATATGTACATACCTATATATTCTTAAACATAACCTGTTCAGTCTGTATACTGTTACTTGTATGTATGTTTTCAGGGCTGACTGTTTGGCAGGGGACAATAGATTGGTGTGTTATTCCACGAGGAGGGACACTTCTCCCACCCACGCCAAGCTTTCCTCAGTTCCCTACAGTTTTTGTGTAGGGTTGAGGCCTTGTAGGATTTTCCTGGTCCAGTTTGGTGTCATCTTGTTCTGCTTATGTTTGGGCAGTTGTATTGGGTGAGGTTCCATGGGTTTAGCTTCTGATATTACTAGGAGCAAACTCCCTGATCCTCCGGCTCTTACAATACTTCCATTTCCTCTTCTGCTATGTTTCCTGGCCTTAACTGTGGGAATATTGTGTAGATATATCCATTAGGACTGGGCTTCCCAACTCTGCATTTTGGTTGATTATTATCACTTTCTTTCTTGTGGTACCTGTAGCAAAAAGAAGTTTCCTTGATGAGGACTGAAAGCTACACTTATTTATAATTAGAATGACAAATGTTTACAAATTATTGTTAAGGATTAATAGTGGTGTAGATTCTCTTCCCATAACCATGGCTTCACTAGCACTGACAAATTTGCTAGGTTTTCAGTACCAGGCATGGTTTCTCCCTTGTTGAGTGGGTCATAAGCCAATTAGAGAGCTGTTGGTTACTGCCAAGATATGTGTGCCACCAATGTACTCTGAGGGTTATTATGTTATGCTGGTCATTGATGTGGTTCATAGATGACATAGCTGGGTAGGACTGTTGGTTACCTACCTCCTTTAGAAGCTTGTATGGCACCCTCTGGTACCATAAAAGCTAGTTCTCAGGGAGAGTGCGTTTAGGTCAGCCAAGAATTCAGCCAGTTGAAGACTAAGCTAAGTGTGGTGTCCTGAGTAGACAGCTATGGAAATGGAATCAGGAAGATAGGGATGGAAAGTAAAATCCAGAATGCACCGATGCAGAAGAAACAAGACCCAGATCCACAAAATGTACCAAGTTGGTTATTAGTTTCATTCTAGTCTCAAAAGTTGTAGTTTTCTTTAAGATACAGAAACTCATAGTTACGAATCTTGGTAGAGCAAACCATTGCTTGCCAGTGTCCCAGGAAGGCCAAGCTAGTGGGGGAATGTTCAAGAGATCCTATTCTTCATGGAATTGAACAAGGTTAGTGTGTATAATCTTTTCTAAGACACCTAACTTTATGGCTTATGGGGATGCTAGTTAGTGTCTCATTACTATGGCAAAATATAGGACAGAATCCATATAAAGAAGGGCT
Organism: Rhynchomys soricoides; assembly: GCA_019843965.1. NCBI lineage: Eukaryota > Metazoa > Chordata > Mammalia > Rodentia > Muridae > Rhynchomys > Rhynchomys soricoides. The sequence goes on along the minus strand of JADRCH010000016.1, from coordinate 13,055,820 downwards.
TAGTTTGGCTGCAGCTGAAGGTACAGCCCATCGTATTTAGGATATTGTAGTGTAGGAGCATAGGCCTATTGGTTCCATTACGTCCACAGTCAGGAGGCCGAGAGGCATGAGTATTGGTGTTCAGTTCACACATTGTTTGCTATTGAGTTCATGGAGTGATGGTGTCCACATTAGAACTGGTTTTCCATTCTCAGTTAATTATTTCTCAACATGCTTTCATAGATACACCCAGACGTGTGTTCCCATGGTGATTCTAAATTCAGTCAAGTTGACAATGAAGATGAACTCTCAGAGGGTTGAATGTCATTCATCTGAAAATTTGACTTAGGAATATAGTTTTTCACTTCTTCATGGCAAAGGAAACCATCAGCAGAGTGAAGAGACAGCCTGAAAAATGGAGGAAAATTTTAGTCAGCTGTACTCCAGACAGGGATTAATATCAATCAATCAATCAATCAATCAAGCATCAATAAATGGGTAAGCAACAGAACAGACAGTTCTCAAGAGAAGAAACACAAATGGACAATAAATATTTTAAACTGTTCCATTCAGGAAATTCTAACTACTTTGAGTTTCCATCTTACCGAGGTTAGAATATCATCAATGAATCAAACAACAAATGGTGATGAGGAAATGGAGGAAGGGGAACCTTTATTCCCTGTTGTTGCATACCTAAACTGAAAATGATTGTGGTGGTTTCTCAAAAAGTTAAAAACAGAATTATCATATGACCCAGCTACACCACTCTCAGCATATATCCAAGGGACTTCTACCACAGAGATACCTGCACATCTGTGTTCACTGTATTTACAATAGCAAGAAGACAGTACCGGTCTAGGCAAATAGATGCTGAAAATGCAGGCCATATAAAAACAGTGGGATTTTATTCAGCCGTAAATGAGTAAGATTATGAAATAGATGGACCCTAAATTATTATATTAGGCCATGTAATCTGGACTCAGAAAGACAAATATCATGTTCTTTAGCATATGTAGATTCTAGACTTTTGAGTGTTGCATGTGTATATGTGTGTGGATATGAGTGTGGGCATAGGTCATAAAGCTTAAAAAAAAAGATTACAGGAGACTGGAGAGATGGCTCAGTGGTTAAGATCATCTGCTGTTCATCCAGAGGACCTGTGTTTAATTCCCATAACCCACCTAGTGGTTCCCAATAGTCTGTAACTCAAGTTCTAGGTTGTCTGATACCTTCTTCTGGCCCCCATGGGCACAGCATGTATATTGTATGCAGACACACATTCAGGCAAAACATCCATACACATAATGAGATAAAAACCAATCAATCATGTCAGTGAAAAGGACACCACAAGGAGGGAAAGGAAGTGTTAGGAAAGCAAAGAAGAGAAATAGAGTATGTGCAGCATGAAATTGTAAAGGCAGGAGGTTATAAAGGGTCAAGGAAGGAGAGGAGAGTCTGGGATGAGTGTCAACCCAGACAAATTGTGTATGGAAGTATCATAATAAAGCCTATTGTTTTGTATGCTAACCAAAAATACAAAGAAAATAAAAAAGAAGAAATATAGCTTTTAATAGAACAATGCTTTTATATTATTGGTTATTTTGAAAGGGAGGTTGCTATGTAGCCCAGGTTGGCTTTGAACTCTGATCCTCTTGTCACAGCGCACCCAAAGTGGTGAGATTGCAGACATATGCCATCACACTTAGCTGAAGAACATTTTAGGAATGTAAATACTGAACGTAACTATAACATATAAAAGTAAAGGGCATCTTTTACTTAGCAAAGTGTGCGTGTGTGTGTGTGTGTGTCTATATGTGTGTCTGTGTGTCTGTGTATATTTGTGTTTTTAGAGAGAAAGCCAGAGATCAAACCTCCCACCATGCTCTGGTTGGACGTCTTATTGGCTTCCCTGAGTCCCCCTTCTCTCTGACTGGTCTTATCCTGAGTTATCCCCCCATAGATAGGCTTTTCCCCCTCCCCTTAGCAGCTTATAAAGTTTTAATTTATTTTTTATTAAAAACATTTTTCCATATAGTATATTCTGATTATGTTTTTCAGTCAGGCGTTGTTCTAATGGCTCTGCCTTCATATGTTACTTGTCTTTTTTCTTTGTAGCTTTTAATATTTTCTTTGTTATCATACACAGGCACGTGTGAGCATGTGCGAGCATACACACACACACACACACACACACACACACGCACACTTTATCATTCATATGGAAGCTACTCAGGGCATGGTAAAACATTAGGTACTAACCAGAGTCCTCATCTTGTAATATTCAGAACTGACCAATCTTCAGGACAGACTCTTATATAAAAGTAAAATATCTCAGTCATTTGTGTTTTGCAGAAAAAAAATATTTTATTTGTTTTGTACATTTAGTGTTGTGATTATTATGTGTTGTGGCTAATTTCTTATCTGCTCCAGTCTAATGTTCTGTGTGCCCCTTATACCTTGGTAGGTTTCTCCTTCTTTAGATCAGGGGATTTTTTCTACAAGTTTGTTGAAAATATATTTTGGGGACAACAGAGATAGCTTAGTGATTAAGAGCACTGGTCACTGTTCCAGAGGACACAGGTTCAATACCCAGGACCCACATGGCAGTTCATAATTGTCTGTAACTCCAGTTGCAGGGGATTTGATACCTTCATACAGACAAAACATAAATGTACATAAAATAAAAATAAATTAATTAAAAATACTTTTTGTTCTTTTGATTTGGGCTTCCCCTTCTCCTCCTCCTCCTCCTCCTCCTCCTCCTCCTCCTCCTCCTCCTCCTTCTTCTTCCATTTCTCTTATTTGTAAATTAGATTATTTTCACAGTGTCTCCTATGTCTCCTATTTCCTGGATGTTTTGCCCTGGATATATATATGATTTAACATCTTCTTTAATTGAGGTATCTATTTTTATATTTTGTATTCATTACTTGATATTCTTTCTTCCATCTCTTGTATTCTGTGGGTGAGGCTTGCCTCTGAGGTTTTGAGTTCTAAAATTTTTCATTTCCAGTCTTACTTTAGCTTGGGTTTTTTTAAAAATGATTCCATTTCTACTTTCAGGTCTTGACTGTTTTCTTCATTTAATCCCAATCTTCATTTGTGTTTTCTAGATTTCCTTAAGGAATTCGTTTACTCTTTAAGGGCCTCTAATATACATTAAAGGCTATTTTGAAGTCCTTGTTTTGTGCTTCAGCTGCGTTGCATTTCTCGGGCTCTACTGTAGTAGGGTTATTCGGTTCTGATGGAGACATACTGTCTTGGCTGTTATTGACTGTGTTTTTATGCTGGTGTCTAGGCATCTGGGTTTGGGATGATTGTAATTTTAGGTGTTGATACCTGATCTTGTCTTTGTTGGGTGAGTGTTCCATTCCTTGGTATCTGTTGCCATTTCTGGATCTTAGGAGATCGTGGTGGGTATGTGTTGCCTGAGAGGGAAAACTTCTGAGACCCTGCTAGGTGTGGCCACTGAGGATCCAGGATAGAACAGGATTTTAGGTATTAGGGTCTGACAGAAAGGAATGAGGATGTGCAAGAAGAGTGGATTGAGAAGGTCTACAAGAAGAAGGAAAGCTGGGTCTGTGATGAGGATCTGTGGATTCTCCAAGGAATGATATCAGAGAGGGAAGGATGGCCACTACAAAGATGGAGATGAGACTGGAGAATTTGCAGTGGTGGACAGGAAGCAGAGTAAAGATTGATTGCCTACCTGATTCCTGGTCAGCATGACCAACAAGCTTCTAGGTAGAGAGTGACTCTGGGTATGGTTGGCTGACACAAAGAGGTGGGGTGAGGGAGAAAGTCTGTCTGTGGAGTCCCCAGGGGATGGAGGAAGATAGGACCTTGCAGGTGGACTGCTATAGGGCTGGGGGTGAGTTTGGGGAGTTTGTAATCTCTGAGATTTTAAGTGTTGCAACACAAGAATCTCTGTAGATGGTATGGTGGGAGCAAGGAACAGCCCCTCTTAAAGTGATCTATTCCTGTTACCCAAGTTAAACCAACTCCCATTCTTAGAGCAACACAGCCAACAGTAGAGATATCGCCAGAACACAGGCTGTTGTCATTTCCTCTGTGGAGAATAGATGGGCCTAGAGATAATTGTGTTAAGTGAAATAAGCCAGAATTAAAAAAAAAAAAAAAAAAAAGACAACTATCACATGCTTTGTCTTATTTGCAGAATCTGAATTGTATGCATGTATGTACACATGTCTGCATGCTTGTATGATCTGAAAGCAGAAAGGCAAGTATGAGAAGGGAGAAAGAAGTCTAACGAGGAGGGAGGGGACAGAGAGGGAAAGGAAGTATCTATCACATGAAGCGCAAGGAGGTGCTATTCACGGGGATGAAGAAGAGTGGAGTAGAGAGGGGGGAAACAAGAGCAAAACAGAGTGGCGTGTTTGTATGTAGTCATCACTACGAAACCCATTACCTTGCAAACAAACAAGCAATCGGGATGTCAGGGTTCACACTTCCACAGGCTCTTGCATTTAAAGGTTGAACTTGTCTCAAACACTTTTGAGGGTCAGCCAGGGATACCCAGCTGGTCATCTGTTTCCCTTCTATTCCAAGAAGTGAAGGCAAGCCAAGTTCCAGGCATCTGGCTTTAGTGTCACAAGCTAACGCAGCACTCACTTTCCATTTCCAAACCACAGGACTCCCCATGAACTGAGCATCTCCCTCAGGAAAACAAAACGAGCCTGTGCAATGAACTGTAACTGTTTGCAACTATGAATTATGAAGTTATTAATGAGGGAGATCCAAGCTTAGTTAAATTAGCTCGTAAGTAGCATCTGCTCTATAGAGATTCTGTTTGATCAGGATGCTAGTCTAATTCCTAGCTAACCTGCCTACTATCTGACTTTCTCTGCAGGAGCTTCCATTAATGAATCTCAGAGGAAAATCTTAGTAAGCCAATGAGTAAAAGTGTTCTAAATCATCTCCAAAATGTGTTAAACAGGACAGATTTCATGCCTGTAAGCCTTACATCTCCTGGCTCCCCCACAGTCCACTTTTCAGAAGCTGAAAGCAACTGAAAAGGAATTCAGTCTTTACATACTATCTTTGAGGATGAATGATGTGCTAAAATTAAGGGAAACCAATGAGAGACAATCCTTATCTCCTTGACAGCCTTTCTGATACCCCTTATGCCACAGTATACTGCTTGTGATTCATCTTTGCGCTCTCTCTCTCTCTCTCTCTCTCTCTCTCTCTCTCTTGTTCTCTCTCTCTGCCTTTCCTGTTCTCTCCCCATCTCTATCTCTGGTGGCGCTTGGAACTGAAGCCAAGGCCTTCCTCGGGCTAAGCAAGTACTCTACCATGGAGCTACATCCTCATCCCTGTCATACATTAGACAAATGTATACATGTATATATGTATTTGACTTATGTATGTAGTCTCCTTATATGCTCACATTACTGGAAATGGAGAAGAAGTGAGATGGTTGCAGTGAGTGATGGTTTTGAGCTTGTGCCTCTGACATTTGGTAGTGCTGTGTGGACAGCTCTTGTGCCCTGCCTTAGATCTTCGCTATCTTTTAACAGTTGTTGGTACAGGTATCAGCTGTGTGCAAGGATCCCTGCACACCCACCTCAGTTACACAGAGTATTTTCTTCTTTCTGCCACAGGGCATTTCTCAGACTAGATGAGCCACACTCAGGGAGAACCCATCATTTGATCATATGGACACTTGTGCATAGGGTAACTCGTATAAAGAAAAGTTAACAGCACACAGTGAACCCTTTGACTGATGTGGGGTGAAAGCTGGCATGTCAATGCTTCACTCTTCTAACCCCTGGGCAACATTTCTGTGTCATGTTTTATATATTTCCTCAGAAATTTCCTGCGAGGCTAATGTTCACTTGTTGGCAGGAGTGACTAGTAGAATAATAAGCTCTTAAATTTGTGTTCCTTCCTCTTCCATTTCATCCTTGAGAATATACCTACCCTTGTACTTCTACATGCAAAGGTTATGCTTTCAGGGTAAAAATAGGCAATAGCATTTGGCACTGGGAAATGTCCTGGGAAGCAGTTCCTCAGGATGAATTCTGATGTGAACCCACTGCCTTGAAGTCATTGCACTGTGACAGTCACTGAGACTTTCTGGGGGTCGAGAACTGTGATGAGGAGCAGGTGCAAGAGGAAGCAAGGATGTGAATGGAGGAGCCTGGGCTAAGGCATCAGCCTTCCTGCAGATACATGAATTAGAATGGCTGCCAGCAGCAAGCAGAGCTCTCTACTTCCTCTTTCACAATCAAGGGAACAGAGACAGGGCCTCCAGGAGTGGGTCTTTATTCAGCCAGACCCTGCAAACCTTCTAAAATCAATCTCTGTGTCAAAGAAATGCTGTTGGGCTTGGGTTTCTGAATAAGTCGTAGGTAAGGGGGATGGGATTATTTCTAGAGTTGCTAATCACCAACCTTACATCAGTCATGGGCTGCACATGGAATTCGCATCCTTCTAAACTCTACAGTTGCTGAAGAAGCCTGGATTGGATGGAGTATAGATTCTCTGAACTGTGTCTTCATTCTTTCATTGAACACATCTTCATTCCCTTTAGAAACTGGAAATACAGAAATGACTAAAGATAAAATAGCATATCAGGCTTACAAAAATAAACTGTTTAAATATTGATACATATACCTAAAAATGTTACAATGCAGCTCATTTCTTTATGTGTAACCAAACATTCAAATATCCATTTCAATCTGCATTTTTAAAGACTATATATTTATATTATAGCTGGCATTATTGAGTTCTTAGAATATACCACGACGTCTCTTGTACCCTCATTTTCTGGTCATTCTTCAGGACATGTCCTCATCCTGTGACAGAACCTATATGGGTTCATCAGTGGTTTTAATAGTCTAATTTTCTTGAGGTAGCTTGCCAAACTTCTGATCTGGGTGTATGGGTGTTCTGCCTGCATGAACATCTGTCTACCATGTGTGTGCCTGGTACCTAAAGAGGCCAGAAGAGGGTATCAGAGCCCCTGGAACTGGTTGTGAACTGCCGTGGAGGTTCTGGGAATCAAACCAAGATCCTCTGGAAGAGCAGGTCTTAACTGCCGAGCCATCTCTCCAGCATCTCTCCACCAGCCATGTGACCTCTGGAACTTGTTTTATTCCTCTGCGAGTCTCTATTCTTATTTCAGACGTGCAAGGGGGGAACCTTTCTTTAGAACGATGCTGTGAAGACTAAACAAACTAGAACATGTAAGTAGTTTAGTACTGTGCCTGGTATGCAGCAAGTGCTCAAAAAGGTCAGTCATAATATAGATGTATATTTAAAAATATTCATTGACATATATATTTACATTAGTTTTTCTTAGCACATAAACAAGTATGTTTTATTGTGACATTCTATTTATATCATTATCAAAATATAGGGTTTTTTTGGGGGGGGGTGAGAGGTCATGATTTTATTGTCTTCATAACAAAATCGGCTTAGAACTGGATCACTTGGCCCTTTCTCTTCTTGTCACCTCTCAGTTCAAAATGCTTGCATCTCTTCACAGCCAGCATCCTCTTAGATCTGCAGTTGGGCTCCATGCACTCCAGTCTCAGCACAATCTTCTTTGTAGTTTTAGCCTTCTGTGGAAAATAGGCTTGGTCTGCCCACCATAGCCACTGTTTCCTGTCATAACGCTGCTTTCCCTGGGCATACAAAGAATCATTCCCCTTCTTGTACTGTGTCACCTTGTGGGGTTGGTGCTTCCCACATTTCTTGCAGGATGTCCAGTGGGTCTTAGGAACGTTCACCGTGTTCACAGGAGCGCAATCAGCTCAGAAAGAAAGCGGCTAGAGCAGCAATGGACCAAAATATAGTTTATTATTAATGCACGCTCTATGACATTGCTTGCAGTCATTTTTGTGTTTCCCAACTCTGAAGAGAATAAAGACACATTTAATGAGTGAATGAAGGCAAAGCAGACAGACACTCTGTACATACCCAGAAGGGAGGATTGCCATGGAGAACTAGAGTGGGAACCAGAACTCGGGGAGGTTTCTCCGAGAAGGTGGCGTCTCATCAGGAGCTTAGCTGACAAATCGACTTTTCCAGCCAAGAGCTCCATCAGCAATGGGAGGAGAAGGTGCGAATGGGAAGATATACAAGAGAGAATAAGTACAAAATGTAAGGGATAGATGAATGTGTCTGCAGTTTGGAACCGATCTACGGAAGAGCCCTCGTTGTGTAGCTACAGGAGTAATTTTGTGGAATGAATCCAGGCATTGGCTTATAGCATGATTTGCCTTTCCACTCATCGGCTACTGTTTGAAAATCACCTGACCACTCTAAGCTTTTTGATCTCTAAAATAAAACTGGTGTGCATAACTACCTGCAGTATTTTTGAGATTAGCAAGATCATACATAGTCTACCTTTCAGTGGCAAGCAAGATGTTTAAAGGTGCCCGTTGAGTTGATTGCTAGAGTGGACATTATTGTTGAGAGCATCTTTATACAGGACAGTGGCATTTTAACGCTGATGATATTGAACCATCAAAATTTATATAGTAGATACAATTCAGGATGAACAGTAAGTCTGACAACAATAGTCATGACATGGAAGTTGTCATTGTCTCCCCTAACCTGACTGGGAAGCAGGAGAAGGCAGCAGGAACACTGCATATCCCAAGCTGAGACCATGGAGATTCCCTTCTTCCTACTTCTGATTTCATATTAAAAATCTGTAGACTATCGCTTTCTTTAGAATCTGTTTGGTTTACCTGTAGTATTTGGCTATATTTCCTTCCTAGGCATGGAGAAACAGCAAAGATGTTAAGAGCTTGCCATACAAGCACAAGGACCTGATTTTTAACCAAGTATCCATGCAAAACAGACAAACAATAACACAAAGCTGGACATGCAGACACACTGTAGAGACAGAGATGGGCAGATCCTAGTGCTCAAAGGCCAGTCTGACTAACCTGATCAGTAAGTTCCAGGCCAATGAGAGACCCTGTTTCACAAAACAAGGCAGATATCCAAGGCAAGCACATGCACCTAAGAGTGCATGTACATATGCTCACACATGTGTACATGTAAGCACACACCCCTCCCCCAACACTCTAAATCAGAGCTAATTCTGGGTCTATTACTATCTTAAATCCCTCTCTGGCAGTACAGGGAGTGGAGAAGATTCATTCTCCCAGAAAAACCACGGAAGGGATTATGATCACGTTTCTATTAGTCAAAGGCCTGCAGCATGAATCCCAGGACTTTTCAAAGTGTGGTGGCTTCTACTACACTTCAGCTGTCACTTGCTCTTTGCAGCCAGGAGCCAGAAGCTGCCTGGTGGCCTCTGGGCTCTCAACCTGTGACTGGCCTTTACCTACCAGTGGTAACTTTTGGTCTTTTAAGCAGAGTTTACATTGTTGCTGTGGTTACATTTCCAAAGTGACATGACAAAATGAACATGCTTTCTGAGACGTACTCATATTAATGAAGTGAATTGTCACACTTAATGATCTTCTGTGAAAGGAAGATGCTGACAATCTAATACACTCTTGTGTTTATTTAAGAAAATGGGAATGGGAACCCTTATTGAGCATGCGAAGTGTGCACTGGGTATTGAGGGGTAGGAAAAACCAATTTAATTTCTACACTAGAATTTTGTTGAGAGATGTGCCTCAAATTTTTAAAAAAATTCTTTATGCATTTGACTCAAAGAAGATCACAAAAGAGCCTTTAAAAACTGACATCTCTTTAGATTCTTAGTTAGACACGGGAATTCTATTTCTTTTACCTTAAAGAGAAGGTCGTTCTCAACGTTAGAGGCCATAGATTGTGGGGTCCTTACCACTGCTGGTTTGGGGTCCAAACAGCTTATACGTCTCTCCGATTTCACTACCTATTATTACATTTTGGCAGGTTACATAACCTGCTGGAAAAAGCTGCAGACCTCATAAAAATATCGTGAGGGCTGAAAATCAGCAAGTTGGTTCTTGATTCTGGGTAATGTTTAATAGATGGCCACAAGCCGGTCATCTCATGCCAAAAATCCACAAAAAGCATGTGCCAAAAATGGATAAAAAAGACCTCCAAAAATCCACTAAAATAGATTAAATTATAAAACTGGTGTTGGAAACATGTCAGAGGTCCCCAGAAGCACCAAAGACGGGGTAAACTAAGTTCCAAGCAGGAAGAACCTTACTCAGAGAGTTCGTCCCTCCCGTCTCTCTTAGGAGTATCTGCTGAGGTTGAGTATGTGCTGGAGGCTGAGGAACTACCCTGAAGATACTTTAGAATAGCCCCAGGTGCCACGTGTTGGTTTATGATCAGAAGCACACTCGGGGGACTGGCACACAGGGAGTCTGTTGGATGCTGACAGGCTGGGCAGAATCCTAAAAAGGCAGATGGAAATATATTGTGACTTTATGTGATGAGAAGGAAAGCTTTCTCTGGAGGGTCAGTCCTGTGATAAGCATAGTGAGCTGGTGAAAGCAGGGTGCATCTGTGTAAAAATTTCTTAAACATAGAGCAGATTTGTAGATACCATGAGTTCTGATTTTGCTATTCTCTCTGTCTCTGCCTTACACACACACACACACACACACACACACACACACACACAGAGGCTTATATTTTTCAAAACCTACTTTAATAAGGGTTCTTAACCGTTTCAACCTCCCTTATAGCCCAATGACCAAAGGCAGGGCAAGGAAGATGTGGACCTGTTTAGAAGTAGATCCTGGGGGGTGATTACAATATTCGTTGTCTGCAGTCCAGTCCACTAGCAAAACACCAAACTCGAATCAGCAGTACCAGCTTGATCCAGAAGAAACTTCAAGGCTCCATGACAAGAGGCAGATGGAACACCCGCAGAAGTCCTTTCTCTCTAGGAAGTTACAACAAGCAAAGATCAGAGAAGAAAGCAAGGCCAACCAATGGCAGAGCAGCATCTGCTGTCTGCTGGGTTGTACTTACACTGTTTCTAAACATCATGTATCCTCTCAAAGCATCTGCTCCGGCAAAATATCACATGCTCTTTCACCAGGCAACTTCCAGAAAAGTACCATGTGTATGTTCTCAGCAAAACATTCTCCCAAGTGTCTGCTTCAGCAAAACATCCTCCCAAGAGTCTGCTTAAGCAAAGCATCCTCTCATAAGATAGTTTCCAGAAAAATATCACATGCACAACTGCGTCTCCAACAAAACCATAAATTTCCACTACACACACACACACACACACACACACACACACACCCCAAAGACCTTGTTTTTGAGACAGGGTCTTTGTCCTTGAACTCGAAATCCTCCTGCCTCAGCCTCCTAAATGCTAGGACTAGAAGCATATTGATAAAATAAAATTGGAATCATCTAGGCTTTTGGGATTGTAGCCAAGAAATAATTGCTAAATGCTATGTCATGAATTTTTTGTAGGGCTTTTATGATTTTATCTCTTGTAGTTAGGTCTTTAATTTATTATAAGTTAGGTTTTATATGTGATATAAAGATCTAATTTCATTTTTTGAGATATTTTCTCCAGTATAATTTTAATATTACTACAATAATTTATTTATCCAGTTATTTATTTACAGACATTTGTGTTATCTTCTTATTTTTGTTCTCTTTACTTTAGTTCTTTAAAAAGACATTATCAAGGATGGAAGAATGGCTCGGCATTTAAGAGCACTGACTGTTCTTCCAGAGGTCCTGGGTTCAATTCCTAGCACCCACATGGCAGCTCACAACTGTCTGCAACTCCAGTTCCAGAGGATCTGACACTCTCACACAGGCACACGCGCAGACCAAATACCAATCAGTGCATATAAAATAATAAATAATTTAAAGAGATAATATTATTTGGGGCTTGAGAGATGGCTCAGAAGTTAAGAGCACTTGCTGATTTTCCAAGGACCAGGGTTCATTTCCTAGCACCCATGTGGCAGCTCGCCACTGTCTGTAGCTACAGTTTCAGGGGATCCAGTGCCCTCTTCTGACCTCTGAGGGCACTGTACTCATGTGGTGCACAGACACTGTGGACAACACCCCATACACCTAACATGACAATAAGAGTCACCATTCAGGCGCATGGCGTTGGATTTAGTATGTAATGGACTTAAAGCATATTACCCTCCACCCCATCTCTTCTCACCCCTCCTTCTCCCAGCACTCCCCTATTCTCTTCATTAAAATAGGTTTTAGTGATTATTTTTCTGAGGTTGTCCATTGTCTTTCACAAGTTTATGTATATGTAACTGTACTGGCTGGTTTTGTGTGTCAACTTGACACAAGCTGGAGTTATCACAGAGAAAGGAGCTTCAGTTGAGAAAATGCCTCCATGAGATCCAGGTGTAAGGCATTTTCTCAATTAGTGATCCAGGAGGGAGGGCCCCTTGTGGGTAGTACCATCTCTGGGCTGGTAGTCTTGGGTTCTATAAGAAAGCCAGCTGAGCAAGCCAGGGGAAGCAAGCAAGCCAGTAAGTAACATCCCTCCATGGCCTCTGTATCAGCTCCTGCTTCCTGACCTGTTTGAGTTCCAGTCCTGACTTCCTTTTGTGATGAACAGCAGTGTGGAAGTGTAAGCTGAATAAACCCTTTCCTCCCCAACTTGCTTCTTGGGCATGATGTTTGTGTAGGAATAGAAACCCTGACTAAGACAGTAACCCACTACATCTGCTTAGGGTCATTTGTATGACCTAGAGTGGGAGCTTATTTACTATATCAAGAGCAAGTTTTCATCAGTGACACCTCTGAGGAATACGACTCTTGATGTCCTAGCAGCAATTATCTGCTGGAAGCTGCTGATAGCTCCCAGGAGAGCTATTATGTAGGAAGTGTATTTCCATTCAAACTATTTTTCTTTTGTAGCTCACAAAGTAAGTATTTCACTCACCTTCACCATTGAAATAAATGTCAATTTAAATACACACATCTACAAATTTGAATTAGGATTCACATAGGAAAGAAAACATTCAGCATTTCCCCTATACAGCTTTTATGTCTACTTTCATGTCATACATTCCTATGGTATTTTCTGTGTCTATCTAGACACCATAGATGAGAGAAAACATGAGATTTGTCTTTCTGAGGTTGACTTAATTTAATCTTATTATCTCTAGTTGTATCCATCAACACTTAGACAGGTCATTTATGAATCTCCTTTAGCCTTTGTTTTATTTAAGGTTTTATTGCTGTAAAGAGACGCCATGACCAAGGCAACTCTTATAAAAGAAATGTTTTCTTGGGGCTGCCTTACAGTTTCATAGGTTTAGTCTGTTATCCTCCTGGTGGGGAGCATGGCGACATGCAGGCAGCATGGTGCTGAAGAAGGAGCTGAGAATTCTATATCTTGATCCACAGGCAGCAGAAGGAGACTGTGTGCTACACTGGGTATAGCTTGAGCAGAAATGACCTCAATGCCCACCTCCACAGTGACACACTTCCTCCAACAAGGCCTCACTTCCTAATAGTACCGCTTCCCATGGCTAAGCATTCACACACATACAGGGCATCTGCATAACTTCCCAATTCTCCAGTATATATAAATGTCTTGAATTGCCAAATAAATTATCTGGATTGTCTTTCACATTCTCACTCAGTGAAATACTATACCGCAATAAAAGGATGGCCTACAAAATGCTACAGATGAATCTCACAGACATAATTTAGAGTAGAAGAAGTCACATACAAAAAAGTACACATTGTATTATTTAGTTCATATATAATTAAAGAACAGAGAATAAAAACAGTAGTTATGTCTTGGGGCTGACAAGTATTGGCTGGGAAGGAACATAAAGATATCCCTGGATGCTGGAATGATTTGCAATCCCGATACAGATGGTGACTATGGAAACATACTGAGCAGACACTGACTGGTACAGCCTGCCCTGTCTGTGTGTAGCAAGCAACAGAGGCATGCCTTTGTAAGCATTTACTCTAATGGAAAAAGACATTATTGACAACTAACTTTGGTCGTGCATTGGTGTTGTGGACATACAGGGTAGGGAGAACACAGAAAGTCCAGAGATGAAGAGTCAGTGGCTCAGCTAAGAACAGTAAAGCATTTGGTCAGGGGAAGGGGTTATAAAGAACCTTGAGGAAGCATTAGTATATGCAAAGGTCAGGAAGGGAGAGAGTGAGTCACATCTGAAGACTTAAGAGCTAGTGAGTGGCTCAGTTAGTAGAGTGCTCACATAGCATATATGTAACTGTGGGTTTGATTCCAGCACCACAAACAACTTGGTGTGATGGCACAGGCCTGAAATCCGGGTCATCCTAGGTTACATGCTGAGTCCAGGCCAAAAGAAACAATTTACTATGGCTGGGTAGAGGGGAACAGATCAGGGTGAAGCACGAGACTGTTGCTGTTAGTGGGAAGATGCTTTCATTCACTCAGTGAGGAAGTAGTGTTTCTAAGGACAAAGGGAAGTCAGGAAGGAGTCAAGAGTAGACTTACATTTTAGGAAACGACTCTGGGAGGGGAGCTAGGGAAACCCTTGCAAGGTGGTCCAGCCTCAAGGCCAGCCTAAGAAAGAGGCAGGGAGCTGGGAAAAGCCTACTGTGGCTGGAGGGGGATGATAGAAATGAAGACCTTGGGGTGTCAGAGATGCTGAGTGGGGAAGAGGCAGGATTCATTCCCACTTGCCTCCATTTTGACATGTTTAGGTACTATGGTTGGTTTTGTCAACCTAAACCTACATAAATATGTGAAGAGTAACTTCAATTGGGAAAATGATTCATCAGATTGCCTGTAGGTAAGTCTGTGAGTGCATTTTCCTAATTAGTGACTGATATGGGAAGGTCCAGGTTACTGGGCATGGTGCCAGCCCTGACCAGGTAGTTCTGAGTTGTGTAAGAAAGGAGATTGAACATGCCAGTAAACAGTGTTGTTCCTCCATTGCCTCTCCTTCAGTTCCTGCCTCGACTTCCCTCATTGGATTGTGCTGGTGATATGTAAGTTCAGTAGACGATTTTCCCATCAATCTGCCTTTGGTTATGGTATCTTTCTCATAGTTATCTTTCTTATTGTTAGAAAAACATAGGCATCTTTCTCATAGTTAGAAAAACAATTAGGGAAGGCACTTAGCTGCAGACACTACAGAAGACTAGGCACCCTTATTGTTGTTTAATTTGGTCTTTGAACTTCCAGGGTGACTTCGTTTGTGACTTTACTTCCTTCTAGAAGGAGCCCTGTGCTTTGGGAAAGTCTTCTAGGCTGGCTGCATTGTGATTGTGAACCAGTTATGAACGGGTGTTGGTGTGTGTGTGTGTGTGTGTGTGTGTGTGTGTGTGTGTGTTTCGTGTTGGTAAGAAGGAAACAGCTAGAGCCTTTCTTTCTTTCTTTCTTTCTTTCTTTCTTTCTTTCTTCTTTCTTCTTCTTTTTTTTTTCGAGACAGGGAGAGCCTTTCTCCAACACATTAAACCCTCCAAGTTTTCCTCATCCCCCTCCGGACCCTCCACTGGGCAAACAAGTTCTTTTTCACTTCCCAAGAAGTTAAGAAGGCCAGAGCGATTTGTCAGCATCTATTATCTCAGATAATTTGGGGATGGTGTAATTCGAGGATGCCCCTTCTAAAGAAATATCCTGGTCAGGAGTTGGGGACAGAGCTCAGAGCCTTATGCACCTTGGCGCATAAGGTGGGGGCGGGGGGGAGGTAGAGAGAGCAAGATATGTATAGTCAGCTGGGAACAAACCTAATATAAGAAGTTTGCAGATCTGTCCATTTGCAAATCCAGAAAGGGAGGGACTGGGGAGTGGGCCCTGGCTCCCCTCCAACCTATCCGGATCTCCTCTCCTTGGGTCTGGAAGGGAGTTAGATGCAAAGAGCTTTCTGCAGTGAACACCGTTGGTGCCTGGACTAGGCTCTGGCTGATCCTGCTGAGTAGACTCAGGAGCCCCGGGAGGGCTGGGGTGCTGCAGGGGGCTGGGAGCGCGCTGCACAGAGGCTCTGCACAGCGGAGGCAGCAGCGACGAGGGCGCGGTGGTGCAGGTGTGCCCTAGGGAGAGCGCCTGCCTCGGTTAGGATCACCAACCGCTTTAGCCTGAGCTATCCAGATCGACGGTGCTCGGCTGCTGACCGTCTCGCTGTGGATTTTCCACCCAGGTAGGGGACGGCGATCCTTGCGGCGGTGCCCGGCTCCCAGGCCTGGCATGCTGAGACCCGCACTGGGACCGCTGGGTGCGGTTGTTGGGAAAAGCCTCAAAGGACAGCAGAGTTGGAAAGCAGCGCACTGAAGAGCAAGCACTTGCTGCTGCCCCGGGCTGCGCGCTTCTTTGTCCATGGCCTTCCCCAGGACTTGGAGTGAAAGCGCATGAACTATTGGCGCGGTAAATAGTTTCCCAACTTGGGCTACTGATATTTATAGCTGCTTTCCACATGCTTCCTGGGCATCCCTTTAGTTTCAACCTTACTCCTCGTAGACTGGCTTGTCCTCAGAGAACAGATTAAATAATGCCCACACCTGCTGGCTCTGGATTGGGGTTTGTGTGTGTGTGTGTGTTTCTCTGTGTGGAGGGCGCCCTCCGCGGGCGTGGGAGCCGTTTCTTAGGGACTCGTGTTTTGTTTCTGGATGGATTTTAGCGCAAGGAAAAGAACATGATTTGTTTTGCAGGGATGGGCGAGCAAATGCGGTTAGCTAGGGAGAAGCGAGGCACTGCTGTTCCCTCAGCAGACCAGTGGTAGATTTCTCATCTGTCTGGTGCCTGGTGCTGGGTGCCTCAGATCCGGCTGCCCAAAGGCTTTTATCTTTTATCCAGAAATCACAGATGCAAGCAGGCTCCATTTAAAGGTAACTTGATGCTGATGTGTTGGGTGAGAAAGGGTGGGGCGCTGGGGGATGTTTGCTGGTTTCTAAGCCTGTTTGGAAGGTGAATGTGGGTGGCTCTGGGCCTCAGGGAGGGGCAGGTGAGGAATGAGAGGTGTGTGGATGGTGGGGAACTAGACATTGCAACCAGTTTGGCGGTCTCTTCTATGCTTTTGCTTGCCCTGTGCAGAAGAGGCGACTACTTCTGCTTGCTAGAAGATGCAGTTGATATGGTGAGGCACAATCTGCGTCTTCCCTGAGTCAGCAAATACTTGCCTAACGTTTTATGTGTCAGAGGTGGGTCTGATCCTTAGGGATGAAGAGGTGATGGAAACAAATCCTAACAGGGCACAAGCTCACACCCGGTGGGGGACAAACACCTGTAGTAAGGAGTTGTGATCAATTTGGGGATGGTGGTGTAAAAAGAAGAGTGGATGGCTGAAGAGAGGAAAGTGGAATTACCTTAAAACGAAGCCCCCAGGAGGCTTAGCAAAGATTGGATTTGTCTCTTGATCCATTGCTCTTGAATATCCTGCAACCCTCTCCCACCCCATCACCATCACTGATGGTGGCTAGGCAGAGCTGATGTTTGCAGAACACGACTAGTGTCAATGAGGCACTCTTGAAGGCTGCTCTGAGGGCGAAGCACACCAATGCTGGTTGGACTTTTTACTTTTGTTCTCTTGATAAGTATTTTCTCTAAATTTCAGGATGATGGAGTATTGAAATAGCATTTCACAAAGATAGGGACTCTGGAAATTTCTAAGGGAGTTTCAGAGCAGATCAACTTCCGGTTTCTTCCTCTTCTTCCTCTTCTTCCTCTTCTTCCTCTTCTTCCTCTTCTTCCTCTTCCTCCTCCTCCTCCTCCTCCTCCTCCTCCTCCTCCTCCTCCTCCTCCTCCTCCTCCTCTTCTTCTTCTTCTTCTTCTTCTTCTTCTTCTTCTTCATTTTCTTCTTATTTTTCTCCTCCTTCTCCCACCTCCTCTTCCTCCTCATCTCTGGTTGTTCATGTTCCAGTACAGCTCAGGAAAATTCTGACCCAGTTTGTCCTCCATGGTGGAATAAAGGAGAGGTAAAGTTGTTACCATTGGTCTGCTCTGGGAGAGGAACATCTAGCCTCGGGGTTAATTTCTCTGGGACAAAACTTGAACAATGTTGGTGGGTTATTTCTCTTATCAGGAGTGTGCCTTACATGCATTTTGTAACTGAAACCACCAGGTGTTTGAACAATAACCTGGCACACTGTGGGTAGTGTGGCCTTGACTGCTCAAAGAGAGCTGGTCTTAGGCAAGTATCTTAGTGTTTCTTTGAGCCTTGATTTCATCATCTGTAAAATGGAAGCAATGACACTGTCATGATAACTACATAACACACACTTAAAAATATTTGCTCATTATTAAACAATCATCACATATTAATCATCTGGCATGAAGTCGCTACTTAAGTTTGTTCATTGAGTTCCTACCATGCACCAGGTACTTCTCTATATGTGGCAACTATAGAATTGAGCAAACTGTGTGTGTGTGTGTGTGTGTATGTTAATGAACAAATAAATAAGTATATTAGCCTAGGAGCTGTGATGGAGAAAAATAAACTAGAATAAGAAGCATGAGGAGTGCTGCAAGGTTTGGAGTGGGTTTGGTATCTGTCCGTCTGTCTGTCTGTCCATCATCATCATCATCATCATCATCATCATCATCATCATCTCTATCATCTATTTGTCTATCTCTTTCATATCTGTCTGTCAATTAATTATCTACCTATCATCTCTATCATCTATTTATCTCTTTTATATCTATTATCTACCCATCTATTAATTATCTATCAATCTATCCTTCGTCATCTCTATCATCTATCTATCTCTTTCATATCAACCATCTTTCTATCTACCTACCTAATCCATCATCTATTTCCTTCATATCTATCTATCTATCTATCTATCTCTACCTATCTATGTGGTCAGAGAAATCATTGATAATAAGGCCACCTTGACCAACTTGGGAAAGTGAGAGAGGAAGCCAGGCAGTATGAGTAGAGTAACAGAACCTGCAAAAGCCTGAGACGAGACAAACACACTCATAAGAGAATAAGAAAGAGACCCAGGAGGCCTAGTTATGTGAATGAGGGGGGTGGTGGTGGGAACTATCTGAGGACAACATGAAAAGGTCATTGTTGTCCTGCTTCATGATTTAGGTTTTTATATTTGTCACTTAAGATGCAGCACTGACTTCTTGTTTAAGGACTTGGCTGAGTTCCTAAGCTCCATGTTTAAAAGAAGGTTATTTGGTAGGATGTGGTACCTGGGCAATTCAGAACATGATCTAATGCAGCAAGCCAGAGGGATACATCTCTGCAAGGCAAACAGGGACTGAGGAGATGGTTCAGTGGCTCAGATTCTTATTACCTAGATGGAGGACCATGTTTGCACTTGTTTCTTTTCCAGATGACCCAGAGTCACCTTTAGTGAACAGTCCAGCAGGTACTGTCTTCACTAGCCTATGTTCTCTTTTCTTTGGCAACAATCTCTGTGATTATAGAAAGGATTGGGATCATCTGGAAATATACTGACCTTCACTGCACGATGGAGTGCATTTCTGTATGGCTGGATGGTGAATTCATTTAGGGCTCCCATCCAGAAGCTTAATATAAAGATCACAGCCTGCTGCTTTGTCCTTTGGAGAAAGCAGTATTTGGAGATCTGAGGACTCCATCAGCTCTCTGTGGTGCAGTAAGCTTACTGCAGTGTTCCATGAGTAAAATGGGGGGGGGGGGGAGTGATGGCTGAAAACCTTGTGAAAGCATCTGTGAAATAGGATGTGGGGAGGCTGGGTCAAGGTCAGGGTGACTGGCTGGCCATCATCCAATTCATCTCAGAAGAGAACATTTACTTCTGTGCATTTTTCCCATCCAAGGTCTGGCTCTTAGTTATACCCTTTAGTCTCAGAAACCTGATCTTTCTCTCTGGGCTGTGTCAGAGTGGCTTTGTTCATCTGCATGCCACGTTATTGATCCTCAGTGGTGAAGACATTTTGTTCTATGGCTAGCGTATGTAAGACCTGCAGACCCTCATCATGACATCCAAGCTACAGGGAGCAGAGCTGCTAAGAGACCTACCTGAAGAACTGGTCACACACTTTAAAGTTTGTTTTAGGAGACTACAGAATAAGTCACTCAAACTCAGTGACCTTGAACAACCAGCATTTATTATTTTCTCTCATGTGTATGGAGTGGCCAAGAGATCTGTCTGAGTTGTACTTGGCCGTGCTTGTTCAAATGACTTAGCTCTGTTGATGGAGAGTCTGAAAAATGGCTGCTTTGGGTGGTCTGAACTGGGATGAAGTAGCTCTGACCATGCTTGTCCCTCATCTTTTCCCAGTATAGCTGGGCATGTTCACATGGCAAAGGCAGAGAACCAGGAGAAAGTGGAAGTGTGTGGGTTGGGGATGTAGCCCAGTGGGTAGACTGCTTGCCTAGCGTGCACAAAGCCCTGGGTTTGGTCTCCATTACCATATCAACTGGGCATGGTGATACATGTATGACATCTCAGCAGTTGAAAGATGGAGGCAGGATATCAGAAATACATAGTCATTCTTTGCTACACACATGCACACGTGAGCATGTGTGCTTGCATGCACATACACACAGAGAGAGAGAGAGAGAGAGAGAGAGAGAGAGAGAGAGAGAGAGAACATGAAGTAGGGAGGGGTTGGGTACAGGCATCAGAACTGAGGTTAGTTAGGGGAAGGGGTCAGGGGTGAATGTGATCAAGATAAATTGTATGCATGGATGTAACAAAAATACATTAAAAACAAAGTTCCTGTGGCCAGATCTCCTTTCTCTATGGGCCCAATTTGGATGGATAAGGCTTGCGGCTTTCCCCTGTGACTGCCTTTTTTTCTGTATTTACTTGCATCTTTAGACAGTCAATCACTGAATCTTTATTGAGTGTTCTTTAGTGCCAGGCACGTAGAACATAATATGCAGCAGTTAAGCGTAGTGCAAGCTCTCTCTCATGAAGCCTCCATTCCAGTTGGGGAGGAAAATCTATAAATGCACAAGTACACGTATGCTGTGTTAGGCAGCTAAGGAATGCCAAACGGGGAATGGAGGAGGGAGAGCTTTGAGTGGGCTTGGGAAGGTACTGCAAAGTAAGGGGTGGGAATCTGGTAACTAGTTGGACAGGTGTGAGAGAAACGAAAGAGTGAGCCACTACAGCAGTTCAAGACAGGGCAAACAAATGCAGAGGCCCTGAGGCCACAGAGTGCTGGCACATTTCAGGAACAGGAAGTAAGACCAGATGAGAAACAGCGAGCACAAAAGTTGGTGGCATCAGCAGAGTATCCTGAAGTCAGATAGTTCAGGGCTTTGAGTGGACTTGGGCTTTGACTGAGATGGAAAGGCCCTGGACGTTTCTGAGCACAGGCTGCTTTATCTGATCTATGTTTCGTGGTGATCACTGGAGCTTTAGAGCTTAGACTAAGGATGTCAGTGAGAGTGCTACTTCCGTGGTCTGGGTAAGAGATGATGGTGGTCTGGATCAGATGGGACAGTGGTTGTGATGTTGAATAGCAGTCAAGTTCTGCATATATCTGGTGATGGAGCAGTCATGATTAGTAATGAGTTACACTTTGGGCACAAGAAAAGAGGATTCGTTATTTTGACGTAAGGGATAGGATAGCCTAGCCATTACTGCTATCAAATATGACCCCTGGAGAGCCAGTGGAGAAGTCAACTTCATATATGTATGAAGAGTTCAGGGAAGAAGCCCAGGAGGGAGACTTAGTCGAATTACACCAGCTAGGGCTTCGTTTGTCCCCTCAATGAGCTGAGTCACTGCTAGGTGGCCAGGGTCCAGAATCCCGCCAGCATGTGCTCAGCGACTGTCTTGTAGGGTGACTGAAAGGAACAGTTTCACTAGAGGTAACTGTAAATGCTTGTTCTGGTGGACCTTGAAGTGCAACTCCCTGAAGAGATTCCATTTCTTCTCAAGGTCTCATGGGAGACTTGCTGTAGAACTTGAAGAAGGAAACCAGGCTTTAAATGTGAAGGTTTCGATTGCTTATTCAACTGTAACATGGATCAGCAAGGCAGGAGAGAGAAACACGCGGAAACCAAAAAATAGCTCAGACTTAAAAAAAAAAAAAAAAAAAAAAGATCCTCCACGGAGAAGTGGCTGAAATTCAGGGGTGTGATGTTCTTGGATTATTATTGTACTGCTTTTAATTTGAGATGAAGCAGAAGCAGCAAGGAAAAATTCTGGAAGGAGGAGAAAGTTATTTAAGTCAACTTCTGCTGAGTGAAAGCATGTCACCAGCTTACTTGAAAAATCCCACTTCTACAGTATCTTGCATAATGAGTTTCTGTTTATAAAAGGAGAGACAGAGGCAGTCTTTATTATTGGAAAATGAGAGGGTTGGAAGGGGTTCCATCCCAGGCTACGTGCTGCTCATTGACTCCTCAGAGATTGGCTGATTTGGGGTGAGCGTGAGCTTTGTTTGTAATATCTGGGGTAGAAGGACTGGAATAAGAAAAAAGCAGGTACTGTAATTGAAAGTGATTGTGTGTGTGTGAGTGTGTGAGTGTGTGTGTGAGAGAGAGAGAGGGGAGAGAGAGAGAGAGAGAGAGAGAGAGAGAGAGAGAGAATATGGAGAAGAAGAACGGAAACCTATGGTTTATTTTTAGCTTATCTGGAAATAATAGCCATTACTCTCTTAATCGGAGTACCCATGGTTACTCTAAGAGACCTTCAACAAGGTTGAGATTCTCTCACAGAGAGCATGAGAATGGTCATTTGACCCTTATCTGATATTCCAGTCACCCAGCTCTGTACCCCATCTTTTCCATTGTATGTGCTTCTGCCCTGGCTATACATGGTCTCATGGTCTTAGGATGCAGAGGTTGGAGATCTCAAGATGTAGAGGTGTTGAGGTCTGAGGTTAGAACATTGACTGAATGGGGGAACCCCATCTGTGTAGCCATGGGAAGTCATTATCCGTGTTGAGATGAGACCTTTGGTGATGCGGTTGTTTTGGGGTTCCTCATTCTCCTGTCAGTAATCTCTCACCCATGCTTCTGTATATAGGCCTAATAAATTCATTGGTTCAGTACGATCAACTTGGGGGCCTTGTCAGGGCAAGCAGACTTTGTTTATATCTCTAGGGGAAATTCATATAACACCCTCAAAGGCTCCAGTGCATTGCTCACTGGTGTGATAGAAGAGGTGCTGAAACCTTTAAGAGGTGGAACTTATGCACTGTAATTAGCTCACAGGGCCATTGTCCTCCTCAGGCATTAGTGTTGGCTTCATGGAGTGACATAGCTCTCATAGGAGCAGGCCCTATAAAGCAAGACTCCCTTCACATGTCCAGTCCTTTGCCTGCTTCTCTGACATGTTGGGGTTCACCAGAAGGTGACCAAATGGTGTCAATCATGGACTTTAGACCTCCCAAACCGCATGCCATGTCAATAGCTTTTCATGAAGTTCCCTGCCCCAGGTGTTGTTATAGCAGTAAAAATAGACAAATATATATTCAGAAGAGGTAGTAAGCACACCTTATATTTAAATGTGGCTGCTAGGTCTGAACAGAGAGTGTAGGATGGGTTTGACATTTGACTGGGCTGAATTTGAGCTAAGACATTGCTACTTGCTGGTTGTGAGATCTTGAGCAAGTCATGTAATTTCTTTGGAGCTTTGCTTTTCTCAGCTATTAGATGATGAAGATGAGGATGAGGGTGACGGTGACAACGATGATGATGACAAGAGGAATGATAAATATCCCAGGGCTCTGTAGTTCTCACCTCACTCCCTGATTTGGAATTGTGCTGAACTCAGTGTTAGCTAGAGTATTACCGTATCAGCTGGAGGGAGACCCAAGAACTCACATGTGACATTGGCTGTGCTGTTTAGGTGTTTTATATGAGGCCTCTAGTGTCAGCATTAGAGAGGTGAATAATAATGACCCTATAGGCTAGAGATGGCCTACATGACTCGGAGGGAAGTCAGTCTGTTTTCTATTATAAGCCAGTTCTGCAGTGTGGCATAGTGTGTTGGCATTTCATGATAGAAATCTTTTAGTCACCTGGAGTATGTAGACACTGATTTTCTTGTAGGAGTTCCTTGGGGACTGTTCCCATAAGATCTGACCCATGGTCTTGTACTGGGAAGTTCTCTTTCTCCACACTGCAGACACACATGTGCACAGTGTGTGGTTATAGATATACTTATGAGCAATCACCATTGTCCTTGTTCTCCTGGCCAAGGATTGTTGTGTTTGCTCCTTGTTGGCTTGGACAATAAATATGCAGTGATGACTTGGTCATCAGCACATCACAGGCTCATGGTCTCTCTCTTCCTGTCTTCTACATTTGGGCCTTGTGTCTTTGGAGGCTACATGTTTGCTATAGAGATTTCTACTGTGCCTGTCACCAGTTCCTGTCAGTCTTCAGAGCTTGTATAGATGAAAAGACAGTAGCATTTGCATTAGATTTTCTTCTTCTTTCTCTTCTCTTCCTCCTCCTCCTCCTCCTCCTCCTCCTCCTCCTCCTCCTCCTATCACCCTCTCCTCTTTCAGTGTGTGTGCGTGTATGTGTGTGTGTGTGTATGTGTGTGTGTGTGTTATGTGCATTTACCTGTGTGGGAATTCATGGTTGCAGAGGCCAGAGGAGGATGTTAGGTGTCCTGCTCTCTCACTCCTCACCATATTACTTTCAGACACCATCTGTCACTGGAGGCTGGTGGCCTGAAAATCTCAGAGACCTTCCCTGTCTCTAATCCCTACAGTGCTATAGTTACAGGTGTGTCTGTGGCCATCCCCAGCTTTTTATGCAGGAGCTGGGATCCACACTTAGGTCCTCATGTTTGCACAGCACATGCACACACACACAAGTGGTCTCTGACATCCAACTTTTGATCCTTCGGCCTCAGCTTCCTGCATACATTAACTTTCTTTTTCTGAAAAAAAAAAAAAGAGAGAAATTATTCCTAATATCGTGGTGACTGTTTAATGCCTCAGAACTTAGTGTCTTTTAGGACACCACATCTTTCCTCCTGCATCCACTTTAGGGATGGGAAAGCATGAGGCTCAGAGACACAAGAGCCTTTATGCAACTGCATTTCCTTTTCCACCAGCTCTCTATAGTTATAGACAAGGTGGTTTTTTCCAGACTTGTAGCCTTAAACTTCAAGTGTCCAGTGGGTGAAACAGACTGTACAGTGTGGGAGCCGGGTGCTGCCAAGTGCCTCTGCTGTCATCCTTGTATGGGTCAGCAAGTGACAGAAACTCTAGGCTTCCAGAACACCTGTAGGTAGGATGGTGTCACAATTCTGATCTTTCCCTGGTGGGAGCTGCAAATGAATCTGCTAAGGAGAAAAAAGAGAACCTACCCAGGGTAATGGAGCTGTCTATCATTCCTTGCGGGTGGGCTTTGCTTTAGGGAAAAGTTGGGCAGATTTCTTTTCAGGTCTGGAACATGTCTAAGGCAGTAAAATGCCTGAGCTGAATTAGATCTTAATGTTCCAAAGCTTAAGGGAGCTTAGAAAGCAAGGAATCTATACTTCTCATCTGGCCTTGGAGAAGATAATAACTTACCTAAGATCTTATAGTAAGTAAACTATATATATATATATATATAACCAGAGCCCACAGTGAGGCTGCAGAAACACACATGTCTATGAAAGGTCAAGAGAGAACAGGAAAATGGGGCCTAGGTTCACTTCATCATTAGGTCCAGACACCATTTTAGGAGCTTTTCAGCTTCCCAGGCGGGCAGGTCCTTCAGTAGCTTCCTTTAGTAGAATGCTTTAGCATTCTGGGACTCTCCTGTGCCTCAGAGTCCAGGTCCAGTGAAGGTTACTCCTGTCATCTTTCCTGCTTTGCCCAAGGCCTCCGCTCTATTGCCAGCCACAGAAGCTGACTTTTGCCTGATCTGGGGTGTAGCAGGTGGTGCAGACATGGGGAGCTTTGCTGGAGTAGGGCCCAGGTCTGAGGGAGAAGAAAAGGTGGTGTGTTCCAGGTGGTTCTGGGCCTGGGTGATGGGGCAGGAGAGAACACAGCAATGTTGGGAGCTCCTGATTGTGTCCCTGGAAGGCTCAGGAACATTGCACCCAGGGACCCTAGAGCCAGTCTATATAGGTTCCCATCTGGGCTCTGCTTCTTACTTACATTAGACTTGTTTAAGTCATGTGGCAGCCTTGAGCTTCAGTCTCTAATCAGAAAAATGGGGATAATGGTGGACTTACCTACTCTGTAGAATATAGGAAAGAAGATGTGAGTTCATTTTCCTGGAGCTCTAGAGCAGGTCTTACCGCCTCATGGGTGCACACAAAGGACTCTTCCTGGAAGCTCTTCTGGATTTCAGAGTCATCACTGAGAGTATTAAGTAGGAAAAAAAAAAACCCTCCTGTATCATGCAGAGAAACTCAGTGTCTGTCCCTCAAAATGGCCCTTGAATCCTCATCTCCCTAGCCACAGGCTTGGCTATGTGTGACCTCAGCAGATCACGAATTCGATTTGTCCTTGATCACAGATAGCCATCTAGAGAGGAAACAATAGCACTGACCAAGTATGGTGGGTCACTTGGTGAGGCTTTAAGTCATAGACTCTGGAAGATATTTAACTATGAAAAAGAAGCACCTAGAATATTAGTGTCCAAAGCAGGTGACACGGGAATACCTGGGTGCTCCATTTGGAGCAGGTGTGGGAGAGAGGTGAGCTTCAACAGTGCTTCCCTAGACCACCGGCATTTTGAAAGGAGGTGCTGATTCACAAGTCTGTAGTGGGGCCTGACTATTCTGTATTCTAGAGAGGCAGGGAATAGCAACGGCTGGGTTTATTTCTCAACCAGTTGTCTATGTTATATGGTTCCACCTATGCTGTTCAAAGCCTTACCGATTAGGGACTTCAGCTCATTCTCTTTCTCCCAGACATTTTGATTATACTAAAACCACATTCTAGGTATCCAGAAAATCAGGAAGAGGGAAACCCACTATGCATTTAAGCACACTGCATTAATTTCTTTATTCAGAGATAACCATATTGACTGTTTGTTGCTAGAGCCTGGGACAAATACTGGCAAATTGTTCATCAAAGATCTTTTCTTCCTTTTCCTGACTATGCAGATGTCATCTCCCAGTATTGCTTCAGGTGGGTGTGGACACATTATAGTTCTTTTGTTGGATTGAGAATGGATATGAGAATGAGTTGACCACTGATTGGCCCTGGAAAGGGCTGAACCAAGTTAAACAGTTAACATAACCTACTGACACCTTTGCCATGACTAGTATGATTGCTACCAGCACAGAGTCTGGAGTTTTATAATTTTTTTGTAAGCTTACGGCCACATATGCAGAAAGACCTAGTATGTTTCTTCTACACACGCGCGCGCGCGCACACACACACACACACACACACACACACACACTATGGCTAAGATGACTCAGGTTGCCTGTTCTTTGGGAATGCTTTAAATTTAAATAAGTACAAAGTTAAAGCCTGGGGAGATAGCCCAGCAGTTAAGAACACTGTCTTCTGTTTCAGAATTCCTGGGTTCAATTCTCAGCACCCACATGGCAGCTTGCAACTGTCTGAAACTCCAGTTCTAGGGTCCTTCTAGATATTCTTTGAGTATATATAACCTCCCAAGAGACCAAAATTCAGCACGCTCTTTTCTTTCTCCTACTGTTTCTTCTACAAAATGTTGGGAATGTTCTAGAATTTCCTATTATTTTGAAACCAAGAGGCTTTCCATGATACTTACAGGCTACCTCATGCACAACGTTTAACTGCCTAGTCTCAATTTCCTCATTTGTGGACCCGTCACTCTAAGATCTGATTCCTGGGCTTGTGGAAGAACCCTGAAGGAGAGATGATGGTATTAAGTACTGAGAAATGCATACAACTTACAACAGGAGCATTCCCATTGGCCTGAGAGTTGAGACTGCCATCTTGGCTGCTGTTGTAGCTCAGATGTCTGACGTGGTTGCTGGCACATGGTGCATGTATGCTTTGTTTATTTAGTACTAGACACGGAGAACCTTGCGTGTGTATATTTCAAAGGAGGATCAATGAACTATGGGTTGGAGGATTTAGGAAGGCAGTGGAGGGACTTGAAGGAGCTCCTGACAATCTAACCCCTTAGCTTTTAGGTGCTGGTTAAACTATGTGTTTACTAACAGCTGAGAGAGAAAGAACATAAGACAAGCAAGTCTGAGAGAAGGCGGGACGTGTTCTGTCTCTCCTGTGTTCTTGGGATTGCTCTATATTTGGATGGTGACTGTCTCAGCTGAGGTTAATCCTCTTTGTTCCAGTCATCAGCCAAGGGATTAACTGCTTTAAACTCAAAGCTTTGCTGGCCCCACAATGTGAGCTTTGTGGTGCCGATGCGATGCCCGAGATTCAGGGGGTCAATATCTGCTGATCTAACACACAAGGCCCCTTTGTGGGCATTTGTCCTAGTTCCTTCATCCTAGGGAGAAAGATATTGAGAGCCCAAGAGGGGAAGTAATTTACTACCCCTGGCAGACTTATGACCCAGAATTCCTGGCTTGAAATTCTCTACTTTGTACTGCTCTGGTCTTGTGTGAAGGAGTTAGGTCAAGGACCTTTGCCGAGAGAGCAGAGCAGTGAGTCTATGGGAAGAGGCTTCACTGATGTGAATTCCCTACTGTGTTCTATTCTAACAAAGTCTCAGTATGTCTGTGAACAGTCCAAGCCACTGCCTCACTAATAGATAAGCTGTTTGGAAGCACACAGAAGGGACAACCTCCACCATGATTTTTTTTCTGGCTTTGTTGTGATCAAGATTCATCTCTGGCCTAAGAAAACTCTACTTGGCCTAGTTGGGGCCCACACCTAGAGGCAAAGGTCAAATGTTAAAAGCCAAAATTGCTTGTGGTGAGGATAGGGGAAGTTCTTCAAAGGAACCTACCTAAGAAGAGAACATGATTGCTAGGCAGGCAAACCCCACAGATACTTGCTACATTGAGCAGACTTCTCCAGCTGAAATAAGGTTCATGGGACATTAGCTTCATGAGAGCATCATATACTTCCAGAGTCTGGCCATTTCTCCAGCTCTCCTTCATTAGTGAAGAGCTCAAGTGTTCACAACCATCTTGCTTACTGTAGGGCTGCATTTTAAAAACTAAAGTGCACAAACGTAAAAAAATGCAGATTTCCTCCTTAAATTCCTTTACCTGTTTTATGTATGTGTGTATGTATGTATGTATGTATGTATGTTTATATGTATGTATTTAATGTTTATTGATGGCCCACTGTGCCAGACACTGGGAGTAGTGGCAGGCAGAGAAGATGTGATCCCTGTTCTTAGGGTGTATATCACAGCTTAGTAAGCTAGAAGGCATCTCTGTCTATGTATATAAAATATGCACAAACATTCTTAATATTAATTATTTACACTTTTGTTCAGAATCGCAAGCTTATTTGTAACTAGAAGACCCAGATGCATGATTAATACATGTCAGGGTGCTAACCCACTCAAAGGAAGAAGAGAGTCTGTCTGCATTGCATTGAGTTATTTGGCAGATTTGCATGACTTTGCACATTCTCCCTGGACATAGAGTACATTGGCAATGGAAGAGTAAAACTCCATCCTGGGACCATGCTGCTTGCCACTTTGTCTCCCTGAGGCTGGGAGAGTGGGTGGCCTTCATTTGTTCTGCTTCTGTTTGCAGGCTGTGAATGGGAGCTGGCATTGCAGGCTGCTTTGTTGCTGTGCGGTGATGTTTGAACACGGGGCAGCATATTGCTTTGCTGTTATCAATTTATTTGTGTAATCCCAGCAGCTGGCAGTGGTATAATAATTTTCAAGTGAGAAAAAAACTTGTTTTCTTAGAGAGAATAAAAATAGGCAGAGAATGAGGTATGCCACAGATGACAGAATTCACAAAGACAAGATTGTTCTGCGGCTAGAATTCCCAGTGGGATTTTTAAAGGACAGAGAAGGGTCATGCTTTCTGGAAGGGAGGCCTGTCTTGTCTTCTTTGCATGCATCAACAGAGCTAGAAAAATGGCCTTAGCTCTTGGGATTTGGTCAGGCTGTTGCTGATGGGGAATCGGCAAGCAACCCTGCATGAGACTGAATCCAAAGCTAGAGCCAGAGTACAGACTTAGTCATAAAGTGCCATTTTTGGTCCTTTCTGCTTTGTTGTTGTTCCAGTAAGGTAAAAATATAGTGTGGGGAGTCTTCAGAAATACGGTCTTATTATCAACTAATGATGGGCAAATCAGAAGTAATGATAGAAGTGTATATTATTTGGGGGGCCTCTGGCATCTTACTGACTAACAATTCATAGGAAGGTGCCCCATGCCTAGCACTGGGATCTTTGTTCAATAATCTATGGCTTCTGGGAGGAGAATTATCCACCTGTGCAGGGTACTTAACTTCAAACTTCCTCTTGGTTAAATTATGCATTTAATTAGCTCTCGTATGGATTTCACACACCCTCAGCTTTGGCTAACTCTCCCAATCCCTCTCCTTTCCCTATGCCTGTTTAACCCTTCCCACCCCAGAGACTTCTCCCCCTACTTCTGTATCACATGTACTATCTCCCTTCCCTTAAGAACCCCATCTAATGTTCTCTTTCTAGTTTTCTTGCCACCATACACTCCAAGAGAAACACACAAATATGAAAATTTGACTGGAGGATCTACATTTGAGAGAGAACTTTTTTTTTGTCGTTGTTGTTTTGTTGAGTCTGTCTGTGTTAGCTCACTTAATATTTTCCAGATACATATATCTCCCACAGATTTTATGCTTGTATTAGTTATAGCTGAGTAAAATTTCATTGTGTATGTAGAAAACAGTTTCTTTTTAAAAAATTTGTATTAATTCTTTGTGAATTTCACAGCATGCACCCCAATCCCACTCACCTTCCTGTCCCTTCTTATCCACCCTCTGCCTTGCAACCTCCCCTCCAAAAGAAAAATATTTCATTGTGGAAGCTGTAGTGTGTGAGAACAGTGTGCCCTACACCATACCCGTTTGTTCACACTACTTTACTTGCAAATATTCATTGTAATGAGTCATTGGTCTGGTTCAAGACCTCAGCTTCTGCTACACTATTGATACTGGATCCTCACTGGGATTCCTCTCGGATACCATGCTATTGCCCTGTATCATGGAGATCCTGCCGCTTTGGATCTGTAGGATTGGCCACTTTGCATACTCCAGTAGTTCACAGAAAAACCTATTTTCATTATCCATTTGTGCTGGTTAGACACAAACTAGAGTTGCCTGAGGTGAGAGACCCTCAATTGAGGAATTACCTACATCTGACTGGCCTGTGGCATGTCTGTGGGGCATGCTATTGATTATTAAGGTGGGCATGCTCAGCCTATTGTGAGCAGTGCTATCTCCAAGCAAGTGGGTCTGTGTTGCATAAAAAAACTAAACTGAACAGCCATGGGGAGGAAGCCAATACACAGTGCACCTCTGTGGTCTCTGCTTCTGTTTCTCCGGGCTCCTGCTTTGGCTCCTCTCAATGAGGGACCGTGAAGTATAAGGCAAAACAAGCCTTTTCCTCCCCACGTTGGTTTCAAGCAGTCTTTTTAATACAGTGATGAAAAGCTTACTAAGCCATTCACTCATCTGTTGATGGACAGTTTAGCTGGTTCCATTTCCTAGTTGTTATGAACAGTGTGGCAATGACCATGCATCTGCAAATGACTCTGTGATAGGATACTGAGATACTTTACTTTGTCTGCCTCTGAGATCTCTTAAGATTTTCTAAGAGATAGCATACTTGGCCTTGGTGCACCCTGGTCTCTGTGAGAATAGGACTCTCAAGGGAAGGTAGACTCTTTGGCATCATCACCTATAGCAAGTGCTTGCTCAAGGATACAAATGCTTTGCTTTACAAAGCTTGGTGAAGGGCCTTTGAGGGGCAGGTGCTTCTAGGAAGGGAGTCAGGACAATGATTTGGCCTTGGAAGCCTGCTTATCTATAATAATATGAGAATGAAATGACCTTTCAGAAGAGGTCTTGCTTGTCCCCCGACTTTGGACCATGAAGGCAAAGAGTATACATTCAGTTTGAAAATTGTTGTAGGCAGATAGATTAATGGAGAGTCCATACCCGCAGGGAAAGATGGGTAATAGTGCTAAAGAAATTGGTTTTTTTTTTTGGATTCGATGAGAGCTTGGGAAGGTGCAAGGAAAAAGCCTAATGGTTAGGGTAGGAGCAGGAGCCTCAGGGATGCTTTAACAGTAGCTGAATCATAAAGAGGGACTTGTCTGACTTGAGCTGAGAAGCTCATAGGCACTGCAGAGGGCCAATGCAATACAGCCCTAGGAAAACTACCTACAGACAAGCCATCAGCGTTAGAGAGCTAGTCTAAGTAACAACAATGCCCGAAAGGACTATCTCCCTATTACGGTTGTAATTATTATTGTTACTGGTATGTTTCACTTAGCTTTCCAGTGCAAATGACAAGCTAAATCTACCTCCTCTACCTCTGGCTTTTCTTCATGGCTCTGTCTTGCTCCCTTTTAGCTCAATGTGGAGCCTTATATTATTTTATATACTGGTTAATGAGCTGTCTGCACAGAGGTAGGACCTGGGGGGTGTGGGCGTGCTGACTGATCTGCTCAGGGATTCTGGCTCTTATTCTTAATCCACGGCTTCTGTCTGGCCTGAAGCAGATGGAATCCCCTGCAGGATGCTCAGGCCAGTTGCTCTACGTTTTTTAGAACAAGGTAGGGACCAAAATACATAAATAAAATGCAGGCAGGGAGCCTATCTTTTCAATGAGCAAAAGGTTGACATTTCTAGGAGAGCAAGCTTTCCCTAATGGTAAGAGCTGTCTTTCTAAAGATAAATCCTTTTCTAATTTGACAATCTCTCGCTTTCGAGAGGAGATTAGATGGCTAAAGTGGATGAAGAAATAAATTAAGATGTATCTAAGGCACTTCACAGCTATGGGGAGCAATTTATTTGTTCTCATGCTTAGGTCTAAGCTGCCTAGTGACCTGCCTGGATTTAGCAAATGACTAACCCAACTCCTGGCTCTGATTATTATGAACTGAAGGACCATCCCTGAAGTGATTTGCTCCATTTTTTGAGTTTGTACGGGATTAGGAAATGACCCACGTTCATTGCTGAAGTCAGTGAGGATTCAAGTTCTCCACCCAGGTAGCTTCTTTCTTTATGGCTATTATTTTTATGATTAGAAGCACATTTAGTAAGTTGGAAACCTTGGGATACCAGTCTTCATTTGTGCTTCTAAGTGGCTTTCCGCAAAGCTCATTCCAGCTGATGGCCAGTGATGGGAGGGCGCTCCCCTTACACTCTCATGGTCACAGTGACTATAATAATGAACAGGATCACCTGCAATTCAAAGAGGCAAAGCCATACTCTACTGAACCGCACAGGTCCCAGTTCTGTTGGGGTTCTCTTCTTCCTTCCACTTCCTTTCTCACCGCACCCACCTCGGAAACCCATTCGCTAATTGAGTATTCCCAATGGGGACATCTGAAGTTTGAAATGCTGTAAAATCGAAAACTTGTTGAGTTCCAACATGGCACCACAGGTGGAAAATTCCATATCTGTGTGTGTGCTTTATGTGTGGCAGGATGTAGTAAAAAGTACAGGCATACTAAGGGTACTGTATGAAATTGCCTTTAGGCTGTGTGTACACGGTGCATGTAACTGGATTTTATGTTTAGGCCTGGGCCCCTTCCCAAAGATATCCTATTGTATATATGCAAATATTCAAACATCTGAAAAAACCCTTGAACTCTAAAATACTTTATTATTATCACTATCATCATCATCATTATTGTTATTGCTATTATTATTATTATTATTGTTATTATTATTATTTTGGTTTCTCTGTGTAGCCTTGGCAGTCCTTGAATTCACACTGTAGATCAGGCTGGCTTCAAACTCAGGGATCTGTTTGCCTCTGCCTCCTAAGTACTGGGTTTAAAGGAGAGCTCCACCATACCCAGCTTCTGAAAAAGTTCCTGTGGAGTAGGGACATTCTTCAACCTCTATTTACATTATTTGAAAAGTAAAATATTGTTGACTTCTGTTGACTTCAGGAGTCTGGCCTGAAGACTACTTGCAATGTGTGCTCCAAAGATTTCCCTCTGCTGCATTCTATGTGCCCTCTCTTGTCTTGTTGATAAATGTCTCATTTCAGGGTGTTGTAGATGCAGATGAGATGAGCACAGAGGCAGACTCAGAGTAAGGATTTATAAAAAAATCTCTTCCTGCCCTCCATGAACAGTTATGTCATGATGCCCACAAATGAGGATCCCAGATGGCCTCCCTAGGGACTTTCTGGGAATCAGGAGTAGCTGAACCCCGTCCTCTCCTCCCCCCCCACCCCCCACCCCCCGCAACCTCCCTGGGAGTCTCTCCTGCTGAGTCAGCTCTCTGATCCCTTCACCTGTGAGGCATTTGGACCCAGCTCCCTGTACCCTGTTTGCCAGCCCACACCATGCAAAGTTAGCTCTCTCAGTTCTGGCTCTGGCACCTCCATTCCTGATGCTTTTACTTGCCTGATTTGATTTTTCCAGTGATTTGGTCAAACTGTAGGTCCCCATCAAGATACTACAAAGTATCTGGGGCTCATCTTCTCTACATTTTTGTCTGTTTCTACTCCTGTACTTTTCAAGACATTATGAAATAAAAGCCAGAACCTGGAGGATGGTCTATCACATGAAATAAGCTAGACACAGAGAAGAGAAATGCTGTGCGGCCTCACTTCAGTGTGGAATCTGAGATCTGAAAAGCTGAACTTGCAGAAAGTAGGACAGGATAGCCCAAGGTCAGGGAGATTTGGGAGATCTTTATCGAAGGATACAATGTTTCAGTTAGGAGGACTAAGTTCAAGAGATTCATTGTACAATGATACAGTGACTATTGTTGATAACTACTTTATTCATGGAAATCCTCAGAATAGATTTAAATTTTCTTACCCCCAAAATGATTAATGGAAGTGCACATATGAATTAGCTTTAACAGATGATTCTACCATATATACTGATTTTCTTTTTTCTTTTTTTTATTGAAAATAGATGATTTTTTCTATACAATATATTCTAATTATGGTTTCCCCTTCCCCAATTTTTCCCGGAATCCTCTTACCTCCCCACCCACCCAAATTCATACCCCTTTCTTTCTCTTTCATGAGAAAAAGACAGATATCTAAAAAAAACCAAAATTATATAAAATAAAAACAAACCATCCAGAATAGTACAAAAACAAACAAACAGAAAAAAGGACCAAAGAAAAAGAATAAGAAACACATACAGATGCAGAGATAAACACAGTTGAACATACAAAAAGTCTATAAAAATTCAAAATCAGAAATCATAACATATAAGCAAAAGACATGTGAGTTAGAAAATGTTTAGACAAAGCAATATGAGACAAAAAACTTTGAC
The DNA here is from genome assembly GCA_019843965.1 of Rhynchomys soricoides. Lineage (NCBI taxonomy): Eukaryota > Metazoa > Chordata > Mammalia > Rodentia > Muridae > Rhynchomys > Rhynchomys soricoides. The sequence continues at coordinate 13,020,689 of JADRCH010000016.1, read as the reverse complement.
AAATAACCATTGAGCTAGTTTTGTATTGGCCATCTATTGCTGGGTATAGGGCCTGCTCTTAAGAGTGTTTTGTATACCTAGTGACACTTCATTAGAGAAAAACAAATTTTTCTTTTGTGAGTGGTTATCAATTGGATATAGTTTGTAGGTTAGGGATGGGTGTTTGTGTCCACTTCCCCTCTCAGTACTGGGACCCCATCTGGCTTAGGCCTATATAGGCCATGTGCATGCTACTACACAGTGTCTGTGAATTCATATGTGTATTATCCCTGTTGTATCTAGAAGGCCTTGTTTCCTTGGTGTCTTCCATCCCCATTGACTCTTAGAATATTTCCACTCTTCTGCAGAATTCCCTGAGCCCTGAGAGGAGGGATTTGATGAAGACAACCCATTTAGGATCTCTCACTCTTTACACATTCCAGTTGTGGGTCTCTGTATTTGATTTCATTCATTACAGGAGGAAGCTTTTCTGATGATGGCTGAGCTAGACACTGATCTATGAGTTTAGCACAACAGCAATATTAGGTTTGCCTGCTGGTCCATGGCCTATGTAATCATAGCTTCTTGGTTACCTGAGCAGTGTCAGGCATGGATTCCATCTTATGGAGTGGACCTTCAAACCAACTAGATAGTGGTTAGTTACTCCCACAACTTTTGTGCCACTATTGCACCAGCATATTTTGAAGGAAGGTCACCATTGTAGATCAAAGGGTTTGTAGCTGGCTTGGTGCTTATTTTCTGTTATCACATAGTGTATCTCTCTGTACTATCAACTCTAGTCAGTAGGGGTGAAGGCTCTATGTAGGCACCATCTTGAATTCTCCATGTCCAGTGATTTATGCAGGTGTTGTCTTTAGCAATAGGGCCTTACCATAAGTTGTGTAGAACAAAAATTAGCTTTGGCAATAACCTGAGGTCTTTGGGGGGGGGGGGGTTGCATGGGACACCTTTGGCCAAAAACTCATTTTGATTGAATCTATTCTAGGCACTGGAAGTTTTATTTGGTGATGAGAGATACCCAGTTGGGTCATTGCTTTCTCTGTTATTTGGTGACTCCATTTAGATTTCTTCCATACACGTATGTATTTTTAAAAAGCTTTTACTGTAGTAGGTTTCCATATAACCCCTCAAATGGCCCTTAGTTTTAGCTCTCTCTCTCCATATTTCATCCCTTACCCCCTTTTTCTCCCTCTCTGTTTAATCCTCCCATTAATTAGCTTTATCAAACATACAGATAAAATCGGTATTGTATACAGATTTTAAAAGAACATATTACATGGTAAATATATCACAATGTCTGCTAGTCAATTAAAAAAATAAAGAGCTTGAAGAGATGCACTTTGGACAGGCTTTAAAGCAAAGCCTATATTTATGTGTGGTGTTGAATAAATCAGCTCACATTTTTAATGCTTAGTCATCAGGGAGTAGCAATATTTGAGAAGGATTAAGAGGGTGGCCTTATTGGAGTAGGTGTGGCCTTTTGCTTGTGGATCCAGATGTAGAACTCTCAGCTACTTCTCCAGCACCATGTCTGCCTATGTGGCATCATTCTCTCTGCCATGATGATGGACTAATCCTTTGAAACTGTAAGAAAGCCAGAAAGCAGCAGTCCTTCATGGCCTCTGTATCAGATTCTGCTTCCATGTTCCTGCCTAGACTTTCCTCAGTGATGGAGGCGTAAGCTGAAAAAAAAAAACCCTTTCTTCCACAAGTGGCTTTGGTCATGGAGTTGAGCTCTGGCTCCTCCCATTCAATCAATATACACTGAGTGGTATCTGAGTTTTTTGCTGTTCAGGAGACACACATTGGTGGCTGAGGACTTGTGCCTTCTTGGTTTGATGCTAAAGAAATCAAAGTGATGAAGCCAAGTCATTCTGAAAGGCAGATCTCCCTACATGGTTTAAGACAAAGTCCTGCAAGGAGACGAATGTTACTCCCATAGACCATAGAGGCCAAGCCACACCTTGCCAGACATAGTTGGTGAGTGGTTGAGTTTTGACTCAGTCTGTTAGATTCCTCATCCTATGCTTTCTTCTTTTTATGGAGTATGCCTTCATTGAAGCACTACAGAGATGACCAAGGAGAGAATGACTGGAAAAAGGCTGGGTTGGTCAGTTTGGAAAAGCAAGATTATTAATCTTCTTGGGGGCACACAAACAATCCTGGAACAATCCTGAGCACTGCTGTCTAGAGAGATCCTTGCAGAGAGCACAGAGAAAAATAGGGTGCACTAAGTTGCTCTGCATGCCGGCCCACTGAGAAGTGCTTTAAATGCCTGGAAAAATATTTTCATTGTAACCTTGCATTCCTTAACATGGGAAGTTTTATCCTGGGGTTAAACATCAGAGTGGAAAATTGTGTTCTAGTACTGGTTCTGGTACTGGATCACCATTTTTCTACACCACTCTCATTAAATTATCAAAGTTTTATTAAGATTTGCATGCAGTCTTCTAGCTCCAGGACCCATCTGTTCTCGCTATTTATTCTCCAGGGAAGTCACGAATCTGTCATTTGTGAATTTACAGTTTTTCCTATCTGTGATGCCAGTGGTGTTTCCTCTGCCAGGCTGCCACGCACAACTCCCCATGCAGGTCTCTTTGGGGAATTATGAAGCTAATGGCAGCTCTTACCCCAGTAAGTGACAAACCCTCAACTGAGTGTGAGGCATAGTACTAAGTACTAGAGAGAGAGGAGGGGTGGTCTGTGGGAAATCTACCAGACAAATTTTCATCCAAGGGATCAGGGATCTTTATAATTCATATGATTATGGTATGAATCTGACACGAGTCTCACTGGCTTATTTTTGTTTTTAGCTTGCAATATTATTATGGGAGGCTGCAAATCTTTAAGAGGTAAGACCATACTCATGAATGTGGGCCATTAGGAAGGGGCTTTGAAGACTGTAACTTTAAGTTGAAGAGATGGTTCAGTAGTTAAGAGTGTTTGCTGTACAAACATGAAGACCAGACTTTGAGTCCAGCACACACACAGGAAGCATAGAGACCTACAAATGCTTGTAGCTGATGCTTTCTGGGGGACAGAGCTAGGAACATCTTTTGTGTTTTCTGGCCTCTAGCACAGCAGAGAAAATGTGAGTTACAGGTTCAGGAAAAGACTCTAATTCAAGGAATAGGTAGAGAGTAATATAGAAGGAAGACACTTGATAGCCTCTTCTGGCCTCCACGTACACACACATGCATATGCTCCTACACACATAAGTACATACATACTTACACAGGCACACAGACATACACACAAACAAATGAATCTTGACAAAAAAAAATTGTAGGGTTGCAGATATGACTTAGCATTTAAGACCACTGGTTGCTCTCCCAAAAGACCTGGGTTCCATTCCAGTACCTACTTTTGGCAGCTCACAACAATGTGTAACTCCTGGACTCAAAAGGCACTGCACACATGTGATACACACACACAGAGATATAGGAAAACACAAAAAATAAAAATGTAAAAATACTATAGTCTGGCCTCTGGTTTCAGGTCCATTCTTTACTTCTGGTTGACCCTGATCATAAGTGTTTCTGTTACATGTACCTGCCACCATGAATGTTCCCGTGCCCATGGATGTTCTGAAATCCTCTAAAAGAGTGAGCCAGAACAAGCTACTCCCTTGTTAAGCCATGGGTCAAAGACCTCTTCCTGAAGTTGTTCAGTCAGACATTGTCACAGTGGCTCAAAACCAACTAACATACAGACAGAACCTTTCTGCTGTCTGAGAATGTCTCTCCCCCCCAACATTTTATTTAAAGGGGAGTGAATTCCTTTGATACATTTGCTGTAGCACAAAAGTCAGAGACTGGGCAGCTTAAACAATAGAAGTTCATCCTCTCATAAGCCCTGTCCCTGGCTTGTGGGTAGCCATGCTTTCCTTGTGTCTTCTCACAGTCTTCCTTTTCTGTGTCTTAACATTCTCTTCTTGTGAGTCTAGTAGCCATGGGACTGTACCCATCCTGACAGGCTCATTTCAGCTTCATCACCCCTTAACCAGGCTTGTCTTGAAATAGAATCCCTTCTGAAGTAGAGTGGATTGGGAATTTAGCTCTAAGTTGAGAGGACACAGTGAGTGTGTGAGTGAAGGTATAAGCGTCTGCTGGGGTTTCAATACCTGCCAGGCACTGAACTTGACTTCACATTCATTTCCTTGGTTTCTAAAAAGCATCTCATGGGCCAGATGGCATTTGTATAATCATTATTCTGATTTCAGTACACATGCTAAGGCTTCTGTCAAGATCTCAGAAATTTACGGTAAGGGCATAAAGCATAAAGTGGGGAAATAGAATCACCTTGAAGAGGGAAAGTTCCCAGCCTCATTGTTCTTAAATATAACTGGGATGAGAATATTACAATGTTAACAATAGTGTCATGGTGGGTGTTTGGAGAGTGATCTCTTTGATTGGCCCATGATCAAATGATTGAAATACATTACTTATTTATAGTCAGAACTAAAAGAACACACCCAACCCTCTTAAGAGACTGGTTAGCCTTGTCATCTATAAGGAAATGGTCTTTTTCAGTAGGCAGTATTGACCATGTCTCAGCGGGCCTTAGGGCAGTGGATACTTGGTTAGGAACCTGGACATATGACTCATTTGCCTGCTTTAGCTCTCTGACTTTCACCATCCTTCTATGTAGGGACTTGCTCCCTGTGTCAACATAGTGAATGGCAGAGAAGAGTTTGTTATAGCCAGATGAGGATTCCATCGTATGTATAAATCTCTGTGAAGAAGTGAGTACCGTTCTAGTCCATGTCCCCATCTAGAAAGCCTAGGTGATGAGAAAGGATCCTGTATTCTACAGGGCTGGTGAAGCAGGCTTTGTGCTTGTGTGGTGGTTTGAATGAAAATGTTCCCCCACAGACTCATAGGAAGTGGAATTATTGGAGGTATGGTCTTGTTGGAGTGGGTGTGCCCTTGTTGGAGGAAGTGTGTCACTGGGGATGGGCTTTGAGGTCTCAGATGATCGAACCAGACTCAATGGCTCACTCTCTTTCTGGTGCCTGCTGGTGCAGATGTAGAACTCTCAGCAACCTCTCCAGCACCATGACTACCACCATGCTTCCCACCATGATAATAATGGACTAAACCTCTGAAACAATAAGCCATCTCCAATTAAACACTTTCCTTTATAAGGGTTAGCATAGTCATGATGTCTCTTTACAGTAATAAAATCCCTGTAATAAAGCTACCTGATTTAAGGCAAGTGCCCAGAGTATTGTAATTGTTTCCTGTGGCTACTGCAGCAAATGACTTAGTGTCTTAAAACAGGAAAGGTTCCTCTTATGATTCTGGAGAACAGAAGTCCAACATGACTATCATTTCGCAAAAATGAAGGTATTTGGAGTGTCACAGTCCTTCTGGAGGCTTCAGAGAGGAAGTCTAGTCTCTTGTCTTTACCAGCTTCTTGAGGCTAGCTGCATTCCTAGGCTTCAAATCCAGAAGTGTAACATTTTCAATTCTCCCTTGGATTCCAGTTCTCCTATCCCTCTACTTTTATTTACAAGGATCCTATGATTGCATAACAGCCTCCTGAATGACTGAGAATAATCTCTCCATCCTTAATCATGCCTGCAAAATACATTTACCATGTAAGGTAAATATTCATAGACTTGGGGGTTTTAGATGTGGATGTATTTGGGGAGCCACCATTATGCCCAACTATAACTGCTTGGTTAGATCAGTTTCATAAATAAAAAACTCCCAGTGGCTATAAACCAAGCAAAGACAATGCAAAATAGGAAGCCTGGAGGGAAGCCATGTCTTTTGGGTAGAAGTAAAGAATCTCTGACAAATGCCAGCATGTCAAATAAGGAGCAAACAAAAATGCTAGGCACCATGACCAAATGGCACTTGTTCCAGGACTGAAAAATTGGCTTAATACTGAAAAGTCATTTGAAGTGATAGAGCACATCAGTAGAATGAAGAATAAAGAAGCCCACGTGATCAGAGAGAGAGAGAGAGAGAGAGAGAGAGAGAGAGAGAGAGAGAACCACTTGGATGGTCAAATTCAAAACCTTTTTATGTTGAAACTATGGAGATCTAGAACAGTAGTTCATCAATCTACTGAAGGGTGTCTGATGAATCCACAGAGAATGCAGTACAGCCAGTTTTGAAAGACTAAATGTTCTCCCTTTGAGATCAGAAGCAAGGCAAGGATGCCTTCCAATTGTATTTCTATTTAAAACTGAAGGGCACATAACATGGACTTTGGACTCAAAGAAATTAGACTCAGAGGCTAGTTCTGTCAAGCCATGTGGTTTTGACCAATTCACTTAACCTCCTTGAGCTTTCTCTGGATCTGTGTTTTCCTTCAAACAATGAGATTATGACTATGTCTCTATTGGAGTTTATGTGAGGACTACATGAACGCCAGGCTTCCAGTGCTGAGCTGGGCATGTGGCAAGTACTCAGATTTTCTCTCTCCCATTTCTCATGGTGTTCACTTCTTCTTAAAGAAAAGAGAAAGGTTTGGATAAGCTGTGGGAAGGAGGGAGAAAGGTGAACTAAAACATTTCTAAGATATTCTGATTAAAGAACAGAGAGGGTGGTCTGGAATACAGATTGGCAGAATCTTTTGTGCAGTGTTCCAGAGTCAGCTCATTTTGTCATGCCCTTGGTGTGAGCATGCCAAGAGAGCATCCTGTTCTCCACACCCACGCATCAACAGCACTTCCTCTGAGGCTGGCTCAACCTAGGAGCTGATTAAAAAGAAGGTAGTCCACCCTCCTTTGATTCTGTTCTTTTTGTGGATCACGTAACTCCTTGGGAAAGGAGTACCCAAGGCTCATTGCACCAAGGGGTTTATATGTAAGGATCTGAGAAGACAGGGTGTGGAGATGGGTGGAGAGAAGGGGTGAGGCATTTGGTATAGACATTCTTCAGGGCTCTGGTATGTTGTTTCCATAGGCAGAGCTCAAGTACAACCTGTGTATATTAGAGCACATAAAATCACAGAAGCTTACCAGGATGTGTGTGTGTGTGTTAACTCTGCAAAGTTTTCAGGCTCAGTACTTGGTCTCTGAGCTTTTTGTTTCTTCAACATAAACATTAAAGTGGGACACATTTTATGGACTTCCAAGAGACTCAGGAGAAGATGGTGAATTATGGCATTTGGTGCTCTGCAGAGAAAAGCAGCCTGAGGTATTAGAGCCCACACCGATGGAAGAAAGATGACACACCTGTGAGAATTCTTGCCTATGTTAGGTTCAACATCCCACCCAGTGGGGGGGGAGGGGGGAGGGCGGCAAGGCTCAAATCAAATCTAGAATTGTTTGCACCCTCTGGGGATGAATCTCACCACCAGCCTTACTCAGTTTTCTAATGGAGATTCCCACCTTTTCCCAGGAATGATGTCTGTCTTTTTCACAGTGAGTCACCCCCAGGCGGTTCTTGGAGAAAGTAGGATTCTAGAGCAGGAGGATGTGTCAGAATTCGAAGGCTGTTCTGCTCTTTCCTTTAAAATTGACTTCACAGCTCATAACAGGGAGCTCAAAAAAGTCTCAGAAAGCAAACCTACTAGGACTCCCCAGAACCAGTAGCCTGATCCTGCCGAAAGCTGAGATCCCTGCACTGCCATGGACAAGCCTCCTGTCCTGCCAATGGACCACTTACCAATGGGAAAATTATGTCAGTGCTCATGTGTGATCCCTGGGATCAAGTTATTTCAATAAGTGTTCAACATGCTCTAGAGTCAGTATATGACACATTATAAGTATGACATGGAGGGCTTCCACATAGATGTCTGTCTCCTAAGACAGACTGAGATGAAGATATGGCAGAGAGACAAGCCAAGGGCTGGACTGTGCTGATGAAGACAAAAAAACAAAACAACAACAACAAAAAACCCATCAGCTGTCTGGAGTGGGAGCTAGGGGAGGATGGAGCTTTGAGGCTGAGCCAAGGGAGGTGGCAGAACCGGTAAAAAGGGGTGGAGTAGGGTAAGCTCAAATGGATTTGGCCTGATTGCATGGGCGTGGCTACAAAGATGGACAGCAGTAGAGACCTGGAGGTGGAGCGTGATGGGCCAGCACAGATCGTGCTTGCAGGGACAGCTTGAAGAAGTTGGTAGGGGGTGTAAAGCTCCTAAAGGATATTTTGGAAGCTATTGACTTGGTTCTGTGTGGTCTGTGGAAGGAAGCAATAAGACTTTACAGTTTGGGGCCCACATCCTGGAGTCAGTCTTGTCACTGTAGCATGGGACTGTCCTCCCCAGCCTCTGCTTCCTCACCTGTGAAATAGAGGGACAAGTGGGGGCTTAGGAGGGTTGAGTGAGGCGGTAAAGAGCTTATTTGTCTCAGTGCTTGATGCTCAGGAAGGGTTTGGCAAAGGGAGATCATACTAACAACTTAATTCTAAGGGGATGCCTATGGGAAGGGCAGGAAGGATGGGTTAGAAGAAAAGGAACTGCAGACTTGGACCATGTAGAGAGCTGCTGCCACTGTGTAGATAAGTCTAGTGGAGGTCCAATGCTGGGCAGCAGAATGGGAGAAAGGAGGGCCAACCATGACTAACACTGGTGCAATGGATGGCTTAGAACTTGGCAAGTGTGGGGAAGAGGTTGAGGAAAGCAGCAAGACTCAGCCAGTTGAAGATCCCAGGCAAGCGCAGCAGGGAGGATGGGTAAGGAATTGCATGTTGGGATTTCATGGGCCCAGTGGGCACCTGGGTGAAGTCTGCTGCAAATCCTTGAGTGTGATCAAGGTGTGAGCCATAGGCATGGCTAGAGCTGAAGGTCTGGTTGAAATCATTCAGAGAGACAGAGCAGAAGCAGAGGAGAGAAGCGCCATGCCCAGAATGATGAAGGACAAAGACAGAGAGAAAGAATCATTCAGAAGGGAGGAAGGGGAGAGCAAAGGGAGAGTGAGGGGAGAGCTGATGGACAACTTAAGGAAGGAAGGGAGTCTGTATTCTGGCTCATAATTCAGGGGAAACAGCCTGTGATGCTGGGGAAGGCAGAACAGTAGTTTAGGGCTCTACAGTACATCATGCCTAGGAAATTATGGCTCCCGGAAGTGTTTCCATGGCTACAGGAAACACATTATCAAGAAGCAGATATTGACAGGAAACAAGCCCAGGCTCTAATTTGTAAGACCTTCTTCTTCATGAGCAATCCACTTCTTCGGGATAGGTCCCACATCTTAAAGGTTCTACAGCCTCTCCCAAAGCACCACCAACTGGGGTCCAAGTATCCAGACATATGAGCCTGTGGGGACATTTCAGGTTAAATCACAATGGGGATTCGGACATCTAGAAGCTGTACATGCTAGTTCTTCATGGAACTGGCACCATTTTACTTAAGCCCACTGCATAGGGAATAGAAAAGGCAAAACATTTTGAGAGATCTGCATTGCCCCATTGGCTCCTTTAACCCTGTTACACTCATCAGGAGAGGGCACATCTCCTTTCTCGACTGTGGGCTAGAGAAACCGAGGTCACAAGGCTAAGCGAATTGAATAGCATCACACACAGAGGAGGTATGGAGGCAGAGGCACACCTGTGCGTTTGTAGGAATTAGGGTTTTTTTGTTTTTTTTTCCTACATCTCAAGCCTAAAGTACAGATTTGGTCTCGGGCTATTTAGACAATAAAGGACAACATTTCCCTTTGTGCCAGATGAATCAGTGAGGTTAAAAAAGGGAACAGAACTGAGCCACCGCCTGTCTGTTCCACTACTTGGAGGTAATACGTGTGGGAACTTTTCCTTTTTTGAGCTGTCTGCTTAAATGCACAGGAATTGACAAATTCTAATGATAGTCTATTTTGGAGGGGGTGTTAAATTATTCAGAGGCAGGCACAAATAGACTGTCTCCAGCAGCCTTGACTTCCTGCTTGAACTTGCAGATGCCAATTTGTTGAATTTTCTGAGGGTCTGCGGATGAGGCTCTGGTCAGGGAGGAGGCAGGCGGCTAGGCGTACATCCAGAGCCCTGGAAGAGAGTGCTGGGTGGATACTGTTAGGATTTTGCAGCTCTGAATCTCTAGCCCCAACCCAACCTTATTTCTAGTCTCTAAGCTGCAGGGTCACCTGGCTGGTGTCACTTGGTTCATGGCAACATCTGGTTGCTTTTGTTATCTCTGCATGGGTATCAGGGAACCTCCTAGGTGTCTAGACAACAGGAGGCTAGACCCAGGGCAGTGGTGAGCATAAAGAGTTTTGCATTCTCTGGGCTCTGCAAGGCCCACATGTGCAGAAGGCTATTTTACAGCATAGTTTAAAAAGTGTGGCTTGTTCATGAGCCCTAAAATTCAAGGCCTCTTATAACTACTTCGTTCCATTGCTCATCCTCTGCTTTCCCAGAAACCTTTGTTTTTGAGAGGAACGTGCAAAGATTCTGGGTATATTTAATGTTGTTCTGATTTTTGGCCCTTTCTGTGGAAATGCCTTGAAAGAGACAGAGCAACACAGTAGCTGCAATGCCGAATGGTTATTTAATTTGTGAACCAAACCAGGATACCCAAGAGAGTGAAAGGGAGTTTTCTTTAGTAATGGTTTCATGACAGGAGGTACTGTTCAGAGTAACTTGGGAAGATGGCCACACTAGAAAGAACAGGACTTTGGAAAAGACTGTTTTCATTGTTGATTCAAGATACTGTTTCCTCACTGTGAAGCTGTAACTTGCTTCCAACAGGCAGATTGACTCAGTGTCCATCATGTGCCAGACTCAATTCCTAGTGCATATATTGTGATCCTCAACTTGACGAGATGTAGGATCACCTCAGAGACAAGCCTATGGGCATGTCTGAGGGAATCTCTAGATTGAGTTAATTGAAGTAGGGAGACCTGCTAAACTGAGCACCAGAGTCATTTTCTCGGTATCTGATTAGGGATGCAGTGTGATCAGCTGCCCTTTACTCCTGCTGCTGTGGTGTCCCTGCTGGGCTGGACTATGTGTAGGGTAAAGTCTCTTCACTGCTTCAGTTGCTTTTGTCAGCAGCAAGAAAAAAAAATATATATATGTATGTATGTATGTATGTATGTGTGTATATATATGTATGTATGTTTTTGTTTTTTTTTTTCCCGAGACAGGGTTTCTCTGTGTAGCCCTGGCTGTCCTGGAACTCACTCTGTAGACTAGGAAAGCCTCGAACTCACCTGCCTCTGCCTCCCAAGTGCTGGGATTGAAGGCGTGGGCCACCACAGCCTGGCCAGTGTGTGTGTATTTTTATATAATTTTTTTCTTGAAAAAACCAAATGCAGCAATAACAAAATTTTCTCTACAACAAAATCCATTCCTTGGTGTTCAGTAGGTGAAGTAGAACTCTCCCTGTTCTTGCTGCCTGTCCCTCTCTTATCTTTCTTTCTATCTATCCCAGAAATAGAGAATTAACTCTTTGTCCAGATCCTATTGGGTTCCATAGAGCAGTTCCTCAATTGCTTACCCCTCTTTTTTTTATTACCTCTCAAGGGATCTTTTTAGATCCCCGTCTCTGTGCTAATTGACATGGTTATCATTAATTTTTAATAGCAGGCTGGGCATAGTTCATGTACATGTAATTCAGACTACTGACACAGCCAGTGTGGAAGGGTCACTTGAGTGAAGAGCTTAGGACCAGCCTGGGCAACATAGGGAGACCACCCATCAAAACAAAAGAAAAATTCATACCACAGATAAGGTGTGTATGTGTTCATGTGTTTTGGGTATCTGAGGAGCCACCAACCACTGTGATAGCTAGGGTATTTATTTGAAGCTTCCCCCTAGAGGAGCCAATTGTCCCACCAAGGGAGAACTGGCCTTTGGTCCCTCCAGGCAGCATCCTTCTTTGACCTAGTGTTTAGCACCATCCTTCCTTCCCACTTGGTCTCAGATCCTCTCACACAGGGAATGCTTTGCTTCTCTGCAGAAGCTTATCTACATGGAGGGGGAGGGCAAGCCAGGGGGAGGGAGACTGTTCATGATTAGGTGTGCTCCCTCTAAGCCCTGCAGCAACCCTTTGAGAAAAGCCTTCCCTGATGTGGAAGTCCAGGCTCAGGGAGGGTAAGTCACTATGATTTTGCAGACCACATCTATGCTACAAACATAACACCCCACCTGCTTCTGCAACCATAAGGCCAGGCAGCAGGCGATGGTGGGAAGCAGCCATCTTTACCAAGCTTCTGCAATGAGCCTGGTGCTTGTTTAGGTGCTTTTTGTGTGTGTGTCCTTAGCTCTTAGTTTGTGTCCTTGTTCTGTGAAGGGTAGGGATGTTACACTTTCAGAAATTAAGGAAGGGTTTGCAGTGGCTCTTTTGTCATAAAGTTCATAAAGCCAGCAGCTCATGAGGGACTGGCTCATATCCTGGGTCTCTCTCTCTCTTCCCAACCCTTTTTCTCTACCCCTCTAATCATGGCTTCCAGGAGATGGACATCCTAGTCTCCCAAAGCAGGAGGATGGGAACCACCACACTCTTAGAGTTTTTCTATTGCCAATTTTTACACATGTAAACATTCCTTTCTATACAAGGCATTTAAAAAATTTAGCATTTACTAATTGTATACACTAGTAGGATCTACTCTGGTATTTCTGTGCATGCACACAACATGTACTGATCAAATGCAGCTTCCTTCCCCTACCCCTACCCATGTTCATTGTTTCTGGTATGGTTAGACATGAAGATAAATATAAATCACAATGTTCTGCAAATTACTCTTTTCACAGACTTTTCCTATCTACAAATCCTGTGCTAGATGCTTCCGATCTCTGAAATGCCAAGGAGTGATTTGTATTACTTGGAGATAATCTAGCAGGATGGTTTTCAGAAAGCCACACATAGCTTTGGAGTATAAATCTCAGATATGTAGGATCAGATAGGCCTGGCCCAGCAGGCAGCTGGGAGGTTTGATTCAGGGTTAATATATTTGACAGGCAGAACAAAAGGAATCAGTCTGTGGGTGGCTAACTCTCCAGGGGCCTTTGGTGTATTCTTGGAGAAAGAATTTTTATCCATGTGTGCTGATCTCAGCTTGTGGAGCACCACCAGGGAGCACACAGCCCTGTGGGATGTTCTGGTGCTGGCAGAAGACTTTCAGTGCAGTGAGGATTTTGGGAGTAGCTGCATTGACATAATTTGCTTGAGCCTTAACCTGACAGTAGTGTAGGACCACACATTCCTTCCCCAGAGATAAGCAAAGTGTGTTTTCCATCTTAGCATGCCTGTCTCCTAGGTTCATGAATACCTGCTTCCTTCTCTGGGAGAGACAGGGATGGTGAGACTGCCATTCATGCCAAGCTTTTGAGGCATTGAATTATGGTCCTATGGGATCCAGAGTAGGAAATAATGAAGAAAGAGTGACAGCTTTGGCTAGAATCATGGAGAGGAGGTTGAGTGGGTTCCCCATTGTTCTTTCAAGCTTACACTGTTCTCTCAATGAACCTGGACCTCACTAATTGACTAGACAGTCTGGCCAGCAAATTTCCAGGATCTACCTCTTTCCAAACCCCTCAGTGGGTCTGGGATCATAAGAAGTGTATCATTATACCTCACTTTCAGTGGGTGTTACATGTTCAAATTCAGATCCTTGCATTTCTGTAGCAATGACTTATCTAACCAAGCATTTGATCTCTTGAGAAAAGTAGAACACTATGAAATAGAGTTGGCCAAAACCAAAGCAACAATGACAATAACATTAATATAAATATATTAATATTAACATCAATCCTAATATTACCCCTAATCCTACCTTGATCATAACATTAATCATAACTGTAACCCAGACATACCTTAAACCTAAATCAAATGCCTAACCCCTAGCCCTAACCCCAATCCTAACCTTACACCTACTTTAGCACTGATCCCAACCCTAATCCTCACTAGTGAGAATTAGCAAGAACAGGACTAATAGGACTTCCTGTGATGACAGAAACATTTTGTATGTGTATGTGCACAGAATACATGGGGAGCCCAGTAGAACTTGCTAGCATCATGTGTGTGCTGAACATTTGAAATAAAACTTGTGTGGTCAAGGAGCTGAGCTTTACTTTGTATTGATCTTTAGTAATTCAAACCTCAATAGTTTCATGTGCTATGAGCTACAGCGTTGGGCAGTGCAGCTCTAGATCTACCTTGTCAGCACATGGGAGACAAGGGTGACAAAAACCATGTTGAACGACATCATAAAAATAACAAAGCATATTCCAAGGAAATGCGAACAAACCATCTGCTTTGCCAGTAAATAGGGTGAGGTAGTCTGGGGATCATCTAAGTCACTAATGAAGAGATGTAGCCACCAATGACAAGGTATAGAACTGATTTGGCAACTACTCTGAACAAATAGACAAAATCCCTGGTAAAACTATTGAGAAACTTGAATATATATTCAACGATATTACAAAATTACAAAATTTCTTAGATGTGATAAAGGTCAGTGGATTTTTAAAAAAGAGTATTATTATTATTATTATTGCTATAGAATTTCATTATGTAGCTCCCATTTGCCTGAAACTCTTCTCATAGACAAGGCTAGCCTCATTCTAGAGATCTGTCTGCCTCTTTCTCCTGAGTGCTGGAATTAGAGGACTGTGCCATCATGTTGGGTTCAGTTCTTATTCTTGAGATCTTGTTTGGAGGTTCTGGAATGGGTGTATAGCTATCCTTCTATCTTTGACTAAGAAATAGTCCAGAGAACAGCAACCTCTATCACCAAGTGTGCAGCTTCAAGGGGGATGCATGTGAAGTGGTGAGAGAAGAATGGGACCCTGGCCTCGTCAGGTAGATAAACAGCATCAGGTCTGTGGATCGATAGGGTTGCAGTTGCAGCCAAACTGCCCTCAGATCCAGAGCTCTGGTTTTGTTTGTTTGTTTGTTGTTGTTGCTTTTAAAATAGATACCACTGATCAATTTTAGATAAAAATCACAGGATGTTGAGATCTGCATCAGTGGTTACTTGAGGATGAAGAATTTGGTCAGGGTGCAAATGATAAAAGATTGGAATGAGTTAATAATCATGGGACTGTTTGGTGAATGTACAGAAGCCTATTATATTATTCAGAATGTGTTTGATAGTTTCCATAATAAAATGTGAACGACAGCAACAACCAAAGGAAGTAAGGGAGACTTCTAAGGAACCTCTTTCTAATCTCAGGTGACAACAGACACCATAGCAACAGCAACAGAAATCACTACCCTGGAGCTAAAATGAGAGCTGAGCAGTGGGCAGGGAAGACTGTGCAGCAATAGCCAAAGAAGTGCAGGGCCTCCAAAGGGCAAATACAGCTTTCAACAAGGCAAGGATGCAAAGCTCTGGTCAGCTGGGGACCAAGAAGCAGGAGTTCCTCATTCTATGCCAGCTGAAGTGATCATAGAGTCTGACCCCCAAGGGAAACAAAAGCAGGCTTTCCCTGAAGTCAATCATTTTCCATTAGAGATGAGGGATTTCTACAGGTCAGAGTGGAGCAGATACTTGAGAGTACTGGGATGTGTAGAAGGTGTTGGGAACAAGCCTGGTGCTATGGAATGAAGCCCCACAGAGAGGCATGAAAACAAGGCCACTTTCAGGGTGAAGGGAGGTGCTAAGTAATTCACAGGTGAAAATGGACAGCAGCAGTCACCAGCCAAGACTGGCTTGGGGAATTAGACCCCATGGGATCTCTGATAGAGGGGAGGAAGTTGGCATATCTGGCTTCAAGATTCTGTCTCCTCCTGTTTCTGAAGTTTGATGGGCGTGGAAGAACTGCCTTTCACCTGGAGGCTGGTCTCAATGATCTGTGTCAGCAGCTCTGGAAGTGTGTCCGGAGACCAATAGTTTAGAATCGCCTGGTATTGAGTTAAGAATTCAGAATTCTAGGTGCTACCCTAAACACAGTCAATCAGAAACTGTCTTGGAACGGATGATCTGGGTGACGCTTGAAGCATCAAGCATGAGAACCACAGGGATCGGGAAATGTTTCATGAGCTGAACTTTAGGCACAAGGGCAGCAAGGAGTCCTGAAGTATTTCTGAAGCTGGATAGCTTTTAATAAACATTTCCTGACCATTGACATGTAATGACAGTTTTCTTAAGAACAATAACAGACAGTCACAGGTGTAGTGGTGCATGCTGTTAATCCCAGCTCAGAGATAGGCCATCTCTGTGAGTTTGGAGCCAGCCAAGTCTACATAGCAGCTCTAGGCCAGCCAACACTACATAGTGAGATCTTGGAGATCTTGTTTCAGGGTGGGGGTGGGGGGAGAGAATTTTCTTTGCACTTTATGTAAACATTGAATTCCAAATTCTGGAATTCTCAAGAAATAGGGCAGAGAGTTTTCCTCGAGGAAGGCTTTAATTTCTCTCTCCTATGTGTTGGTTTGTGGAGATCCTGTGGTTAAGTTCTCACACAGTTCTGGTTGGAGCTAGTTCTTAGCAGACACTTGCTCATGCATTCCGTGTCTGTCACCTGCTTATGATCTGAGAAACAGATCATTACTGTCCACTTTCTTTGCCCTTCTAAAATAATATGGAGAAGAGAGCTGCTCTTTCCACATTGGGCTTCCTTGACCCATCAAAATTGGTTTTGCTGCATATGCCAGATATGTTTGTCTCAAAACATCTCCTTCTGCCAAAGGTATGCTCATACTTGCCCTAGCAAGTTTTTTTTGCCATGCTTCAGTGGCTTCATATCACTTTGTATTAAGCATAATTGGCTGGGTCCCTCATTAATTGTAGCCTTGCTGGGAGTTGACATCTGGAGTGATAGAACTCTGCTTTCTTATGGCCACAGGCACTGTGCAGAATTCCCTGCTGTCTCAGTTGAACATATGCTAACTCTGAGATTCTCCACACTTCCCCCAAGTTCTCTTAAAATAGAACTATCATTGTGATGGAAGTTGGACGTGCTACAAGCTCTAAGGTGGCAGGGTATGCCATGGGGAATGGCGGGGAATCACATGTTCTTAATGCCCTCATTTGGAACTGGCAGCATTATTTGTAGATTTCTGGGGCTGAGGAGATGATTCAGTTGGCAAAGCCCTTGCTGTTCAGAATGGGATCTTGAGTTGGGATCCCAGAACTCAAATAAAAAAGTCAGGATGGCCATATGTATGTAACCCCAGTATTAGGGTGGGGATAAAGACAGGTGGAACTCTGAAGCTCATTGTCCAACCAACCTAGTTAGATAGATAAGCTTCAGATTCCTCGAGAGTGTGTCTCAAAAACTAAAGATAGAGAGTGTTCAAGGAAAGACTCTTAACATTGACCTCTTTGTTTCCATGTGCATTTGCATAAACATTCACCTACATGCACAGGTACATACAACACACCCCCCCTGACTAGTTGAAACCTGTTTCCAAAGAATTCCCATCAGTAGGTCTGCTTGGAGGCATGAGAAACTCCAGTTTTGGAAGGATTCTGGTGCGTAGCCTAAATGGAGCTGTTGTTGCCAATTTGAGCTCTCTAGCCAGGGCTTAATGTTTCTCCTGATCATTGACTGGTATGACCCAAGGTCTACAGTGTGGTGTGCTTTTCTTCAGGAAGACCTGGAATTTTCAGGATCTGACGACAGTGTAGTATGCTGTTTCAACCTGGTCTCAATCCACGTGACAGGAGAGTCTGTCAAGGTGCCCTTATGAAGAGAACAGATAGGCCCTGCTTTGAAGGTTGACTTTGTCACTTACCATTGTGGAGACAGTGACAAAATGACCAAATCCCATGAGCCTCATCTAGCTTATCAGAATGACAGTAAGAACGGCCACCACTCTGGGGCCTTTGATGATGATGGCGTGAGAGAATGTGAGTAAAGCACTTAGCTCATTGTCTGGAAGGGTGTGTGCTCTATAACTAGAGCCTACTGAGGCATTATTTCTTTCACAGAGGGTGACATTTTTGAGACTTGGGTCACATTATGACATTTTATTTTTCTGCTAAGAGAATGAGATGGTTAATATTGTTGACTTGACAGGATCCAGAATTATCCAGGAGACAAATGTCTGAACATGTCTGTGAGAGAGTGTCCAGATTGAGTTCACTCAGTTGGGAAGACCTAGCTTAAATGTGGGTAGCATCATGCCACTTGCTGGAGTCTGGATTGAATGATGTGGATTTATAGCACATCACACTTGGGAGTTGAAAGTGGCAACCTTGAATGTTTATGTTTAAAAGACTGTACTCTCTAACAGATATTGCAACAAAGCACATAAGGTCCCATAATGCCTGTGTAAGGATCCTTCAGTATTCATGGCAGAGGCATATAGAACAGAGCAATGAAGAAATGTCAGGTTGCTTTTGCAGGAATACAGTGTAGGCTAGATGCTAGAGGGACCTTGGAGCTCTGTGGGTATGTTTGCATCAGTCCATATGACACAGTGTGGAAGGCCTGAGATTTCTCATGCTTCACATGCACTTTCAAAGGTCCCCCTTAATTTGGACTTCTTGCTTCTGCTGGTTCTTCACTGCTACCATTCCTGCTGGAAGAATCTTCTTGCCATTGCTTTCTTACATGATGGCTCTCCTGTTTCCCACAATTCCTTGTTATGTTAGTGTGTTCACTTCAAATGGAGAACAGTTTCTTCAGCTCTCTTTCTTACTATTTGTGCTAACAAGTGTTCCCAGGTCCCTGTTGGTCCACCTGACACTCCAAGATCTTATCAAGGGGAAATAGAAGAACTTTTTGATAGAAATGTTATTGCTTGCTCTTAATATGCTATTTTTTTTCTCATCTCCCTCCAAGACTAATATTTAAGTAATGAGATGCTGAGCAAATATAGGAATGATAGTGTGGGTGGTGTTGTTAGTATCAGAGAAACAAACTGGATCCAAGATTTTGAGAGCTGAAAAAAATCTCATGACAAATTTATCACAGAGGAAAAACAAAAGAGAGGGGAAGGAGGAGAGACAGCATCACTAAAGTACAGCACCTCATATTTTCACAATGTGTGTGTGTGTAAAACGTACCATGGAGTGTGAGTGGAGATCAGAGGAAAATTTTGGGGATCCAGGCTTATATCAAGCCTTCCTAAGTCCTGCTGTGCCATTTAATTGACCCTTAAGTTGGTTTTAATCTCAAATGTCCACTAAACTAAAGTACAGAGACTGTAATATATTCAAGACAGGAAATGAATGATCTGGGACCCATCAGAGTATTAATTAAAACCCAAGATCTTTGTTATGCTTAACTACTTAATGCTTCCACTATAGAAGACAGTAAGGTTCATCTATTTTAGATTCATTGATTTTATTATTTTATATACATGTACCACTCGTGTGCCTGATGCCCACAGAGGTCAAAAGAGGGCATCAGATCTCCTACAACTAGAGTTACAGATGGTTGTAAGCTGTCA
This sequence comes from Rhynchomys soricoides, assembly GCA_019843965.1. NCBI lineage: Eukaryota > Metazoa > Chordata > Mammalia > Rodentia > Muridae > Rhynchomys > Rhynchomys soricoides. Next base: position 13,001,450 of record JADRCH010000016.1, on the reverse strand, counting down.
TGTGGGTGCTGGAAATCAAACCCAAGTCTTTGGCAAAAACAAGTGCTCTTCACTGCTTGCCAACTCTCCAGCCCTGATAAAGTCCTATACAAAGTTAAGTTTAGTTTAGTCGTTGCATGTATACATGTATAAAACCAGATGAGAGTTTTTAAAATGTAATATGGAACATTTCTCTAAAATTCTCTAACAATTAAATTTTATTTTAAAAATATGGGAAAAAAGGGAACACTCCATCAGATCACTCGGGGAAGGTGTATTCAAACTCAGATACCTGAATCCTGTTAGAGAAGGGCTCTACAAACCTTTCCAACTGACTGTAACATGAAAGGTTTGGGGACAACTGGGACAAGTGGCAGTGAAAGTCTGTGGATTCTATGTTCTATTACAGGAAAGAGAGTCTTCTGTAAAGCAAAAGGTTCTAGCCATGTGAGACATGTGAGTCATTGTTAAACAATTCTGCTATTTCATTCTTGGGAAAGAGGGAGTACTGAGCTGTCTTTTGAGGGTTGGAGGTACATATCTTCTTTGCAATGGAGGCAATGTGGTTTACTCCAACAGTGCTTCTGGGAAATTAAAGGAGACCAAAAACACTTCACTTTGAAGGACTTGGCTAGTGCTCATACACTGGGAGGATCTACAGAGAAAGACCAAGGATGAGTTTATTTGATGTATTTTAAGAAAACAAAAGGTAAACCTCAGGGCTGCTATGTTTTGGGATCAGAGCACGCTTCAATACACTTTTCTTTCTTTCTTTCTTTCTTTCCTTCTTTCTTTTATTTCTTATTTTTTGGTGTACTTAAAGTAGGAAAAATCTTCACATGGCTGTTAGTGGTGAGTGCACATAGTTTGGCTTTGCAGAAGACTTTTAAACTTCTAGTTATTTATGTATTTATGTTTTTATTTATTTAATCTCTTTAGCTCTTCAGTTGATCTGTTCACCAACTATTTTTTGAGAAAGATCTTCTGTAGCTCATGCTGGTCTTTGAACTGGCTATGCAGCTGAAGATGATCCTGAACTCTTGATCCTGTACTTCTCAAGGGCTGGGACTCGAGGCATGGGCCACTGGGACCTGCTTGTTTGTGGGATATATTACACACACACACACACACACACACAGACACAGACACACACACACTTCACTGGCTTAGTCTTCTCTAAATAGATGAATACTAGTAATAAATAATGAAAAAAATGAATGCCAGGAAAATTGCACGCAATTTTCCTTATTCCTTGATGTAAACTTTCTTAATAATTGATGCCATCTTTCTAGTGGTTTAGGGCCATTTCTTAAAGAGAGATACACCACAGGAAATGCCTAGAGAGGTTTTCTGTGTTGGGAGTAAAGTGTTGACACCATGACCTCTCAAATTTTCTATTTCCCAATAAAGAAACATCTCACAGACAAGGACTTAGCTTTCTCATCTTGGATGTAAAATTGAGGCTTCTTTGACTGCTGGCTTGTTATTTTTCCTCTCTCTTTTTTCTTTAAACTAGGAAGGCACTATAATTAACTCTAGCTTGTTTCTAATGGGATAATTAATGTGTGCCTATAGGAGATTGCTGTTTCTCCTTAAGGTGTGATGAATAGGATTGGTTTTCATGAAAGCCACTTAGAACTCTAGCAGATGTAGCAATTGGCCCTGGAGAACATTCACATTGAGTGGCAAGACATAACTAATGCTTCTTGGCAAGCTTCAGTGGGGATCAAAGTACAGAGTCATTCTCAGACTCCTGCTGGGCTCGCTCTTTGTGGGCTTGGAGGATGGTGAGGAAATGGGAAGCCACCCATGTACCCAAACCAGTTGTATGTGGCTTTGAATGTCAACCTATCATGACTGTGGGGTTACTGGTAAGACACGTGACATGTGAATCTTCTTTGCTCACCCATAAATGTGTCTTAGAACTACTTTGGTCTGAGTCATCTCATTTGATATTTGGGAAGCTTCTGTGATTCCTAACTCAATCCATGATCCTACAAATTGGCTATGAGCCATTGTCCCAACTGGATACTGAACTCTCTTTTAGCCAGATCTCCAATACCTAAGAATTTATATTTATTGAATGAAAAACAATTGGTCTTAGTTCATCAGCAATTGCTACAGTAGTGGAGAAGTTAGTGTTGGGCTGTGGACAATTTTTAGTCATATACTTTTAAAGGAGCTTAGACCAACCATCTAGACTTCCTTAACATCTTAGCAGAATGTTGGACTTGGCAGCACTTGAAGGTTATCACTGAGAGCTGAGCTGTCCTATCCTGCATGGTCCTTTTCGTCCTGGCATGTGATGAGATGTGATATAAAAGTGAATCACTTTAGAGATGTGCTGGCTCCAAACTTTGCTTCTGCTCTTCTTCCCCAGCACAGGGGAATCTCTACATACTCTGAGTGAGGTCTGCATCTTTCCTTCTATCCATTGAGACAACTAGTTCATACTTAGAATCATTTCCTAGCAGGCATTGGGCTTTGCAACACACAAATAGAAAAAGCACTGTTTCTCCCCTTGGCCAGAAACCCCTCTGATATGCTTGAGCAGAACTTCATACTTGTCTGAATAGGGGAAAGGAGAGTTAGAATATTGTAGACACAATGCTTCAAAGGAAACTACTGGAGTGGGCTCAGCAAAGATGGCCAGAGCTTCAGGGCTCAAGGGGCTATTGATTCCCTATAGTTGTAAGACAGTGAGCAGGTATTGTCAGACTGTTGAAGATGTGTGGAAGAGTGGAATTTTCATTCTCTTTCTTTTTTCTTCCTTCTTTCCTCTTTCCCTTCTATCCTCTCTCTCTCTCTCTCTTTCTCTCTCTCTCTCTCCCTATTAACAAGTATTTAAAAAATATTTTCAAGAACCTTCCATCCTGTTTATTTATTTCTGTGTATCATTGTCTAAATATCTACAGCCACCTTGTACTCTGATCCATGAGAGAAGTCTTGATTGAACTGTTGACTTTTCAAGGCTCTCAAGAACTGAGGCCCTCCAAGATCTCTCCATCTTTGATTGTTTGGAGCAGAAAGAGAGGAAAATTATACTATCAATTTCAACTTTTGGCAAGGTAGTTCTGCCTGTTGCTTTCTGATCAGGAAACTGAGGCATTTACTTCAGTCATACAGTGGGAAAGTACACACGATCACATTGCAGGGATGCTGAATGATGAAACCTCCCCAATGCCTGCTGGGTTTTCCTTGAAATACGCTCTTTCAAGTGCTCAATATGACTTGGTAATGCTATAATTATATGCTTCCTGAATTGGCTCAAACCAGGCCAGTGACTGAAAGCTGTTTTTCTGATGAGGAATGTCTTATACCCTTCTCTCTCTCTCTCTCTCTCTCTCTCTCTCTCTCTCTCTCGTTCTCTCTCCAATTCACTCAGTTCTTGGTGGGTTGAATCATACACCTTGATCTATTGATATTTTCTTCCAAAGGGTGAAAAAGTTAAGATCTGCATTTGGGAAACACGATTGAATAAAACTTGGCTTTCTCATCCTTTGTTATTAAAGTTGACATGGAAGTAGATTCAGAATGCTCCTCTTCTTGCTTTGATCTGTTCCTGATCCACAGACCTGCCCAGGAGAGGCACAGCTATCTGTGTTTGTACTGCGTGGGCACTTGACCAAGAAAGAGGGTTCCAATCTGACTACAGTTTTGGTCTTGAGAACTGAGTCCCGAGGCTCACAGAGGCTGTGGCTCATTGCACAGTCATGTCTGAGCTGTAGGTTAGCAGAGTAGCAGAGCCTGGAGCGAGCAGAGAACAGATGCTTGCTGGGAACAGAGACAAGAGAACAGATGGCAGTGTGGGGAAATAAGGTGGAGAGTGGTCTTGCCATCCTTCCACTTTCCAGAGAGTCCCGTGATTAAACTAACATCCCTTTCTCCCAGGAGGCTGGAGAGAGGGTGTGGTCCCCTTTCATCCACAGAATTCTTATTACACTGACTCAATGAGAGCTAAGGCCTTGATTGCAGAGGCTGTCTCATCCCATGCATTCAGCCCTACAAACAGTGAAGACACTGAGGGTAATTCAAACCCTAGTGATTCCTTACAACATAGATTGGGGTCTCCCTGAAACTAAACAGGGCTACAAACACCCAAACAGATGAAGCATGGCATTAACAGTGGTGCAGGAGAGTAGATTCCAATTACCAGGAAGTTTCTGAAGAAGAGTTGTCACAGCTTGATAATGTCACAGCTTGACAATTGCAATTTATTTGTTTGTTTATTCCAAGGTATAAACAAAATCAGACTAATGAAAATTAGCTATAAACAGCCTTGATTCAGTGCAATATCATCAGGGACAGATCTATGTCCCAATAAAGTCAGATTTATTTTGGGGGGGGGCATTTCTGTGATAGAGACTGCATGCTTGAACTGGGTGGGGCATCTCACCAATACAAATACAGGAAAGGCAGAAGTAGGGTAAGATTTTGGGGAAGGGCAAAACTTCAGTAAAATGAAAATTAATGCTTGTGAACAAAAGCAGTGCTGAGTGGTTTGAACCAAATCTCTTGTTTCCTTGGAAACGATCAAGTTAAGGTATATGTGAACACTGTCTTCAGCATCAGAAAACCCTTGTGTGAAGCTATACACTCAGGCTGGAGACCAGGCTGCTCTCATGCATCAAAGAGACTTCAAGCAACAGTGAGATGCTTCATTCTTACAGATACAGTTTCCTACAGTGAGACTCTGATAGTGTCTGATTTTCTATATCAAGGTATTGCAAGAAGCAAGGAAGCAGTTCTTATGCAAAGAAGATCTGGCTATTCAGCATGTCCCAGGGAGAACAGTGTTTCTTTTTGTTTTGAATCTGATTTTATCTGTCTCTGGTTCCTAACCAGATGAATGTCAGGATAGATTCTCTTGTGTGAGCTAATTTGTAAACTTTGTGGGGTCTTTGGCAGGAATGTAATGGTTGATGTTTTCTAAAACTTGTGGTGGAGGGACTGAGGAAAAGCCGGGAGGTAAGAGACTGCCTGCTTCCTCCTGTGGCCAGAAACCCCGCCTGGGCCAACAGGCCTCTCCATATACAAGTAGCTCAGAGAGAAAGCAACCTGCCCACTTGTGCTGAGGAGCCAGCAACAAGAGGACTCCAGACGCAGGGTCTGAAGAACAGCTGGAAGAGAGAACTGGCCTCCCAGGAATATTGACATCTGAGCTTGAAGGAAAGACAAGCCACAGTCAGAGAGAGAAAGACCAGCTAACTCCAGAGATAACCAGATGGCGAAAGGCAAGGGCAAGAACACAAGGAACAGAAACCAAGACTACTTGGGTCCATCAGAACCCACCTCTCCCACCACAGCCAGCCCTGGATACCCCAGCACACCAGAAAAGGAAGACTCAGACTTAAAATCACTTATCAAGAGGATGATAGAATATTAAGAAGGAAATAAATAAATCCCTTAAAGAAATACAAGAGAGCACAGGTAAACAACTGGAAGCCCTTAAAGAGGACACACAAAAATCCCTTGAAGAAATACAGGAAAACACAATCAAACAAATGAACAAAACTATTCAGGAATTAAAAACAGAAATAGAAACAATAAAGAAATCACAAAGGGAGACAACCCTGGAATTAGAGATCATAGGAAGAAATCAGGAGTCATAGATGCAAGCATCACCAACAGAATACAAGAGATGGAAGAGAGAATCTCAGGTGCGGAAGATACCATAGAAAACATGGACACAACAGTCAAAGAAAACACAAAATGCAAAAAGCTCCTAAACCAAAACATCCAAGATATCCAAGATGCAATGAGAAGACAGAACCTGAGGATAATAGGCGTAGAAGAGAGTGAAGACTCCCAACTTAAAGGACCAGTAAATATCTTCAACAAAATTATAGAAGAAAACTTCCCTTACCTAAAGAAAGAGATGAACATAAGCATACAAGAAGCCTACAGAACGCCAAATAGACTGGACCAGAAAAGAAATTCCTCCCGTCACATTATAGTCAAAACACCAAATACACAAAACAAGGAAAGAATATTAAAAGCAGTAAGGGAAAAAGGTACATATAAAGGCAGACCTATCAGAATTACACCAGACTTTTCACCAGAGACTATGAAAGCTAGAAGATCCTGGGCAGATCTCATACAGACTCTAAAAGATCACAAATGCCAGCCTAGGCTGCTATACCCAGCAAAACTCTCAATAAACATAGATGGTGAAATCAAAATATTCTACGACAAATCCAAATTTGCACAGTATGTTTCCACAAACCCAGCCCTACAAAGAATAATACAGGGGAAACGCCAACTCAAGGAGGGAAACTACACTCAAGAAAAAGAAAGAAAGTAATCTTTCAACAAACTCAAAAGAAGATAGCCACACAAACAATATAAACAACATCAAAAATAACAGGAAATAACAATTACTATTCTTTAATATCTCTTAACATCAATGGTCTCAACTCCCCAATAAAAAGACATAGACTGACAGACTGGATCCATAAACAGGGCCCAGCATTTTGCTGCATCCAGGAAACACACCTCCGTGTTAAAGACAAACACTACCTCAGAGTAAAGGGCTGGAAAACAATTTTCCAAGCAAATGGCCCCAAGAAACAGGCTGGAGTAGCCATTCTAATATCAGATAAAATTGACTTTCAACCAAAATTCATCAAAAAAGATGAGGAAGGACACTTCTTACTCATCAAAGGAAATATCTACAAGAAGAACTCTCAATTCTAAACATCTATGCCCCGAATGCAAGAGCTCCCACTTTCATAAAAGAAACTCTACTAAAACTCAAAGCACACATTGCACCTCACACAATAATAGTGGGAGACTTCAACACCCCACTATCAACAATGGACAGATCTTGGAAACATAAACTAAACAGAGACACAGTGAAACTAACAAATACTATGAACCAAATGGATTTAACAGATATTTATAGAACATTTCATCCTACATCAAAAGAATATACCTTCTTCTCAGCACCTCATGGTACCTTCTCCAAAATTGATCATATAATTGGTCACAAAACAAACCTCAACAGATATAAGAAGACTGAAATAATCCCATGCCTCCTATCACATCACTAGGGATTAAGGTTGGTCTTCAATGGCAACAAAAACAACAGAAAGCCCACATACACATGGAAGCTGAACAATGCTCTGCTCAATGATAACATGGTCAAGGAAGAAATAAAGAAATTAAAGACTTCCTAGAATTTAATGAAAATTAAAGTACAACTTACCCAATCCTATGGGACACAATGAAAGCAGTGTTAAGAGGAAAACTCATAGCTCTGAATGCCTTTAGATTGTGGAAACATAAACTAAACAGAGACACAGTGAAACTAACAGATGCTATGAACCAAATGGGTTTAACAGATATCTATAGAACATTTCATCCTGCATCAAAAGAATATACCTTCTTCTCAGCACCTCATGGTACCTTCTCCAAAATTGATCATATACTTGGTCACAAAACAAACCTCAACAGATATAAGAAGATTGAAATAATCCCATGCCTCCTATCAGATCACTACGGATTAAGGTTGGTCTTCAAGGGCAACAACAACAGAAAGCCCACATACACATGGAAGCTGAACAATGCTCTGCTTAATGATAACTTGGTCAAGGAAGAAATAAAGAAGGAAATTAAAGACTTCCTAGAATTCAATGAAAATGAAACTACAACTTACCCAAACCTATGGGACACAATGAAAGCAGTGTTAAGAGGAAAACTCATAGCTCTGAATGCCTCCAAAAAGAAACTGGAGAGAGCATACACTAACAGCTTAACAGCACATCTGAAAGTTCTAGAACAAAAAGAAGCTAATACACCCAAAAGGAGTAGAAGGCAGGAAATAATCAAATTAAGGGCTGAAATCAACCAAGGGGAAACTAAAAGAACTATACAAAGAATCAACAAAACCAGGAGCTGGTTCTTTGAGAAAATCAACAAGATAGAGAAACCCTTAGCCAGACTAACAAGAGGGCACAGAGACAGTATGCAAATCAGTAAAGTTAGAGATGAAAAGGGAGATATAACAACAGACTCTGAGGAAATTAAAAAAATCATCAAATCCTTCTACAAAAGCCTATATGCAACAAAATTGGAAAATCTGGAGGAAATGGACAAGTTTCTAGACAGATACCAATTACCAAAGTTAAATCAGGATCAGATAAACCATCTAAACAGTCCCATAACCCCTAAAGAAATAGAAGCAGTCATTAAAAGTCTCCCAACCAAAAAAAGTCCAGGACCAGATGGGTTCAGTGCCAAATTCTATCAGACCTTCAAAGAAGACCTAATACCAATACTCTTCAAGCTATTCCACAAAATAGAAACGGAAGGAACACTACCCAATTCATTCTGTGAGGCCACAGTTACACTAATCCCAAAGCCCCACAAAGACCCAACAATAAAAGAAAACTTCAGACCAATTTCCCTTATGAATATCGATGCAAAAATACTCAATAAAATTCTTGCAAACCAAATCCAAGAACACATCACAACGATCATTCACCATGATCAAGTAGGCTTCATCCCAGGGATGTAGGGATGGTTCAATATCTGGAAATCCATCAATATAATCCATCAAATAAACAAACTCAAAGAAAAGAAACCACATGGTCATTTCATTAGATACTGAAAAAGTATTTGACAAAATTCAACATCCCTTCATGATAAAAGTCTTGGAAAGATCAGGAATTCAAGGAGCATACCTAAACTTAGTAAAAGCAATATACAGCAAACCAGTGGTCAACATCAAACTAAATGGAGAGAAACTCGAAGCAATCCCACTTAAATCAGGGACTAGACAAGGCTGCCCTCTCTCTCCCTACCTATTCAATATAGTACTTGAAGTTCTAGCTAGAGCAATCAGGCAACAAAAGGAAATCAAAGGGATACAAATTGGAAAGGAAGAAATCAAAATATCACTATTTGCAGATGATATGATGGTATACTTAAGTGACCCAAAAAACTCCACCAGAGATCTGCTACAGCTGATAAACAACTTCAGCAAAGTGGCTGGATACAAAATTAACTCAAGCAAATCAGTAGCCTTCCTATACTTGAAGGATAAACAGATTGAGAAAGAAATTAGGGAAATGACACCCTTCACAATTGTCACAAACAATATAAAATATCTTGGTGTGACTCTAACCAAACAAGTGAAAGATCTGTATGACAAGAACTTCAAGTCTCTGAAGAGAGAAATCTAAGAAGACCTCAGAAGATGGAAAGATCTCCCATGCTCATGGATCGGCAGGATTAACATAGTTAAAATGGCCATCCTGCTGAAAGCAATATATAGATTCAATGCTATCCCCATCAAAATCCCAACTCAATTCTTTGTAGACCTAGAAAGAGCAATTCTCAAATTCATATGGAATAACAAAAAACCCAGGATAGGAAAAACTATTCTCAACAATAAAAGGTCTT
>JADRCH010000016.1:12976809-12988262 GCA_019843965.1 Rhynchomys soricoides | reverse complement strand
AAAAAAAAAAAAAAAAAAAAAAAAAAAAAAAAAAAAAAAAAAAAAAGCAAATTTAAAATAAGTTAAACCGCTTGGCCAAGTTGGAAAGGTCAGATCTCAGTGCTTAGATATCATGTGATGGTTCTTGTTCCTGGCAGTTGAGAAGGTCAGTTCAACTGGATTTTCACTCATTAATCCTTGAAATCCATGTGACTTCCCTAGAGACCCATGTTTATCTTAACTTTCAAAGCTATCTTTTCTCTCTTCAGGACCCTGTGAGGCCCAGATACCAAAATTTTCAAGGACTAACAGGCATCAAAGTAAAATATGGGCTCCATTGGAGAGAGGCAAGGTCAAACAGAAATTAAGGAATGAAGAGCTTTTTAATTTTTAAAATTAATTTATTTATTCATTTTACATCCCAATATTAGAAACCTCTCTCCTCCCAGTCTCCCCTATAATGATCTTCCCTTCATCCCCTCTCCCCTTCTCCTCTGAGAAGGGAGAGCATCCACCCCACCACCTACACATCAAGTCACTGCAGGGTTAGGTGTACCCTCTCCCACTGAGGCCAAACAAGATGGACCAGTTAAAGGAATGGGATCCACAGGCAGGCAACAGATTCAGGGATAGCCTCTGCTCCAGTTGTTGGGGGGCCCACATAAAGACAAAGCTGCATATCTGCTACATATGTGTGGGGAGGACTAGGTCCAGCCCATGCTCAATTTTTGGTTGGTAGTTCAGTCCCTGGAAACTCTCAAGGTTCCAGGTTACTTGATTCTGTTGGTCTTCCTGTGGAGTTCCTGACCTCATGAAGAGATGTTTTGGGTTCCTGTCATGGAGGGTTCCTGGGCACTGAATACTGGAGTCTAATAGAAATGTTTCAGAGGGATTCAACTGCCTGCGACACTTGGGAGTGAGCACTGCCGAGGTATCCCAGTGAGCTCTCTTCCCCGTCACACTGAGAAAGAGAAGCCCTGTATAACACAGGAACTGCTTGGAGATGGAGTCTCTTGTGTGCAGTTAGCTGATGAGCATGTACTCCTGGGAAAGGCTTATGAGAGACTTGGGGACTTACAGGGTTGGTGGACCATAAGAAACCACAGAGCTCCCATTTCCTCCTTTTCTAGTGATCCTTCTCAGGGGCCAACAGGGGGAGTTCAAGCCCAGAAAGCCTGAGCCTCAAGAAAATCAGAAGACTGGGAAACAGACACAGGAGATGAGGACATGGGCAAAACCAGAGGAGCAGAAGCAGATTAGTGAAGGAAAGAGGCTCAGGAGAGATTGGTGTCAGTGGCTCTGGGCTGACCATACTTCCTGGTGACCAACCTAGCTTAAATATACAAGGTCAAGTCAAGCACTTGTCTTTCTACAGTAATTTATAGTCAAAACTCCATGTCAGATAAATGTGATCAATTCGGTGTAACAATCAGAATTCCCAGGGAAGCTCCTAAGATCTGCTTCAAACACTTTCTGGAAAGCCTATGGGCTGTAACAGCCTGTTAGCCTTTGTTCTCAGGCATAAACTCCCCAGGTTTATGAGCCACATGGAGAACTCCTCACTTCCTTTATGTGGGCTGCTAATTGGAATTTTATGTTTCCATAAAGTGGCAGCACAGATGCCTCATCTGGAAGCTAAAGGCTCAGATAACAAGAACAGGCAGGAGCCTGGCTCTTGCTATCCAGGGTCTTTTGTTGTTACCCTTGACTTTGGTGGAGACTCAGCAGTTCAGGAGCTGGTCAAAGCCTTGTGGATGTCATTTATTCAATCATGGCAGCAGGTGGCTTGGGCTGAACTTGGAAATTCGGAGTAGGATTTGGGGAGGCCTTTTTCCTTTTTCTCCATTTCCATCCTTATCAAAGTCCTCTGAGGGCTCTGGGAAGCATTCTCCATTGGAAATGGATGCAGATTCACCCAGGGATACATGGACAATAGATGGTTTGTGTTAGCTTCATCTCTGAAGTGCCAATAAAAAGGCGTGGAATAAGGAGAGATGATCTAAGTCCCAGTGGGATGGGTTCAGAGACTCTTGGGAGACCCAACCATTCTGTCTCTCCTTCCCTTTTCTTCTCTTCCTGCCCATCCCAGCTACATAAAACATATGATTTCCACCTTTTTCCCTATCTTCAGGATGATTTTATCTAGAGTAATGATCTTAAGACATAGACTTCTTTGAGACTCTTCTCATATATTTTAAAATAATTTTATTAGCATATATTAATTATACATAATAATGGGTTTCATTATGAGTTTTTCATTCATGTGATGATATAGTGAATCCCCTCCCATGACCCTTTATTATCTCCTTCCGACTCCTGTTGATTCCTTCCTCCTTCTAAATGGTTCTCCTTCTACCTTTACTTCCTCTGTAACTGTGTGTTGATGGATCCAGCCTTGTTCAGTCCTGCGTAAGTAACCACAACTGCTGTGACATCATGAGTGTGAAGCTACATCATGTTCAGAAGACAACATTCTGCAATAACATCCTTCTCCAGCTTTATAGTCTCCCCACCCCATGTTGTGGGATGTTGAAGGGAATGATGCTCATGTCTTATTTAAGGCTGAGCATTCAATAGTCACTTATTTTCAGCCCTATGACTAGTTATGAGCCTCTGCATAAACATACATATTTAGAGGTATTATGATATATGTACATTATATCTATTTAGCAAAACAACAGGTGTATCTTCCCCAGCAAGGCCTATGTCCTCCCCAGCCATGGAATTTTGACTAGCACAAAACCATTTTTTTCAATGCCGAGAGTGTCCTCGACACCAACAGTCTTTTCTAAGCACTTTGTACATAGTTTCTCGTTTATTCCATACAACAGCTCTGTCACAAGGATGCTGCTGTCAACCCATCATATAGTGAGGACTGAAGCACATCAGAGTTAATTAACAGGGACTAGGTGGTAGAGTTAAGAGTCAGAGCCAGGATTTGAACTAGAATATAGAAGAAGACTCTGCTTGTAGGATAAAGAACAAGTTCATCAGACTGGGTGGGACCCAGTGTCTTTTACCACTTGGCCTCATCTGCCTCATCTCTTGCGTTTACTTCAGAATACATCCTGTGCCTTCAACATCAGGTGCTTCCTTAACACCACCAAGTTTTCCCCACCCACACCATTCTACTGGTTTATTGAGTTCTGAAAGTGTAGGTCAGGGATGCTTATATTGGATTTAGAGGATTTGGTTGAGTCTTGACTTTGCTGCATCTCTGTGTCTTTGGGTGGTCTGCTTCCTTCTCTGAGCTTTGCTGTCTTCATCTGTGAAAGGTAGAGCTTGGACTCAGCAATCTCTGTTTATGTCTAGCTCAGGCACTCAGAAGTTCCATAATGTACACACTGTGGTGGTCCAGATGAATGGAGATCAGTGATGGTTTTTGATTCTGGCTTTTATATCTGAGTCCAGTTTCTGAGTGCATAGTATAGCATTTCTAAGAGAGGCTCTGATTTAGCTGGTTTGTCTTATCACATGTATGACTTAAGGAAACGTTTTGCATTTCCTTAGTTGTTGTAGCATATTTTTAGAGACTAGTGATAAGAAATGAATTTTGTACATGCTCAGTTCATATGAATACTTTGGAACATTCTTCATGCATGATTACTTGATGTAGAACCCACAGACACGGACACACTACTTGTTAACACAAAGGACAGAACTTGTGATATATCAACAACACAGACTTCAAAAACATGTCAAATGAAACAAGCTAAGCATACACACTACAAAATTGTATGATTCCATTTATAGGGAGCTCTAGAAAAGGCTGATCCCTTATACATGGATGGCTTGGGGGCTGAAATGGGAGCAGGGGTTAATGGTAGCAACATGGAATGATGGGGTTAACATTTAAAATGTGTATCCTTTTAGTATGTAATTCCTGTTCTAACAAGCTGTCTTCCAGAAAAAAATGCACAAATATTTAGGCAAATGCCTAAGATTACTCACTGGGTTATTGGAAAATAACAAGATACAGGGGGGCAGGTGCATTTTTAAAAATAGGGATGTTCTTAAATATAATTTGTTGCATCAAATAATAGCAAGTAATGTAATATTGTGCAGCTCAGAAAGAAGAAGCGTTCTTCTCATGGGCTAGGAAAATCGTGTGCTACTGTTGTTTCCTTTTCTGTTCCTGTAACAAGTCAGACACTTTTGATTCCTGAGCATTGATATGTGTTTCTGTTGTTCTGAAGTTGGGCAAGGCATGGCTGGGTCTTCCACTCAGGCTATCATAGAAGTAGCTCCCAGGCCTCAGCCAGCCGAGCTCACCTGGAAGCCCTACAGGAAAGGGGATATAATTTGTTACTTTGAGGTTGTAAGATGAGGTCTCGCTCCATTTCCTTGCTTGTTGTCACATGACCTAGAATCTACATACACTGTCAGCTAAAAGTCATCCTCTATCATTAAGCTAAAACAGTGTGTCCATTGTCATGCATAGACTCCGATTTCCTGTTTCTGACCTATGGATTCCTTGAAAGAGGGCATTTGATTATTTTTATTTTTTAATTTTCTGACTTATATAGTGTGTGTGCTCATATGTATGCACGTGTACATATATGTACATGAATATGGAGGCCAGAGGTCAATCTTGAATGTCATTCTATACCACCTTGTGTTTTTAAGACATGTTAGCAGTCTTTTGGCCAATTAATAAGCTCTGCCTTAGAGGTAACTTCCCTGCCCAGCACCATCAGACTGGGACCGAAATTCCAATAACCATATATTACAACCCCCTAAAGTCAAATGGAGGTTCATGCTTGGTATTGTTTCCCTTGAGAGTCAATGAGATTTTTTTTCTAATTTCCTGTTTGAATAATTGAAAATTCAGTTTTAGTTTTCTGTTATGAGTCAGAAAAAATGACTATAAAACTTGTGGCCTAAACCAAATTTGTTCTTGTACAGGCCTGGTGTTGGTAGGGCTGTGTTCCTCCTCATCTTGTGGCCCCTTCTCTGTCTTTAGAGCCCATCACCGACTGGGCTTTTGTCATTTCCTTTTGTCTATTCCTTCTCCTACCCTGCTTTGTAGGGACTCTGTGAGGATGTTGGGTCACCTGGACCATCCAGGGTACTTGCCTCATTTCAAGGTCCTTAACCTCATCATGATCCCTTCTACCTTATGTATGTACACAGGATCTAGGGGTTAGGGTTTCCATGGCTGTGAAGAGATACCATGACCAAGGCAACTCTTATAAAGGACAACATTTAATTGGGCCTAGCTTACAGCTTTAGAGGTTCAGTCCATTATCATTAAGGTGGGAAGCATGGCAGTGTCCAGGCAAGAATGGCATGGGAGCAGCTGAGAGTTCTGCACCCTGATCTGACTGCAGCCAAGAGAAACTGACTCTTTTGCACTAGGTGGAGCTCCAAAGCCCGCCCCCACAGCGATGCACTTCCTCAACCTTCCTGACGATGCAGTCCTTTAACATTGTATCGTGGTGACCCCAACCATAAAATCATTTCATTGCTACTTCATAACTATAATTTTGTTACTTTCATGACTTATAATATAAATATCTGTGTTTTCTGATGGTGTTAGGGGACCCCTGTGAAAAGGTCATTCAACCTCAGAAGGGTTATGACCCACAGGTTGAGAACAGCTGCTAAATAGATGAAGCATGGATAGTACTCACTAGTGGCATTATTAATGCAATTACATAATGCATGTAAAACACATAGTGAATTGTTCACAGGAGTATTGCTACCACCTTTCTGAGCATGAGGTGTTTGGGTGTTGGCTCTGGGGGTCAGGGCTGGATGCTTGGTGGGTCTCTTCGTGCCCTTGCCTGTCTGTAGCTGTGGCTGCTCACTGCATTCATGGGGTTGTGTGTCAGGCTGGCAGCTAATTTTCTCTGAGGGATGGACTGGAATGGATCACTGAGGCTGTGCTCACAGTTGTAAAATGCACAGACCACTAAAATGGCCTCATCTCTGCTCGTGAGTGAGGAGAATGGATGGCTGCGGCAGCTGTATTGATCGAACAGCAGATTTTCTCTCTTTTGGAAAAAAACTCTGTGCTTAACCCGCAAAAGCCAGCCCTGCTAGTTTGTGCTTTCTTGTTTTGGCATTTTGACAAAGCCCATGACTTGACAGTGTTCTGAGAGGATGTTTAAGGGGATCTGCTATTGAATATTCTTTGCCTCATGGATCACACATGGAGAAAGATGAGTGGGGTTAGAAATATCACAGTGCTTACCATCATTTAGATAGCCGTGTCTTGAAACACCAATCTGAGGGCCCTATTTTGTGGGTGGAAGCTCTGTTGTGATACAAAACCTTTTCAGATTGGTAGCAGTGTTGATGGTCCTGCTGTGTGAGGGTCGGTGGATAGCTACACACACCGGTGGTTGGGGCTGCAGCAAAGATAGCTCAACTGGTAAGGGACTTGCTTTGTAAGCACAATGAACTGAGTTTTATGCCCAGAACCCACATTAAAAACAGAACAAAACTGGAGTGTGATGTTTTGTGTATTTAATCCCATTGCTGTGGAGGCAGAGACAGAGGAAGAGGCAGGAGGATTAGGCCAATCAGCTTCAGTGAGCCAATGAGCCCCAGAGAAAGATCTTGTCCCCCAAAACAAGGTGGACAGAATCTGAGGAAATAGCTAGAGTAATCTTCTGGCTTTCACGTGCACCTCCCCATCGTGTGCACCTGCACACACACCAATACATACACATAAAGCAACCAAACACACACACACACACACACACACACACACACACACACACACACACAATGTATCAGCCATCTGAACATGGTGGTACCTATCTTTAATCCAGCACTGGAGAGGCTGAAGCAGACAGAGTGTGAGATTGAGACTTGTCTGGTAAATAATGAGATACTTCCCCCAAAATGAAACAAATGAAGAAAAGAAATCTGCTGTTGTACATGTGGGTCTGTGTAAACAACATATCCATAAAACACACATGGCCAGAAGCAGAAGGGGCTGGCTCCCCTTCCTGAGTGCACAGTGCCTTTTCTACCTGGCTGCAGACTCCTCTTAGCCTATTCCCTCTCCACAGCTCTTCTTGTACTTTGCTGCACCCACACCACTTTCCCTGCCGGGTCAGTTTTAGACATTCCCTGGAGGGCAAGCTGCTTCCCACTTACTTTCAAGGTCTTCCAGGTATCTGACTCTCTGCTAAGCCCAGAGCCATGAAGCTACGCATGAGGTACAGCTGGGCCTCTTGGGGTCACCTCAGGCAGTACCCTTCCCTCCATCATACATTTTGTAGGTCTCCTTTTATTCTGCTTTTGGAATGTGGAGCACGGGCTTCTCTAAGTGAAGGAAAGTAGAGAGGAACCTGAAGTAGAGCCTAGAGAGGGGCAGGCTGATGGACATGAGATCCCCAAGAGCCCTCCTTCCTCAGTGCAAAGGTTCCTCCCTACTGGTTCCTCCCACAAAGATTCCAGTTTCTCCTCAACAAATAGAAGCAGAAAATGAGAGCAAGACTTTTGATTTTGGAGATAGGTCATCTAGGTTCCAAGCTCCATTCTTTACAAGCTGTGTGAGTCTTGCAGGTGACTTAAGCTCTCTGGACTATGATGTTGAGGAACAAAAAATTTCTTCCGCAGTGCATTAGGTGAATCAACACATGTACCATATAATATGAGAACAACGTGTATATGGGTTATAATAAGGTGACATAAACATTGCTATTACTATTAGTATTGTTGTTGTTGTTGCCTATGTGTTCCTGGGATGAGCAAGAGCCAGCTTTTGAAAAGCCATCTTGTTTCTAATGGAAAAGTTCAGATAGTAAGCAAGTGAATAAATTAATACCAAGGTGACCCCTCATTATGGCACAAAGGGGTACATTGCTAAGCAAGTGAATAAATTAATACCAAGGTGACCCCTCATTATGGCACAAAGGGGTACATTGCTAGGTTTTAATTATTCTGGAGGAAGGATGGGACGTTTTGGTTGGTGGGGTAGGTGGGAGGGTCTTAATGAAGAGACTATGTCTGAACTGAAGCGCAAGCACTGGAAGGAGTCAGGCATATGGCCTGGGAAGAAAAAGGAGAGAGCCCAGAGGGAAAGGTAACCAAGCAGCTGAGTCTGGCATATTTGGCAAGTCTATGGAGACAGAGGAGGATGGCCCTGGGTTGCAGACTTTAGTGCAGCTGTGGCAAGCAGCTGGAATTTGATTCCTAAGAGCCTCATTCTACCAGCACACCAACATTTGAAGTTTCTATTGCAGCAAATCCAGGAGTGCTGTCTTGTATATTGATCCCTGTAACTGTATTATGACACCAAGGACTGTATTATGACACTGCCCATCCCCTAGGCATGCCTTGTCATCAGAGACCTTCAGTCCACTGTGTGTCCTCTGACCCACCCATCCCATGTCCATACCCTCATGATATCTCTGAGTTATTGTCCAGTCCAGGAGGAAAATGTTTCCTGTTTATACCAAAGAATCAGAGTTCTTTATCAGGAAGCCCCTCATAAGAAGTGCAGGTATTCATGGATGAATATCATTGATGAGTATTTCCAACACCAGAATCTGATTCGCCATGCAAAGCATCTTGGTCTGTTCCAGAGGTTCTCTAAGGCTTTGCTCTGCCTTTCACGTGGCAGTAGCATGTTCTAACCACTTTATGAGTACTTTAAGGTGGGTTTGCCTTAGTCTCAAACACCCTCCCGACTCTGAGACATTTGATAAGCCACTTCTACTCTGCAAGTTCGTCAAGGGCTCCAATGGGGTTTTATGCCAGGATTGATGTTAGGTATTTGACAATGGAGAGAAATAAGACACATATTCCTGAAGCTGTCCCCATGCACAATAATTCACAATACAGTGTTATGTGTTTTAGAGATTTCATAAAAATGAAAGTGAGAATATTATCTTGTTAATGGCAATTTCAATTAAATGACTCCAGAAAATACTACAGTTGGTGTTTTTGTTTGTTTGTTTGTTTGTTTTCTCCAAGGCAATTATTTAGGATGTTAAGCAAGTTGTAAAAAAAGATGAAAACGTCAGTATTTTCAAAGGAATTTTCCAGGAGGAAAATTCTATTTATGTTCCATTCTGTCTTTCTCTCCCTCTCTGTTTTCCTGAATGTGGATCTGGCTTGTTGGCTTCCATGGTCTGTTTGCTCATTGACATTCACTCAGCTTTGGGGCCTGGGTTTTCATTTCCTTTGTTTTCATGATGAATATCCTGACAATCACATAGAAAATGACTGTGAGTGTCAATAAAACTGTTCAGCAGAGGAACTCCGTCTAGGCAGGTGACGTCTTATGAGCAAGGGAATAAGTAGTGGCGGCATCTGCCATAATTCGTGAACTGTTTGAAGAAAAATGTACCTTAAACTCGTGACATACAAAGCTATATATCTTAAAATGGACGCTGGAACTGGTCCAGAGATGGAAACAGAGACTCAAGCAAATGTTCACGTAGCTCCTAACCAAACTACTGTTCATTAGTATCTTTATAACTAAGGTTAGAGTGTTTTCTGGCTCATAACTGACTCTCTACGGGATATTTTGATAGTGGACAATGGAGAGGCAGAGGGAATCATCTGAAGAACTCAAGTGAAGGGAGCTGTCCCATGATTAGCTAGATTAATTAATCCTGCTTTGTATGTAGTCAAATTTTATGTTGATCTTAACTTTTTTCTAATTGTTGATCATTGAGGTATCTCAACTCAAAGGGCACCTTACTGGGAACAACTCCAAAAACACAGATTAAGTTAAGCCACTCCAAGTAGTGAACTTCCCATTGTTTTTATTGGGCTGTGTATTTGTAATGTCCATCTTGTCCTTGGAATCTGCAATCCGTGATGGTGGATATACAAAGCTGGTCTCTCCATGCTTGCCACAATATTACAGGAGCTGGGAACATGACTGTTCTAGCATCTGACCTTGGCTTGGGATCAACTAATATCCAGCAGAATTGTGGCTTTGTTCCCCTAATGAGTGACATTTTTACAGGTAGCAGGAAAAGAAAACTTAGTTGAAATCCTTACAATTAAGGAGTCACACAGGTGCTCAGATACAGATCAGACTTTTGGGATTGTTTCCTCTCGGTTTGCTTCAGAGCTGACACAACTGAGATGCCATTGTGGGCACCGACACACAATGAGAGCTGATGGGGTTGGCCAACTGCAGAATGTGGTGGCTCAGCATCCCACGAACTGCCTGGCTTTCAGGGGTTCAAGTTCATGAACTTGTCCTGAGTAGTGTCCTCAGGTAAACTCCATCAAGGGAACCACAGTGAACTTCATAATCTTATTTCAGAGACTGGAAATGAGAACTACCACATTTGGGGTTTTTTGAGCTAGCCTTTTCCCCACGCATATGGATGCGTGTGCACACAAATTCAGCAAATATTTGTTGAGCCCCTGCTGTGCATCAACTATAATGTGAGGCTCAAATGTAGTGCTGGGATTGAAATGTGCTGGTGTTCATTACAGTGACAGTTAGATGGATGGCCATGCATCAGGCCTTGGGAGATTTCTAAGCTGGAGAACGGCTCTCCATGCTGGGACCCACCTCCACTCTAAATTAATCATGAGGAAAACAGTCCTCTTCTTGGCTCACCCACTTGAATTCGTTTTCAAGTGTCAGTATGTTTTTCATTTGAATCCATTTTTCCCCCTAAGAAAGACAGTGAAATTGTAGTTCCAGATCTTGCATTTGGAGATGTGTGTTTCAAAATGAAAGAAAAAAAAAAAGCACCAAATTTCAAGGGTTCAGTTTTTTCTCCTTGTCCTTTATATTTAAACTCCTAAAATGCCTATATTGTAAATTCTCCCCTCCATCTTCTCCTCCCTCCTTCTCTCCTTCCTTTTTCTGGCTAGGAGATCAGATATTATATTCTGCAATTTATGTTACTTTGCAAATATTCCAAGTTCATCCACACTTGTTACAGGAAAGGAGTGACTGACAAATTATCACTCAGTAATGACAGACACATGGTAACTCAGAAGAATGACTGCCTCTCAACAGTTACCAAACTGATCACTCTGACTACTATTTATCTGGTTGGTAATCTGTAATTAATACAGATAAGATAAGATAAGATAAGATAAGATAAGTGTTGAAAATTACTTCCTACAAAACCTTTTGGAATTAATCTCATCTTTTTACACTATACAAAGTTAATTTATTATCAATTAAAAATAATATGTCAGTACATCATTAGAGTAGTTAGAAATTATGTTTTGTATTATGTATAGCAAGGAAGATGGTCAGGTATAGTAGCTCACACGTTAATGCCAGAACTGGAGAGTCAGAGTCAGGGAGATTGTTGTATGTTTGAAGCTAAGTCAGCCAATGTAGTAAGTACAAGGATATTAGGGTTACTACATAGCAAGATCATGTCTGAGAAAACACACAAACAGCCAAAACCCAAACTCTAAAAAAATCAAAACAGGACAAACCAACAAAAAATTCTTCCCAAACATCACCACCACCACTACCAGCAGCAGCAGCAGCAGCAGCAGCAGCAGCAGCAGCAGCAGCAGCA
>JADRCH010000016.1:12907648-12975346 GCA_019843965.1 Rhynchomys soricoides | reverse complement strand
TTTGGAACCTCCCTATTTCCTCCCCCCCCCCCCTGCCTCTATGGGGGTATTCCCCCCCCCCCCCCCATCTTCCCTCCTTGGCATTCTCCTATATTGGTACATCTAACACCCTCAGGCCCAAGGGCCTCTCCTCCCCCTGATGGCTAACAAGGCTCTCCTCTGCCACATATGTGTCCAGCACCATGGGTCCCTCCATGTGTATTCTTTGGTTGGTGATTCAGTCTCTGGGAGCATCGGGAGGTCAGGCCAGTGGACACTGTTGCTCCTTCCATGTGAACGTGTACTGAAAACATCTGTAAACACTTGGTCCGCTCAAGTTAATTAAATAACATCAAGACAGATCTGTTTCAAGCGGGATAAATATTCATAAGTGTCTGCCCATCCAGTTGAGTATCAATGATAGGTCAATGTAAGAAATTAAGCTTCAAAATTGAGTTTGTTTTGAACTGTAAGTCATAATAATAAGGGCAGGCAACACTTGTTTATTTCCCCTGTTTGCATGTCTTTGGATTTCTGCACATAGCTCCTTTGACTTGGTGCAATGATTTCCTTGTTTCTTTTGAAAAGATCAAAAGGATCATTTGCTTCAGAGCCTTTGAGGGGTGAAGCTGTCTCTAGTCACTGCTTAGAAGATCCCTGGTCTTGTTGGCCTAGAGCTCATAGATGTTTTAGGAAACATGGGGTTTCTCTAACAAAGCTAACAAGGGGTGAAGATGTTTCTAGCCCTCATGTCTGCAGGCCAGTATCCTTTGGGGATCTCCTAAGAAAACAGAGGTAAATGTTTTCAAGTGTCAAATAACGGAGAAGGCACATAGGGTTCAGATGACGATAATGACTAGCACTTATTCAGTCATTATCTTGGTCCAGGAGCTCATCAGCTCTCACAATCTTCTGCAAGCAGATATAATTATCTTCCTTTTCCACATGAGGGAAATTTAATAGCAGAGAGGGTTAAATAGCTTGCTAAAAGTCATGTAAATGAGGCCTACCTCCATATCATGAGTTCAACGCCCACTGCACCAGCACATTAGGTCAACACTAGTTTTATCATTTTGGGTGTCAGGACACCCAACTTTGCAAACCCCAGCAGGATGTCCTTAGGCTTCTCTTGAGATGTACTGTCAGCGCTGAGGCTGTGCCCACCTGTTCTTCTCTCCATCATTATCATTACCACCAACAGGCAGGATACATATTTTCTACACTGTGGTGTTTTTCCTTCTATGAACAAGGGTGTGTATTTGGGCATGGACTTAGTTGCTTCCTTTTACCCCAACAAAATGTGCTCTGGTTCATCAGTGAGATGACCTAGGCCTATGTAGCAGACTTGCAGCTTGGTCTTTATGTGGGTCCCCCAACAACTGGAGCAGGGGCTTACCCTGACTCTGTTGCCTGCCTGTGTATTCTGTCCCCTAACTGGGCTGTCTTGACTGGCCTCAGTGAGACATGATGAACCTACTCCTATAGTGACTTGAGGTGTCTGGGGGTGTTGGTACTCAGGGGATACCTCACTCTTTTCAGAGATGGAGGGTTGGGTCGAATGGGGAGGGTCTGTGGGAAGGACAGAGGAGGCTGTAATCAGGATGAAAAGTGAATAAATTAATAAAGGAGAAAAAAGATGACTAAAAAGGAAACTGAGGTTGGTATGTTTTGCACCCAAAGCTTGTGGTGACTCCATGGTCTCTGGAGACCTATTTGATAGGCCACTGCCATAGACATGTTTTATTTTTATATAATGAAACCAATGAAATAAGTTATTTTCTTTATGTTTTGTTGTGAGATAAGACACCAGGCAAAATGCAGTGGATCAGCTGATTTTAAATGGAAAAAGCATTATACACGGGGTTGGGTAAGGCTGGTTTCAAAGCTTAGCTCTGCAGTTTGCAGCTTGGCGATACACTGAAGTTTCTGATTTATTTGTTTTGTAAGTATGTATGGTATGTATGTACAGGAATGGGTGTGCATGTCTCTCTGAGTATGTGAAGGACAGACAACTATCAGGACTTGGTTCACTCTTGCAATATGCATCGCAAGGATTCCCCTCAGGTCACCAGGTCTGGTGACAAGTGCTTCTGACATCTTGTCAGCCTGAGATTTTTAATTGTTAAGAGGAGAGAGTTATACCTACCTCAGGGTAGTTGATTCTAGATGCGCAATGAACTTTAAAAATAAAAGAATGCTTACATCTTTTGTTGGTGACAGAGCCTTGCCATGCCAACCAAACACACAAAGGAAACTTATTAGGGTTTGTTCATCTTTTTGCATTTTAAGGAAGTGCTCGTTTGAACCTGCTGAATTCTTACAACCAGTGCCCGACTTCAGTCATGAGCAAGTCATACTTTTGAAGGCATTAACATTTTATAAACATTCATTCCCGTGTGCACGAACATTGCACTTCAAAAAACAATCTATTGGCAGCACATTTTGTGGCATATTGTAGGAGGTGCATAATTTATCTGGCGTGACTGCTTGAGGAAATATTTCTCTATATTCGTGAGTAGATGCTTTTTCTCATTACTCAATAGATTTATTGCAGAGGTAAAAAAAAATTCTGGAATGTTCTTAAATGTTTCTCAGTAAGAGATGAATTTCAGAGTCTCACATTCAATCAATAATTTTCTACTTGTCAGCAAAATAAGAAAACATTCCAAGCAGCTTGCTCTCTGAGCCTG
This sequence comes from Rhynchomys soricoides, assembly GCA_019843965.1. Taxonomy (NCBI): domain Eukaryota; kingdom Metazoa; phylum Chordata; class Mammalia; order Rodentia; family Muridae; genus Rhynchomys; species Rhynchomys soricoides. The sequence continues at coordinate 12,972,677 of JADRCH010000016.1, read as the reverse complement.
AGACCAGACTGAGGTCACTGTCCTCTATGCTGAAGGCTGTTCCTGCTCATCAACTTGATCGTTTGCATTTATTATCAGGAAGGCATCAGATCTGAAGACAGAATCCATAGTTATTTGTTTACTTACTTTCATAGCTCCAGGAAACGAACTCAGGATTTGCTGCATGCTAAGTGATCACTCTGCCACTATGCTAGATTCCCAGCCCCATGTTTTGTAATAATTCACCAAAGGAAATTTTTAGATGTTGGAATGCGTGTTTCACGTTACTACTTTGACACCTAGAAAAATAACAGTAATCTTGAAATCATTTGAGTTTAGTTTGTGTGTGTTAATATATTTTTGTCCTTGTTACAAATAAAGGTGTATTTGTTAATTGAGTGTCAGTTATAATTAATAACTTTCTATATTCATTTACTAGGAAGAAATTTTGGAGATTTTTAAAAAGATGTTTGCTGTATTTCTCTTAATCATTGTGTTTTGATGGTTAGGGCCTTTGGGAAAAAACTGAGCCACATAATTGAAGATTAAGGCAGCTTTATTTTTGTGACTCCATTTCTTTCTTTCATATGTATGTATGTGCGTGTATATATATGTGTGTGTGTGTGTGTGTGTATTTGTGTACGTGTGTTTTCATGCTCTCTCTCTCTCTCTCTCTCTCTCTCTCTCTCTCTCTCTCTCTCTGTGTCACTCTGTCTATGTATACATGCCATGGTACAGAGAACAATTTTGTGGAGTTAGTTCTTCCCTCCTAGTTTTATGTGACTCAAAGGATCAAACTTAGTGACAAGTTTGCACAGAAAGGGCCATTGACCATTCATTGACCCTAGGGCAGCTTAAATTTTTTTTTCTAAAAAAATGTTTTATGTGTAGGGGTGTTTTACCTGTATGTAAATTTCTACATCACACCCGTGTCTGGTGCTGGTAGGGCAGCTTTTAAAAAATTACATTTGGATTTAATCAAAATAATAAGAGAAATAGCAATTCTAGAAAAGATATTTTGTATTCATAAAATATCTGTCTGTATTAAATTTGGGGCTACTGTATTTATACAGTATGTGGAGATTTTACACTAGCTTTTATCAAATTATTTTATCAATATGTCCTCATGCTGACCTCATTTAAACAGAGATGATTATAGACAGATGGAACTGGAGCTTTGCCATGTATCTGCCTTTCCGAAAGGCCAAGAGGTAGTGCTTTAGGGATCTGCTGGCGTAAGAAGTCCACTCTTTCAGTCCGAGAACATTTGGAAGCCCAAACAAAATACTGCTCTCCTTCAACGTGACTGTGTAGTCTGACTGGTGGAAGTTACTTAGAGGTTTGTTTGAAAAGGAAATTAATTTGAAAGCACTTATTACAGGTCTCTGTTCACTTGTCTGCACGACCCAGAAGCTTCCAATACAAACCAAGCCCTCTCAGTTCTACGTCTTCTTTCCCTCCTTCGTTTTTATTCTCCAAATACTGTTTCTCTATGATGGTGCTGAGAAAATTTTATTTCATTTCTTCCTTTCTCTATGTGATGCTATTCTTAAAGGTCTGCTCATGGCCACAGTAATGGAAACTGTGAGTTCTGTATTATCAATATAGGGACATTTTCGTACAAATATATAATGCACTTTGACCATGCTCCCTCGTTACCTCCTACCATTCTCCTTTGCTCCCCCATTGGTTAGTCTCCTTCATTTCCCTACAAATTATCACTTCTATTTTCAAGTCATATATGTATATGTCATAGTTTATGTATATACATAAAATCTGCAATTTCTCAAATGTGTCTCTCTAAGACTGAATTAATTCATTTAATACATGGATCTCTAGTTGGACCCACTTTCCTGCAAATGACACAAGTTTTTTTTTTCTTAATGGCGTTATATACAATATACTAAGTACAATATACTTAGCTTTATTTATTTATTGCTTTATTGACAAATGCCTAGGTTGGATCCATAATCTGATTGTTGTGAACAATGCTTCAATATACATCAGTGTGCAGGTATCTTCATGGTACAATGACTTGGAGTCCTTTGACTAAATACCCAGGAGTGCTATAGCTGGCATATGGTAGATCTATTTTTAATTTTTCTGAGGGACTGCCATACTGATTTCCATCAACAGTTGGACTGATTTGCATTCCCACCATCAGCATATAGGGGTTCACTTCTCTCTGTAACCTCATCATCATTGCTCTTGTCTACTTAATGATTGCCGTTACAACTGGGATGACTTAGAATCGCAATGTTGTTTTGATTTACATTTCTCTGGTGAGTAATAATGTTGAACCTTTTTCACAGGTTTATTGTCTATTTGTACTTTATCTTTGAGAACTTATCGTTTGTTAACCCATTCATCGATTAACATGTTTGCTTTCTTAGTATTCAGTGTTTTTGGTTTTTTATAGTTTCACATGTGTAGTTCTCAGACTTCTTCCAGTTCTGAAGGCTGTCTCTTTCTCAGTTGTTTCCCTTGTTCTGTAGAGGCTTTGTAAACTCAGCCAACAGCAGATTTAATAAACTGTGGATGGAAAGTATTTTTAAAATTTTCCAACAGTGAAATGTAAATGTTCTGTAGTCTGCACACTATGCTGACTCTACTCAAATGCCATGCATGGCCTGTAACATACTCCAAGGTAGCCACAGACTTTTTTCCAACAACCACTGCTTGGAAATTGTTCCCTTTGTGCCTCTTTGTGTACTATAGAGTGAGGCCTATGATGGCTGTCACTCTACAGAATAGTAACTAAACCTGGGGATCATTTCTCCCTAAAAAACACAGTGTAGCAAGTGTGCACATAGATTTTATATTATGTTGGTGTTGTATATAATCTACAGATGATTTAAAATATTTAGAGATTATGTAGGGTAGATGTGACTATTAAACAATCTTTTGAAGGCAATTTGAGCACTCATGGATTTTGATATCCAAGATTATTTCCAGGAACCAGTGCCCCATAAGTATGGTGGATGACAGTGTGTGTGTGTATGTGTGTGTTTATATATTTCAAATGCTTCTGACTTTATAAAGTCATCTTTCTCTGAGTTAGAATACTAACACAATCTAGTTCTAAGAAAATGTCTCCCTTAGAATATTATCATAATTATACATGAAGGTGGTAAATCTTTCCATATGTGCAGACTTTTTATAAAGATTTTTGATAGAGTTTTAGGTTTTCCTCTGGAAAGATCTTGTATATTTCTCTTTAGAATAATTCTTTAATATTTAAGGATGTCATTGTTACAGTATTTTTATCTGATTTCATATTAATTTCCTTGTTAGTTTTTGATAAAAAGATAAATGATGCTTACCTTGGATTACCACAGCCATGTGAATGGCCCACACACCCTATTGATCCTATCTGATTATCTGTGATAATTATTATGTGGTTTTACCTGCCCCCCCTTTTTTCTTTCTTAACTGCTCTGTAAAGGCTAGTGCTGTGTTGTACAGTTGTGGTAAAAGTGTGCATTCTTTTTTATTTTCCTTTTTTCTCATTATCTTAAATGCATATATTTTCATTGGGTAAGGTTTTTATTTATCATCATAATATTCTTACCTGGGCTGCTTTTATATCTTCAGTTTTCCATTTTGTTTGTTCCTTAAAGTATTTTCAGACACATGATACTGATTTATGGCTTTTGTTCCACGATTTAAACCATAGTCCCCAGATGCTTTCCTGTAGACCTGGTTCATATCACTTGCAAATGTTCCTTATACACAAGCAAACATTTTTAGGTCTTCTGCAACAGGACATTTTCTACTTTATCTATTTCTGGAATGAGATATTAGAATTGGCTCATCCACTCTCCCCTGTGATTCTTCACATTTGCTGTGCTACGTGGAACTTCATGTTTGTGACAATTATAGGTTCTCAGGGTAGAGATTCTTCTAGTAGTAAATACGATATGTCATTGTACTTTTGTTAATTTTACCTCAAATAAAGAACTGTAGGAAATGGATGACTGATGAGAAAAGGAGAGTTACTTTCACCAAGGGATGAGCCATTTAATTGATTATCTAGTGCAGGATGGCCAATCCTGAAATCAGATACACAGAGTTACAGTCAACCTGTAATCTGCTCTGTTTTAGGTCACTGGTATTTGGGGGCTATTTGTTATTCCCACATAGTTTTGCATGTCCTGCATGAAATTTCTTATCCTTGAGTGTATTGTGCAAGCTTGTTGACTCACAGCTGCCAAACCTATAATGTAGGAGAAAGGATATCTGCTTGGGTTGATGCAACCTGCCAGAACTGCGAAGACTAACATAAACAATAGATTGTGAAGTTTCTTTGAAAATGTAACACTTTGTGTACACTTCCATCATCCATCTTTGAGTGCTGACTTGTGTGGACTTGGGCTGATAACCGTACTATCATAGGCATCCCGAGGAGCAGTGTAGTTCTCTCATTATTTCCTCTAAAGCAGCATTGACTTTGCTCTGCTTGGACACTTTCCAAGTCAGATGTAAAAAAAGATCCAAGAACAAAATCAGAGGCAAGGGGGTCCTCTGGAAGATGGAGATGATGATGCTAATGGCAATTCCCTTTGCTGGGAATAAGCACTAGGCAGGCCTCATGGTAGACCATGTACTGGGAAAGATCTGAGGCCCCTGAAGACATCAGATCTGTAACAGAGCACAGGGACATTTGCCAGTGCAGAATGAAAGTGGCTTTCATCATCTCATCGTTGTCTTACATTTTCACATTACAAAGCTCTCAGCTTTTATGTCTGTCTCGTTTTATCACTATAGTGCTAATTCTTACGTGAAGTGCATGTAATGTGACCACAAAACAGATGACCAGGGAAGCTATGAATGCTGTGAACTCAGTCCAGAAAAAAAATCTCAAAATTATTCTTTACATCCTTCAGCATGTTCAGGCACATGAACCCTCCATTTCTATCATAAGGACCCATACAGTTTCTCCTCCCTCTGCAGCATAAATAATGGCATTTGAAAACCCACACTCATGTTTGCTAGCAGACAGAGATGAAGACTCAACAGAGCCTTTTCTTGTAGAAACATAGTTAATGGCTGTTATACAGCACACAGTTGAATTTAGGCTGCATTTGGAGTAAGCAAAGGGGAACTTTGCAGGTGTCATATCCTAGGTGACCTAGAGTCAGTTAAACAGAAATGGCTGGAGGGGTGAGAAAGCAGGGGTAAGTTTGATTGTGACAGAGGTGATGGTCAGAGCAATGGTCAAGGGACAGGAATGCATGTATTTCCCTTCTTTCTGTGTTTTAACGATATAACTTTGTCAGCCTGGTCTATCTCTGAGCTTCATGAGTTTTATTTCCATGTGTAATAAAGTTGACCAGTTTCGACTGAAGAAATATGCGTGAAATGACCTATGTCCATATAAGTATGGCTTTGAGAGTTAGCGCATACCTTGCCAGTTCTTTGCTCCCCTATGCCATCACCAGCAGCAGTGGTCAAAGCTGCTTCTGCTGTGTTGTATTGCTCTCAGAGTGAAGACAACATGGAACAGGCTATAGCTGAGTCATAGTCAACCGTAATCGGCTCTGTTTTAGGTCATTGGTATTTGGGGGCTATTTGTTATCCCCACATAGTTTTGCATGTCCTGCATGAAATTTCTTATCCTTGAGTGTATTGTGCAAGCTTGTTGACTCAAAGCTGCCAAACCTATAATGTAGGAGAAAGGATATCTGCTTGGGTTGATGCAACCTGCCAGAACTGCAAAGACTAAAATAAACAATAGATTGTGAAGTTACTTTGAAAATGTAATTACAAGTATGAGATTTGGTTTATGTTGTTCCCGTATGATCTTGCCTAATATTCATGGTTGAAGACAAGCTCTGGAATTAGTAGCTGGGCCATTTAATAGCTGTGTGGCTTTGAGTAAGCGACTCACGTCCTTGAGTCCCCTCAGCTCTAAACTGTGCTCTGTAATAGTAATCATGTTGTAAGGTGGTGTGCAGTGACTCATCAACTCCTTAATATTTTGATCATAATACTTTGCTACAGACCAGCTAAAAGCATCTTATTCCCAAGAGTATATCAATAGACATAGAGACCACCATGCTAACATTCCTTCATTCTTGATAGAAGTCAATTGGGATTGATTGTATTTGATACGTTTACAAAGTATTTGTTCACTTCAGTGTGTGAAGAGCAAAGTATGGGGTAGACTGAGGTGTAAGACAGACCTCACACCAAAACTCACAGTGAAGAGTGGGAGATGGGCATCTCTTAGCATCATTAAAATAAAATTATATAAGAGCTCCTGTATGGAGTTACTAAAAACAGATGACAAGAACCCAGATGGGAGAGTGATATAAAATGCCCATGCTGGTGCTGGCCAAACATTGGAAAGAAAATGATATTTAACTTTTAAAAAAATATTGATTGGACACTCCTTGGATATGTGGGACTCCTCTTAGAGAAGGAAGGCATTGACTGGGAGGAGGATGGGGATGTGGCTTTGGTGCGATAAGATGCCCAACTGATGCTGGATGAAAGGTCCTTAAAACTGTGGTAGAGCGCCTTGGACTTGCATCCTCAGGGAAGTAGGGGCAATGTTCATTGAGTACATTTGCTCGGACAAACACCAATGATAAGGAGAGAGAAAACCCAACAATGTCACAAATGACCCCTATTTATATACTAAACAGAGATTTTGCTTATGGTTAGGATACTCCTTTCTTCACTGTTTGTTGCTTTGAAATCATACAAAGTGAAAAGTTTGCCAGTTCGGCTTATTAATGAGTTAGTGTGTCACTCAGGTAAGTCTAAAGGAGGGTCTTGTGGTATCAGCCAAGCAGGAGCTTGGGCACATGATGCTAAGAACACAGGAATGCCCGCAATATGGCAATAGAAGCAAGGTAGAATGACTGGTTTGCCCTGCCCCTGACAGATGTAGAGGTCAAGCTAGCCTTATCAAACCATTGCACTTCTTCCCAGAGAGTTAATAACCATCAACATAATGAGATACTATGATTATTGCTTTTAATAGCAAAATCCCAAGTTTTGTAAAGGGAGAATGGATTAATAGAGGAATACAAGTTAATGTAAACAGAAAAATTAATTAGAATTTCATACATTTTATGGCTAAGTCTCTAAAACACATTATTGGAATATCTATATCTATATATTTCTCCCTATCTCTACCTTTATCTCTCTCTCTATCTCTCTCTCTATCTCCCTATCTATCTATCTATCTATCTATCTATCTATCTATCTATCTATCTACAGAGTCTTATGAATCCTGGAGTAGCCTCAACTTATTATGTAGCTCAGTCTTGCTCCTGATCCTTCTGCTTGTACCTCTCTAGGGCTGGGATTGCAGTTGTGTGTCACTATTTCCTACTAGTCAAGGAAAACAAAAGCTACACTTTTTTGTTTTTGTTTCGTTGTTGTTGTTTTGAGTCAGGGTTTCACTGTGTAGCCCCAAAGTACAGCATATTCTTGAACTCATGGAGATCTACTGACTCTGCCTCCCAAAGAGTATTGAGATTAAAGACATATTTCCAACTCCTTTATTTTAAAAGTAAAAAAAGGACAAGAAAACAAATGTTAAGATTAGATAAAGAGGGCAGTGCATTCATGGTGGCTTATTGAGTTATTCTTTCTTCATATTTTTATATTTGAAACACTTCACACTATCCTAAGAATATTAATGACAATGATTTCACCAAGGCACCGAGGGCTATTATCAAAGTCATCCTCTGTAGCATTGAGTGAGTTTTGATTACTTCTTTGAGACAGCACTTGGTTTGCATCCATGATGCCTGTGTGTAGGTGTGTGTTTGCAGGCCTGCTGGATAGGAGAGAGCATATTGGCTCAAATGGAGTGTTATGTTTGTATCCAAATCTAAAAGCATGTTGTCTTTAGATTAGATGCAAAATATAATACTTTCATGCTTCTTCTATGGATAATTAGAGCCTGGGCTGCAAAGATGAAGGGTGTGGATGGGGAAGAAGCCAAGATATTCAAGTGGATGGGCATTATTTCCAGGAAAAAGTCACAAGGACAATTAATGATAACATTTGGGTTTATGTGGATGGTGGGCCCTGACCCAGACTATTGCAGCTGAAGGAACATGGTAGGACCTGCTGTCTGCAAATTGGAGTCTTTGAGCTACATGGAGATGGCTCTCTAGGACCTGCAGAATCTCCTTTGGCTTTCAAATACACATTTAAGGTTTGTGGCAGCATAGTCATTATTATAAAATGCGGTTTCCATTTTCAGGATAAAACATGTTTTATGTCATCTAAACTATCTAGAGGTAATCTTAGTGAGTCTTAAGGGAAGAATTTTCAGAAAATAATTTGATTCTTATCTACACCCAAGATTCTCTAGAGAAAGAATGAGAATAAATGGCTGTAAGATTTGCTGAAAGGGATACACATAGAGTAAATGGTGGAGTAATGCTGTTGTATGCTACTGCGCTCCCTGATCATTGTTGTTGTTGTTGATGTTGTTGTTGTTGTTGTTGGTGTGTGTGTGTGCATGTGTGTGTGAGTATGTTTGACAAACAACATGGGTTTTTCTTCATGGTTGCTCTTTTCTGGGGTACAGGTGAGTCTTGATTGCTCTTTATTAAATATTTTTATGTTAACCACTGTGCCCCAGGGTATGTTAAGCCCTTAAGCATCTTTGAACAAAGCAAATATTTTGAGGATCTTAGTGGAAAGCCATATGTTTCTTGGGATTTTTTTCTAAGTCATTACTATAGCAAGACAACACAGTAAGAGCTCTGAGGAAGCATCATGGGACTTGGGTTTCAGAATCCATGTGGGTCAGTGGGTCAGCCATGTAGTGAGATGGTGGCCCAATGATGTTTATGGACATGTGCACTGTGGGTGAGGCCTTGACAGCTTATTCCAGACTAAAGGTTATTTCAAGTCTGTCTGACAAAGATAAAGCAGTTTTGAGCATCTCACTATCTAGGCACTGTGGCATCTGGGGTGGATATGTGCATTCCCACTGAGGGACTCCATATGAGGGTAGGCTTGAAGACTGCTGTTCTTTCAATGAATGGTCTGGCAAGATAGGCATTTTCCCATAGCTCAGGGGTCTGCTTGTCTCTTGACATCTGCTGCTGTTGACTGAGACTGTCCACATTTGTATATCCAAGATTCATTAGAAAGCACAGAAAATACCTTGATCTTGCACAAGTTCAAGCTTCCCTTATAATTTATGTTCTGATACCTGATAGATCGCCAAGAGATTATGTTTCTGTGGAGGGCACCTGGTACTTACTTCTGACTCTAGCCAGATATTGTAGATATTGTTTCTGTAGAATCCAGGCAGCATTTCTCTGCTGGAGTCAGAAGTTTGACTTTTGAAATATATTTATCCTCTAGAAATATTAGGAACCAAGATGCAGTGAGAGGTTAGGAATATTTATGCTTATTGGAGCATATGGCCTTGAAATGTTCTGAGGTAATGAAAACAAATATAAACGGTACTGTTCTGTTGTTGACTTTTGAGCACATTTTCCTGGAATATCAGAAGGGAAGATATAGAGTTCAGGAATAGTGACTGTTAGAGGCCCGTGTGTGTGTGTGTGTGTGTGTGTGTGTGTGTGTGTAATATGTATTACATAATATGTATTTTATGTATTATATAATATATAGTGTAATATATATTTTATTTATATAAAACATATTTATATAATATGCACTATATAATATATATTTATATATGTGTGTACATTTATATAATATCAATATATGTATTGAGACAGGGTCTTGTTATATAAAGTCAAGGTATTGCTATATAGCTCTGGCCACCCTGAAACACATTATATAGCTCAGTCTGGCCTCAAAATGGCACCATTTCCTACTTCAGCCTCTTTCAATGCTGAGACTGTTCTCAGCTTCTGTATGAGTTTTGACATGATCATGGTTAGTATGGCAGCCCTGATCTTACTCATGATGAAAGGTGGAGATAAGGTGAGCTGTACTAGGTCAACTCATTTTGAATGTGTCAACCAGAAACCATTTCCATTCTCTTTGGACATGAGCTAGATCCTATGGTATAAGTCAACCATCTCATGCTTGGCTTTGGTTGCATGCTGGATGTGCTATCAGAAAAGATAAAGACAGTCTGTTGCCTGTCCTGGATGTTCCCACTCTCCTCCCTCATTCATTTGACAACATCCAAGTCACCCTTAAAAGCCAAGCCCAGCATCCGCCAGATCTGGGAAGCTAGAATTCAGAGCCATGGAATCACCTTTCTCTGGTTGCTCCTACTAATAAACTTTGAAGGTTTAGATTGACAGTCTTGTTTTAATTTTTAAAATCTGGACCTGGTACTTCTTATATGAATATATATATAAATGGCATATATATATATATATATATATATATATATATATATATTCATATTCCTCCTATTCACTTTATAATACAAAGGGTTTTTTTTTTCTATTTTACAGATGAAAATTAAAAACATTAAAAAAGGAAGGCACAGCATCTTACCCAAGGCCCAACAGGCAGGAGTAGAAGAACTGAGACTCAACTTTAGTTGTCTGAATGTGGGGTCTGTATCCCATTGCTTGCTGAAGTCTATAGTTATTGAGCTAAACAGCATTACTATGCATCACTTGGCCTTGCACCAACTTCTTGTTCCTTCCATAGACCTTTGTATCTCAGTTCACAGCTCTTTCCAACTGCCAAGGTCCATATTTTGGAGTCATCTTTGTTTTTTCTTTTCTGTCACACATTTGATCTATCTGCCCATCTAAATGGCTCCATCTCTTGTGTGGATCTTTTGTTTCTAACATGTCCTTGATAAGATCTTGGTCCAAATTACTGCCAGTGCTGATTCAGATTATGGCCAGAGTCTCCTATCTGGCCTCTCTGTTTCCCTTTTTATCTCAAGATGCCCTTTCAGAGTCTGTTTTCAGCAATGCAACCAGAGAAATTCTTTTAGAATTTGCCAAATCTTGCTAATTTTTGTCAATATCTTTCATGTTTTCCAGCTTCGCCCTTGCCTCTTTTATAGGACACCATATGCCTTTGAATATCTACATGACTCAGCTTTTCTTGTTCACTCAAACGTTTCTGTGTCCCTGGGGGTCCCCATCTCAATTGTCTACACATCACAGTCTCTGTCTTTCTTCTTCTAGTTCTCATTTAACACAAGCAGCAGTTTCTTGTGTATTTGTGCATTTTTTATTCTTCTCCCAGAAGTGCTCTCTCTCTCTCTCTCTCTCTCTCTCTCTCTCTCTCGCTCTCTCTCTCTCTGTCTGCTTCTACCTCCCTCCCTCCCCATGCATGTACTGACAGATCACCCCAAACACCTCAATTACCCACCAGAATAAAACTGTTACAATACATAGTTGATAATAATTTCTTATTATACTGTTTTTTGTCTAGTTGTTAATTTCCTGCCAAAGAATCCTTAGCAAGTCAAGGAGCCATTTAGTACAGAGCAAATTCATCTATTGGGAGTCTTAGCTTTCCCCATAAAGACTCCATGTTGGACTTAATCTGCAAGTCTTTCTCCTGTGGCTTTACCACCAATGAATGATCTTCCTGTGCTGTCTAATTGCCATGATTCTCCATTCTGTACGTTTGATCACTGTTATCCTATGTGGTATGTGGTGAAGGTGAGAAGGTGGCTGCTTTTTTGTTTTGTACTTGTTTTAGAAAAATAGGTCAAACCTTTGTTCTAAGTCAGCAGGTCTTAGCCTGATCTTTTCTACCACTTGGAATGCCATTGTGTGTTGAAAAATCTTGATATGTGTGTGTGTGTGTGTGTTTGTGTGTGTGTGTGTGTTCTTCTTGCATCCAGATAAATGAAAGTCTGAAAATTAAGTCTAAACTTTTTTCATTAATTAATTAATTAATTTATTCACTTTACATCCTGATCAAAGCCCCACCCTCTCTCCTTTCCACCCAGTCCTACCCTTATCAATCCCTCCCCTGATTACCCCCTCTTCTTCTTGTCAGAGAAAGGCAAGCCTCACTTGGATACCACCAAACTGTTAGACATTTATGTCTAAGAGTTATGCTAGGAGAAAGTTATGCTAGGTTCTTGTCTGCACCATAGTAGAATATCATTAATAGTGTCAGGGGGTGGCTCTCTCCCATGCAACTGGTCTCAAGTTGGGGCAGTCATAGGTTAGCAATTCCCTCTTTCTCTGCTCCATCTTGTAGGCAGGACAGATTTGGGGTTGAAGGTTTTGTAGGTGGGTTGATGTCCCCCTCCTTTCACTGGTCATCCCATCTGAATATAGGAAGTAGCCACTTCATTCTCTATATCCTCCCCTGGTAGGAATCTCAGCTAGGGTCACTCCTATAGATTCACTGGAGCCTCCTCCTTCCCAGGTCTTCAGGTAGTCTCAGAGATGTCCCCCTTGGTTCCATTCTTACTCCCAGCTCTCTTTAGCACCACTTTCCCGATGATGCCCGATCCCCAACCCTGTTCCCCTCCTCACTCCCTCTCCCATCCAGTTAAACTATTTGGTTTCTTCTTGTGAGTGAGATTCACACATCCTTACTTGGGCTCTCCTAATTACTTAGTTTCCTTGGGTGTGTAGATTGTAGCATGCTTATCATGTACTTTATAGCTGATGTTCATTTATAAGTGAGTATATACCATACTTGTCTTTCTGGCTGGGTTACCTCACTCAGGATGATACATTCAAGTTCCACCCATTTGCCTGAAAATTTCATGGTATTTTTATTTTTAATAGCTGAATAACATACCATTGTGCAGATGTACCACATTTTCTTGACCATTCTCCAGTTGAGGAACATCTAGGTTGTTTCCAGTCTGGCTATTAAAATAAATCTGTTATGAACCTAGTTGAGCAAGTAAGTGTCCTGTGGTATATTGGGGCATCTTTGAGGTATATTCCCAGGAGTTATACAGTTGGGTCTTGAGGTAAAACTATTCCCAGTTTTCTGAGAAACTGCCAAATTGATTTACAAAGTGGTTGTATAAGTTTGCACCCCAATCAGCAATGGAGAAGTGTTCCCCTTGCTCCACATCTTTGCCAGCATGACTGTCACTTGAGGTTTTTGTCTTAGTCATTCTGACAGGTGTAAGATGGAATCTCAGAGTCATTTTGATTTACATTTCCCCAATGACTAAGAATGTTGACCATTTCCTTAAGTGCCTCAGCCCGGCCCTTTGAGATTCTTCTGTTCAGAATTCTCTGTTTAGCTCTGTACCTCACTTTAAAATTGGATTATTTGGTTTGTTGGTATCTAACTTCTTGAATTCTTTTTATATTTTGGATATTATTCCTCTGTTAGATGTAGGGTTGGTGAAGATCTTCCCCAAATCTGTAGGCTGCTATTCTGTCCTACTGATGGTGTCCTTTGCCTGGCAAAAGATTTTAAGTTTCATGATATCACATTTATTAATTGCTGATCTTAGTGCCTGAATTATTGGTGTTCTGTTCAGGAATTTGTCTCTTGTGCCAATGCGCTCGAGGCAGTTCTCCACTTTCTCTTCTGTTAGATTTAGTATATCCGTTTTATCTTGAGGTCTTTGATCCACTTGAACTTGTATTTTGTGCAGGGTGATAGATATGGATCTATTTGCTTTCTTCTACATGCAGACATCCAAATCAGTACCATTTGTTGAAGATGCTTTCATTTTTCTATTGTATGGTTTTGGCTTCTTTGTCAAACATCAAATGTTCATAGATGTGGGTTTCCTTGATTCTATTCCATTAATCAACCTTTGTGTTTTTATGTAAATACCATGCAGTTTCTATTACTATTGCTCTGTAGTACAGCTTGAAATCAGGGATGGTAATACCTTCAGAAGTTTTTTTATTGTATAGGATTGTTTTAGCTATTCTAGGTTTTTTATTTTTCCAAATAGGACTATTTAGATAGTTTACTTGATCTTGATTTAGCTTTGGTGATATCTGTCTAGAAAATGATCCATTTTGTTTAGTTTTGAGGTAAGACATAATGATTCTTTGAATTTCCTCAGAGTCTTTTGTTATCTCTCTTCTTTCATTTCTGATTTTGTTAATTTGGATACTGTCTCTTTGCCTTTTAACTAGTTTGGCTAAGGGTTTTTCTATCTTGTTGATTTTCTCAAAAAAGCAGCTCTTGGTTTCATTGATTCTTTATATTGTTCTCTTTGTTTCTAATTGATTGATATCAGCTCTGATTTAGATTATTTCCTACCATTTACTCTTCTTGGGTGTGTTTGCTTCTTTTTTCTTCCCAGAGCTTCCAGATGTACTTTTAAATTGCTAACCTGAGAACTCTCCAATTTCTTTAAGAAGGCATTTAGTGCAATGAACTTTGATGCACTGTTTTCATTGTCTCCCATAAGTTTGGGTATAGCGTACCTTCATTCTAGTTGAATTTTAGAAAGTCTTTAATCTCTTTATTACTTCTCTGATCCAGTTATCACTGAGTAGAGAGTTGTTCAATTTCCATGAGTTTGTAGGCTTTTTGTTCTTTTTGTTGTTGTTGAATTCCAGTTTTAATCTTTAGTGGTCTGATAAAATAAAAGGAGTTATTTCAATTTTCTTGTATCTGTTGAGGTTTGCTTTGTGACTGACTATATGGTCATTTTTGGAGAAGGTTCTATGAGGTACTGAGAAAAGGGTATATTCTTTTGTGTTTGGAAGAAATGTTCTGTAGATATCTGTTAGGTTCATTTCATTCATAGTATTAGTTAGTTTCATTATTTCTCTGTTTAGTTTTTGTCTTGATGACTTGTCCATTGGTAAGAATGGGATATTGAAATCTCCCATTAGGTGTGGCATTCAATGTACAATTTAAGCTTCAAAAATGGTTATTTTATAACTGTGGTTGACCTTACATTTGGGGCATAGATGTTTAAAATTGAGATGTCATCTTGGTGGACTTTTTCCTTGATGAGTATGAGGTGTCCTTCTTCATCTCGTTTGATTAATTTTGGTTGAAAGTCTATTTTGCTAGATATTAGAATGGCTATTCCAGCTTGCTTCTTGGCTCCATTTTCTTGGAAAACTTTTTTCCTCTCCTTTACTCTGAGGTAATGTTTATCTTTGTTACTGAGGTGTGTTTCTTATATGTATCATATCTGTATGCAACAGAATGATGGATCCTGTTTCCATGTTCATTCTTTAGCCTATGTCTTTTTATAGGGGAATTGAGTCCACTGATGTTCACAGATATTTATAACCAATGATTCTATTAATAGGTCTGTTTTTGCATGTTACTTTTCTTTTTCCCTTGCAGCTTTTAATATTCTGTCTTTGTTCTGTAGATTTTGTGTTTTGATTATTATGTGGCAGAAGGATTTTTTTCTGGTACAATGTAATTGGTGTTCTGTAAGCTTCTTGTTTGTTTATAGGCATCTCTTTCTTTAGATTGGGGAAATTTTCTTTAGGGATTTTCTTGAAAATATTTTCTGGTCCTTAGAGCTGATACTCTTCACCTTTTTCTATTCCTATTATTCTTAGATTAGGTCTTTTCATTATATCCTGGATTTCTCGGATGTTTTGTGTCAGGATTTTTTTAGATTTATTGTTTTTGTTGACTGACATATCAATTTCTTTTATTGTATCATCTATGCCTGAGAGTCTCTCTTTCATCTCTTGTATTCTGTTGGTAACGCTTATATCTTCTGTTCCTGTTATCTTCCCTAGATTTTCCATCCTCAAAATTCCTTCAGTTTGTGTTTTCTTTATTGTTTCTATTTCTATTTTCAGGTCTTGAAAAATTTTATTCATTCCCTTCACCTGGTTAATTGTATTTTCCTGTATTTCTTTAAGGGAGTTAATTTTTTTCTTATTTAAAGACCTGTACCTGTTTGATTACATTTTCCTGTATTTCTTTAAGGGATTTATTAATTTCTTCTTTAAAGACCTCTATTGTCTTTATAAGATTGGCTTTAAGGTCATTTCCTTCTGCTTTGGTTTTGTTAGGATCTAGGACTTTCTGTAGTAGGAAAGCTGTGTTCTGAGGGTACCATATTGCCCCGGATTTGTTGATCTTTTGCTAGATGTTCCTGATAGAGCAGGTATCAGGAAGGCAGGCCTAACCTGGATGTTTCTGGTGCAGCAGGCCTCCAGTGGGCAGCCTTGGGCTGGACATTGGAATTCAGGGGGCAATATATGTCTCAGAGCAGTTGGGTGTGCCTCCTGAGACTCAGTAGGCAGGGGAATTGAGAAGGAAGGGATTTAACCTGGAAGATCCCGGTGCCACAGTTCTGGTGAAGGTGGGCAGAGAGGTGGCCAGACAATCAAGGTTAAACTTTTATGGTTGAATGTCCTTTTAAGCCTTATCCAAATGCTATCAACCTTTTCCTTTAAGGTTATTATTAAAATGGCATGACTGTTTTATGTTCTTTTCTTGGGTTTTACAGACTTTTAGTGAAATAAAAACATCTGTCCTGGAGGATTTCATTTGGGCATATTCTTTGAATTTGCTGGAGACCTGAAGATAGTGTGATAATTGTCCTAATATACTGGAGATTTCTTATCAACTTCCTCTGAGTCTCAGACACTAGGAATCCTGTTGATGAAGTGAGACTAGTGAGGTTCTCACTGGACACACAACCCATTACTGGATGAGTGTGCTGATGGTGTCCTTGTTACTTTTGCTACCTAACGTTTTTAGTAGGAATATTTGCTGCGGAGGAACCTTACTCCCCATTTGTGATGTGCTGACAGCTGATGGGTATGGGCAGCCTTTCTTGATGGTCACACATACCTCTGGTGCTTAACTATCATTCAACTGCTTTTCTTTGATTCTTCATCTCCACCCTGAGAGTTATTCTTTTTCATTTTGGAATGATTGAAATTGCTAATTTAGTATAAGCTTCAGTTTTCTTATTCATAAACTTTAATTGTTTTATTGCACATTATATTGTTTTATATTTTGAGATTATAATTATAACATTTTCCTCTTCTTCTAGCTTCCAAATCCTTCTCTGTACCCCATTGTTCTCTTTCAAACTTGTGACTTTTTTTTTCTTTAAATATGTGTGAATACACACATAAACAATCTCCTTAATCCTTATAATGTTACTTGTATATATATATTTCCAGAGATAACTATTTGGTATTGGCTAACATATTTGGGAGCTCTCTCCCTGGGAAAGACTTTTTCTCTCCTGCTCAGCACACTTTTGTTGCCTGTAGCTTTGTCTAGGGTTGAGGCCTTGTGAGTGTTCCCTCTTTCACATTAGTTTGTTGGTGTCATTCTGTTCAGTCCATGTTTGGTCAGCCATATTGGACTTCATAAGTGTAGCTTCTGACATTTCTAGGCAGGATGCCCACCAGGAAATGATTTGTCCAGTTTGTGCAAGCAGAGGCACAGACACCTAGTCTGTTTAATCAGCACAATGGCAGAAAAATAATTTCCTAACTTGCTGCAAAGTTCATGGCTGAGACCCCATAACAAGAAACAGATTTAAGAAGAGAAGAGCATGCACATTTATTTAATATAAGTTTTATGCAGCTCAAAAGGCTTTGGCAACACAAACTCAAAGCCCTGGGAAGATCTGTGTATTCTTGTGGACAGTTATGCAAATGTGTGATATGCTATAATGGGAGGAAGAGTTGTACAAGAGGAGGTGTTTTTTCCTGTTTCTTCTTAGTATTCTTTTTCTTCATTCTTCCAACTCCCGATGTGAGGGGAGGAAAGTCATACACTGTAGCCTCTGCTGATTCTTCATTGACCAGGGTACCACATTGTAGAGCAGAGGTTCCCACCTTCACCCTGTATCTACACTCTCATCCGGGGCTCTGGTCCACTGCAAGCTCCTAAAACTTTCTCCATGTGCTAGAAACTTGTTTAAGACTGCACAGCTTGTTTCCAACTCCCCAACAGAGATCACAAAGCCTTCCCCATGCACAAGCTGGCTTGTGCTATCATTGTGGCTTATGATAAAGATGTACTTTTGTTTGTCTGTTTTCCATCACTGGAAAGAAAACAATAGAGTGTTAGCTGGTTTCAACTCAAGGAGAAAGTGGTTACAAATCACTTTCCTGATGACAGTGTTTAGTTGTGTGTTGCAGAAAGACATCTTGTGTTTGGTTTCAGGGCTTCTGATGACAAGCAGCCAGCACACTGGGGGTGGATCCTGTGGCTGCCTGATGTAGGAATGTCCTTCCTGCAGCTATGTGCCATCTGTTCCTAGTAGTAGGGGGAGGGGCTTTGAGAAACCTATAAAAACATTTCTGCTAGAGTTCCTCAAAAAGTCCCTTTTTGAGACAATCTTGTATAAAAAGATGGCAATTTAGACACAGGAGGATACTAGGTATGGTAGCATACACCTTTAATCATAGCATTTGAGAGGCAGAAGTAGGAGGATTGATGGATATTTAGTAAGATTCTTAGATTCTTAGAGAGAGAGACATGACTATCACTCTCATCTTGGTGGCTCTTTACTTCCCCCCTCTCCTGTTCCCTATCAGGATTCTCTGACAGGGCATGGATGATTAAAAGATGGTTTAATAAAGGATGTCATAATGGCTATTTAAGTTTCCATCACCCTAGGTTTGACTTGGTCAGGAATCCTGATACCTGCTATATGGGAAGTGTGGTTGGACCCTACCCTCCAAGTCCTCACTGCCTAGCAGTCGTTACAAGGATGGTTCTGGAAAGATATTGGTACTGTTGGCATCTTTTCTTGCCAAGTATGTTGCATCATTTAAACAGGAACAGAGGCATGTGGAGGACGTTGCTCTCTCAGTTAGGTGAGACAGTCAGGCATGTCAGATGGGGGTCACATGTGATATTTTGTGAAGCCCTAAGACCATAACAGAGACAAGGTATTTTACTGGTTGTCTCTGCACCACTGTTCCCATGGTGCCTGATAGACACAGCTTAAAAGAAGATTTACTTTATTTCATGGTTTCAGAGGGTTCTGTCCATCAGGATGGAGGAAGGAATACTAGAGTGGCTCAAATCAGTGTGGCTGGAGGGTATGGCAGAACTGTTCATATAATGGCTAACCAGGAAGGAGAGAGAGAGAGTGAGAGCAGCCAGAAGCTGGGTCTAATCTTCAAAGACCCACTCCTAGTGACCTACTTCTGCCACCTGGGTCCTACCCTTCCAAAAATACTGCCACTAGCTGGAGACCAATGGTTCAAAACATGACATTTCAGATTCAACTGATAAACAATACAGACCTGGGATGGAATCTCTTCTGTCTTTCTCCAGGTTTCTAACTTTGGCAATGTCATTTGTGTCTTTAAACTCCCAGTGGCCCCTCTCCAGTCTTTGGGAGCATACACTGTGTATTAGAATATCCCAGACACAGACTATAGGCTCAGTAAAGCTTTCTTCCTTTCCGTCTTTCTCTGTTTCTCTAGCATTTGGAGTAGAGCCCAGAATGGCACAAAATGCTAGGCTCTAGCGCTGAAAGTGTTTGCATTCCTGGCAACATCTGAGCCCTTTCTAATTAGAAAGTTTACACATTGCCAGGAGTGGGGGATGCATGTCAGGGCAGAGGAGAATCATGGGGCCCATATCATTTAGGGCTTAGTGAATTAGAGATAATTAAGAGATGGAGGTAGGGATTGTGATGTATTGAAATGAGCTTAAAAATATCATTCCAGGGAAATAGATGGGGCTGCAGGATCAGCTGTGAGACCTTTATTTATGATTTCCTCATTGAGAAAAGTAAAGATGTTTTCAAAGGCCCAGGGAGCTGTAGGCTGACTGAATAAGACCATAGATAGACAGTAGAGACCAGGGAACTCTAGCAAGCAGAGAGTGATGCCTTAGTTTGTCTGAGATGCACAAGGCACTTAAGGCAGTCCTAGAAGATGGGCCATCTTTAGGACATCTAGGACAGGAAAATGGCAGGGTTAGTTTTTTTCAAAGGCAAGTCAAGACATATGAAGTGGGTTTTGTGGCTTGCTAGCTCTCCTCAAAGACTTGCCTTTGGGGTATATAGGGGAAGAATAATCAAAAATCTACCTTGATATCTTTACTAGTCTCTTAGGCTTCCTTTGTTTCTCAAGCCCATAAAGCTATAGCCATAAAGTCTCTTGAGCATTTTAAAATTTCCCCTTTGTTTTTATTTTATGTCTATGGGTATTTTATCTACATGCATATTTGTACATTGTGTGATTGCAGTGCTTGAAGAGCCCAGAAGAGGGTATTTGATCCTTTGACTATTGCAGTCTTCCATGTGGGTGCTGAGAATACAACCTGGGTCTTCTGGGAGATCAGCTAGCTCTCTTAACAACTGAGCCACACCTCCAACTCTCCTTGAGCCTTTTAAGTAGAGATCCTAGTTTTCAGCCTAGTCCCCATATTGGAACAGTAATCTAGGCTTATTGGAAGATCTGTCAATTTATTTTTGAATATTCTTTCAAAAGCTCCAGTGATCCAGATGATGATGTCAGACAGGATGCTGATTTTGTGTTTTGTAAAATTTATACCTACTGTCTTTTTGTTGTTGTTGTTGTTTGTTTGTTTGTTTGTTTTTCAAGACAGGGTTTCTCTGTGTAGCCCTGGCTGTCTTGGAACTCACTGTGTAGACCAGGCTGGCCTCGAACTCAGAAATCTGCCTGTCTTTGCCTCCCAAGTGCTGGGATTAAAGGCGTGTGCCACCACTGCCCAGCCTATACCTACTGTCTTGCAGGGATGGGACAGTGGGAACCTGTTATAGTCTCCTGGATCTCTCCAGCACCTGACACAGGACCTCCATGTGACTCCCAGTGTTTGACAGAATAGATGAGGAGAGCAACAATGAGAAAGGAATAAGAGATTTTGTCTAGGGAGAGGCTGCAGAAAGAGGGAAGTGAAGCTGAGAGCTGGGGTGTGCATTGTTCAGTGGAGGATAATTTAGGCTAAGTCAAGTGTTTTGAAAGTCTTGGGAGGCCACTAAGAGAATTTTTCCAGCTGATTGGAGGAAGACAAGGTGCCTGTTGGTGTTGGGGTGATTGAGATAAGATTGATATTAGAGATATGTCAGTAGAATGGTGTAGAGTGCTTGTTGCTAGACCTTCTTAGGCTTGGGGACACAATGTTGAAGCTAGTAGTGTCATCAGGCAATATCTGCCAGCCACACAAGGAGGGAATCATTGAACTCTTCTTTTTGGTCTATTTTGTGGTGGGCAAGTGCAATCTCCAAGGTCAGCTGTGATTTCAGTATTGGCTTAGTGGCTTAAGCTGTTTGTTCTCTGTTTTTGAGGCATGTTTTCTACCTGTAGAATTGTTTTTCAATCAGCTCTATTTTGGGAAGAGGAAGAAGGAAAAAAAAAATACCATGTCTGAAATGCCCAGCAGGTTATAATATCTTCCTTTCTCCAGGAGCTTGAAGTTTGCTGGAAATATGACTGGCTATTATAAATGGTTTCTTAGGGGAGTTCACGTATCCCATGATCCTTCACATGCATCTGTATAGGAGCAGAGGCTTCTACTGTAATAGTTTCTACTTTTCTTTCTAAAGAAAAATTGTCTCTCAGATAAAAGAAACAGGAACAGCATGTGACACTTCCAAATATGTTCACTTCTTCCTCTGTTTGACTTCTAAATTTACCTGTGCTGGTTCCCTTTTCAGGCTTTGAGGCGTCAATTAACTGATGTGTTCTGTTGTCATTGAAGCTCTTCCCAACCTGTCTCCACCCTTCCCAACATGTTCCCATCTTTTCTTTCATATATATCTTCCAGCATCTTCCCAAACTTGCCCACCATATGGATGCCTTCACCTGATACTTAGACATCACCTGGATTTGCTCGAGTTCACTGTCAACCTCAGGGTTGGCTTTGGGTGCAGATATTCCTAAGTGACCAGTCATACAGGGGTGTCTTCACTTGTGGCACATAGCAGATGTTCTCTGTTGGGTAATCTTGTAACAGGAAGCAGAATTATAGAGAAGAGATGAAAATAAAACCTACCTTTAGACCAGGGACAAGGTGCTGTGTGACAAGCTGGCCTTCCCAGTCAATAGACTTCCACATATGATCGGTGTTTCCTGATCTATTGTTGGATACTGGGAACTGTCTATGCAGCAGTGGGAGATGCGGTAAACATGGCAGGCAGGTAGGCAGGCAGCTTGCTGTAGAAGAGTTTGAGGCTGATTTCTGAATTTACTAACTAGGGCAGGAGAGTTACCCTCTTTGAGCTTAGATGTGCCATCTATGGAATGGAAAAGTAAAGTTATATGCAACCAAATGTTGCAAAATTGAAGAGGACAAATTACTCAGTTCAGAAAGTATTCATTTGTATCTCTGAAACTTTCATTCATTTGTATCTCTGGTGAAGGCCATTCCTGTATTCTTCCTCATTACTTTCTTTGGAAATACCATTTTAGGGGCAGGACAGAAGGCTCTGCCAGTAAAAATGCATGCTACACAAACCTGAGGGCCTGAGTTCAGATTCCAACACTTGTGCAAAGAGCCAGACACAGAAGTATGCATCTGTAACTCTAGAACTCTTTGTGTGTGTGGTGGTGGTGACAGATGACCCCCAGAGCTTATTGGCAGCCAGTCTAGCCAATCGGTAAACTTAGCATCAGGAATATTCTTTGTCTCAAAAAATAAGCTGAAGTGTGATTAAGGGGGACACTGATTGTCCACCTCTGGCTTACACACACACACACACACACAGAGAGAGAGAGAGAGAGATCCATATGCACACTCATACACACACACACATGCAAATAAAGTATTAGTCAGGTGGGTTCATTTAAGAAAGCACACTATTATTGTACAAACTGTATAAATCATAAAGGCAAAGCCAATAAAACCACTATAATATCATGATGCTGTCTGTAAGCTGCTACTGTTTCTTTTAAAGTTTCTGAGCTTGAGGATTGCCCCCATTTCACTAGAAAGGACTGTTAGAAAGTCAGCAGGGAGCTGGTAAACCTGAGCTGTCACCAGTGAAGATCTTTTTTTCAAAAAGAACTGAATGACCAATAGAGAGAGACTCACTTCTTTCTCTGTGTAATTTGATGCTATCTAATAGGATAAAATCATCTTAGGCACCATGAAGAGCAACATTGATGTTCTCGAAATGTTCACCTTAACAATTATTCATTTTGGGAACAAAATATGAATATGTGCCTATGACTCAAGGTCATAGAAGATTCAAGAAGTTGTGGAAGAAGGTCAGGACCCTAGACCAAAGAGGCATGGGGATTTAGGGCTCCAGCAAAGCGGGAGTACCCCAAATCTAAAAGACTAAAGAATTGTGTTTGTGTGGAAGTGAAGCTAACATACCCATTGTCCTTTTGGCTCCATTGTGCTTTGAGGCATAAAAGGTGCATGCATACCAAGGCTTTTCTCTGTGTGATGTATGTATTTACACAGAGACAGGGGCTGTTGCTTTCACAGTTGAGTTTCTTCTTGGTCATGGACACTGTACCAAGCTTTGTGAAAATGTTGCTTTCATAACAACTCAATAACTAGGATGTTATATTCTTTTTATTTCACACCTGAAGAAACTACAGTTTCCAGGGTCAACTATATGCTCTGATTTACAGAGCTGGCATCCATAGGATGTCAAAGCTCTACTTTGTAACACTGACTCCAAGGTAAGAAATGCTGTGGGGAAAAAATGTGATAAAGTCAAATCAAAGAGATGAGGGACTGGCGAGATGCCTGTAAATTTAATTTTAGTTTTAGGACAGGGTTTTGCCATCTTGCTATGTATCTCAGGCAGCCCTTGAATTTATGGTAGTCCTCATGCCTTCACCTCCCAAGTGCTGGGGTTACAGCTGTGTACTACTACATATAGGCCCATAACTGGGTTTTGTTAGACTGTGTTCCTCAGCCTATCAGACAGCTTGATGAAGAGGTCTCCAAAATTGTGGGATGCCTGGCTTGTTGGACCATGGTTTTTCAGCATGCTTCTGCTGCTTCGTGTTGCCTTCAGGCGTAAGCCTGCTGACATCTGACAACTCTGTTTTAGAATAACTAGTGGTACACTGCTCAAGGACTCCTGATCCTTTTGTGGGTTTTACTGTGGGCTGAAACTTTGCCATTGGTATTATCTCCTCTTGGGGAACTCATATCCCTCTTTCTGTAAGTCTGATGGCCGTGGTTCAGCATCTCTATAACTTTGAGCACCAGCTCCCTTCTGGCTCAACTCCTGGAAGAACCTAGGTGTTTTAAAGACAGGTTGTCTCTGGTTTTGTCTTTGGATCGCAAAGATATGGTGATTTGCTTCCAGGGAGGGTAAGAAGGCTTAAGCCAGGGGCAGGTCTTTAACCCTGAAGGAGGGAGATTAGTACCAAAGCAGATTTTGGTGCTCCTTCTGCTGTAGGATATTGTTGTCCAGGAGTCTGCATTTGAGTAGCACCAGGAGGCTTTCCTGACAGGGCAAACCACACAGTGAAACACACTGTTGTGACTTTAGAATGCGGGCAGAAAGGGAACGAACGAACTTTTCATAGAGTAAGGAGTGAATGCTTATGTTTTATTAAGCTAATTCTGTCAGAGATGTTTGTATAAAATAATATCTACAAATGTCTATAACACCGTGGATATTATCGGTCTATGAGATGAACACATGATTTTCCTCCTATAGTTTCTCATTTCCCCATTTTTCTAAATAAAACTCCTTCAAAGCATGGTATTTATAGTACTACATACAGATTTCAAGGTTTATTTGCCTGGCTTCTGTTTAGCATATGAGTTACTTCAGTATTTATTATGCTATAATGCTATAATAAATATTCTTCATCAGTTGTTGCCCTACTTTTCCATTTTAAAAGCAGACACATTCTCTAACTTCAAACTAAGTCTGGCTTGACTGTAAAGGACTTGTTTCTTGGGAAATAAATCAGGGGGTTATCAGGAAGTTTGGTTATCAGGAAGTTGTCTCTCACACGAAGCCAGCTTTCTGTTTTAATACAGTGAAACTGTGTTGGGCGGTTCAGCTAAGAAGGGTGACATACCCCTAAGGTAATAGCCCCAATGGGCTAGCATGGTCCTGAGTAGGGCAAACTCATTGGTGGAGTTCCAAAGAGTGGTTTCCCATTCCCAGTCAGACCAGTGAGTGAGTCCTGCTACTTTCAGCCTGTAGTTGAACCAAGTTCTCTTAGACCACTGTGTCTCCACAAGCTCAACTAAGATGCTGCCAGCATTTGAAGGGTAAGCTTCTTCAGCATTCACTGATCCAGCCTTTTCATTCCATTTTTCTTTTTAAAATGAAAGAATCAATTTAAGCAGTATTAAGCCAGTTGTGTCTATTTACAGCAAGAAGGGGCCTTCTGGCTCGCAGGCCTGTTTTGACTTGCTTTTAGTGAGGCACTGATTAACTGTTAACCTTCTTGGTTGAGCAAATACTTTCAAAGACCTGCTATGCCCAAAAGATGATGCATTTGGCAATGGTGATTCAAAACAAAGTAAAACACACTGCAATTCTTATCCTAGACTCATTCATAGGTTTCAAGCAGAGGAACATGCAGAAAAGAATGAGACATTAATAACTACCATATAATATGATAATACTGAAATCTGCATATGCCAGGGGTCTTCTTAGAACAATTCTAAGTGTTCAAGAATTACAAGCTGTCAAAGTTGTCAGTCTATGAACATTGCTCTTAATCAGAAAGAGATACTATGCTAGATATTAAATAAGAAAACTTATATATTTATTGGATGGCAGGCATATTCTGTGTTTTCAAAAATACACAAAAAGACATTGGAGCAGACAGCTGCACAGAAACCATCCAGCACAGTCCCCACTGGAGAGATGAAGAGCTGGGGCCTCAAGAGTCAGGCAATTGAAACAGGATCCCCCAGTGGCTTGAAGACAAGTTTAGGACAACAGTTCAGTCCTCTAGACAGTGGCTGCTCTCATATCTCCTATGTCTCCAAGTATTTATCGTTGGTGTTGACTTCTCAATAAGGATAGAACACAAGGACAAGACAGTGTAGGGGAGATGGAGGTTTCACCTACTATTAGGTTCATGGGTGGATGCAGATTGTAACTTTATAGCCAGTGTGTTAGCTTTTTCATTGCTGTGCTCAAAACATCTGATAGACACAACTCAAGCGAAGAAGGATTTATCTGGGTTCACAGTTTACAGCAGTGATTCTCAACCTGTGGGTCATGACCCCTTCTGGGGTTGAATGATTGTTTGACAGGGGTCACCAAAGATCATTGGAAAACACAGTTACATGATTCATGGCAGTAGCAAAATTATAGTTATGAAGTAGTAATGAAAGTAATTTTGTGCTTGGGGGTCACCACAATAGGTCATTAGGAATGCTGAGAACCACTGGCTTATAGCATTCAGTCCATTAAGGTGAAGAAAAAAATGGAGGAATCCCTAAGCTCACATCATAGTAGACCAGGAAACAGAAAGTGACATTAAGTGTCACATTAAGTCCAGAGATAATATACTCCCACAGATCTTCCCTGAGTAACCTACTTCCTCTATCTAGGTCCCACACACTGAAGCTTCCACTGCTTCCCAAAATAGTATTCCCCGGGAACCAAACATCAGAATATAGGAGATTACAGAGATATTTCATATTCAAGCTGCAATAGAAAAATTGAACAGAGATAATAATAGTTCTGTATGATACAGGAACCTTCAGCAATGGTGTCACAAGAATCAGGAAAGTCTATAATGAGTCGTGTTAAGTATGAGTGGAGGATGGGAGGAGTGGGTTCAATAGTAATAAAATATTACAGGGCCTGTTTGTTTAGACTGTTTGTAGGTAAGGACAATCATTTCCTCTGGGCATTGGGTGGGCAACTGTGGAATGAAAATTTTGTGACCTATTTTTGTAGAAGGACAGAGAATTGTTTTTGTGAGTGGCTTTGGTAGAGATTGGGAAAGGGAAGGCCAGAGAAGCTTTTTTGTGTCTATTGATTTTTCAAATGCCGAGGTGCCATATTTGGGGTCAGAATTGCCTGAACTCCAGCAGCATCTAAGCTCACAGGAAGACACATGAGTATCTCTTTGTATCTATCTGAGTTTGTTGTCTCATCCCATTCTTGTTCATGTAGAATAGATGACAATGAACTGCATCTCCTCCTCCTCCTCCTCCTCCTCCTCCTCCTCCTCCTCCTCCTCCTCTTTCTTCTTCTTTCTTCAGATTTTTGAGATAGGGTTTCTCTGTATAGTCCTGGCCATCCTGGGACTCAGTCTGTAGATTAGGATAGCCTCTAACTTATAGAGATCTGCCCATCTCTGCTTCTTAGGTGATGGAACTAAAGGTGTGTACCACCACCGCTGTACCACCATCAATGAGCCTCTTAAGGAACATTTTATCACATGTTTCCATGTATGCCCCAGGCTTATTCTTGTCGAGTAATCAGAGGTACCTGAGGGTATGACCCCTCTAAACACAGGGTACCCACTGTGTTCTTCCTTTGCCCTCATGGGTTGGGGTGAATTTCTTATTATATCCAACTTTTAGCCAAAGGTACAACTACTACTGACTTCTGTCAAGCAAGACCCCAGTGTCCCAGCTCTTCTGTGGTTGCTCCTGTGTCTTTCCTGAGGGACTGTCTTCTGTTAGTGCTTGCACTGAAGTAGACACAGTCCGTGCCCTTGATATACTACCAGAGCTTGACTGAACCTGAAGAAAGCCTCACATTTTATTTTCTCCCCCAGTGATGGCCAGGCTATGCTTCCTAGCTCCCCTTTCCAATAAAGAGTTCTCCTCACTCCTACAGGTAGATTCTTGAAGGTGTAACAAAACGGATCCTCGAATCTAGACTTGAGATATAAAAACAGCCCTTAACTATTTATAAGAGCCTGTATGCATACATGTTGTCAGGATTTCCAAGGAGAAAGAGGCTTATGGCTGTTGTAAATACAGAGTTTAGAAAATCAGGTGGACTCCTTTTGAGTAGGAACAACTCAATAGAAATACTCTGTATAGATTACAGCAATATTTTCATGTCACACATAGACACACAAATGATTTTTAGTGAGTATACTTAGCTTGTACATTCACCACTGTAACCTAATTTGAGGACTTTGCCCTTTATTCTCTCTTTCCCAAGTCCATAAAGTTCATTTGGAGTCAACATCGATTCCTACCACGGCCCTAGACTATGTCTGACCTATTTCCTCATACTGTGGACTTGCTTAACCTAGATGTTTTATGAAAATGGAATGAGATAGTCTATGGCCTTTCAAAACTAGCTGAGTATCTGTCCAATCTGTTGTATATATCACTAATTTGGTCCTTATGGTCGCCTCATATTGTACTACACAGACACACGACATTTCATTTATGTGTTCATGGACTCATGGACATTTGTGTTAATCCCATTTTAGAGCTGATGTAGATGTTACTGTTATGAACATGTATGTGCAAATCTTTGTGTAAGCATATATCTTTGTTTGTCTTGGGTAAAGTTTTGGATTGGAATTGCTGGGGTTTTGTTAAATATATGTTTAATATTTTAAGAACCTGGCAAACTATTTTCCAAAGTGGTTGAGCCATTTCTCACCAGTGGTTTCTAATGGTTCTAGTTTATCACCTCTTAGCCCACACATGCTGTCATCTGTCTGCTGATTACAGCTATACTAGTGAGTGTGTGGTAGTGGCTCATTGTTGTGTTAAATAGGTTTTTGTTCAGTTCTTACAGCTTTTAATCTGACAGTGTGTGCTGTGAGTCACCAAAAGAGAATCATGAATAAAGGATGTACCATTTACCAAATGTATTTGCTCTTGGAATCCCTTTTTCTCTCTTAAATGAATATGTTCAAGTACTAAAAGTGTTTGGACTTCTGGGAAGAATTACATCAATTGATTACAGTATTGTTTGTAACTTTGTTCTAAACAAATGTGTATGGCATAACGATTCTGAACCAAGTAGCCAGGCTAACATTGTAAGAGTTAAAGAAAGACAACAAACAGATCAGTGCTAGGAGGTTTGGAAAAATAGTAGTTTGCAATGAATATCTAAATGGCAGTTTGTTCCAATACTCAGTGAGCAATCATTACATCACATGGATGATAATAAGATGGGATTTGTATTGTTAGACTTGTTCAGGCTAGGAGCTGTGGTGACTGAGGTTCACAGATGGCTCACCAAATCCTCAAGATGACTTTATACATGGATGTTACACTTACCAATTAACAAATGAAGATACTAAGGCACTGAGAGACTATTAGTAGCTTCTACACAGCAAGAAATAGCAGAATCAGGATTTGAATCTGGGTCTCCCATAACAAAGATGTTTGAGATGATTCTACTATCATGCCAGAAGGCAGATTGGTCAGGAAGATCCTTTGTTCTAATCACAAAGCCTGGAAGTACTGGCAATCTAGCTTTTGGCTGTTTGGAGTCATGGCTGGTTCAATCTTTTTGGTGTTGGTCTTACACAGCATGTCCTATTCATTCCATACATGCATTTCTCTTGTTTTGTTGTCCCCAGACCAGATTTTTGTTACTCACATCCCACCAGTAAGATCTTCCCAGATCTTGGCTCTGCACACCCTCTCTACTCATTTTCATAATCTCCATTGCATCTTTAGTCAGGGAGCAGAGCACCTGACATTTTATTACATCTGGGACTCCAGTCCATGAAGTAGTGCTGCCCTCATCGGTTAACTCTGTCTTTTAATGTCCTTATATATTCCCAGAGATATCTCTTCTAAGGGATCCTCAGTCCATTCAAGTTGACAATGAAGATTAACCAGGTATAAGTTTCATCACCGAGCAATGATCTATGTTGTTTTAATTTTACTTTTCCATAATGGCTCAGCCTCTTGAGAATTGGGTTAAGGTGTGTCCATTTATGCAGGGCTTTAAGCACCAAGGGTCCTGGGAAATGCATGGTGAAGGTGTGGAGAAGAACTCAGTTGTGAAAGTAGGGTCCACTCTATCTATATTAGTTCTGGGGCCAGCTGAGTGTGGGGCCCTGACTTGACTCTTTGGATTCCAGGTTCTTTCTCTCTACACAACCCTAACTTACTGCTGAATTCAGCTTCTCACTCAACCCCTGGTACAGATTCTCTGTGTTCCCCTGGGCACATCCTTTAATTCTCCCAGCCTTCCATCTCCCCATCCACAACACAGATAATCATGTTTCATTCTTGTTCCTGAGCATAGACAAGACAACAGGCAAAGTGATCATTTTAGTTCTGAGCTAACGGGTTGCTCTGGTGGATGTATTTTCATTGTTTAGTTAATAGATCTGACTGTTCTTTCAAAGAGTTAAGTAACAGATACTATAGATTTTTATGGATCAAAACTGGCCATGTCCCAGTTCCAGAGACTCTTAGAAGTCCTAAACTAAGGTGTTAGCAGCTTGGTTCTTTCTGAGAGCCATGAGGGAGACTCCGGTTCTCAGCCTACTTCACAACTGTTGATGGCCTCAAGCCTGCTGTAGCTTGGAGATGACACTGTCCCTGAATATCTACATCATCTTCTCTCCATGCATATCTGTCTCCCTGTCTCCACATCTGGATTTGCTTTTGCTTTTTCATAGGTCACAGTTACTTTAGGCTCCCCCTAATGTTTTATTTTATCACTTCTGTGGAACCCTGGTGTGTGTGTGTGTGTGTGTGAGTGAATGAATGCCTAGGCCAGAAAAAGTCATTGGGTATCTTTCTTTCTGGCTAACCCCCTCCCCCACACTTATTTTGTTGAAACAGGATCACTCAATAAAACTGGAGCTCACATGGGATTTCACTTTCCAGTTAGGCTAGAGGCCAGCAAGTCCAAGAAGCATCCTGTTTCCTACCACCCAAGTATCCTGGGCATCTGAACTCAGATTTTTTTCATGCTTGCATATCACGCACTAACCTGCTGAGCAGCCTTTCCAGTCTTAGACTCTATTCTTAATGAGATTATACTATGAGATCCTGAGGGTCAGTTTATCTTTTGTGAAGGAAGCAATTTAACTCACAACATTGCAAATGACTAATTGTTGTGTTCTCCAGAAAATGTTCTGTTAAAAAAGATAACTTGGCATTTCTCAATGAGATAGAAGTGTGAAGACATGCTAAAACGACTTGACATTCACAGCCATTCTTTGAACCAGACCTGGTGAGTGGAGTTGGTTTTGACGAGGACCTGTCTCTTTCCACAAAAGTCCCAGAATCTTTACCAGAAGTGGTATTTTCCACATATGCTTTCAGAACTGAAAATCTTTCCTTTCTGGCTCGTGACATTTTTGTGGGGCTTCCAGAATAGAAATAATGGAGCAGATCTCAGGCAGTTGGCATTCCTTCTCCATGTGACAGCATTCTGCTAACATCTCTGCTGTTTGTGTGTGATTTACTGCCCTCCTAGGGTTCCTGAATGCATGCAATGAAAACAGATTTAGAATATTAATCTGACACGATCCTGGACAGCCTGGTTCAATCAAAGTTTATTTACTGGAGTTGGTGAACATTTTTGCAAGAGCAGAGTGAGAGTTATTCTTCTTAGTATTTCTTGCTAGTTTCTCTAGCACTGTTGCTCCGAGTCCCCCAAGTGGGTAGTGATGCTAATGAAAAATGATATTTCCAGGCCTGATTTCCATACTGCAGTTCAGTGTCTTTTGGAGACTGGTCTTAGAATTCCATTCCTAAAGAGTTACCAGGGTCGTTCTCTCTCTGCATTTGAGAACCAGGGTTTTCTATCACCCTTCACTGAGAATGCATTGTACCATTGGAGTTGGATAATTCTCAGAGTTAGAGTCTGTCTAAGGCTGAAGGTGGGGAAAACCAGGTAGCAGGTATGGATCAGAGGGGCCAGACATGGAGTGTGGGCAGGGAAGGAGTCCAGCAGCTGCTGCAAGGGCAAGTATGAGGGGTCTATTGTGAAGTAACTAACATCTGCTGAAAGTGGGGAAGGACAGTGTGGTAGGAGGCTTAGTAAGGGTTGTTGGCAGGTGGGCTGATTCAGGCATGGGTTTCTCTGAGCTCTGATGGAAGAGATCTGAATATCTACCTCAGTCAGAAAATCTGGCTCCTGGGCACAGCTGGAGTAGAGAAAGGCTGAGGGAGAGGCCTAGCCTATACTGCTGAGGGCCTGCTCATTGAGATGAGACCTTGGGGCTACTTGGGGTGCTGTGTGGAAATTCAGATTGCTGATGTCTGATCGGCCCTTCTGAGAGCTCTGGAGACTGTATTTTCAAAATTCCTGAGTGATCTACTGTGTCAGTCATCCAGGACAGCATTCAGGATATATAGCTCATAAAGAACTATGAACCTTGCAGTGAAGACCTTGTTACTAACCTACTCTGAGCCACACTTGCTTCATCCATTAGATGAAGTGCTCCTGCCTGCTTCACACTCTTTCCTCCTCCCCCATTGTCTCCTTTTCTTTCCATATTTTCCCTGCCTTTTCCAGTTCTCTGTATGTAGCTCATTTTCAGTCCACATTTGGGTACATGGTACACATCATTTTCGTGATGGCTCAAATCTTGTGAGACCTGAGATTCTAGGACGGGAGTTCTCAAACTTCCTAATGCTGTGACCCTTCAGTACAGCTGTTTATGTTGTAAGGACTCCAAACCATTATGTTCACTGCTATTTCATAACTAATTTTGCTACTGTTATGAATCATAATGTCAATATCTGTATTTTCTGATGGTTTGAGGAAACCTCTGTGAAAGAGTCATTTGACAACAAAGGGTCATGACTTTGTTTGAAAACCACTTTTATAGAAGGTAGTTTGGGCAGGGAATCTACCTCTTGGGTGTTGGACTCAAGAGAGGGAACCTGTCATTAGACCTGGGTTATAAGACAGTACTTTGGACCTAGACATTCTGGTTCCTGGTTTTGCAGAAATGGAAGTAAGACAATGATATTGCCTGAAATAATATTGACCTGAAGACTGGATACTTGGTATATAATTTTATATGTTAAGTACTATTGTCTTTGCCTTATACATGGGAGCTCCAAGGCTTGGAGAGAGTTGTATACCTTCATGCCTGTTATGTATAAGAGTCATGTTTCATGAAAATCTGGGAGTCATGGCTCTGAGTCTCATATTCCACTCTTGTTTTTACCCATTTGAACCAAGTACAAGGTCATAGTGGCCTTTGAGCCACAATGCTGATCTCAAAAGCAAGCTGGTTGTCAGAGAAAGCTTTCTGTGAACAACATTTCTAGATGTAAAGTGATACAATTACTTCATAGTGAAGGAGGAAAAGCATGCATTTTCACAATAGAAATTGGTATATAGGATAGCTCTGTTGGCAAAAGCTTGATAAGTTCAAAGGAAACCCATAACATAATTGCCCTGAACTGAAAATCCCTTGACCACTTCCTATTAGCATTTCTGTATAAGATCTGATCTTTGACCTTCACTGGTTTCTTCAAAGCCCAAAGAGCTTCTCGGCCCAGGGTTCCATTCACCAGCCTTACCAATTCAATCCTCACTTAGCTTATGTGAATTCAAATACCTAACGAAAATATACTTCACCTTACACATGAAGTATGGGTATTAATAAATATATTCATTTAATTCAAAGATTGTGTCAGAATCTCAGCCTTTTGTAACTGTTCCCTTTCTTGTCTCTATTCCTAGGCCATAATCTTCAGGAGAAGGATAAATATCACAGCCAGTGAGCTGCCAAGCACTTCCCTGACCTTGTCAAAGAGAGCAGCTGGACCCAGTTTTAGTCAGCACCTCCCAGCACAAACCTCTGGATCACAGAAGGAGAACAGGCCAACATTTGATACTTGACAAAGACGTTTGACACACAAACGTCTACTTAGGCTACTTAGGTTGTCTTTGTATGAATTTTGTTGATTTGAGAAACAAATAGGTGCTTTGATTGAAGAACTTACATGGGCATACTCACCATTTCAATGATATAATAGATGATGGTTATTGAAATAGCCCAAACATTTACCACAGAGCAAGAGATATAGCTTGAGCTGCTACCAGACAATCCCAGCACCAAGGAATGGATGACTTCAGGTATCGGGACAACTATGAAGGCTATGCCCCCAGTGATGGCTACTACCGAAGCAATGAGCAGAACCCGGAAGAAGATGCACAGAGCGATGTTACAGAAGGCCATGATGAAGAGGATGAGATCTATGAGGGCGAGTACCAAGGCATCCCTCATCCAGATGATGTCAAGTCTAAGCAGGCTAAGATGGCCCCCTCCAGAGCAGACGGCCTTCGGGGCCAAGAAGACCTGATGGCCGAAAGGATGGAAGATGAGGAGCAGCTGGCTCACCAATATGAGACCATCATTGATGAGTGTGGCCATGGGCGCTTCCAGTGGACCCTCTTTTTCGTATTGGGTTTGGCCTTGATGGCAGATGGAGTGGAAGTGTTTGTGGTGAGCTTTGCTCTGCCAAGTGCAGAGAAAGACATGTGTCTGTCCAGTTCCAAGAAAGGAATGCTTGGTAAGTAGAAACTTCCAATGGTCATTTTCCTTGTGACATCAAGTATATGAAAATATAAGAGAATATATATGTATATATTTACATATACATATATGAGCATATATATGTATATATCTATACACACATGTATAGATTGTCACTGTTAGATACCTTAGATATGCCACAATGTCCTTCAAAGTTGTCAGTCTTTTAGCCATTTTGCCATTAAAATATTATATTATGGACATCAACTAATTTATTGACTCAAACTTTCATAGCTAATATCACACCTTGTTTTTTCAAGCCTCTTTGATTCTTAGCTCTTTCTCTGATTCCCAAATCTTGGTTTTTTTTTTTTTTTTGAATGACAGACTATTCTCCTATGAAACTATCTTCCATATTCAAGTAACAATACATTTTGGAAGGGGTAAACCAGAGGTCTCTTCCATCATTCCTTCTTTATGTGTCTTCCAAGAATCCAATAGCATCTGCTCCCAGTTCCTCTTGTACTAAGAGTTAGTGGCTGAGTGCCCATGTGGCTTGGATAACTGATGGGCTTGAGCATACCCACACACAGAGTCTCTGTAGGCAGTTAAGAACCATGGTGTGAAGTACAGATGGATTCTGAAGGATAGAGGACCAGCTTGCAAGTCAGTTAGCAGAGCAGCACTGTCAGATCCAAGCCTCAGCCATCAGAGCTCGAGGAAGAGAGTATTTTATGAAGTTATAGAGAGGATGAACACAAGTGGTGTGCAATAGAAGAAATTCATCATAATAGAGCCACAAACTTGTCTTGATCCCCAAAGGGTCTAAAAACCATATGTACCGTCAACATTTAGTGTCCAAATAGAGCCCAAGATATATCCAGCTATTAAGAACTTGCCATGAGCCAGTTTATCATTCAAGATAAAGAATAAGTATGGCCTTCAGCAGTTCAAAAGCTGTTCAGCCACCAAATTCATTAATTCAACAAATAAGTACATATTTCTGGTCTACAATATGCTGGTACTGGTAATACAGTCTTGGAGAAAAAATAGTTCTTGTTTCTTTAAAAAAATTATATATCACAAGGCAAGAAGGTCCTTATGAACACAGATTTAATAACTTCAGGGATAGACATTGGAATATGTCTTGCATAGTTCTAGACCTTGACTTTGGAAAAGGAGTTAGTTACCATTTCTGAAAAGACTGAGGAAACATTTTTGAAGCCCAGATGGCCTCTGTCACAGCTATTGAAATCCCATTCTGTAATCAAAATGATCTGGAGACAAGATGTAACCTAGTGGATACGATTGTGCTTCAGTAAAACTGAGTCTGAACTTGGAAAATGGTAGCAGGAAGATTGTGAACTTGAGCACAGCTTACGATATTTGGTGAGACTATCAAAAAATCAGAAAAAAGTAAGAAATGCTTATATAGAGAAATGTGAAGAATTGTCACCAGATAAACAAAATAACAGTAACGAAACTCCCAAAACTAGCTGAAAAAAAAAAAAAGAGATTTGTCTCTGGTCCATTAAACCTTGTCTTATACATTTATGCTTTATCTATAATGCCATTTAAAATGATTAGAACTCCATCAGGCATGACCAAGAAAATCAAATGAGACTGAATATATAAAAAACAGATGCTTTGAGCCGGAGTGTTATTCAGCTTTTAAAAGCCAATAGAAGTTTTAGTTATGTGTGTGTGCGTGTCCCTACACATGCATATATACATTATCCAACCTTAAATGTTGAATGGTAGGTTTTAAGTAATTTATTTATTTTTACTTTTATGTGCATTGATGTTTTGCTTACATGTATATCTGTGTGAGTATCAGATCCCCTGGAACTGGAGTTATGGACAGTTGTGAGTTGCCATGTGGGTGCTGGGAATTGAACCTGGGTCCTCTGGAAGAGCAGCCCATGCTTATAACTGCTGAACTATCTCCCCAGCTCCTTACAGTAGATTTTTAAAAAGGCAAGCAAAAGAGCAAAATTTCCAACTGAAACCAACCCATCAGTAACCGACTTAGGCATTTCTAAGTCATCAACTTGTTTTTGTGCCGTTCCCAACCGAAACCCAAGTCCCTGTTTATTCTGGCAATGTCAATGATGTTTTCATGCCCATCAGTGGCTCTGGCACCATATGCTCAGCAACCTTATTATTAGAACTGCAGTATTGTGACAGCTCCCACATCTCCCAGGGCAAACATTGGGCAGGAGCTGAGTGAATATGGTTATGGTCTAGAGAGTCCACACTGGTACAATTTTGCCCTCTGTGTTTACCAAGATGCTATGACTCAAACTGAGAAGGGCACATAGACCCTGAGCAGAGAGTCCCATCTTGGGTGTTCAGGAGGCTTCCTGTGTGGTTGAGAAAATAGGAATCTAAGTTGATCCAGCAGGGTGGATGACTGAGAGTCTTGGAGTCACCTTGTAGGTTAGTCACATGTAGAAATAGATTTGGAGAGCTTTATCTAAGCCCACAGAGATAGCAAATGCCAAGCAGGGCATGATGGCAGGACTGTCCGACTTTGAAGTCTGTGGTCACTTTTCTGCTTTTTTCTTAATCATCGGCTATGGAAAAGAAATCATGTCCTGTGCAGCCTTCTCTCCATGTGGGATCATGCTACATGGGATCATGCTACATGGGATCATGCTACATGGGATCATGCTACACTGGATAATAACTTGAGTACTGGAGATTGATCATGACAGTTTGGCAACTACCTATGTTATTATCAGTGACCTTAGGCAAGTTCTAACTCCTGTAACTCAGTTCTCTGCAGGAATAAGTAAGGATGATGGCACTAATGTTGGGAGCACTTGAGATCATGCAGGCAGGGCAAGAATATGGATGCTTTCTAAATAACTCAGCTCCCTTGTTTGTGCCAAGACACCCTCCTGCCAGCATTTGCATGGATTCTGGTTGCACTGACACAATGAATTTGTAGTGTCACTGCTGACTCTTAGTGAGGCAACCTCAGAAAAGTTACTCAGTTGCTTTGTGCTCTGGTTTCCTCACCTGTAAAGCATGGATAAGGTGATTCCTGCTCAGTAGGATTTCTATGCAGATGGACTGAATTCAACTGTACTGGATTTGATGTAGTTAACTTGGTTGGTTTACTGCCCACAGCTTACAGGTGCTCAAGATATCCTTACAGCTTTTTATTGAAGTTCTTGTTGTTGGTGTTATTTTTATTATCTTGATTGCTTAATAGAGATGAGCCACCCACACTCAGGATATCAGATTTGCTCCGATGACTTTCTACATATCCTTCAGCCAAATGATGCCTTGTAGACTCTTAAGGCCAAGCTGCTTGACCTCAGCTGGAAAAGGCCTTCGTATTCCAGAACTTTTTCTCCTCAGTTTCCATTATTTTAAAAAGAAACTCTCATAAGTTCAGTCTCTAGCTTGACTCTCAGCTAATGGCCCAAGAAAACAACATAGAACAACCAGTGTCTGACTCAGAGGTCATTTTATTTTCTTTGTGGAAAGAAATGAATCAGTTAAGAAAAATTAAAGATGCTCTTTTGGTATCTTAGTTAGTTATTTCTCTTGAACAGTATATTTTAGCGATCCCCTCATGTACAGATGCCCAGATTCAGGATCGTATTGCTAACACTGAAGGTTCAGCCTTGCTTCTTTCCAGTGGTGTTGCCCTTAAGACAAGGAGAATGCATCCACTTGTTAATTAAGCATTCCCTCCATTCTTTTAATTCTCTACTTCTTTTATTTTTCTATGTATGCATGTGGTTGTGTGTTCACATGTGTGTGTGTGTGTGTGTGTGTGTGTGTATGTGTGTGTGTGAGTGTGTGTGAGTGGCATATACATGTGCATGCCCATGCCTTTGGAGGCTCAGAGTTGATGTATGGTGTTTTCCTTGATCTCTCTCCATGTTATCTATTGAAGCAGGGCTTGTTGCTAAACCTTGGAGCTCTCCAATTCTGGCTTGTCTAGCTGGCCAATTGGGACTCTTCCTACGTCTGTTTCCCAAGCACTGGGATTACAGGCAGCTACATAACTGCCACATGCTTTCTGGGGAACTGATCTCTAGTCCACATTCTTGTAAAATAAAGACTTTATCCACTGAGACATTGGTTCATTCCTTTTTTAATTTTTAAAAGGTGTGTGTGTGTGTGTGTGTGTGTGTGTGTGTGTGTGTGCACGCGCTGGAGAGATGGCTTAGTTGGTAAAAGTACATGCTGAACCTAGGTTCAGTTCCCAGCAGCTACAATCATCTGAACCTCCAGTTCTAGGGGATCTGACACTCCCTTCTGGGATTTCTGGGCACCAAGCATGCAGAGAGTGCATTTATATGCATGCAGTCACAATCACATGAGCATAAAAGGAAAACAATAAGCATTTAAAAAGTCTACAAGAAGGCTTTCAGCCATTGTCATTCATTGACCCTAAGAACTTGAGCACCTTAAGCATGTGTTCCACTCTGAGTTCCATCCCAGTCCCTTTCTTTCTTCTAAAGGATGGCCTTGAATCCCTGGCCCTTCTGCTTTTATCTCTCAAACATCGAGATTATAGGCATGTGTCTCCATGCTTCCCCTTTTACTCATTGAAAAAAAGATATTTTATTTTTAATTGTGTGTGAGTAGATATGCACATGTGAGTGCCATTCCTGTGGAGGGTAGAACAGAATATCAGATCCCCTGGAGATAGAGTTACATGTGGTTATGAGTTGCCCAATTTAAATTCTGGGAACAGAAATCCAATTCTGTGGAAAAATATCAAATACTCTTTAACCACTGAACTATCTCTCTACCCCTAGTTTATTCATTAAAAACTAGTTATTGAACATCAGTATGTGCCTGTGGCATCTCTGGCTAATAGAAATACAAGGCAGAAATACAGCACAAGTACTAGCATTCAGATAGTTTTATTCTCACAATAGAAATTGAGATCATATGTGAATAACGAGGAACAATACAGTACAGTACAGCACAGTATTGTATGGTATGGTACAGTGCAGTGTGACTCAGTATGGTGTGGCACAGTATGGTTCAGTACACTGTGGTTCAGTGCAGTGTGATATAGTATAGTACAGTTAGTAAGGTATAGTACAGGATGGCACAGTATGGCACAGTATGGTATGGCGCAGTGCAGTGTGGCATAATTGTATGGTGCTGTATTCACTGGTGTCACTCTTACCAGATAGAAAAGAAACGAAGGCAGTGTGAGTGGATGGGTCTGGGGAAGGGAAGCTTTGAACTGAGGGCCCTTACTTTTATTGGGACTGTTCTGTTCTGAGACGGTCCTGTGATCTTGGGCTGATCTGAAAATGTCCTTCTGAAACATGATGATTTTAGATGACTTATGAATGGAGCTAATCAACTTCTCTCTCTCTCTCTCGCTTACATTTTCAAAATGAAGTGTGTGTGTGTGTGTGTGTGTGTGTGTGTGTGCGCCAAAGAGTGCGTGGTGGTCAGATGATGCCTTGCAGGAGTCAGCTCTCCTCCTCCATCATGTAGGTTCTGGGGACTGAACCCAGCTCGACAGGATTGGTGCCAGTGTCTCTACCACTGAGCCATCTCACTGCCCTTTTTCTATCCTTGGCTTTTTCTTTTACTTCCCTTTTATTTTAACTTCCTTTTAAGTGATAGCTATGCATTTTTTTTTTTAATAGTTGGGGATAACAAAAACATCCTCCATGCCTGTTGGTGTAATATTGTAATTCCTGCTACTAGGAAGGTTGAGGCAAGAACATGGCTAGCTTGGGTAGTTTAATAGAAACATTATTGAGAATACAGCTCAGTGTTAGACCATTTGCTTAAAACATGGAAGATCCTGGGATCAGGCCCTAGTACCACTGCAAATAATAAGCAAATGAACAAACAAAAAACAAACACATAAAGCAGTGGCATTCACAGTAGAAAGTTCTAGATTTCATGGTATAATGAGACATTGATTTTCTTCTTTCAATTGATATTGAATGGTTGACAGCTGAGTTCCTATTTCTTTAGCTAATCTGACACTTAACATGGATGGCATAAAAGACAAACCATTAGCATCCTTTCTGTGGGGGGTTGCTGACATGATACCTGCTCTTTATCTTATAAATGGGATGCTTTCCCCCCACTTCATGCCTCTCAAAAGAGAAGAATCCTCACTTGTAGGGAAGAGTGTCATGTTTGCCTGCAGAGTCCTGATTTTCTGAAGAGTCTCTTAGTGCACATTTCACTGTTTACTGCTTGGTAGTTTTTCTTGCTAACTGGCTTGGGAAGTCCTAGGAAGTAGCATGCTTCAGATAGTATTTTAATCCTAACATGGGGCCCCTGGGATTTGGAGTCTGCTCTGGCTATGAGGAGAATGTAGAACAATTTCTGAGAGGTTAATCCACTGGCATAAATTGTGAGTTGAATTTTCATAGTATCACAGAGATGAATTTATCACTCTGATTTTATGAAAATTTATCTTTTAATTATTTTATATACAAGTGATTTCTGAGTGTCAGGGCAAAACATTTGATTGATGATGATATAATATAAAAAGATAAATATTTTTCTAAGCTTTAAAATTAGCATATCAGTTACTCAGTGGAGAGGAGCACTCCATGTCCAAAGGTCTAGCACTAGATTGTTTATATGCATTCCTTTCTGTAGCCAA
Organism: Rhynchomys soricoides; assembly: GCA_019843965.1. Classification (NCBI taxonomy): domain Eukaryota; kingdom Metazoa; phylum Chordata; class Mammalia; order Rodentia; family Muridae; genus Rhynchomys; species Rhynchomys soricoides. The sequence goes on along the minus strand of JADRCH010000016.1, from coordinate 12,931,922 downwards.
TTTCTTTTGCTCAGCTGCTCTTGCTTAGCATTGGGTAGACCACAGGAATGCTTAGGCTAGAATGAGTGCTAAAGGCTCTCTTGCTGATTGCCATGTATGTCAATGGCAACTTGATTCCACAGGCAATGGAAAGCTGTTCAATGCTAAATGACTTGCAAGGCTACACAGATCCTGAGCTGGAAGGCAGCCATGGCTATCCCTTAGCACCACCCAAGAAGCTGTAAATGAATACAGACCTGGGGATGGGATGGTTCAGTTAGTAATATGCCTGCTGTATAAGTGTAAAGACCTGAATCTGGATACTCAGAACCCATGTAAAAGTTGGGACTGGTGGCCTATAACTGTAACCTTGGCAGTGGAGGAGAGCAGTGGTGGAGACAGATGGCTCACTGATAGTCATCAGCCAGCCAGCCATCGAGCCAAGTCAATGAACTTGAGGTTCAATGAGAGAGTTTGTCTTAAAAATTAATATATATATATATGGAGAGTGATAGAGGAAAGATAGTTAATGTCTGCCCCTGGCTTCCAAACAAATGTGACTGTGCACATGCACACACATGCACATACTTATATTGACAAGTACATTCACTATTCACATGTGTACATTTACCCACACACATATACATACATCTATATTAGCAAGTATATAGACCACGCACATACCATTTATGCTCTCTCTCTCTCTCTCTCTCACACACACACACACACATACACACACACACACACACACACACACACACACACACAGAATATATATCTGGCTTTAGGGTAGTCTTCCTGGCTTTCATTGGAATCCCTGATGGTGGGTTATGGGCATGGAGTGGTTTTGTTGTGCACTCAAGGGTAGAGGTCATAATTGATACAGCAACTCTTTGTCAGGATGGACTAAAGAGATGCCAGGGCCTTTCTTTGCTCTGTGCTATATAAGATGACATATGATTCCTATGTGGTCTTTCATGTGTTTTCTTTGATAGTTTGTCTATCTACTGTCTTGGCTGGAAAGAAAAGATGGACATGTATCTGAATCATGTTCAGTACTTGACAGATTCTCTACCGTTTTCCTGGTCATTCTCATTTATCTTTAAATGACCCAGGGATGTGAGCAGAGTATGAATCCCCAGCTTCTCAGATAAGAAAGTGTTGCTTGGAGACCTTCAGTGATGAATGCCGGATTCCACTCCCTAATGAAGTTTTCTGGCTCTGTGTTCCCTTCATTGCTACTCATCTTTGCGTGGGTTGCTTTCTGCTAATGAGGTTGGAAGGTTGATTTTATCATGGACCGATTTCTTCCAGGGATGCCAAAGAAATGGAAGCTAAAGAGTCACTGATTTCCCAGAACCTGTACAATCTCTGTTAGCTTTCTTCTAATTTGAAAGCAAATTATAATAATCACACCACCATGACCTAGAGCTGTGATTTGATAAGGTCTCTGTTTGCATCAGCACCACAGAAGGATCTGATGCATGGCATCTCTAATCTTTATTGCAAGGTAATATTGTTTTTATCACTTCACAGATGAGAACGTGTGGACTCTAAGAGGTTAAAGTAACTTGTCTAAACTAGTTGGAGAGAAAATTAGGATTTGAAACTGGTTATATCTGACTTGACCTATTGCTGCTCCTTTCCCTTGATCTACCATCCATGGAAGACTTTGCAGTTGCGGTGACATGCATACCCTTAACCTTTTGTGCCAAATGCATCACCTAGTAAGTTACAAGTGAAGGTGCTGGACTTCTAGCCAAGTACTGGATTCGGGAACAAACCATCTTGGTAGATGAGAGGAGCCTCAGCCAGCTGTGTCACAAAGGCCAGGGGATCGCAGGGGTATGCAGTAATTCCTTGAGGCATAGACTGTCTACCCAGGACAAGCCTCCAGAGAGTTGGGAAGCAACACTGCCACCCTGTATCAAGTCAAGAAAGATACTCCCTTAGGTCATGTCTGTCACCATGGCTATACAACAGCGACATGGCACAAATGCCTCCCCCAAATTCCCTTCTAGCAACCACATTAGGTGGAGCACTTGGGTCCCATGTGGAGTTCCTGACTACATAGCTAAAATGGCCCTGTATAGGCTGTGGGTATAAAACCCATCTTTACTTATAAAGCCCTGATGATCTTATTTTTACTGTGCAGACGACTGATTTAGATTTTAGAGGAGAAAGGGTAAATGTCATAGATATTAACGGGGCAGGGGGTGAGAAGGAAAGGGAGTAGATAAATGGTTCTTGAAATGCCATGACCTTTGATATGCTCCCCTGGGGGGGGTCACTGAACAGATGGGATGTGAACACTGTCTTCTCTGGGGGGGTAAGCTGACCAGGTTGCTCAGATGGGCAGAATGAGCACTTTCTGTTTCACTGCAGGAGATTTGCTGACTCAGGAGCACTCATTAATCTCTGTGCCGAAAATAGCCCAAAGAAGTCACCTCCCTGCCCTGGCCCCTCCGCCTCACCTCTTCTTGGCTCTGTGGAAGGGAGCTATTATTTTTGAAAGAGGATCTGTTAACTGATTATAAGTCAACCACAATGCCTAAATTACAGTGTTGTAGAGCCATGTGATGTCACACATGAAGAGGATAGGGGGTGCTTTTAGCACACTCTTCACTTCCAGATTTAGGAAACTGAACCCCACAGAGGAAATAACTAGGTCAAGGTCATGAGTCCTGAATCCAGAACCTGGGATTCCTTTTTACTGGCTATATTAGCTATGGCTTCTATTGCTGTGATAAAACACCCTGACCAAAGCTACTTGGGGAGGGAAGGGTGTATTTCTTCTTAGAATGCTCAGGACACACTCCATTACTAAGGAAAAGTCATGCTAGGAACTCAAGACAGGAACCTAGAGACAGGAACTGAAGCAGAGGCCATAAAGGAATGCTACTTCTTGACTTGCTCCCTGTGGTTTGCTTAGCCTGCTTTTTTATATACCCCAGGGCCACCTACTTAGGGGATGCACTGCCCACTGTGGGCTAGGTTCTTCCACATCAACCAGTAATCAAGAAAATGCCCTACAGATTTGTCTGTAGACCAATTATTTGGATACATTTTCTCAATTAGGAGTATATCTTTCCAAATGGTTCTAGCTAGTGTGAAGTTGGCAAAAACCTAGTCAGAACACAGAACTCTTTTTTCTACATCAAACTGTCTTGCCTTTTCTCCTAAGGAAAAAAACCATATAAGCCAGCCAGATGATCTTCTATCTGCATGATTTCTTTTTATAGGAGACAATATGTGTATAGGATATATTTGGCTGCTTTTAACAGTGGCTTTGAATCATAAAGGCATCATTTATTTACTGCTCCAGAATTCTCAAAGTATGTGGTTCCAAGCATGTGAAACAGTGCCTTGATGATGTCAGGGCTGTGAGGTTCACATCTTCATTTTTGCCATTTTCTTAAGGTCACACAGCTGCCACCACAGTTCGAAGCTCTCTACCCACTCCTCAGGGCAGTTTTCTAAGTAGAAGGGAGAGAGGTGGTGGACAGCCTTTGTCTCCCTTCATGTTCCCTTTTAATCTGCCATGATTCATTACTCCAAGGCCTCTGCAGGATGCCTTATCTGCTCCCCTTCTCCTTGGATTATCACTGGCAGAAGAACAAGAAGAAGATGGCCATCTTAAGTAAACTCTAAGTCATCCTTGGGGGCTAGGTATAGAAGAAAAATTTTAGAAAACATTTCAACACATAAAAACAAAACAAAACAACAACAACAAGAAAACCAAACAGAACAAAATAATCCAACCCAACCAACCAACCAACCAAACAACCACAAACAACTAAAGCAACGATCTTCTAACAAGGAAGAAGAGAACAGAAGGATTGTGGGGATGCAGTAGACAGTTTTAGCTGCCTGCAGCACTTTTATTCCAAGGTAGACTTGATTTCATAGCTTAGCTATAGCACTAACTCTACCATCTTAGATTGGTCACTTAAGCATCTCAACTCTTGATTTTTTAATCAATAAAATGAAGATATCATTAGCATTTGCTTTATAAAAATGTTATCAAGATTAAATAAGAGTGCACGGGAGGTTGGAGAGATGGCTCAGTGGTTAAGAGCACTTACTGTTCCTGCAGAGGACCCAGATTTGGCTCCCAGTACCCACATGGTAGCTCATGACCATCTGTAACTCTAATTCCAGGGTCTCTGACACTCTCTCTGAACTCCACAGGCTCCAGACATGCATGTGCTGTACATGTACACATGCAGGCAAAGAACTCTTATAATAAAAGAAAAATAAATAAAGTTTTAAAAAGATAATGCATAGAAAGGCTCAGTAAAGACTTGTATGTAAGGAATCATCAAATATGATTTTATAGCTATATTTTCCACATAATTACTCTGTATAATAAGTAAACATTTATTCATTGGCCTGTAATGAATAAGGCATATACGTCTTTCTCCTCAAGGGACAAACATTTTCTTTTCTTTTTTCTTTCTTTTTTTTTGGTTTTTCGAGACAGGGTTTCTCTGTGTAGCCCTGACTGTCCTGGAACTGACTCTGTAGACCAGGCTAGCCTTGAACTCAGAAATCCACCTGTCTCTGCCTCCCAAGTGCTTGGATTAAAGGCGTGCGCCACCACTGCCCAGCTTAGGGACAAACATTTTCATGAAGAAATATAAGAATCAAAGACCACTGTCTCTCAGCCTTCATTTCTCTGTCAGAAATGAAGGGAATACCAGAACTCAATGTACTTGTTTTGTTTACAGGACAAGGTCTTGTATAGCCCAGGCTGGCCTCAAACTTGCTTTGTAGAGAGGATAACCTTTGACTCCTCATCTCCTGTTGCTAGTTGCCAGCACTGGGACTTGAGGCATGCACTGTGTATGACCAGTCTATGCAGTGCTGAACATTGAACCCTGGACCTCAAGCATACTAGATAAGCACTTGTATCCTCAGCCTCAACAACTTAACACAATCTTGGCAGACTGCTCAGCATTTCTTTTTTCCACAACACTGTCACAACCATTGTTTGTTATGCTTTTTGTTCTGTATGTATCAGCTACTCTTGGAGTCTCATGTCTCCTAGGGCACCCTTATCACCTGTACCCTCACCCACGTAGAACGATGTGCCCGCTTTGCCCTTTAGATCTTCTCTGAAAGCCATTTACCTTCTCTCTGTAACCCTCAGAGTGTTACATAGCTGTCCAGTTTCAATGTAAACTGCTTGTTCTCTCCCTCCCTGCAGGCCAGCACTCTTGCCCCCTAGGGACCTCCCTAAGCCACTCTCCCTCTCTCCTCTGACTAAAAGATGCTGGATTTTAATCCATTGTCACCATGTCTACCACTTCCAACTCATTCTCATAACAGAAATCCAGTGACCTCTGGGTCATGGTGTTTTGGTCCTTTAGGAGTTTAGCTCCAGGACTCCTATTGTATTCCAACACCATAATAATTCTTGGTGGTTTCAATGCTTACTTTCCAGTGTCTTGGCCTCTTAGTTTCTCTGCATCCTCTCCAACAGACATCTGATGACGTGTCTCTTACTGTCTTTTACATTCACAACATTCATCATTGAGCTTCCCTTCATGACCAGTAATGAGAATCACTGCACACAGCATCAATTTCCTCGTGTGTCTTCCTCTCTTGGATTCTCCAGTGCTGATTGCATTGGCTCCAGCATCGATCTGTCTTTGCATCCTACAGATGAATGTGGCTAGTGAGAATCATGCTCGGTTGGGTGCTGGCCCCACTAAACTCCTGATCCAGGACCTTCAAGAGTTGCTTGTGCCGCTAGCCATTGTCTTTTATTTCCTTTTCCATGGTGATGGTCGCATTCCTTATCCACCCTTCACTTCCAAGGACCTCAAACCCACGCTCACTCTTTCCCTAAAAATAACAGAAGCAACCAGAGTGAGCACCCACAACTCCTAGTTCCATGGCTCCCTGCCTACCTACTTCTGTGCTGCCATGCCCTCATGTGAGTCTGGAGATGGAAGCTAGTCATTTTCACACCAGCCCTCATCACCTCTCAACTCCCTGGGACATCACTTTAAAAATTCTCACTTCTATCCCATCAATAGTTATTTCTTTCTATGGAATTTTTTTCCTATTAGCACCCAGTGTGCTGCAGCTTCCTCTATGTTTACCCACAAATATCTTTTCTAGTCTCTCTTTTTGATAAAGCCCACTGAATCCAATCCCCTCTTCCTATTCTCCCTTGAACCCGTTCGAGCAGGTTTCAGTCCCGATCCACTTCAGAAGCTTGTTCTTGCCTATATCATCAGTGGGTCCCATGTGTCTAACCCTGTGGTCAGGCCTTTGTGCTCAACACCCTGACCATGTCACAGCAACTGTTGCCATTACTGTTCCTTTCTGCACAGTATCTGCGCTCTCAGCTGTCACTGTCTCCCACTTCTGTCGCTGCACATTAGCTGTCCTTTTTCACATTCCATCCTAAGGTTCTTTTTATCTTTCTGGCCTTTAAACACTGGGATGTCTAGTGCTCAGTCCCCTGCTTTCTCCACGACCACCCATGCCTCTGGAGAACTCACTTAGGCTCTACTTTAATACTGCCCTCCTGACTGATATTACTCTTGCTGCATCTTTGGAACCCAGTCACTTCATTTCACCTCTCCTGCTGCCATGCTGGCCCATTGTGCCAGCATCACTCACTTGGAATATACAGCAATAGTATCCTTACTGGTTGTCATAACTCAGCTTGTTGGAAGGAGAAGCTAGGGTGGATGGTTAGTCAGGGGAGGCCTCTCAGAGCCCAGACTTGGAGTTTGAGAGGGAACCAACCATGTGAAGAACTTTAGATTGGAGAACAACAGTGTGTGCGAATGCTAGAGGAGACACTGAGGCAGGGAAGTACATAGGGCATCAATATCTAGGAGCCACTCAATGTAAATAACATGTTAAGAGTGTTTGTTACGGGATCAAAGAACAAGAGACTTGACCTGTGAGTTAGATTTTATCTTTAAACATGTGAGTATTCACTTTATTAACATACTATTAAAGCACAAATCAAACAAGACACATGGGTTCTCAAACAATAGATAAAAATAACTATTTTGCTAGTAGAGTAATTTAAAAGCAGAGTTTTATTTAGCAATTCAAATTTCTATTTCTCTTTGAGACTATAATAAGACCTGCCATATATAATTCTGCAGTTATTTGAGGTTATATAGGTGGTTGCTATTCCCTTTAGATGAGACATCTGTCTATCTATCTATCTTTCTATCTATCTATCTATCTATCTATCATCCGTGTATGTATGTATGTCTATGTATGTATCTGTCATGTATGTAAGTATGTGTATATATCATCTATTTATGTATCTTTTCATCTATTATCTCTCTATAATTTATTTTCATATTTATAAAAGAACACTCCCCATATATATGTATGTATGTATGTACGTAAGTATGTATGTACGTATGTACTTGCATACAAGTGCCAGAAAAAACAGAAGAAGGTGTCAGATTCCCTGGGGCTGGAGTTACAGGTAATTGCAAACCATATGACACAGGATTGCAAGGGCAGAAGGCACTTTTAGCCACTCAGACTCCCTCTTCATATGCTTTGGTTTTCCACGTCTCTGGCCACCCACTCCTTATCAATGTCTGACTGCTTCACCTAAGTTGTTATTTATCTTGTTCTGTAAACATCTGGCTTTGTAACCTCAAGATCATGATGTATAAAAATCCATTAGTTCGCATATTTAAAAGGATCCACATGACTCATCTAAGTATGCTCATGGAAGACTTCTACTCTAAGTCAAAAAGTACAGTGGATGAAGAAAAGAAAGTGTACGCAAACACTGAAGACCCAAGAGACATCTAGTCATGGACCTGTCTCCAGTTTGAGCTACTCATATATGTGCAAGAAATCTTAACTTTGGAAGCTATCAAAGCAGAATTTTCAGGTCAAGTCAGTTGCCTAATTGGTTGCATGTGGTCATGCCAGGTATAATAATACATTATGCAACAAAAACCCATCTGTGAACAGTGCTAGAGGTTCTTAAGAGACTTTCCAGCTTTTATATCACAGAGTCAGATATCTGAGTGTTCCCAGAGATAAAGGTCTATCTTTCCCTGACATAAAGCAGCCCTACCTGAACACAGGCAATACTGACTTCAGAAGATGAGGCATCTGGTCCAGTCACTGGGTGAAAAGGTGTTGAGATTCTGGAAGGGCTGAGGTGACGGAGGTCATGAACTCGATTTCTTCTAGTTTCCAGCCTCATCACCTTCTGATCATGTGAAGTATCACTTAGTCCTGGTGTCTTCTTCCTTCCATTCCATGTTCTGATGCTGAGTCAGCCACTCTCAGATCCCACCCTCCTTCCAGGCACAGAGTTCCTGCTGTGTCCCTTCTTTGGACTTTGAGCGTCTCTTTTTCAAATTCGGCTGGAATTTGAGTTTTCAGAAAGCAGAGGATTTAAAAATATATACTGTTAAAGATTTTATTTGTATTTAGCTAGCATCTAAACTTAGCTTTCTTAAAACTACATTCAAGATTGTCAGTTACATTCTTTAATTTTTTTATTATGCTGAGATTGCAATATAATTACATTATTTTCTTCTTCTCTTTCCTGTCTCCAAACCCTCTCATCCACTCCTCCATGTTTTCTTTCAAACTCAGCCTGTGACACTCCTAGACTGTTTTTAGATCTTACCAGACACAGGCTTTCAGCCCTCTCAGCAAGAACCACAGCTTGCACAGTGGCACAACACAACCTTAAGACAAAGGGCTGAGGCATTGCTGAGTATTACTGAGTAGTAACTGTATCTGAGATGTCCATCCACAGTGCCCAGAGGAGCTATCAGAACAGTCATACATCTATGGCTCAGGTGTCACCTCCCCTACCCTGCCTTACCTGCAATTATTCTGAATATATAGTAAGTTCCCCGAGAGAAAAAGTGTCTTTCTAAGGTTCTTCTACCGTAGTGTGTGAACAAAGCAGTTCCATTTTTCTTGTAGTGTCTCTGTGGAATACTCTGGGGAACATGCTTCTTATTTTCAATGCAAGAGAAAAATTCAAGATGCTCCCTCAGTCCAGGGCTAGGGTAAGCCCTGGTTAAAGCTTCACTTAGGGTTTCTGCATCATATATGTTACAGTCGCTCCTACCATGGCTGACAGTGAGCCTCTGCTAACCAGAGACATGGCCAGGGATCTGGAGTCTGGGTCTGCTCACAGAACACTGAGCAGCAAGAGGTTTCCCTGAAGCTGGAGGTAGGTTACCCATCTTCTAGGATGATGAACTGTTCAGGCTGCCTTATAGGGCCATTAGCTTCCCATAAACATTAGTTCTGGCTAAAAGGTCTGTCCTGACACTCTGATGTGGAAGCAAGAGCATCTTACTCTCAGATTCTCTGCCTGCAAACCTCTGGCCTTGTTGACCACCCTGAGAACCTCAATGTTCCATGAGGCTTAGCTTTGTTTGTTCATGGTGCTGTGGCTTGACTGGAACTGACAAGCTGGTGGTGAGTTAATAGGCTTCTTTCTCAGGCAGGGTGGCAAGGGTCTTACCCAGCCCTCATTTGCTCCAATAGTCTTGTCTTCTCACAGGCTAATCCATAATTTGGGAGCACTGATGGACCTCTTGACTATATGCTTGAATTTCCACCAGATATTGAAAAGAATTCTTCATTCTCCTCTTCCTCTTCTTCCTCTTCCTTCTTTTCCTCCTCCTCATTTTCTCCTTTTTCTCCTCCCCCTTCTTTTTGACAATATTTGTTAGGGAGAAATTTTTTTAAATTTATGTTTTTAACTTACTCATTTTACATCCTGCTCACTGCTCCCATCCCAGTCACCCCTCCCACAATCCTTCCCTCATCCCCTCACTTCTCTGAGTGTGTGGGGGCCTCTGGGTATCCCCCCCACCCTGGCACTTCAAGTCTCTATGAGGCTAGGTGCTTAGGGAGGAAAATTCTTTTTTTTTTTTTTTTTTGAGACAGGGCTTTTCTGTGTAGCTCTGGCTGTCCTGGAACTCACTCTGTAGACCAGGCTGGCCTCAAACTCAGAAATCCACCTGCCTCTGCCTCCCAAGTGCTGGGATTAAAGGCGTGCACCACCACTGCCCAGCGGGAGGAAAATTCTTAACCTCAGTTTTCCCACGTTATCTACTCTCTCCACTGGGGAGAAGGCTGAGTGAAAGTATTGCATTTGTCTCTGATGCTTGGTAGAGACTTCAGTTACTAGCCTCATTGCTCTTCCATTTTCTCCTTTGTTTTAAATGTGCTACTTCAGAAAGCTCCACCTTCCAGCAGACTAGGAAAGACTCATTTACTTGCTCTTTTTGCTCTCATGAAAGGTCATAAAAGTCTAATGTAGTGATTCCATGGGAGTTCCCACTAGACGAATGGAAATGTAAACCCCTTTCCTATGATATGTACATAGTGTTAACTCATCTAGAAGTTTTTAAGGATCCAGCTATTGTATAAACAAAGCACCTGTCAAACTTACCCAGCACTTCTTATTTCATAGAGTATGCACAGAGATACCTTCAAGTTCTTTTTTGATTGGAAAGCAAGGTAAGATTTTTCTAGGGATTGCTATGTGCATTAGAATTAGGCCTCACATTTATCACCATGTATGTCTATAAATCCCAAACCCTAGACCAAGAGAATATCTTCCTTTCAGAGAGTACATTTCTTTTTGTAAATAACTACGACGGCAACACCAACAGCAATAACAACAACAACAATAGAAAACCACTGTCAGGATTTATCTGTTATAAATGGTAGATGGAATAGATATAGTTTAGATGGCAGGGGTTGATTTTTCTGTGGAACTGTGCTGCTAAATCAAATTCAGTCTAGCCTATACTATGCAGGTCTATCCTAAGCTATGCAAGTACTCTACAAGTGAACCCAGGGAGTGCTGAACATTTTTCTCTACAAAGTGTGTACATAGAGTGAAATAAATATTTGCAGTGGTGGCAGAATAGTTCTAGGGATTTTTTTCCCAGTGTAATTAGTACATTTTTTTATTTCTATGTAGTTAGGCAAGAAAAAAAAGCTAGGAATGACTTCTTCATCCTGGGTTAAATGCTAAATAATATGATCAACCATAGAAGGTCCCTTTTTTGGACATCACTCTAAGCAAATACAATCTGATTATACATTTCTTTATCACACTGCCTCCCCTGCTTAGAGGAAGTATCCTGTATGTGGGAAGAAAAATCATCTAGCTAGTGAGGGGGCTTTGGTAGATGCCTGCTTTCTGGAAAGTAATTTCGGCTCCCATGCTGGGAACCCCAGACTTATTGATTCCCTGTAAACGCCATGATTCTGTTTCTTAGGCAAACAACTAGAAATGCAGACAAGGACATATGCATCTTTCTGGGGTTATTTATGAAGTGGAAAGAAACAACGGTCTCTGGCCTTTCCAATGCTGAAGTGATTTTGACCCTGTAACGACAGCATGTAGTATTATATCCACAGACATACTAACAAACATCTTCTGGTGTCACTAAGATGGATAGGGTTTTCCTTTATTGTTTATACATTTTGAGGGTACTGTTGATGTTTTCCCATGGCAAATATGAATTATTTTATATCATTTTAATTACTGAACAAATATTAATGGCTTCCTTTTCTTTGGCAGTACTGGGGATGGAATCTAGAGCCTTGCATGGCACTTTCCCATCGAATTACAGCCCCTGCCCTGAGCAACTATTAATGGGACACCTACTATGTGCCCACTCTGTGCTAAGTGCATGGTAAACAGTGGGAACTTCAGCAGAATTGATGGAACTCCTGTAGGAGTGGACAGTCAAAGATAAACGTTGGATACAAGGTTGTCTAATAGCAAATAGAGACATGTGGAGTGGAGGAAGAGCTTGTCATGGAAAGATAAGCTGAGTGAACATGTTTGCTTGGGACAGGAGTCGGCAAAATATGGCCAAAAGCTCTGCAACATATTTCTATTGTACTGCTTAAAGGAATTTGTATATTTATTTAAAATTAAATAGATGTACAATAATTGCACATGTTCATGGGTTACAGTGTGATAACTTGATATATGTATGTGATTGATATAGAATTATCAAATCCAGATAATAGCATCTCTCTCCCTCCCACCTCCCTCCCTCCTTCTCTCTCTCTCTCTCTCTCTCTCTCTCTCTCACCCAGCTCTGTTCAGTCTTTATAAAATAAAAAATAAATCTCTATAAACTGTAGCCACCCTTCTGTGCTGTAGAACACCAGAACACATCTCTCCTATCTGTGTTTTCACATAAAGTACAAACTTAAATGGGGGGGGGGGTAGGAGGAGTCGTCAGAGGAGTCAGTGAAAGCTACCTGGCAAAACCCCTGGGATATCTATGAAGCAATTGCCTGCAAGTGAAATATGTACTTTCTGGCCCTTAGCAGGAAAATTCGGTGAAGCAGAGTTTAGAATATTGGGAACATCTCCCTAATGCAATAACATTTATAATGAGTTGGTTTGGGCAAAAGGTTTTTCATTCAAGCTCTGTTAGGAAAAACTGCAAAGTATTTTAGTCAAAAGAAGCTTTATATTGGAACACGACTCCTTCTCCAGGTCTGGAGGGAGGAGAGTCTACTTAAAGAGCAAGCTACTATAAATAAGTCCCTTCTGCAACTCTCCAGTCTTCTCTGCGATTCCTCTTATATATGGTTGGCTTGGTTTTAAAATGCCACTATTACACCTTCATTTCCTTGAGCCCTGGCTTCCGAAGGCAGTAGCCCACACCCAGATACACTATTAATGAAAACAACAGGAACTTCAAGTGGTTGTACATTTAGGCTGAGCCTCTACTCCTTCTCCATATAATCCCCCGTGTTATCCTAACAACTCTGCAAGAAGACCACCCGCCAAAGTTTATAAGGAAGTAACATGGTCTGGGCTAACCACAGCCATGTTGCTGGTCATTGTGCACAGGGAGAAGATATCTCTGACTTTCCACCATGGCTGTTATTGCAGACTGCTTTCTTTTCCACACAGGCGGATTCCATGACTTTATTACATTGTTGACAGTTAAAGCGAAGGACCCTCCTGCTGGTCCCCTCCACCATTTGACATTATTAGCTCTACTCTTCAAGTAGCAACCATAATTTTTAATTTCTTTAAAAAACTCTCAGTGTCCTCGGGTGAGAAGGAGGACACGTTCCTAATTTCCCAGTAGCCTGTTGAATGGAATTGAAGAATGATAGTTTTCAGCTTTCTAAGTGGTCTCTCATCTGCTTCAGGCTACAGTAATTTTTTGATAACTCCTCTGCACTCTAATTTTCCAAATTTACTATCTTAATTTCTTCAGCGAAAGACGGGTTTTAAATGAGTTTAGTAGTGTGCAGTCATTTCAGAGGCACAGTTAATTTCACATCTCTCTCCCCTCATGATAAGGATAATTTTTCTTCCATTCCTTCTCCACCATCCTCAAAGGCAGCATGTGTGGAGCTCTCCCTGCTCTTCCCGCTGCTGCCATTAGCTTGGACAGGAAGGTCTGCTGGTGAAAGCTCCCGGCTTGCAGCCAAGAAACTAGGGATTCAGTGATCACAGACCCTCAGCCAGCCTCAAGGTTCTGGGAAAGTCATGAGCTTCTTGGGGCTAAACTACTTTATCTGATAAAATTGGGGGTGGGGTGGGTGGGATTAAATATCAAATTTCTAAGGTTTTGGGATCCTGGTAAGTCTGCATCAGCCAAGGAATAGCAAGGTCATCAGTGTAATAGGAGTTATCTGAAAAGAGAGACTTTGATGTCAGAGATTAGTAATTGGGTAAGTGAAATGCTTATGCTTAAGTGGTGAAAGCACTAAGCAGATGAGAGAAGGGATACCCGGAGCTGCGTCTAGAAAGAGGGGTCCCTGGCTGGTTCACCCTGCTGTGAAAGGAGAGGATGGGGCACAATGGAGCTTCCTCTAATTAGATTCAGCTGCTATTATAAGAAGGAATTGCTACTGTCAGGGTGGTGATGATGAAGCCATCATTTACAGGCTGGAATGAAGAGGATTGTCATTTCTGCTCTTCAAGCCCCTCCCTATCATCGCCTGTGGGAAGAGCTTAGAAGCAGCAACAAGTAAGGTCCAGAATAGCTTTGGATTGGGAGACACTGCCTGGTGCAGCTTTTTTTTTCTGCTGGGATAGCAAATAGGTAACCTGGAGGTCACTTTTGTTACAACCATGCCCTGTGTGTCCCTCATTATTTAAATTAGACATCTGTGTTTAGGCTTTTGTCTATCTATCTATCTATCTATCTATCTACCCATCTATCGTCTATCTGTCTGTGCGTTTATGTTGTGCCAAGTGGAAGTCAACTTTGGGAATTCAGTTCTCTAAGTAAGAAGTCTATAGAACCTCATCTTTGGTGATTTGTATTTCTTTAAAAAAATGTGTAGTAAGATGACTAGGAATTCAGCAACCATTTTATGAATGAGGTAGCTAAGACCCCCACAATGCAAAAAGCTTCTGACTAAAACCATATGTTAGGTGAATAAGATCTCTGGGTTCTGAGGTCAGTGTCCTCATTGGGGTAAAAAGGAAGTTAACCCTTTTGCTATTCAAAGTCTTGCTTCAGGGCTAGCAGGACCAGTCACCTAAGAGCATATCAGAGATACAGGAACTCAGGCTCCCCCTCTATCACGTATATAGACACAGAGTTATTTATGATTTGTCTTACATGTTAACCTCATCCCTTATCAGGTACTCCTGCATTAATTATGCTCCACTCACTCTCAACTACATGCCAATACTCTCAACTATTTATCAGACATTCACTTTTGCTTTCACAGATCTGCACATGTCACTGGTCACTGTCTTGTGTGTGTATGATGGTGTAGATATATAGATGTGTAGATGTGTATGCATTCAGATATATGAGTGCAGGCATGTGTTTACAGGCATATGCATGCCATACTGTGTACAAATGAAGGTCAGAAGACACATTGGGCTTCCACTTTGTTTGAGATAGGGTCTTTTGTTCTTTCATTGCCTGTGGCAGGTTAGCTGGCCTGTGAGCTTCTGAGATCCTCCTTCTTGTCTTCCATGAGGGATTATAAACATGTGCATTTATGTGAGTTTTGGGTATGTGAGCTCAGATACTTGTGCTTGTATGAAAAGCATTTTATTCACCAAGACATTTCTCCAACCCTAGGCACAGACCTTAATGCCCACTTCAAGAAGAACAGAATATTTCTTTCTTGGAGACCCTCCTACACTGAGATTTCTTGTCTGAGTTTAACACTTGACACATACATTTTCCAGATTTTGTCACTTGGTGATTGTCTTATTCAGGATTTCTATTCCTACATAAAAATCATGACCGAGAAGCAAGTTGGAGAGAAAAGGGTTTATTCCGCTTACACGTATGCTGTTCATCACCAAAGGAAGTCAGGACTGGAACTCAAGCAGGTCAGGAAGCAGGAGCTGATGCAGAGGCCATGGAGGGATGTTACTTACTGGCTTGCTTTCCCTGGCTTGCTCAGATTGCTCTCTTATAGAACCTGAGACTACCAGCCCAGGGATGGTACCACCCACAATGGGCCTTTCCCCCCTTGATCACTAATTGAGAAAATGCCTTACAGCTGTATCTCATGGATGCATTTCCTCACCTGAAGCTCCTTTCTCTGTGATAATTCCAGCTTGTGACAAGTTGACACACAAAACCATCCAGTACAATGATGATCATATATTTTATTATTTATCTCCTTGAAATGAAGGGACCATTTGTAACTTAGCAGATTGTCCTGGAGATGAGTGATGAGGAAAAATTAACTAATACAGAGACAAGAAATCTAGCCCACATGTGTCTACAAGGGGGCACTAAAGTATAATAGATGTAGGCTCAGGTTTTTCAAAGATAGACAAAACTGATAAACTTTTAGTTGACCTAAGAAAACCCAGAACAGACTCATAATGAGAAATGGAAGATGGGACATTGTGACTAATGCCATGGACATGTAAAAGATAATAACAGACTGCTGTGAACAAGTGTCAACAGATTAGATGAAGAAAAATAGATAAATCTATAGAAACATACTACTAAGACCAAATCAGAAGAAACAGGAAACTGGAAGAGACTAAAAATTAGTAGAGACTGAGTCAGTAATCAAGCACTTGTCAACACCACAAAACCTAAGACTTGAGGTCTTCTCTGGTGAACCCTACCAAACAGCTGAAGAAGAATTAATGGCAAATTTCCTTAAACTCTTCCCCCCCAATTTTAAGCATCTCCAAACTCAAACTCACTTTTATAAAGTCAACATCACTGTAATACCAAAACCATGCTACTAGGTAACCCTGAACCCCCCGCAAAGACCAGCACACAGACCCTCTCAAAGCCAAGGAATAACTTCAATATCCCTGAAGAACCATGATACAAATACCCTCAACAATATATTATCAAATCATTAGCAAGTCAAATATGAAAGCAAATGTGGAAGATCATGTAATATGATCATGTTTTGCAAACACAGTTCAATGTATGTTACTTAGTTAGAGTTTCTATGGCTATGATGCAATGCTGTGACCAAAAGCAACTTGAAGAGGAAATAGTTTATTTGGCTTATGCTTCCACCACCGAAGTCCATCACTGAAGGAAATCAGGACAGGAACTCACAGAAGGTGGGAACCTGGAGGCAGGAGTTGATATAGAGCTCACAGAGGAGTACTGACTACCAGATTGATACCCATGGCTTGCTTAGCCTGCCTTCTTAAAGAAACAAGGACCACCAACCAGGTGGCACCATCCACAATGATCTGCATCTTCCCACATCAATCACTAATTAACGAAGTACTCCATAGGTTCGTAAGATTACGGCCCAATCTTATGGAGGCACTTTCTCAACTGGGGCTTCCTTCTCTCAGATGGCTACAGCTTGTGTCAAACTGACATAAAACTATCCAGGACAATGATTAAAAACTTACAGCCAATCAGGTGAAGAAGGAATGTGCACCATCATGGTAACGGCTGTGAGTGACCAGATCAGAACTAGTATTGTGCTTAATAGTGAAAAATTTTCTAGTGAGATTAAGGGCAAGGTCAGGATGGTCCTTTGTTTTCACTCAGTTCTGGAATATCCACTAAGAGCATTCAGGGAAGAAAAAGAAATGAAAGCCATCTAAATTAGAAAGGAGCAAAAGTGTCTGTTTGCAGATGGTATGACCATATAGCCCAACCCCCCCCACGAACCACAAAAACAACATGTTAGAATTAAGTTGTAGCATGGGGAATACACGTGCAAAAATCAGTAGTGTTTCTATATGTGAGAAGTGAGCTATTTGAGAAAAAGAAATGAAAGCCAGTGCCATTTACAATAGTATCAGCAAACACTTCAGAATACATTTAAACTAGGAACTAAAAGAGCCATATACTAAGAACTATAAAACACTGAAGATGAACATCGAAGAGCATACACATAAATGGGAAAATATTTATTGCCCAGAGATTTGAAAAGCTGATACTGTTAAATGCTCATACTAACTAAAATGATCCATCATGCAAGCCTTATCAAAATTCCAATGACGTTTTTCTCAGTGTTAGAAAAAACCGTAAAACTTGTATGGAACACAAGACATCGGCCAACCAAAGAAATCTCAAGATAAAAGAACAAAGTTTGTGGCATCACACTACCCAACTTCATACATGCTTCATAACTATAAAGATCAAGAAAACTGTACTGGCATAGAAATTAAAAAGCAATAAAACAGAATCATGAACTAGAAATAAATCTACAAATTTGTGGTGATTGGTCTATATTTAAATTTTTTAAATGTGTATGAGTGTTTGGCCAGCATGTATGTCTGTTTACCACATATATGTCTGGTGCTTGAGACAGCCGGAAGAGGGTGTTGGGTCCCCTGGGACTGGAGCTATAGATAGTTGTGAGCTGCTGTGTGAGTGCTGGAGATTGAATCCAAGTCCTCTGGAAGAGCAGCCGGTGCTTTTATGCATGGAGACTTTTCTCCAGTCCCATGGTGGGTTTGTGTTTGAGAAAGATGCCAATAGGCGAAGGGCAGTGTGGGGAACACTGCATACCCACATGCAGAGGAGTGAAGTTGGATTCATTGCACATCGTTATAAATTATATATTTCCCTAAGATGTCCAAATGCTATGGCTTGAACAATGTTGTTCTTGGGTGTGTGTAAGTCAATCAATGCTGCTGCCAATTGCTGCTTATCATTTACACTATTTTCATCCTTTGTGATGCTTCCCACACAGTTTACCCTGAAGAGTTGCTCTTTGAATATTAATTCTCATGTTAGGGCCTTTAAAGTATACTTTTCTTGTTTAAATGCAAAATTACAGCATATAATGTGTGGATTGTGAGACTAAATTAGTAGTTTTTAGAATGGGGTGGTAATCCTAATTTTAGTTGATCTGTGTTTATGTGTCTGCCTGTAAAGCTGGTGAGCTTATTATTTTGTTGCAACAGCAGATGCAGAAAATCACCTTTGGATAGTTTCTGATTTGCCATGGGGGTCTTGTTCCATCCTCCATTTTAATGTGGTTGACATGGGATTTCTAGGATGGGGAAAGTGAGCACTGGAGATCGATGCTCATGGGTCTTGGGTTATTTCACTACAAAGCCTATGGGTGGAGGAGAAGGTAATTAATGCTCTCTAATGTCTTGTCTTCTCTCTTTACCCCCTGTCCTTTTCTTCTTCATAGGGCTGATAGTCTACCTAGGAATGATGGCAGGAGCCTTCATCCTGGGGGGCCTGGCTGATAAACTGGGAAGGAAGAAGGTCCTCAGCATGTCCTTGGCCATCAATGCCTCCTTTGCCTCCCTCTCCTCATTTGTGCAGGGATATGGAGCCTTCCTCTTCTGTAGACTCATCTCAGGCATAGGGTATGTACTGGCTCTCCTCCACCATGAGTCTCTCACCTCTGGCCCTCTGGCTCCATGTGAAACCTCATGAAGTGTTTGGGTTGAATGTTTTTGTTTGACTTTAAAGATACTATATTGAAGTTAAAGGCAGACAAGATGGCTCAGTGGGTAGAAGTGTTTGCTACTAAGCTTGATGGCCTGAGTTCAATACCCAGAATGTACAGGGTGGAAGTGGAGAACTAACTCCTACTAGCTGTCATCTAATGTCTATGAACTCTACCATGTCTTGTGTTTATATGCACACATGATAATAAACAAACAAGCAAATAAATGAAATAACTTCTTAAAAGTTAAAACAACCCAAGTGGGGGAAGCTTCACTGATGGTCTCTTAAATTAATGAGGTTTTCACCACAGAGCCCAAAGGTACAGTAGAAGGCAATTTGGTTTCTGCTATGTCATTTGTAAGTTTATTGCTTGATGATCTCTTTCTGTTGTTTTCTTTCTTCAGTATTGGGGGCTCCCTGCCAATTGTTTTTGCCTACTTTTCTGAGTTCTTATCACGGGAGAAACGTGGCGAGCATCTTAGCTGGCTGGGCATCTTCTGGATGACTGGGGGCATCTATGCATCTGCCATGGCCTGGAGCATCATTCCACACTATGGTGAGCCACAGACTTAAGATAGTTCCAGATTCTCTGTTTCTATGGTAACCACATCAAATAAATACCTGCTCTCAACCTTCTTCCCTATCTTGTACACAGTTTCTGTATGTGACTTTTTTTTAAAAAAAATTTATAACATTGCAGACAAATTGCTAATTTCAATTTAGAAATAATGTCACCTCTTCTCTCCTTTTAAAATCATTTCTCCTCCTCCACCCACTCCTTTCTGCCCCTCTCCTTTAAATTTTCTTTTATGTATGTCTTGGTGCGTGTTTTCATGTATATACTTGTGAAGGACAACCTGCAAAGTTCAGGTCTCTACTCACACAGCCTCCATTTCCTCTGGTCCTCTTCACTTCAGTGAGTGGGGCTTTGGGAGGCATTGCCATTTTATAGACAGCAAATGGAGCTAAAGTCGAGAGATATGGCTGGCTTACCCTAGGGGATGCACCAGAGATGAGGTGAGGATGGAAACCTGGTGTTCCTCCAGGTGTAGTCCACTTCTTGTGCACTTTTCATTCTCTTTCTATATTCACATTTCAAGTTAGCATGTAAAACGATGGGCTTCATTGTGGCATCTTCACTCTTACGTGTCATTACACTTTGTTCTTATTGATTGCCCTCCCCTTCACCCTCTTCCTCCTTTTGGTTCCTCCTTCCCCCTAGTTAGTGCGACCACCCCCGTTTCTTAGCACCTGTAGTTCGTTGCTCGTTATAGCTCCCCACCATCTTTAAGAGCTCTTCTTCCTCATGATCCTCACACACACATAAACACATACATGCACATACACAAATAAACACGCACATATACAAGCATACATGCACAGACATACCTTTTTCTTTTCCCTAGTGACCATTCTTTCCTTTTCTATTATATTTTAATTTTTCATATTATTACATAATTACGTCATTTCCCCTTTTCTTTCCTCTCCTAAACTTTTTCATGTACATACTTACTGTCTCTCAAATTCATGGCCTCTGTGTCTTTAATTGCTGTTACATATATGTTTGTGCATGTATGTGTGCATTTTCTAAATATATAAATACAATCTTTTCAGTCCATATACTGTTACTTGTGTGTATATGTTTTCAGGATGTGTATTCATACCCTGTAAGAGAAAACATGAATTTGTTGTCCTTCTTGCTTGTTTCACTTAATGTAATGATTTATAGTCCCTCTCCCATTTTCCTACAAATGTCTCCATTGTTTTCTTTATGGATACATAACTGCCACTGTGTATATGTTACACACTGTCTTTATCCATTCACCTGTTGATGGACATGTAGGCTGATTCCATTTCCTGCCTATTATGGATGCTGCAGAAATAGCATGGCTGTGGAAGTATCTGTTTTGTGTCTACTTAGAGTCTTCAGGGTACGTATCCAGGAGAGCTAGGCCATGTAGGAGTTCTATTGGTTATTAAAGGAAATTCCATACTGATTTCTATTCAAAGTCACATGCCTATTAGCAGTGAATCAAGGTTCCTCTTTGCCTACTTCATTGTCAACATTGGTTCCTCTTGAATCTCAAAGATTTTAATTTGTGTTTCTATGATGGCTAAGGATGTTAAACACCTTTTCCGGGTACTTTTTGGCTAATTGTTTTTATGAGAACTGTCGATTTAGTTCATGAGTCTATCAGTTAACTGATGACTTGGGTCTGGAATGCTTATTGTAGTTCTGTATATTTTCTAAATATGAATTCCCCTGTCCACTGTGTAGCTTCAACAATACTTTTATTCTGTGGATGGTCTCTTTGGTAATTGTTTTTCTTTTGTTGTGCAGAAACACTTTAATTTTGCACAACTCACCTATTAGTTCTTGGGATTATTCCCTATATTGGTAGAGTTCTTTCAGAAACGCCTATGTCTTCAAGTATTTTACCTCTGCTTCTATCTAGCAGTGTTGTGGGTTTCATTGAAGTCTTTGACACCTTTTGAATTGATGTGCAGGTAGAAAAATGGAGATCTAGTTTCTAGTAGAAACTAGTGGAAATCGAATTTTGTTTAAAGGGCTAGCTTTCTACCAAAGTGTGCTTTTGACATATTTGACAAAACTAGCTTGCTATAGCTGTGTAGGTTTGCTTCTCAGTCCTCTATTCTGTTGTCATTTGCTTACATGTCTGTTTCTGTGCCAGTCTCATGTGTTGTCACCGTGTGTCTGTCTATAATTTGAACTAAGGAATATGATACTTCATTGTTCTTTCTAAGGATCACTTTGGCTCTTTACACCAAAGGGTAGTTTTGTTTTGTCCTCTTTCTCCTCTCCTCTCCTCTCCTCTCCTCTCCTCTCCTCTCCTCTCCTCTCCCTCCCTCCCTCTCTCTTTCTCTCTCTCTCTTGATTTCCTGTTAATTTTAGAACTTGTTTTTAGTTTTGTGGAGGATATCATTGGGATTTCAATTGAAACTTCACTGATCTGTAGATTTTGGCTAACCTGGCCATTTTAATGATATGAATTCCACTAATCAGTCCATGAACATGAAAGTATTATCTAATATCTTCTTCAACTTTTTTTTTTCACACCAGAGATCTTTACTTCCTTTGCCAAGTTTATTTATAAGTATTTTTGGAGCTATTGTGAATGGGATTTAAAAGTTTCTTTGTAAGTTTGGTACTGGCACGTGGCACACTGCTACTTGTTATATGGATGATCTTTGCGTCCTGACCCTGTACTGAAATACACTACTTTCATACCTGAAGTCATCCTTGACTGTCCACAGAAGGGAAGCAATCCGTGATCATTTATCCAGGACAATTTTACTATCGCCAATAGATAAACACTGTGATCTCCGCAGAAAGACCTGCCAACGTTAGTTTTGTTGAGAGTTAAATAGGGAAGAAACAGCAGTTTGAATTGTTTGATGCCTTTTGAGTATTCTGGTAATGTCATGGGCATCCTTCAAAAGTATTTATTTATTTGGCCAAATGTTGCTTGATAAGTCTATGCTCTGTAGGGTTCAAAAGTCCTGAAGACCAGTAGGGGTATTATGTGCCATTTTCTTGGTTTAAATTTGTCTCCACTGTGTGTGCTGAGCTCAGGGAGGCTGATGTGCATCTTTGTGAGAAACAGTCACAGTACTGATGATGCTGTATTAGTTGGGGCAGTATTGGGTGCATTTCTGTGATAGATCCAGACACTTCCAGTGTTTTAGAAGTTTTTAGAAGAAACAGTACAAGTTTCTTTCTCCTGTAAAGTCAGGCTGATTTTTCTGGTTTGCAGATGGCTCTGCTCCATCAGTAACTCTGGGACTCACATCATGCATTTGGACTGTCTTTAACAGACCTGCAGCATGCTATAGTTTTAATGTTAAATGTCCCCCACAGGCTCATACGGTTTGAACAGTTAGTCAGCAGTAGTGCCGTTTAGTAAGGTTATGAACCTTTTGGACATGGGGTACAACTAGTAGACATAGGTCCATGGAGTAGGCGAGGAGGTTATGGCGCTTGCTCTGGCTTGAGGCCTGTGCTTCCCAGCTGCCAATATGACCACCCATCTTATATTGCTGCTGTCACAGCTGTGGACTGTCTCTACTATGCCTTCTCTACCATGTACTATGGGTTCTGAACTGTGTTCTTCCTTACATTGCTTCTGTTAGGTGTTCTGTCACAGGGATGTGAAAATTGACTTTTTGTTGTCTTTTACTCGAGAAAGAGCATGGACAGTTCTGTGCAGGTTTTAAAATATTGTTTTGTTGGTTGTTTGTTTTTCCCATACAGGGTTTCTCTGTGTAGTGCTGGCTGTCCTAGAACTCTCTATGTAGATAAAGCTGGCCTTGAACTCACAGACATCTGTCTGCCTCTGCCTCCTGAGTGCTGAGATTAAAGATGTGCACAACCACGCCCAACTCTATGCAGGTTTTTTAAGGGCAGGAAATGGAGCCATGACCTCTACTCACATTCATTCGTCTGCATCTCTGTGGCAGAACAAATGCTACTGCAATGAATACTGGGAAACACAAGCCAGCTGGGAGTCTAGCAAATAGAAGAAAGGGAGTTGGGACCATCAGGTAGTTGTGGTCATTTTTAATATTTGAAACCAACTAGATTTTATATCATTACAAACAGAGAAAACTATGAATAGGTCATTACAACCTGCATTAGTTTATGAACCTTAACACACCCACCCACACACATACACACACACACACAGAGGCATGCACACATATTCACATCTGAATGCATGGTTTCTTTTTTGGCTTTGTTTTTTAAGACAGGATTTTATGTTGTGGCCCTGGTTGGCCTTGAACTTGTGGCAGCCCTCCTACTTCTGTGTATTGGGATTACAGGCATGTACTAAAGGTCTGGTGGGGAGCACAAAGACCAAATGAGAGGCCATATGGAAGGACCACGTGAATACTGTCTGGTCACTACTGGCTGACAGTAGTGCTTGTGGCTAAATATTTTACCCCAAATGAATAGGAACCTTCTTTATTCTTATGCCTGTATGAAATCTGGGACTTTTATACTCTAATTTAAAAGTAGAGGTTTAATCAAAGTGGGAATTAGTTTAGAGGAAAACTATTCTAGACAAGTTTTGACAGAATCAGAGTATAACAAGAGCAATTATTTCCTTTAAGCATCATTTTACCAGGACCAGATGTTTCATGCACAGTGAAAAGACATTTGATGGCATGTCTCAGTATGTTTGAGACATGTGTCCTCTAACAAATGGGAAGGGTGACTTTAGGAAGGAGACTGAAGCTTGTGTATGCACAGCTTGTATAATCCGTTTAGTTGCTTTTGCAAGAAGGAATGATGGGAGTCCTGGCTCCAGAAATTTGGGCAACTGATTTACTGAGAAAGAAAATTACAAAATTTAGAATCTCTCCTCCTCCTCCTCCTCCTCCTCCTCCTCCTCCTCCTCCTCCTCCTC
>JADRCH010000016.1:12885235-12907638 GCA_019843965.1 Rhynchomys soricoides | reverse complement strand
TCCTCCTCCTCCTCCTCCTCCTCCTCCTCCTCCTCCTCCTCCTCCTCTTCCTCTTCCTTCCCTCCCACTTGCCCCTCCTCCTCCTCTTCCTTCCTCTGAGAACTCATGAGAACAGGCCAGCAAACACAAAAACCAAGTGGGTATACAATGGAAGAACGGCTCTCATTGTAGTCAGCCCCACCAGATGTTTGTGAAATCCTGACAGAGAAAAGTAGGGCAAGCTGAAAGATCAGCCAGCAGAGCATCCGTGCCTCTGAATTAATGTTGTCCCAAATATTTGGAGGCAGTTCATCATTTAATTTCATTCAATTTAAGGCCTCAAAGACATGCCTAATGAACACAGTAAAGCAAATGACTGAAATCACCAGAAAAGCCATAGAAGCATGAGGGAATAATGAATGTTAGATATTTTATGCATATTATCATAAAGAAGAAGTCTGATGCAGGATATCTTCTAAATATACCAATGCTAGTCCTTCTTTCCTGGTCATCCATTTGAATTTGACCCCCTTGGAAGTTTTGATCAACTTTGCTTCTAATGATGCCAGAACTGTGTTTGGACCTGAGCCGAGAATGTGTAAATAATGCTATGGTTTTATCTTTCCTTGACTAGTATTACTCCCAGGAGGAAGTAAGGGGTTTTTAATTAAAATTAAAGCGAATCAACAAACCCCAGTGAGACAGGGATGACCAAGTTGTGAGGAAAAGAGGGTTGGCACTAATGGGGCACACTGGATGACCTCGCCACCTGGACTCCTGCTCTGCTATTGATGCTCAGTTGTCTGTGCAGTAGGAAATGTCTGTAGGCACAGAAGATGTGGGGTAGAAGTCAACTGTGGAAACACAAGCTGAAGCATGATGTGGAATCAGAAATCTCAAGATGTAAGCTTGAGCTAGCCATAAACTGTTGTTGTTGTTTTTTAAATTAAAGGACTAGAATTTTTGTATCTAAGTACTGACTATCTTCTAAACGTTAAGAGTGAGTGCATTTATTTCTTAGGCTTTATCTATTAAAATACTGATTGGGCTGTTTTCAGATAAGCCCTGAGGAGTATTGTAACTTCAGCCTTTGCTTTTTCAAAAGTAACTCATTGATTTTATTCAACACCTCTTAGATTAAACTCCATGTAGTTACTTCTAAAAGTGTTGAATCCCTTGAATCCCCTCTTGAAGCAGGTGAGTCATTGTGGGTTTTCAGGAAAGAGCATGCAAAGCAAACTTGCATGGGGCCATTACTTGCATTCTACAGCTGTGAAGACCCATTGAGATAATGATATGCTCAGGATTTGAACTCTGACCTATTTAACTATAAAACCCAAGATTGTGTTATGACTCCTTAAAAGAGGGGAGATGGGCTATCCATGAGAGCCTTAAAAGTTAATGCTTGGGTAGACTCACACAGCCACTATGGGAATCACAGCAGAGGATCCCTCCCCCCAAAGCAACCAAAAACAAATAAAACTCAGGCTCTCTTACAATTCAGTTATGCCATTCCTAGCTGTATACTCAAAGAAATCTAAGTTAAGATACTGCAGAGCTGGTTACACATCTGTGTATACCATAGCATGGTTTACAGTAGCTAAGATATGGAACCAACCTATATGTCCATCAACAGATAATGAATAAAGCAAATGTGGTATAGATATAGAATGAAGACTTGTTCAGCCATGAAGAACAGAATCAAGTCATTTGCAAGAAAGTGGATAGAGTTGGAGATTATCATAGGTAAAAATAAACCAGGCGTCGGAAGACAAGTATCGCATGCTTTCTTTCATAGGTGCAGCCTAGATCTAACTTTGGATGATGTGAAAGTAGAATTTGGGAAGACAAAGGGGACTACAGGAAGGGGGAAGATGGCAGGATAATGGGATGTGACTGCAGACAGAGCATGGGATGAAATGAGTTTACACTAATAAAGCCTTAAAGTGCTTTCTCAATGAAACCCCTGAAAAAGGATTTAGTAGCACTTTACACAACAACAGCTCACAGGGTCTGGTCACATCCCCTTTCAATGGTGGTAAGATTCCTTTGAATGGAGAAGAAGGTTTGCTTTTGGAAACATATTTAGCCATGTCAGGATCTGTGATGCTTTTCAACGTGTGGTTATGAAGCCTTCTCACTGCAGTCACTCAGAACTGGTACCATTCTTTGACCTGGAACACTGACCCCTGAGACACCATAAGGCCTCCTCTGGGATGATGCCAGGATTCCCAAATCTCAAACAAGATCATGCTTTTGTCACTCAACCCCCTTTTTACCATGGCAGTCTTGGGTGTTTCTACAATTTGGTGGCGGGGGGGGGCACTTACTGGGTAGAAAGAGAAAAGAAGGGCACCCAGTGAGAGTGCCTTCTAGGCCATTGTTTGTGGAGGTATGGCAGCAGAACATCTTCAGTTAACACTTTGTACATTAAAAGTCTATACAGGGCTGAGGATGTAGCTCCATGAGCACAGTATTTGTTCAGCACGCGCTAGGCTCAGAACTTATCTCCAGCACCACATAAACTGGGTATGGTGTGCATGCCTATAATCTCACTATGTGGGAGGCAGAGACGGGAAGATTGGAAGATCATGGTTAAGGCTGGAGAGATAGCTCAATGGTTCTGAGCATTTATTGGTGTTGTAGATGACTGGGGTTCTATTCTCAGCAACCACGTGGCTGCTTACAACCACCCATAACTCCAGTTCCAGGGTTTCTGAAACTCTCTTCTGATCTCTTTATGTGCTAGGCATACACATGATGCGCATATATATATACACAAGCAAAACACACATACACATAAAATAAAAATAAATATTTTAGATAGAGACGTTTAAGATGATCATTGACTAACATGTTCCAGGTCAAGTTGGGTTATATCTAAGACCTTTGGGGAGCAGAGAGATAAAGACAAAAGTAAGACAGTGATTTCTTTTTCTTTGGGACAAAGTCTTATCATGACTTACAGTTACCCTCCTGTCTCAGCTACCTGAATACTGAGATTATAAGCAGGCACTCCCATGTTTGACTGAGGATGTTGTTTTTCTATTATACATTTATATAAGGCTCTGTAAATGTCAGGCAGTTCCAGAGCTCAGGGTTTGTTAAAGTGCAGACTCCTAGCTCATACCCCAGAATCACAACTGAGAAGCTCTGGTGCAAACAAGGAATCTGCATTTGTTTCAGTAGCTTCTCCTAAAAGGCTGGCGTGTCCTTGAGCTTGAGAGCTGGTTCTTCCCTTTTGTCTGCAGTGGGAAAGCCTATTCCACAAACCTTCTGCTTCTTTACAGGCTGGGGCTTCAGCATGGGGACCAATTATCACTTCCACAGCTGGAGAGTGTTTGTCATTGTCTGTGCTCTGCCCGCCACTGTGTCCATGGTGGCCCTGAAGTTCATGCCAGAAAGCCCCAGGTTCCTGCTGGAGGTGAGTCTTTACCAGCCACAGGAGTCCTGGCCTAGTTCACTCAGTCCCTGCTGTGTGTTCTCTCCTTGTTGCTTGCTGCACACTTCCCTTTGTTGATGACCTTGCCTATCACTAAATCTGGCTCCTTTCCTCTTGGTGATGGTGGCAGGTTGGAGCTGATGGTGCAATAGGCAGGGACCCTCCCTCAGGCTTGCTGGATACTGAAGGACAGGTCCTGGTTTGCCTTATGGTACTATCTCCTCACAGAGGTCCTGAATAGGAGACCCATCATATTTTCATGCATGCTGTTTTTTTATATGGCCACTGTGAAGTATTTGTTAAATCTTGTCACTATTCCAGGGCCCCCAGAACTCTTAGCTCTGTAGGGTCTCTACCCACTAGAAAGCTGCTGGTGATTTTATGAGTTTCCTACTCTGGGAGCTCTTGTGCCTACAGAAGTCAGAAAGCAGGAGCTGGCAGCAGGTGACAGGATTCAGTCTCACACACCCTCAGTCCCTAGATCAGCCTCGTCATTGGCTATTGCAAGGATGACCCGTGTTTAGTTCTGTCTTGCATCCCACTTACTAGTCACATATATCAGGCAGTTTATTTTACCAGGGTCATTGCAAAATGCAACCTTTGCCTATACATTTCTTATGGACACCCTAACAAAGTGCCAGAGGCTGATGTCAACACATTTATCTCACAGGTCCATAAATGAGAAGCACGAAATGAAGGTACCAGTAGGGCTGGGCTCCCTCTGAAGCCTGCAGGCAAAGGTGTTCCTTCCCTGTTCTTCACAAGGATGTCACCAGCCATACTGGGTTGGGGACTCAATCCACTCCAAGATGAACTGATGTTAACTAATTCCATCTGCAGCAGCCTTCTTTCTGAATAAGGCCACACTCTGCAGGGCAGCTCCAGTGTAGGGGTGATGCTTAGGACCTCACTCACTGTACATTACTTTTCTCTTCATTTCATCAGTGAGGAGCGTGGCTCCTGCTCCATGATCCACTCAACTTTGTAGAGATAACAACAGGTGGCATTTACCTCTTGCAGTCAAAACCTAGTTATCCTTTCAATGCAGGCTGGGAATTTGTTGTAGGCTATCATAGGCCTCATCTGTGGCTAATGGGTCCATGTCTGATCCTTCAGACCTTGCACACTGTTTAGGGGTGGAGGGCTTTCCATCCTAGTGACTAGGAGGCACAGGCAGCTATGAAGTTTCATGTCTCTATTTTTGGATTTTCCAGATGGGCAAACATGATGAAGCCTGGATGATTCTCAAGCAAGTCCATGACACAAACATGAGGGCTAAGGGGACTCCTGAGAAGGTGTTCACGGTGAGTGTGCTAGCCTGTACCAACAAGGTGCTTTACCACTGTATTTGAAAGAAAAGTATTACTTTAAAATTCCTATCATTTTCAAACTTTAAAGATATCTTCATCAGAATTACTTGCATTGTGTATATGTGTGTGTGTGCGTGCATGTGCATGCATGTGTGTGTGTGTGTGTGTGTGTGTGTGTGTGTGTGTGTGTTTACAGGTGCATGCCTACCACAGCATACATATAAAAGTCAGAGGATAACTGTCAGGAATCAGTTCTCTCCTGCCACCTTGTGGGATTCAAGCATCAAACTCAGGTCATTAGGCTGCATGCAAGTTCCTCTACCCACAGAATCATTTTACCCATCTTGCCAGCCCTATGTAGTTTTTCTTCTGTTATCATTTTTAATAACATTACCTAAGGAAGGCTGAAAAGGTGCTTCAGTCTGTAGAGTGCTTGCTGCACAAACATGAGGACCTGATGTTGGTCCCCAGAGCCCACAGTAAGAAAACACACACACACACACACACACACACACACACACACACACAAAACCATCAAGAAAGGAAAAAAAACCACATTGGGGTTGGAGAGATGGCTCAGTGGTTAAGAGCATTTGCCATTCTCGCAGAGGACCAGGGTTTAGTTTCTAGCCCCTACATGATAGCTCACTGTAACTTCAGTACAGGGGATTTGATTCCTTCTCCTGGCCTCTATGAGTACCAGGCACTCTTGTGATGCACAGACTCATCTGCAGGCAACACTCACCCTATCCCCACCCACAAAAGTAAAAATGAGTGAATTTAGAAAAAGAGAAGGCTGGCTATACTCCTGTGAATGTACATCCACATGAAGATTTGCATATTGTATTTAGCTGCATGCACTAGCATTTTGGATATCACTGCATACATCCACAGTCATTGTTTTCCTCCATTCACCCCTCATATTATCGTTTTAATGAAAGATGCTGTCATTTTAATGAACGTCAGTGCTTGGAACATTAACACCATTTTCAACATGTCTCTAATGTCAGAGGCTCATTTGTACTGTCCTATTGCCTGTTTCTATGAATATCATTGTGATGAACCTCCTCATCCATGTAGTGCTTGTCTCTTCATGTTCTGTGGAAATAAAATTTCTGGCTCAGAAGGCTTTGATTATTCTTATTATTTAATTTTTTTGAGACTGTAATATGATCACAGCATTTCCCCCCTTCCCTTCCCTCCCTCAAAACCCTCTCAAATTTCTCCTGTCTCTCTTTCAAATTTATGGCCTCTTTTTTAGTTAATTATTATTATTACTTACTTACATACATACATACATACATACATACCTTTCCAAAGCAGAAGTAGCAGGCTACCCATTTCTCTCCACCCCATCAGCACTGGCCTGGGTTTAAGAAGCAGGAAGTGGTGATTTCCATGAAGATGCTATGATCCTGCTTGCCATACTTTGTAGTCAGACACCAGGAAGGCTTGGCCCTGGCAGCTCTTCACACCTGCGCGTATAATGCCCTTTCAGACTGGTGTTTCGGTCCAGAAGCAGTTCTGGATGAGGTCCCACCTAATTCCCATTCACCCACTTCCCCCCTTCTTTTTAACCTGTGGCTTAAAGCCCTGGATTCTTAGGTGGGATCACATGGTAGCACTTGAGTTTCCTCATGGGGAAAGGCCGATAGTGTGCCTGCTAAGACACTGTTACAGAGATTAAACAAAGAACCCGAGACAATGCCTGACATGGAGTATTACAAAATATTAACAGCTAAGGAAATGTTATGACATACATTTTTCATAAATTAGCTTATTACTATCTTTATAGAAAATTGCTTAATGGCCTGTTTGCCCAGTTCTAATGCTCCTAACATATTTAAAATAATAGACATTTTATTTTACTTTCAATTTTAAATTATTTTCCACATATTTATAAATATGTCTACTGTTATATTAGCAACACCCCATCCTCCCCACCCACCCCCTTCTCTCTTCCCCCCCATCACTTCTGTTTGCTCTCCTTGATACTTTTATGCTTTTATGGGACTACTGCATCTGCTACTAAAATGTATTACGAAGCACAAACAACAGAAATACTCCAAATGAAGATGTTAAGGGTCACTGGCTCTTCCAGCCTTCTAGTGTTCCTTCTCTCTCTCTCTCTCTCTCTCTCTCTCTCTCTCTCTCTCTCTCTCTCATGGACTGTGATGCACAGGAAGGCTACAGATGCAGAAGACAGGTATTAGGGCAGACTCCCTGCCACTGCCATCATTCCGAAGCCCTTCTTCCTTGTTGCACAGCCTGGGCAAGTGCATGCTCCGGGTTCTTCCTGGGAGGTATGTCTCTCTCATAGTTATCTCTCTTGCTCCAGCCTCAGCTGCAATGGCTTTTGGACCCTATCAGCCTGGCATAGGACACACATCCAGACACCCACCCATCACTTGCAGTAAGCATTTGCGAATTTGGTGGTGGTACTGAAAAGTTAATGACAATGGAAATGTTATCAGAACACATAGCTTTGCCCTTTCTTCCTGTCCAGACCTTCCCCTCTTTCTTAAACCTCTGTTTGTGAACTGATGTCCTCCTCCATACCATGCCTGAATGCTACAAAACATGCGCATGTGTACATGTGCATACATGCATCCTTCATTTCTTTGGAATATTCTCACTGGATTCTCAGCTCCCGCTTGGTTACCTTTCACACATAAACCTCTCCCAGGGCAACTGGACTGTGACTTCTGTAAGGAATACTTCTAGAAACCTGGCTTGGTTTCTGAGACTGGCTGTCCTTTGTAGAAAAGTGATTCCACATTCTCACTGGGCCAAGTGCAAAGAGATAAGATCAGGCACATTACAATTAGGCTTTTATCTGAACAGAAAGTGGTTTGCTAGTCTGCAGCTTCTACCTAGAGGTGGCTGGGATTCCACTGTGGGAGTTCAGGGGAAAGCTTCCTCAGAGTGAAGCTAGGGCAGTCAGTTACTTCATATTCTTTTAGGACGTTTGAGGTGATAAAACCAACCAACAAAAGGCAAAAGCTAAGCTGTTTACTTCAGGACCAGAGTTCTTCATGTCAGGGATGGGAGCGCACTGGGAAGGAAGCTCATGTAGATCAGAGTGCAATGGGCCTCTCAGATTCTGGGATTTTCTTACCCTAATGTGTATGCCACTTCCTAGACCTTGGGGCCTCACATTTGCTTTTAGTGTTTTTTTTTTTCCCTAAAGGTAATAGGTTCAGTGTTCCAAACTGACTTGTTAATCATGAGCTATGCTGATGTGGGTAACTGGGTAGTCCAGGAAAGAGGGAAACAGGGAGGAGGGAAGGGGGAGAGGCAGGGGAAGAAGAGGGAAAAAAGAGAGGGAAGGAAGAAGAGAACAGGAAGAAAGGAAGTGAAGGAGGAAGGGACAGAGGGAGAAAGTGCAGGAGAGTGGAAAGAAGAGAGAGAAAAGGGAAAAGGAGGGAGAAGGGGGAGGGGAGGGGAAGGGAAGGGAAGGGAAGGGAGGGGAGGGGAAGGGAGGGGAAGGGAGGGGAAGGAAAGGGAAGGGAAGGGAAGGGAAGGGAAGGGAAGGGAAGGGGAAGGGAAGGGAAGGGAAGGGGAAGGGAGGGGAAGGGAGGGGAAGGGAGGGGAAGGGAGGGGAAGGGAGGGGAAGGGAGGGGAAGGGAAGGGAAGTAAAAATATCAGGAAGGAGGAACTGAAAGTTGACCGACCTCAGGCAGCTGGGCTGACATTGGCGGTCAGCAGGGGGTAGCATGCTCTACTCAGCCCACCTGGGCAGCGCCACCAGCTGGTTCTTGTGCGTCCCCTTCTGTACAGTACAGCACTCATAAATGTGCTCGACCGCCCACACCTGAAGAGCGGGTCAGCCCTGAAGCTGTTCCGCTGAGTGCTCACCTCTCCCTTGACTCAGGAGCTGCAGGCTTTCGAAGCTCTGATCTGGTCCTCCCACGCGCCTGGACAGTCACAGCGAGAAGCTTTCCCTGCAGAGAAACCTTGGAGGGTCTGGGACTTGGAGCGGTCTACTAAGAACTTCAGCGGGTAAACAGGAACACAGGCCATATGCTCCTCTCCGTGGCACCAAAGAAAGTGTTCTAATTAATTGTAAATTCGAGCAGTTGTGCTAGAAATCAACATGCCTACTCCCCAAAGCCCAGGAACAGAGTGTTACTTCTCTCAAGGAGCAAAGCAAAGAAAATTGACACCACAGCGGCTACTTCGGTGATTGGGAACATGCTTTATTAAGGGGCTTTCAGATCTGCCATCATCCTTTCATTTTGGCCTCCTTTGGCAGTAGCTGGTGCTGTGATGTCCGACAGGGTTAGATGATTTGAAGCTCTGCTCCATCCGCTTCCGATGAGTCCTTCTGCAGTGCCTTCTATGACCAGTGCCTACTCCCAAGACTAACCACAGAGGAAAGAACATTTTCACAGGCTGTGCAGCTGCAGCTGGGAGGCTCGGAGTAGCGGGCACCTGGCCATCCTGAAGATTTTCTAGCCCCATCCGTGTGTGTTTCCCCTTTGCATCTTCACATTCACAGTTTATTAGCTGAAGAAAGAAATGGAGAACTTGGATCTATTTAATCCCAATTCAAATGCTTTGTTAGAGGACCAATAGAAACTGCATGCTCCTTTTCTGGTTCTATGAATTCGGGGAGAGTGTCGGCATTGTGGACCTGGCTAACTCTACTAGAGGGGTTTGCATGGTCTCCTTAGCATTGACGAGGTCTACAATTCAACGATTAGTTTAAAAACCACCTTGACTTGAAAGTTGCTGTTATAGTGAGTGGGGGTTGTTTACAGTAGACTTTCCATGTTTTTATAGTTTGAAGAGAACACAGACCTATTTCACATGACCTGCCTCTAGAACTCTCATTTATAGCAAGAAAATTGGGATGTCCAGGGAGCCATGATTTCTCTCATTCTGTTGTGTTTTTAAAATATCTTAGGTAGCAGTGCCTCTTCCCTACATTGTTGCTTGCCTGTATTCTAAACTTTCCTGATGTTTATACTCACTAGTTAATAGAAGTGTGAATTTTAATGCAATAGCAGCTTTAGCCACTCAACATATTATAGACCTGGTAACATATCTTTCTGAATGGCTTGATTTCCTGAAAAGACTATAGTTCACTTTGCTTGCAGTCAGACATACCCACATGGGAAAGTTCACTGAGAGCTGCCATGCAAATCTTCATTAAAAATCAGAGGATTGTCAAACACTTTTAAAATTCTAGATAATTCAATAAAGCCAATTACCTAGAACATTTAGAAGAAAAAATTGAAGCTAAACAATGTTGAGATAGTCACATCTATCTTTGCTTTCCAGGTTTCCCACATCAAAACTCCCAAGCAAATGGATGAATTCATTGAGATCCAAAGTTCAACAGGAACTTGGTACCAGCGCTGGCTGGTCAGATTCATGACGATTTTCAAACAGGTATGATCTGTGAGCACAGTTTTGGAAGGGAGGCTGGCACCACAGGAGTCTCTTATTTCAGCAGATGAAGAATAAAGGCCACCCAAGCATCCTTAAACTAAGGCAGCATGACAGAGAGGAGGCAAACCTGAGGAAGGTGTCTGTTCTAGGCAGGACCCCCTCTAAACTTGCCTGATATCTAGAGATGTGAGTGTTTGAACCGTAGTGTTTTCTAATGCTCCTTCTCAGTGCCAGGGTTTGGATAGTCTAAGTAAGCACCCTTTCCTCCAAATCCTTCTCTCTAGCAACTTCTCTTTAAGTAATTCATAGCAAGGAAGATAAGATAAAAATAAATGATGCTGGGGTTTTAAGTGACTTTGGGAAGGAATCATTAAGGGTGAGTCCATTTCTGCAGGAGTCTTTCAAGCCAGCTGTTGAGCACTGAGGTAGCTAGCTAGCTTCTCCTGAGACTTGAAGGGTCCATGCTTTATGCTCAATAAATATTTGAAGTGTCTCCCTGCTTGCAGGGTAGAGGGTATAGAACTGACTACTGCAGGTTACTGAATGCCTTGGAATTCCAACTTGGTATGCTTTTGGTCACATTTACCAAAATACCATGTTCCTAGGGGAAACGCTACAGGGATGTTGGTGTTCAAAGGTGGGCAGAATGAAGAGATGAACATTCCTTGTTAAATAGGCAGGGCTCCTTTCTCTGGAGGAGGATGGGCCACCCCCTTGTGTGATGACCTAGGCAATTTATTTAAAAATCTGAGAAATGAGTTCTCTCAATCACCTGTCCCTTCCTTTAACTGTTTTTTTACTGGTGTATATCTTAGGTCTGGGATAACACCTTGTACTGTGTGATGGGGCCCTACAGAATGAACACCCTGATTCTGGCTGTGGTCTGGTTCACTATGGCCTTAAGGTAAGTTCGATTTCACTCTGGTCCATTAGCAGCCGGTTTATAGATTGAGGATTATAATTTGTTCTGGTGCAGTTTGTCTCAGAGTGGCCACAAGTAACAAGCAACACGGTCTAGTCATTTCTATGAACAGAAACCTCTTAACACTATCCTTAGAGCAGTCAGGAGGAGTTCTAGCCTCAGGCTAGTCTTACTGCTGTGTTTGCAGAATGCCTGCAGTCTTCCTGCAGACAAAACATCTGCCTTCTCCTTGATCTACACTGAGGCATAACAGACAAATAGGAAATGGGTATGCTTATGGTGTACAACCTAGTTTTTCATTATACATAAGCTTTGTGGAATAATCATAATGGTGAAGTGCATCACCACTTCTTGTTCTTGTCCCTCTCCTCCTCCTCCTTCTCTCCTCCTCCTCTTCCTCTTCCTCCTTCTTCTCTCCTCCTCCTCCTCCTTCTCTTCCTCCTCCTCCTCCTCCTTCTCCTCTTCCTCTTCTCTGTCAACAACAAAGATCCCCTGTCTGGGAGAGTTCAAGTAAGCACTGACTGTTGAGTGTGAACTGCTTTTTACCATTAGCTGTAATTGTTATTTATCGAGCTTCTGTGGCACGATGCTCCAATGCCACAATGGCACCTTTCTCAGAAGCTCTCGAGCCAATATTTCCTTTTGCTCCAGTAGCTAGATGGCAGTCTCCTTTCCTATTACTGTTTAGGGAAGTGAGATTGGCCTGTGGGTTTTGACTCATTTGGATTTACCCCCAAGCTGATGATGACTGTACTTTCCTGAAGGTTGGTGTCTGAATAAAGTTTCAGCTCTTATCATACCATGCCCAACACTGAGGAAACAAAACAAAATAAAACAAAACAAATCTAAACAAGGAACCAGAGTTGGTTCCGGCTTTAAACTTCAGGCTGGTACCCCAGTCTCATCTTAGCTTCAGATTTCATCATCTTGCTTCCTAGGTGGGTTTTGCAGGGTATGTACAGCACTCAGCACTGTTCAGCTGTGCATACAAAGAGCACCTGGTACACAGTGCTCAATTAGGAAGACTGTAAACTTAGATCTGTGAAAGTGCTTTGTTCTATAGCCCATGAGTAGGTAACTTCAGAAGTCGGCTCAGGGTACCCTAAGACCAAGTTCCCAGTACAAAGGAGATTTATTTGTTCCAGAGACACAGAGGGCAGGGATAAAGGAGGAGATAGAAGAAGAGGGAGAGGGGGAGGAGAACAAGAGAGAGCAGAGAAAAGGGGTGAGAGAGAGGAGGCAAGGGGTAGCTGTTCAGTTGGGGTGGGCATGACAAAGGATTGTCTCTGGATAGAGAGATGACAGATGTAGCCCATGCGTAAATGGCAATATATGATAAAGGTAAGGGGGAAAGCCCATGTTAGGGTGAGGTATTTGTTTTAATTAAGCACGTTCATGGTGAGTCAAAGGGGACTTTTGATTGCTGGACTTGATAGTTGGACCTTGATAGTCAACCTCAGGAGGAGGTAGAGGCCAAATTAAGGAATAGACCCTGTGGGCTAGCTTTAGGAATGTAGTCTAATAGTTTTTCGTAAGACAGAGGGAGTAGGGAGAAGGGTGTGGCCTGCCAGAACCATGTTTGCCAGGCTTGAGCTGGCTAGGGTCCCTTCATCATGACCCTAAGCAACCCTTCACCTCAGAAAAACAAGTGAGCTCTAGTGAGCTCTTTGATAATGGAATGAATATAGGTAAATTAATGTGATCCAGTACCTGGGTGGAAGGGTTGGAAACCAGCTCTTCCAGACCCAAACAGGTTGATTAGAGAGGAAGCCTATAGAGGAATTATTCAGTTCCAATATTTCAGAAGTCAAATACACTGGGCAGTAATATTCAACTCATCAAATGCTTAAAAAAGTGGGCTTTACTTATATTTATTCATGTTGAATTTAATTTCATTTAATAGGTAATATATTCCAAATGTTGGAACACCAGGGAAATTTTACCTCTGCTCCCTCCTCTC
Source organism: Rhynchomys soricoides (assembly GCA_019843965.1). Classification (NCBI taxonomy): domain Eukaryota; kingdom Metazoa; phylum Chordata; class Mammalia; order Rodentia; family Muridae; genus Rhynchomys; species Rhynchomys soricoides. The sequence goes on along the minus strand of JADRCH010000016.1, from coordinate 12,894,628 downwards.
TATTCCACCCACTCCTTTCTGCTTCCAGCATGTAGTCATCGTTTAGTTCCTGTTTTTCCTGTTCTCTCTCTCTCTCTCTCTCTCTCTCTCTCTCTCTCTCTCTCTCTCTCCTCTCTCTCAAATGTATACAGATACATGTGGGTATATATATTGTTTCCCAAAGTCTGTGTTTCCACAGTCTATGACCGTATGCAGCTGGTATCCAAGGTCTATTTATGCATGCAGATGTTTTGTTCTTTTCTTATTCAAGGAAAAACACTTTGCATTTGCCTGTTATATTCGATGATATATTCTGAGTATCTATCCACACCAATCAACTGAGGTTTTGGTTTCCCTCCTTCCCTCCTTCATTCCTTTTTCTTCCTTGTTTTGAGATAGAGTTCATGTAGCCCCAGATGGCTGAAAATTCACTCTATAGCTGATGCTCTCCTTGAACCACTGATCCTTCTGCTAAGTGCTGGGGTTATAAGAATGGCCTACAATATGTGGACCTTCCTTCTTTGAAGAGGAATACTATGTCTGAGTAGTACGCCACGCTACCCCATCACTCATCATTAGCCAAGGCTCCCTTGCAAGACTTCTGAGACTTTCTAGATTTTTGCTGTTGTAAACAGTGCTACAATATCTAGACCATGGGCTTTGCAATTGCACTGGGAAATAAAGGATCCACAGCTTTTAGTGCTGAGGTCCCTGAAATAATCTGTGCCCTGGTTGTACTGGGGCTGCTTTGTCAGTGAACTAGATTCCTGGAAGTGGCACTCAAGGGTCAAAAGAGATAAGCCATCAGAAATAATTTTTAGGCACCAGTAAGCTGTTCTGCACATGTGCTTTTCTTGCTATCAATAGAACAGAGCATCTTTGCTGTCAGTCTAATATCTGTTGCTTTGACTTAACATCTTAAGGTTTGGGGTATAATCTATATCATTCAAAAAGAGCTATTTTTAAATAATCTTTAAATTTCTATGTTTGTTTCATGTGTATATGTGTGGTGTATATGTATGTATGTTCCTCTCTCTCTCTCTCTCTCTCTCTCTCTCTCTGTGTGTGCATGTGCACATGTGCATGTAAGTCAGACACTGAAAGTTGGGTATCTTCACAGATTGTTTCCACATTATTTACTGAGGCAGGGTGCTACTGAACCTGGATCTTATTGATTTGTCTAGTCTAGCTAGCTAGCTAGCTTGCCCTGAGGATTCCCTGTCCTTACCTCTCCAGGCCATCTTGTCTACCTATGATTTATGCTGGTGTTGGGGATCTGAACGCCACCCCTCACCCTTGCATACTGAGCACTTTATCCACTGAACCATTTGCTCAGCCCCCTTCCTGTTTTCTGTCTTTCATCTACCTAGGTTGTCTAAGTGCTGTAGAGTCAGTGGTGATGTGCACATGGTCTCAGTCCTCACACTAGTGGGAACATCTTTAACATGTCTATTTTTACTACAGTTCTGGCTTTTGAGTTAAGATGTGTTTTCTATAGGCTGGAAAAGTATCCACCAGTCCCTAATCTACTGGCAGTTTTTTTTGTTGTTGTTTTATTTTTTGTTTAATAACAACTGAGCTTTTAATCAAGTACATTTTTCAGAATATCATTTTCTTCTGTCTTTTAAATGTGTTAATGTGGTGAATTTTGCATTCTATTTTCTAATAATAAACCATATTACTACATCAAGTGTGATCTACATTAAGTCATGGATGCAGATTCTACTGCTGAAAGAATGAGCCAGCCTGGGGACTTCTTAGATTCTCTGCCTCCTCTCTTGCAGTTACTATGGCCTGACAGTGTGGTTCCCTGACATGATCCGGTATTTCCAGGATGAAGAATATAAGTCTAAAATGAAGGTGTTTTTTGGTGAGCATGTGCATGGTGCCACAATCAACTTCACCATGGAAAACCAGATCCACCAACATGGGAAGCTTGTGAATGATAAGTAAGTGTTATTCATGGGCTTTCCTTAGGCCTGAGTCTCAGTCACTGGGGATTCCTTTGGAAGAGAGCATTGGGATGCTGAGAGTTCAATGTACTAAGGGTGAACTCCAAGGATATGGTGGCCCTCAAAACCCAGCCTGGTTGCTAGAGATACTATAGGCCCCTGATGGCTGAATCTATATTGCACCAACCCCTCAGGTTCCCCTTGTGCCCTGACTATGAGATGGCATGACATTTGGTGGAGGGTGACTAATGTGTCTATCTTTCCTGAGAACTTGATCCTTTGATGAAAGGGAACTGAAAGCCATGTTCCATCAGGTACCATGTTATTCACTAGGCTGAGCGTGTCCTCCTTTGAGCTTGAACTGTGCTTAGAAAGCTCCTAGAGCATGGTTGGCAACCGTGTGAGTGACCATAGGCTTTGCCATTGCACCAGGAAATAAAGGATCCACAGCTTTTAGTGCTGAGGTCTCTGAAACAAACAAACAAATCTGTGGCCTTGTCTTTGAGCTTTTTCTTTGATTCTGGAAGCTTCTCTGCACTATTATGGAACTACCTTCTGTTATTCTTCATATAATACTACCTCAGAAGGTAGACTGGTATGTTCTGTGGTCAGTGGGAGTCTTGTCCTTGGGGGAGAAATCAGTTTGTTTTTGGAAAGGTTCTGCTTATGTCATTGTGAGGTTGACTCATTGCCCTCCTTGCTGAACTAATGGCATGGATGGTTTAGACTGCCGAATTCCCTCTATGGGCTGCCTCCTGTAGGACATTAGATAAGATAGGCTCCAGGTCATATTGTTCATCAAGATGAGCAAGGGCCCCTTGAAGTTGCCGTCTAGAACCTCACCTAGTAAGGTGACTGAATTAAGTGGTGTGTGAGTGACCATAGAATTATGTCCCCTCTGAAGCCTATTGAATTGAAAATCTGTCTTCATGGACGAATTTGAAAATTTGCCATGCTTGTCTTCTTGTGTTATGCTGCCACCTGGTGGTCAGGATATAACAATACCTTTTTCAAAGCCCCAAGCTGTTGGTCCTCAGCATCCTTTGGGTCCTATATTTCCCCCTGTGACATCATGCACACATTGCTGCTTTAAAATGCAGATGAAAGTGATTTACTTTACTGACCCATGGAGGAAATGACTTCTGTAGAAAGGCCTCAGACTCCTCCATGTATGGTAGGTCCCACTGAAAGCCAATCCTTAACCTTCTGAGAAACTTATTCCCTTGGCCTCAAGAAGAAATTAAAGTGCACACATCAGTTTTGGCCCCACTGCAAGGAATCAGTCACTGGTGCATTTTATAGGACATTGGGCCTCTGAATTCCAACATAGAGTTTGCCTCAGAGTTCATGAGTTTTTCAAAGTGCAAAAAAGGCAAAGGATTAAATTAATATTTTATACTCTTAGCCAAAATTCCAGGATAGATTACCCTTACTAGTAATTAAGAGACAGATTTGGGCTCCCAATGGAGTATATATTAACTAAATAGCTAACTAATTGTTGTGTGTTTTTCAACAAAACAGTCATTTGGCAGCACCAGCTTGTGAGTGGGTTAGCCTGGGGAAGGATACCAGGGAGAGGTGCCTGATGCCTGTCTGTGAAAGTTCACGGCCCTGGAAGTCATGACCTGATTTCCATTTTTCTTCATAGCAGAAGAAAGTTGAGGCTGTACTCTGAACCCTTGGGGTTGTATCAGCAGTGGAACTGCACCACCCTTCACAGAAGTGATTTGCCATGAGGAGTTGAAAGGTTTTTTAGCAAAAGTCGTATAAAGTCAACAGGGCTTCCATTAAAGATCAGCTGTGAGTAGCTCAGAGTGCAAATGTGGCTCATGAGATTTATCTTTAAATGAGGTATAGAGCATGGCAGGAAGCACGGAGAGCAGAGGGGGAAGGCAGAATCATGCAATGAGCTGAGGCGGATTCTGTGTGTGACTGGAAAGGTCACCACAACACCAGGGCCCTTTCTAGTAGCGCATAAATAAGATGTGGTTTTAAACACCAATTGTGGCTAATTTCAGTACAGTAAAGTCCCTTGCAAATGCCAACAGTAGGTGGTGAGCATAGGCAATTGCTGGAATATACTGGGCTGTCCAGTCTCATGGTCTACATTTGGAGGTTACAGTTCAGATATGGAACACATAATAGATTGTGTGGTAAAATTTCTCAGTACCATTTCTTGCTTTATGTGGGTCATCTGTGCATTCTTCTTGATAGTCTTTCTGGGCACTTTGTTTTTTTTCTGGGCATTGAAAATAGGATTTCTTTCTCCCAATAAAAGGTTTGAACACATGATTGCAAACACATAAGAACCCTATCAACTATTGGAGGCTTATTTTGTACCTACTTGAGCTCCTAAGAGTTTTCTTCATTATTGGTTTTGTAATCCTATCATCTTTGAAGAACGATTGCCTTCTTTTTATGGTGGAATATTCTGTACTTTGAGAGACTAGGGAATAATAAAGCTAACACTGTCTGGGGTGCTCAGCCTTGTAAACCATAACCTCTCGGTCATTAGCTTAGGTTTTAAGTACTCACTTTGTTAACCCTGTTTCCTTCTGGTGAACAGAAGCTGCTGGGAGTTGATCCCAGCACCTCTCACACATGAAGCGTGTACTTTACCGTAGAACAGCACAGAATCTGTGGGATGCAACCCCTTTGGGGGTCGCATATCAGATATCAGGACAATAACAAAGTTACAGTTAGGAAGTAGCAGCAAAATAATGGTATGATTAGGGGCTGGCACATGAGGAGCCGTGTTTAAGGGTCACAGCGTTAGGAAGGCTGAGAATGCCCGTCCTAAGTGATGCTCTTCGGTCTTTAAGTTGAACTCTTCATACTGCATCTCTGAAGAAATGATCACCTTTGTCAGAAGTTGGTGCTTAATATTTGTGTATGCTTCCGCATGTTTTCCAGTGTAATTCTATATCTGTAAGCATTGCACAGTTGTCTACTTTATGTGTCAAGTTTCAGCTAAATATATAATATATAGTAATTGTTAATACTATTGGTTTTCTGAGACAAGGCCTTATGTAGGCCAGGTTGGTCTCAAACTTGCCATGTAGCTGACAATATCCTTGAATGCTACAGTTTCCTGTCCCCACCTCCTTGCTTTGCACATGATAATTATTATTCAACTTGGTTTTTATTTAGGATCAAACTCTTTTCAAAATTCATTTATTCTGTGACTATTTCATCAATGCACAAATAGATTCCAGGCACACTCAGCTCCCTCTGGCCCTTGCCCCTCTGACTTTCACCCACATCCTCCTACCAAGTCCCTATTCTGGTTTCACCGCTTTTTGTTTTGATTTTGTGTTGGCATGGTGACTCACCGGGTTTAACCCAGACATGTGCGCAAGCTGTCCATGGGAGTGTGATCACTCGCAGAGCTCACACCCCTAAGGACAATGCCTTCCTGTCCCCCACAGCCATCAACTGCCTACAGCTCCCATGGGGAGGGTTGCGCTCCTGGACCTCTTCGCTGTCTATGACTGTTGATGGGCTCACTCTTTGCAGAGCCTAATCAAGCAGCTGCAGCTATGGTGATGGTTAGCACAGCTACACAACTCATTTATTTTAATAATTTCATTTATTTTAATTTCATGCATATGCTACTATCTATCTGTTCTGCTGGTGACCATTTATGAGACGATTGTTCACCATTACAATACTGTTGCAAAAAAGGTATTTTTATGAGAAAGAGTTTTTCTCAACAGTATTAACTAAAACTAGAATCCCTTTGTGGGAAAGGTCTTACTTAGATACGCTCACATGAAAACTCTGCTTCCTCTATACTAGTGATTCTCAACCAATGATTGAGACCCAACCTGTGAGTCTTGACCCCTTTGGGGTCAAATGACCCTTTCACAGGGGTCACCTAAGACCATCAGAAAACACATACATTTATGTTACTGTTCATAGTAGTAGCAAAATTATGAAGTAGCAATGAAAGTAATTTTATGGTTGGGGGTCACCGCACCAGGAAGAACTGTATTCAAGGGGGGTTTGCAACATTAGAAAAAGATCCACTGTTTCATATTTTAAATAAAACATTTCTATGTACATTTTAGTTGGGTGTGTGTCTGTGTGTGTGCATGTGTGTTGGGGGTTGTATGTGTGCCACAGCATGCAGAGGACAACTGGGTGGAGTCAGTTTTCTTCTCCTGCTTTTATGTGGATTCTGGAGATTAAACTTGGGTCCTTAAGTTGTGTGGTAAGAACCTTTACCTGCTGAGCCATCTCACTGGCTCCTGCTACAGTTTTGTCTGTCTGTCTAATGTGATTTAAAAAATCTTCCCCCTTTCAATATTTTCTTCCTCCCTCCCCTCCAAGACAAGGTCTCACACTGTAGCCCTGGCTGTCTACTAGGATGTAGACCAGGGAGCCTTGACCTCACACATATTTTCTTGCCTCTGTGTTCCACATGCTGGTATTAAAGGCACATGCCCCTACAGCTGGCCTGTGTATATACAATGCTTCTTCCTTCTCTTTCTTGCATTTCTTCTGGTACTTTCTCCGTGAACTTCTTAAGCTCCTTACAAATCATTCTGTTTTGTTCCCATATTTCTTTGGGAAAATTATTCACCATTATCTCCTCAAGTATTTCTTCTGATAAATTTTGTCCCTTTTCCATCTTGAATTATGAATGCTACCTATATATATTAGACTGTCCTGTAGTCCCTCATAGTTTTTAGATATTCTTTTTTGCCTTTATTTTTTCTCTGTTTCCATTTTTGTCGTTTCTTTTGAATTATGTATAAATTCAGCACTTCCTTCTTTTTGTTGGGTCATGTGTCCTGATGAGTCTATCAAATGCATTTTTTTAAAAAAAGAATATTTTTGATTCATTGTTGACAATTTCCTACATGTGTATCCTGAATTTTAATCACATCCAACTGGAATTTCCCCCATACTCACTCCTGGGCTCCCCCAATATTCTTCCCATTCACCTTCATCTCCCCCTCTTCTCTCCTCCTCTCTTTTGTTTTATAGCACATTAAGTCAAATTAGTGCTGCCTGTATGCACATGGGCGTGTGCCCACCCACCACAGCGTGGGCAGCCTATTAGCAGGTGGGGTGTACTTCTGAAGACAAATGACTCTCGCTCCCCCCAGCAGTCACGAATTACCAACAGCTCCTTAGCTAGGAGTACAGCCTCAAGAGCCCCTCTCCCATCTATGCTGGCATATATCGGCTTGCTCTTGTGTTGGTAATCATGGCTGCTCTTAGTTCATGAGAGCAACAGCTCTGCCTTGCCTCCTAGACAGCACTTCATGGCGTTCTTCCCGATCCTCAAGCTCCTACAGTCTTTCTGTCTGCTCTACTCTAGTATTTTCTGAGCCTGGGTGGTGTCGGGATAGTCTAGCCTCTGTCGTGGCAATGATCATAGTCAATTATAATCATCAACTCTTTCCGTAATCAGTCTCATGACGGTGACACCATCAGACCACAAACACGAGGACTACATTGGCATGAGTCTGGTGGGTTTTTTTATATCACTCCGTGGACAAGGCATTGAGTCAGAGACCAACTTGAAATAGAGTATCCCAGTAATGATTCATTTCTAAAAATTTAAAATGTATTATTCAACCTTGTTCTTTGATAATTCATGCATGTATAAAATGCAATGCATTCAGACCACTCTCCCCCGTTGGGTTTTACCCCCTTCTTACCCTGACAACCTCTCTTCACATGTTCAAGTCTTTCTGCTGTTTGTCACCCATTGGATTTAGCCAGGGATGCCCGTAAAATCACAGATTTGGAACTATCCACTGGGGCCTGTTGGGCTCAGCAAAGTTGTCATAATAATTTTGTCCCAGACTCTGCATTACTAGTGGCTTCTCTTTCCTTAAAGGAATAAGAGATACATTGTCTTTTGCTAACTCACTCCCCAACTCCATAACTGTACTTAGAGACAGGATCGCACCATATAGTGCAGGCTGTCCCTGAACCCATAATACTCTGGGGTTGAAGGTAGGTACCACTATACATGGATTTTTGGTCATGTTGCTTTTAGCCTCTGAACCTTCCAAATGAGGCATCTTGAGATGACTCAGTGTATACGTTAGATATCTGAAGAGGTAATTTATGGAGAGACTCATAAAATGTGTTGGTCCTTTCTCCTTTTATCTTTTCTCCTTATAATGTTGGCTTTTTATAACCTCCTTGGAGACACATTTTAAGGTCTGCCTGCATCGGATTCATTTTTGATTTATGGCTCAGCTTTCTTAGCCACTCTTGGAAGAATATTAAAATACCTCTGAAGGCCATGTCACCAGCCCATTATTATATTAAAGAGAAGGATATCTGAAGAGAGGCAAAGACTGAGACAGGAATAGTTGTCCCACATAAACACATCTGGTGTGCAAAGTTTGAAACCACAGGCATCTTCCTGTCCCAATTAGTTTTCTGTTTCTCTCTTTCTCTCCCTTCTCCTAATCCCCCCATGCCTTTCCCCTCTGTGACACAGTCTTAAATAGGCCAAGCTGGCCACAGATTCCTACCTGAAGGTGACTTGAATACCTGATTTTCCGCCTCTGCCTCCCATATGCTGGGGTGCTGGGGTGCTGGGATGCTGGGATTGTAGGCAAGTTCTACCAAACTCTTCCCCTTCCCCACTCTGATAGGGTCTCACTCTATAGCTAAGGCTGGCCTCTAACTCATAGCTATTCTTCTACCTCAGCCTCCTTTGTGCTGGGTTGACAAGTGTTAGCTTCCATGTCCCAGTTAGTTTTTCTATAGAAACTATAAAGTTAATGACAGGTTCTGTAAGCTTGAGTTTAAATGTCCATCCAAATGTATGCCTAAGAAAAATGATTCAAAGTCGTTGGGGGCATAGCACAAAGGGCCTCGTGCTCACAGATCTCCGGAGAAACTAGGAATGGTAAGCATGCAGGACTGTCTTTCCAATGGGAAAGATATAAAACCTGCTCTTCCATCCAGAAAACTGGGAATTGGAAGTGATTAATAGCCTGGCGATCTGTTTTATCTGTCATATCAAGCTGCCGCAAGCAGGACTAAAGGTGGCTAGTAATGTAAATGACCCTCATAGCCAGGGGCTCCCCAGGATCTCACAACCAGGACCAGAGGTGGCTAGTAGCCCAAATGACTTCAATGCTATCTGTATGACTGAGAGCAGACCAGATTTTCCCCTAGGATGTTAAGCTAGTACAGGTAGTTTTGATGAAATTATACTTCCTTGTGACCTGGGATTGCATTATACTAGGAAACTTCCAAATTATACTGTTTAGATTTGTTGGGAATAAAGCGCTTGGCATCAGACTCCCGAAGTCTTGATCTAGGTTGACGGAGTCAATCTGACCCCAGTTTTCACTCTCACCACTATATGGTTCACGTCCATGCCTACTGTGAACATCTGCAGGCTCTCCTCCACAGGTAAATATGATAAATATCACAGAGAGAGAGAGAGAGAGAGAGAGAGAGAGAGAGAGAGAGAGAGAGA
>JADRCH010000016.1:12816687-12885225 GCA_019843965.1 Rhynchomys soricoides | reverse complement strand
AGAGAGAGAGAGAGAGAGAGAGAGAGAGAGAGAGAGAGAGAGAGAGAGATTGATTGATTTGAGATGAGGTATCACTATATATCCTAGGCTAGTCTTGAGCGCAGGACTCTCAGTCTTGGTATTACAGATGCTCACCACCATGTCCAGAATTGTGAATATTTAACAATAGTTTCCTGGTTTTATTTTGATGATGTGGACAGGGGCTATCACTGTGGCAATCACTGGCCTGTGCCTTCTTTTGGGGAAGGAGGTCCTTTTGCAGAAGCTAATGATGAGAACCTCTAGGTTAGGCTCTGAGCAGTGCACAACGGAACCCATTATACATTACACATGGCCAGAAAGTGCATCTTGGGTACTAAAGAGGAACAATGACCCTCAGCACCCTGTGTTGCTCTGTTCCTGTAATTCCAATATCTGGCAGTGGTCTACTTTGCTTAAAGCATCACTTTTCCCCATCAATTAGATTGAAGGGTGGGGAACATGGTTTTTCTCTCTGCTCACAGGATGGGACCTAGTATCTATGAGTATTAGCACCATGCTCTGAAAGTGTTGGCTAAAGATTGACTGTGCAAATGTATGAAGAAATGAGTGGCTTGTAATTGTTCATGAGTGAGAACTTATCCAAAGGCTTCCAGCTTAAACATCTGACCCCACTACAGCGGAGGAGATAGACATGCTCACAAAGGGCTTTCTTTCCAAGTTGACAGGGGAGTTGGAGCTGTACCAAGTGGCTTCCCAATATTACTGCATCTCATAAGTATCCAGATGCTTTACCCACTTATTATTAATGGGATGCTTTTAAGTGACAACAAACAAAAATCAAACAGAAACACCCACATATCTTTGGTCTAAAGTTGATCCAACTTCTATCCTTTAAAAAAAATTATTTATTTTATGTATGTGAGTAAACTGTAGCTATCTTCAGACACACCAGAAGAAGGCGTTGGATCCCATTACAGATGGTTGTGAGCCACCATGTGGTTGTTGGGAATTGAACTCAGAACCTCTGGAAGAACAGTCAGTGTTCTTAACCACTGAGCTATCTCTCCAGCCGCCTAAGTTCTCTCTATCCTTATATACCAGTCCCAGGCCCCACAACTGCTTTCATTTTGTGCCGTATCTCTGAATATGTATTTGAAAACATGTATCATAGTCTGTCAACTCTATATTATATTTTATTTTATTTAAATTTCTTTTTACTTACTATATCAGTCCTTTCTTTTCTCTCTCTCTCTCCCTTTCTTCTTTCCTTCCTGGACTGAGGCTTGCTTGCAGCCCAGGCTATCTAGGAACTCACTAGGTAGTCCCAAACTCAAGGCAATCCTCCTGTTTCAACCTCCCCAAAAGCTGAGATTACAAGAGTACCATCATTTTTGGCTCACCAGACATATCTTAAATATTGTTCTATATTAATACATATAAATCTGCCTGTATGGTATCTGCTATCTATCTAGTTGTCAAGTTATGCACATATATACACTTGTAGGTGAATGCATGTAGTAACCCATTGCTATTATGAGCAAAGTTGTTATGAAGACCAGCATGCATCATTTTGAATATATGATCAAATGCAGGTAAGTTAATTCCTAGGTCAAAGGAACTGTACAAGTTAAATTTTCTGAAGTTGTTCTCCAAAGAAACTGCATTGGTTACATACTGTGCAGGATAGTGCTCATCTGTCCACATGTAGGTCTAGCCTGGGGATCTTCATGGGTTCAAGGCTCATGGGAAAGTGAGCTGTTGGTGATATCTCCATTTTATGCTTTTCACATTTCTGTCACTCTGATGGGAAGGTTCACAGAATGGAATTTGGGAGCTATGCCATGGGTGCAAGCTCTCACATGCACACAAATCCTTTACTCCTGGTCTTCCATGGTCTCAGAGACTATTGCTAGCAACAGAAAAGCAGCTGCAGAAATGGGGCAGTTGTCTGGCTTGCAATCATCTTCTGCTACCTTTGCCACACAGCTCTTGATTTTGTCCTTCTGTGCTTTCCATTTGGTCACAAGCATTCTTCTTTCCCTGGGATGCTTCACTCAAGGATGCTGTCTTCCTTACAGGTTCATAAAGATGTACTTTAAACATGTCCTCTTTGAGGACACATTCTTTGACAAATGCTATTTTGAAGATGTGACATCCACAGATACTTATTTCAAGAACTGCACCATCGAATCAACCACCTTCTACAACACAGGTAAGAAGAAAGACACACCAGGAGGAGTACACAAAGGTGGGCTGGGGCTTAGAACCAAAGCCCATAGTCAGAGCTGAAGCAGGAGCAAAAGGATTTGTAGCCATCAGTGCCAGCTTTAGTGGGAGAGAAATGGCTTCTATCCCCAGGGTGGGCATGCATTAGGTACCATTCTGGCATTTGCTTAGTTTATACCTCAATTTTTTTTATCACATATAAATTGAAACAAAAATTCTGGCCAAATGTCCTCATCTGAACGAGACTGATGCTCCACAACATTACAGTATGACATTCATAAAACTGGCATTCCAGGAGGGCTGCGTTTTTCCCTGGGGTTCATTCCTGGAGACTGTGCATAATTTAAAACTTGCACAATTAAAAACCAGTAATAAATCAAAAGGGAATTGGTACCTCTGTACAGATTCAGTGCGTAAGGCAAGACACAAAGAACATTTTAGAATCACACCGTTGCAGGTTTTCAGCGTTAAAAACAAAGCACAGTATTCTACTGCTCCACCACTCTTTCTACTTCGACTGTGCGCATCATGGCTTAACGACCTCTCAGTGCAGCTGGGACACAGGGGAGCTCCCTGAGTCTTACCAGAGCTCTCCCCACCAGGGTCTCAGTGGAGAAATGTCTTCTGATTGTCCCTGCCTTAGAGCTGAGGGAACAGACTTAAACAATTGATCAAGGCCACAGCTAGCAAGGAGACGGAGTTTGAGTCCATTTTTCAATTACATGGTTCAAAAATCTCTTTGTGCTGGACTTCTTGTATCATGTCCATATTTATGCTTCTTCGTTGTGGTCAACAGATAGTTTACACACCTTTTCTCCTCATGCTCCCAGCCTCAGAAGTTTTACTATCTGGTCTCTAATAATCTGTTATTAGACATACCTTCCTGAATTTCTTCTTAAAAAAATTCCACCTTAAAAAAGAATGGATTCCAGAAGTTCCATTGTCATACAAAACCCTTTTATTCTTTTAAGTTCAAATGATGCCTCTTCATTTGCGTACTTAACACAGGGTTAGTTTTTTTGTGCTAATATTTGTAGTTGGGAAATGTCATAAGTTGGAGAAGCAGAGGCCATGTCAGATGTCAGATGTATGCCTCCAATTGTGTGTGTGTGTGTGTGTGTGTGTGTGTGTGTGTGCATCCATGTGTGTGCACATGTGGAAGCTAGAGGTTGATACTGAATAGCTTTCAATCCCTTCACTTTCCATTTTGAGACAGGGTCTCTCACTGACTCTGGTGCTCCCTGACTCTGCTGGACTATCTGGTCAGTAAGCCCTGGAGATCCTCCTGTGGCTGCTTCCCCAAATCTAGGATTATAGGAACATGTTACTATACTTGTTCACTTTTCATGTTATATACTTGTTATACTTTTTTTTTTTACATGGGGAGGATAAGGATCTGAATTCAGATCATATGCTTCTGTGGCAGGCATGTTACCATCTGAGCCCGACCCCTATATACCTTTGGTTTTATAGGTAGAAGCTCAGGAAGGTAAGTGTTCGTGATAGGGTCAGCCATCCCAACCTAGATTTCCCTAGTTACCATTCTTTCTACCAGAAAAGTTTCTCTTTGATAGTACCAGAAGATGTGAATTGTTTTCAGAGCAAGTGGTTTTTGCTTTGAGAAAGTTTGGGGTTTTGAATAAGATACTGTCTGGGCTCTGCAGTATATAGTTCAGGCTGGTCTTAATTCATGTGTGTGGACAGTATATGTGTGTGTGTGTGTGTGTGTATGCATGTTTATGTGTATGCCAATAGTCATCCTTAAGTGTTATTCCTCAGTTCCTTTTCACCTTGTGTTTTAAGGCAGGGTCTCTTAAAAGGACCTGAAGCTCATCAATCAAGCTAATCTGGCTGAGCGACAAGTCTCAGCAATCCATTTGTTTCCATCTTTTCAGCACTGGAATTACTAATTTGTGCCACCATGCTCAGCTTTTTATGTAGGTTTTGGTGATCAAACTCAGGTCTTCATCCTTTCTCAGAAAACAACTTACTATTTTGCCAGTCCCTAACTCCAGTTCTTAAGTTCTACTCTCTAAGATGGATGACTTCAGAGAAGCATCTCAGCCATTGCATGGCCCCCTGTGTCACATTATTGGGACAGTCAGGATTCTCAGGGGCTGGGAAGATGGGTTTGGATAATGTGCTTACCACATAGATGTGAGGGCCGGAGTTCATGTCCTTAGGAAAAGTCTGAGCTGGTGTGGCTGATGTGTGTAAGCCCAGCACTAGAGTGGCAGAGACGGGGGATCCCAGGGCGAGTTAGCTAGCTAGACTAGTAGGAATAAGTGAGCTCCAGTTTAAGTGAAGGACCCCACCTCAATAGGCAAAATGGGGAGTGATTGAGAAAGATATCCAATCCATCAGCTTCAGGTCTCAATATGCATGTGCACACACATATATGCCCCCACACATGTGAACACACATGCACACATGCACACACCACATAAACATACACATGTAAAAATGTCTCTAAGACTGGCATTGGTTTCATTTCTCTTTATTATAGGATCTTGAGCAAATTATTACAGTTTTGGCCAAATATCCATGTGACTTTGAGATTACAGTTTGTCCAAAGGGAGGGCATCTGCTTTCTTTACCCAGTTCCCATAGACTCACATGAACCAAGGCTTCTTTCTCTCCCAGATCTCTACAAACACAAGTTCATTGACTGTCGGTTTATCAATTCCACCTTTCTGGAGCAGAAGGAGGGCTGCCACATGGACTTTGAAGAGGACAATGATTTTCTGATTTACCTAGTCAGCTTCCTCGGCAGCCTGTCTGTCCTGCCTGGGAACATAATTTCTGCCCTGCTCATGGACAGAATCGGAAGACTCAAGATGATTGGTAAGTTGTTCACGATGGAACGTTTGAGTCTCCTGGCCACAGTGGCTGGTTTCCTTCTCTTAAAGAAATATTCCTCGTGGTAATGCTGGATCTGCTGCTGTAAAACCAGAAGGTACATTTACAGAATCCTAGGGTTTCATTTAAAGGCTTTGAGTGTGGGGAAGGGCTCTTCATCACTTCTAGAGTGTTCTATTAGCACTCCCATAATGATGATGAAACAGATCTACCATACCTGCTTCGTAGCATTATGATGGGAAATATATAAAATGTTATTTAATGATAGTTTGATGGCTTAAGGCAAATCATATTATTTTTATTTGATAGGGATTTTCTGTTGTTTAATAGTGAAAGTGAGAGGGGCTAAGAGACATGATGAAATTCTATTATGTATGTACAAAATCATAAATTATAGGTGAATAAATAAAAAATAGTAACTATTTTAAATTACAGAAAATTAGTTTAGGCTTTGTTGGAATCCTTGCATATACGGCCATTTGATTTTGAACATATGCCTTTCTCTGGGTTTTGGTTTCCTAATAATATGAGGAATAATAACTGGGAGGATTTTGTGAGGGTTCAACATAATATAGCCCAGACGTCTTATGACACTCTCTATGTTGTAGACGCTTGGAGTGATGGCTGTATTCACATCTGCCTTGCTTCCTTCCAGCAGAATGTGCAGCACTGGATACTGAGACACAACTCTGTGAGGAGGCAGTAGGAGGGAAATGTGTGCACTGAGGGCCAGTGAGAGTGCGCTCTAAATGTGAGCCAAGAGCAGTGCTAGGAATGTAGGAGGGAGGCACATTAGTAAAGAAGCCATTAAGGATCTGCCTTCAGGATGCTGTTGATTGAGAAAATGAAAACTAAATTTTCCAGTGTTAGAACACAAAGGGAAACAAAATTAATCACCTTGTCATTTTATTGGAGAAGAGAAAGCAAATCAAGTCTTGGTGGGAGGAAACCTTCCTTGGCATTTGGATGGTACTTGATATTATTGTAACTAGGGGACGGGTATTCAGAATGAAGAACACACGATGTGCCCGTGATCTTGGCTTTGGTATCTTGTTAGAAAGATAGGAAGTTGTCTCATGGGTACTACAGACTGAGCTGCCTCTGTTAGGGGGGAGCATCCTTGTCAGGAGACTCTTGAGTGATACATAGACAGAGACAGAGACAGAGACAGAGACACAGACACAGACACACACACACACACACACACACACACACGGGGGGGGGGAAAGGAGGAGAGAGAGAAAGAGGGGAATGGGAGGGAAGATGTGGGGAGGGAGAGAGGGAGAGAAGGAGACAGAGAAAGGTAAGGGGAGAGAGGGAAAGAGGAGAGGGAGGGGAAGGGAGGGAGAGGGAGGTGGGAGAGATATATACATATACACATACATATACACATATGTATATATGGAGAGACAGAGAGAGAGAGAGAGAGACAGAGAGAGAAAGAAAAAGAGAGAGATTGCTCAAGCCATGACTGCTCAGTCTCTGCACCCCTCATCTTTACAGAAAGGCCCTGTTGGGATGTTGACCTGCTGTAACATTCTCAGGTCACAATGAGCACTAGATGTTCTGTGAAGCTTCCCTTCCACCATGTTATCATGGGATGCAGAGAGCTGCTTTGAGGCAGCTTTTACTGCGACCCTCAGAGCAGCCTGGCTGCGCAGCTTGGTCCTGATACTCCTCAAGGCTCTCATCCGGGAAAAGTCATTTATTGTTAAGGGCAGAGTAGAAGTTTTCATAATGAAGCTGTTAGTTATACACTCATTTATTCATTTAATAAACATTTATTTATACAGTCCTCACTCTGCGCCAGACTATGGAGGAAGCTATGGGAATATAACAGTAATTGAGATCATCAACATCCTCATGTTTAAAGAGCAAAAGATGGATGGAGAGAGACAGACACAAACTAGAGATCTCATTTAACTAACACTGGGATGCTTGTCCACCAGGCTGTGTTCCAAGCATTTCATAAGCCCCACGGGGTGGATACTATTCATATTAACATTTTCCAGATGGGAAAATAAGACACTGCAGGAGTGGGTATAGGACCTTTTCAGAGTCACACAGATAGAAAGTGGTGAGGCTTGAACTTGACCTCAGACTTTTTAATTAGAAGAGGAATCAGGATTATGAAAATGAAGAGGCAGTGGGCCATGTGCATCTATGGTAGGAGCAGTTAGCACAGAGTTGAGGAGGCTCCTTGACCATAGCTTAATTTGACAATGGTGTTTTATTAGTCAGAATTTATTAGCTAAGCCTCACAGTGGTCTCTCGGAGCAGAGCATGTGTTTAGAGAGCATGTGTTTGCTTTTGGATTCTTGTAGCCCACAGATGCCAGCCTCCTTCCCCTATGCTTCCCTCCTGGCTGTTGGAAAGAGCCTAGAGTGTCTGTCTGCTTACAGCCCTGCCCCTTCCCAGAGGGGGGTAGTACCAGGTGGACAGTTATCATCCCCTAGCTTCTTAGCTAGGCTTACACTTCCCACTGCTCTTACAGCCCTGAGTCCCTGTGTGATTCCAGGGTGAGATCCCATCAGGAAGGTGTTTCTTGATAGAGTCAGAAAAGCATAGATTGCAGGCAAGGAGGATGCTTGTTCCCATTGCCCTGATGGTGGTGGGGAGCTCATCCACTTACTTACTGGGGCTCACTGCTTTTGCTATTTTTCTTTCTTTTGGCCCCAGTCCCACATGATTCCAGACTCTTTCAGGCCTGCAGCCTACTACATCATGACCAGAATCAACTCAAGGCTTCCTAAGCTCCTCTGGGTGGACTTCCTGTGTTTGGAAAGGGTTTGCTACAGCCGTTTTAAAAATGGGGTCTCTTATTCCCATCTCTGTCAATGGGATTTTAGGTCAGAGAATTCACCCTGAATGGTGTAGTGAAAAAACATTGTTGATGGACAGCTTTAGACATGTGACCAGGTTGGGAGGATGAATGAGGGAGGTAAGATTCTCAGATACTGGCAAAAGTGGGAGGCAGCTGTCATCCCATGGTGGCAGGAACCAGGGAGAAAACAGCATTCCCAGAACCCAATGGGGCCTCAAACAGTAGTGGAAGCATAACCTGGAAGGAGTTGAGGTCCTGGAGGAACTTAGCCATTGCCAAAGGTGGAATTTCTAAAATGGGATGGTGGTCACTGAGTGGTCCAACCCCTTTTCTCCCTGTCATAGCAGTAATGGTTCCCAGCTTCTCAGGAGGTTGCAGTAGATTCTGTGAGGGCAAAGAGATCTCTGCAGTGGAGATGGGAATGTATTAGTTCTATTTCTGTTGCTGTGACCAATACCTCAGACTTTGTACCTAGAAGGAAGATGTATTTCTTTTGATTCCTGACTTTAGAGATTTTGGTTCACGGCCCATTGCCTCCATTGTTTCAGAGTTTGTGTTAAGCCAGAGCGTCATGGCAGGGAGAATGTGATAGTGCAAAGCTGCTCACCTCATGGTGGCCTGGGAGCACAGGGAGCTTACTTTTATTAAAAAGCTCTTCCTTTAGATGCTATTAAACTATGAATCCATAAATGATTAATCCATTCATGAGTCCAGAGCCCCCAGAGGCTTTACTTCTGAGTATGGCTGCCTTGTGAACAACCCTTCATTCCTCATATGAGCTTTTGGGGGGAATTTAAAATTCAAACCAAAACAGGTCATAGGTTGAGAAGCAGAACAGCCCTTCTGGAATTTTCCCTTTGTAGCCCACCTGCAAATGTGTTCACTTTGGAATGTAAGCTATATGACCTCCAGTTCTTAATTTATTTTTTAACATTTCTTTTAAAAAAGCAGTTAAACCTTAATATCTTAAATTTTGAATTGTATATAAATGTATATCCACTCATTCCATGTGTACATGTCAATATTTACTTTTCTGTTGTATACACTTGTATTTAATATATATATGAGTTTATTTTTTCCGTTTGTGCTCTTCCCAAGTGGAAATTGGACCTAGTAACTCAAGTGACATGTTACTTCAGCTGAGCCTGTGAGACCGGGGGCTGGGCAAATCCTCTGGGAAGCAGACTCTAGGACACCACAGGCTTCATGTTTCTTTCAACCTTCATCTTGTCTCCACAGGTGGCTCCATGCTCATCTCTGCAGTCTGCTGCTTCTTCCTGTTTTTTGGCAACAGTGAATCTGCGATGATTGGCTGGCAATGCCTGTTCTGTGGGACGAGCATTGCAGCCTGGAATGCTCTGGATGTGATAACAGTAGAGCTGTATCCCACCAACCAGAGGTCAGTTCTTCCCTGGAGTTTTCTCTATAACTTGCTTGTGTTACTTTGCTCAGAAGCCTACCTCCTGCTGAATCTTAGACCACATATAGTCTTGGTCTTCTTGGAGTCCATGTTCCAAATGTCTCCTGGGCAACTTACTTTCTCTCCAAGATGATGACAGCAGCCTGGACCTGGATAGGCTAAGCTTTGATAGGATTGAGTAAATGACAAGAACCAGAGGACAAGAGTAAGTTGTCTTAGCAGAGCAGTAAGAGTGACTAAAGCCTTCTGTATCATGCAGTCCTCTCCTTATGGTTGCTGAGCCCAGGCCTGCCAATGGGAACTAAGGAGAATATGTGAAGACTTGGGACAACACGGATGGGGTGGGGGCTTGACAGGAAGGAAGAGAAGGTGGATGGAGGCAGAGTGTTCCAGGGTGCCAGGGTTTATTCTTTGCTTAAAGGCAGAGGGTCAAGTCCATCACCCGGTAGGTTCTCTACATGAAGGGGATCTTGGGCTACATGTAGAGTGCACAAGTGCTCATGAGGAATGGTCGTGGTATGGAGGATGGGTAAACGGAGTTCTGAGAAGTATTTTAGTGATATGCCCAAAGCCAGGGACAGAGCTTTTGGGTTTTGGTTGGCTAGCATACCTAATGTTTGAAGCCTCTTTCCTGAGTCAAAAAATGCTAACTTTTACAAATAGTAAGGGACAGGATAGTGGTCATTGTTGAATGGGGTATGTTTTACAGGTAAGAAATTTAGGAACGTGAAATGAAGAGACACTTAGAATAGGTGATCATGATAAAAAACCACCTTTGAACATCTGCATGTTTAGCCATATTAAAAATTTTAAAATGCAATCAAAATAATCTGATAGTACCAGAAATGATAAAATATCTAGAAACCAACCTAAAACATAAACCTCTGCTACAATATAAAGGAAGACATAAAACAGAAACCAAGATATGTTACATTGTGGACAACATAATTTACTCTTATAAAAATGTCAAGTTTCATTTAATTTTTTTCCAATTACAATAGAACATTCAAAATTCAGTGAGACTTCCCCCATCCCTGGGAAGTTGGAAAAATCATTTTAAATTTTATTTAGAAAAGCAAGCACATGGAAATAGAAAACAACAAAGCAAACGTAGATGAGCTAGTGTTGGAGCTGGAGCTTATAAACCCACCATGCTAGCCGGGCAGTGATGGCGCACGGCTTTAATCCCAGCACTTGGGAGGCAGAGACAGGCGGATTTCTGAGTTCGAGGCCAGCCTGGTCTATAGAGTGAGTTCCAGGACAGCCAGGGCTATACAGAGAAACCCTGTCTTAAAAACACCAAAAAACCAATAAACCTACCATGCTGCTGAGGTATAGATAATAGAACACAATCTAACCGTAAAGGTATGCCAACATTCTTAAACTTTTGATATAAAAAAGAAATATTTTAACTGTGGCCCAGAAATGACCACCTTGAAAATACTGTCCTTGTATACCAGTGATTCTCAACCTTCCTATTGCTGTGACCTTTTAATATAGTTCATCATGTTGTGGTGACCCCCAGCCATAAAATTACTTTCATTGCTACTTCATAACTATAATTTTGCTATTGTTATGAATCATAATGTAAATATCTGTGTTTGATGATAGGCTTAGGTGACCCCTGTGAAAGAGTCCTTCAACCCCTATAGAATGAGAAATACTGCTCCATACGGCCATGGTTGGGATAGGCTGTGTGGTTCATGAAGCTTATCACTGAAATGTGATCTAGGGATGCTAACTGGTAGTGGGTTCTGCCATGGATGACGGAAACTCCAAACAAACATAGGAGACTAGGCATTGCATAGCCTCTTCACTGGCAGCCTGAGCAGAAGGTTTAGTCTCCTATGTTGTTATTCTCCCTTGCCTGGACTCCACCATGGACTATTTCTGTTGCAGGAAGTAAGACAAAAGGAAAAAATAAATAAAGGAAGAGAAAGTAGAAGATCGCTCATAACCTCTTTCAGGAAATTTCTCAAGTGCCCTTCTGTCTCACTGGTCAAAACTAAGTCACACTCACATAGCAAGCAGCAAGGGACTCTGGGAAATGTAGTCTTACACTTGGGGACCTGCATTGCAGAGTGAGCTAGCGGTCTTTGCTACAAGAGCGTGTGCTTACACTTTATTTTGCATGCAGCTTTATTACTTTAATATTTTTCTGTAAGCAAATGCCACTTGTAACTATTTTAATTAGAGGTATGCTTGGGAAGATAAAGAAAGAACCTTGGAGGCAATCCAAAATGTTAATAGTGGCCATTAGTTCAGATATCCTTACATCTTTATTTCATTCAGTATTTCCAGTGTTGGCTAAATGAAAACGGTGTTTTATATTTAGGTAAGAAGTTCACTCCCATAACTCCTCCTCTTATAACAAGGAAAGAGCAGACTGCTGTTCATCTAGTGAGGCCCAGAATTTCAGAATCCTTTCCTGTCCTCTTCTTTTGCAGGGCCACAGCTTTTGGCATCCTCAATGGATTGTGCAAATTTGGCGCCATCCTGGGAAACACTATCTTTGCTTCTTTTGTTGGGATAACTAAAGTGGTCCCTATCCTTCTGGCTGCTGCTTCTCTGGTTGGAGGTGGCCTGATTGCCCTTCGACTGCCAGAGACTCGAGAGCAAGTCCTGATGTGAACAACCCACTGGGGAAAGACAGATGGGAAGATCTTCTTCAGAATACTCCACCACAGCCACACCTCCTGCCTCTCACTGTCCACAGGACACCACGGACAGCACAGAAGGAGAAATGGACTTTGTGATCCCTAGTTTAGGACCCCCTTCAGTTGTTAATACATTTTTAACTCAGGTGATTGACTAGGGGTGCCCAGAACCATCTTCAGGATCCCAGAGCTGTGTGCTTAGCTTCAGGTCTCTCCATCCAAGGCAGGGGGAGGACATTCCAGTAAACACATACAGTAAGCAAGGAGTATATGCTTCTCTAAATGAGGTGCAAGAAATTATTTGCATTTCAGATTGAAGTAGATGAAAAGAAACACTTAAGCTCCTCCATGTAGCTTCTCGGAGCCCAGTGACCTAGCAGATTGTCACATTTGGGAGTAGGGTCAACACATAAATACTGGGCTCAGAGAACAGACTACATATTTGCATTTGAAAGTATCACCTATCACATTTTCCTTTTGAAAATTGGCACAGTAGTATTGAAGATACTCTGATATAGAAAAACCCAATATTTAAGCAAAATGTATATAGACTGACTTTTCTTCCCAAGCATTCTGAACTTTGCACAACAAAGAGGTGATACACTAAGAATGATATTTATTATGGGTTTGCTCTAGTCAGAGAAACTTGAGGATGGGTATTATGTAAACTAAGTTTGTATATAACAGTTTTGAGGTTTTATTCCCACAAATGGTAGCTGCTAAGATTGCCAGCATTTTAGCCATATTTGAGGAGAATTCGCCATTCAGAATCCCAGGAAACTTGGTGCAAAATGGATGACATGTGAGCATGATTTCAACACAGCCATCTTGCTTGCTGTCAGGAGGATGTACTTGGCAAGCCACATGCCATTTCCTTTACCTGGGAACTTTTCTTCAACTTGGTAGGGCAGTTACTTTCTCTTCTATTCTGGTCGTTTGTGAAACTCAGGTCCTTAGGTCGTCTGATGCTGTTTACCCAGAAAGAACAGGAAGAAATGGTTATTATTATTATTATTATTATTATTATTATTATTATTATTAATGGCTGCTTGCACTCTCTTTTTAGAGAAAAAAAAACCCCACAGGTAACTGACTAATATGGGGAAATGTAACCATAGTTCTTCAAAATGTTAGTTCATTCTGTTTGATTTCAAAGGAAAACACAATAAATGAACATATATTATAGCATTTAGGACCTAGGAGAAATTTATGTTCTGTGTGCTTGTTCAGGGCTTTTGAAACATGCCATTAACATGCACGTTAGGAAAAAAAGACATGGGATACATTCATTCCTTCAGGGCTCCAAGGAAGTTTTCCCCAAGATCCGGCTTAGAACTTGAATGTGGAAATGGAAGGGAAGAGGGAGTCAGGGCACACTGTTCTGTCAGGTGTCAGCCCTCATCTGCAGTCTGGAGGCCATGCTGAGGGAGCAGCTTTTGTCTCTTAGAACCCTCTGCAGTGGTAGAGACAGGGAGCTAAGAGTTCATGCCACCTGAGCTGCTCTGCCTGGGCCAGGGGAATGTCTGACTGTAAGAACTAATTTGCTCACTTTATTTGCAGCACTCACAAGAGCTGTGAAGTGCTAAACTTTGCCTATTAGAAACCTCCCCAAATCCAAACCAAACTAATGGCTATGCTGAGTGTTTCCTCAGTTTTGTGGAAATACTTAGATGCCAGTTCAGTTCAAGCCGTCTTTCCCTAATCCTCTGGAATATAAGTCAGCAGGGGAAAAGAGTGATATTTTTGAGTCCTTCCCATCTTCAAGTCTGGCTAACATGTTTACTCTGCTTCTCTGGTCCCCACCTCTTCATTTACTCCACCATTACTTTCTGTACAGGGAAGGAAGATGCATCAGTCTGATGTGATACCCCTATTTCCCCAGATATAAATATATATATAAATATACAGAATGTATTAATGCTTCTCTCAGTGTTTTATAGGAATTAACGGATAATGCTCTGTTGATAACAAGAATCTTTCTGTAATATAGATGCAATGTCCTTTCCCATTTTCTTGTGATATGGAATGCATTGGCTAGGATCATGAGAGAATTGTGTAACTCTGTGGTTATGTATCCCTCATAACAGTATTCTTTAATGGGATAATAGACCCCAGTGTGCAGTTACTGCTCAAGAGATGTACAGGACAGTCAGAATCCACATTTACAGCCAGATAAATCTTGTTAACTTAAAACCTGGCTAATTTTCTATCATAGGAGTGGTTATATGTGTATATGTGTAGGTTAACTGTACTTGGTTTCTAAGCTCTGTCTTCTACATTACATTTATGGATCCTTAACCTGACTGCCTAACCAACCAAGAGCAATTGCCATTCATTCATCACATGGATTGGGGGAAGGATACAGCCATGGTCTGCAGCCTTTCTCATGAAGGATTATCTGGCCATGGTACCTGACTACTTCCTAACTTGCGGTCACCCCTGGTGAGATAAGTGTGTCTTTAAAACTAGTTTCTGTGGCAGGTCACTGGGGCATTATGTATAACATTCTTAGCTGTCCATTTTTTCCTTTTTCTTTTCTTTTCTTTTCCTTTCTATTTTCTTTTTTCTTTTTTCTTGCCCTGAGAGACTCCCAGTGGCATCTATAGAGGGCTAAAGAGAAGAGCTGTTCCCTCATTGAACAAGACTGCTCACAGTTCATGATGTATTTTATGACGGCCTGTTTGGGACTTAATACTTTCAACAGTCTCAACTGTGTTGTGGAATCTCCTGATGCTGAGTTTTGACCTTTTGTTTTATTAAAACTAATTAGTGAAAGAGGTCTCCTGGTTCTGAAATTTGTAGCATGTGAACTTGAGATCATGTAATATTCCACTTTTTGGATTCCCTGGCTGTGGACTCATGACAAAACAATGAGGATAACCATGAGTGAATCTCTCTGAACCAAGGTTAGAGATCACATCACCTCACTCATGTCTCTTCTGCATTCCTAAAGTGGTTGAATCCCTTCTCCTAACTCTCTTAGTCTTTCCTCTGTAGACTTTGAATGATGTGGCTTAGGTACCCAGGTGCTAGGACTATGTGACAAGGCCCAGAATGATGCTGTCTCCTTTTGTGGACTAGTCCTCCTGGTTGAGCCAGGCTCCTTCAAATGTTCTCTATTGGAGACCCCTCTCAGTTATGGACATCTTTGCTCTCTTTTGTTGTAGGGCATGCTGCAAAAATATATTTACTGGATACATAACCATCATTTCTTCAAAGTGGAGTTCTTGGTGCTAAAAGGAAATAGACTAATGAATCATTTCTAAAAATTTCTTGTTCATCAGAATCACCTGGAATAGAGTCTGGGGCAATATCTCAGTCAGTAAGGTGCTTGCTTGACAAACATGAGACCCTGAGTTCTAGCCCCAGGACCCAACTAAGCTGGATGTGGTAGCTTCCTAATCATCCCACTACTGGGAGATGGAGTCAGGAGGACCCCTGCTATTGATGCTCAGCCAGCCTAGTCTAGTTGTGAAGTTCCTGGTGATCAAGAGACTCACATCAAAGGTGAACGATGCTTAAAGAGTAACAGCAGAGGTTGTCCCCTGTGCATATGCACAGTCATGTGCATGTGAACTCATGTGTGTGTGCACCCCCACAGACACCAACATGAATCTGAATGTACTGCTTGGTCCCATCCCCAGAGATTCTGGTTTAGTATATTTGGGGTCGGGTATGAGAAATAACATTTTCAACAAACTTTTACACAGCATGGGTGGTATTAGTCCCCCAAATCATATTTGAAGAAGCACAGACAACCTGCCTGTACTTAGGTACTTTGATTTGTTGGGGTGGGGGTGGGGTGGCAGAGTCCTTTTGTTCCAGGATCTCATTCGAGCCCATGAGAAGTAAGAACATTAAAAAAATATATATTTTAAAGGTATTGACTAGTGGCAGACATCAATAACTCAATGGTGTCAGTGGTGACATTTTCATCCCTAAAGACTGTGGTTTCCCCCAGGCTCTGGCCTTTGGGCCATGTTTGGTGGTCCAGTTCTGCCTCTTCCATAGACTCACTAGATAGATTTCACCCGGGATCGCTGATGTCTGCCTTGACTATTTCCACATGGAATGCTGTGGTGACTGTGTTTATAGACTTTTGCAGACAAAAAAAAATTCTTTGGTATATTATAACCCCCAGGGATCTATAATGAGAGTTTTATTCTAAAAGCTTTTCCTTATGTGGTGACTGTGACAGAGTGGGGTGGAACATGGCCAGCTGACCATCAACTGACCCTGCTTGGTGATGCTCTTGACAAAGATGGAAAGATTTCTCCTTTAGAGATGAGGCAGGATAGGGCACCTTTCTCCATGCAGTCTTCATGGGACAGAGTTTCCAGACCCCCTCATTCCTGCTTTTGTGTACTGCCAGGTGCCCGATCCTATGAGGATTTTCCCAAGTTAAAATGATGCGCTACGGTGGGAAGCTCTGTCATCTTTGGACCTAACCCCAGAAACATCTGTAAATCAATCACAAAGTACCTTTGAATTCAAGCAGGCTTAAAGCACATTTTGTTTAATTTGCAGTGACGGGGTGAAGAATTTATAAGCATGGCTTTTGTGCATCAGGGAGATCTTTGCTTCCCCAAAGATTAATGACGGAATGAAACACAGACTAGAGCCTTCCACAGATATTAAATGGAAGAATAAAAGTTGTTTGTTATTGTAAGTTATGGGTTGAGCAGGGGATTTATTTAGCAGACCTATCCTATAACCTCTGCAAGATTCAGCTCATGAATAGAGAGTGAAGACTCTCTGTCACCTCACCTTAAATATACATTCAGCTGACCACTCACCTTTGGGACTATGGGCTTAAGATGATTTAAAAATTTAGAAGTCATAAAGACATACTGAGATGTCTCCTGAAGTGAATGTGGTCACCACACTTGATAATTTCCCTTAGGTAGGGAGGTTTACTGAATCACAGTACTGTCCCTCAGGAGAACAAGAGAACAAGGGTTTCAAATATGACAGCCTTGACCTTCACTTGTGATATGTGTGCACAGTCACTCAGATTTCTTTAGTTCAGTACTTGTGGTGATTTCAGCAGAGTCTGAACACCAATGGCATTTCATTACAGTGAAAGGGGACACGGATTAGTGTAGAGTTAAATAGCTTGAGTTAGCCACCTGGCAATGTACACATATGCATGTGCTTAGCCAGGGAAAGAGGTACATTCTGAGAAGTGAGTGTTAGGCAATTCTAACAGAATTGTATGCATACACAAGTGAAGCTGGGTACAGAGGTATTAGGCAACCCAATCTTAGGGGACCACCATTGTCCCTATAGTTCATCGTCATGTGGTACGAATCTATATATCAAAGAATGTTGCACACCATATGTACATGTAACTAGGACTTGTCAGCTTAAAAGTAAATAAATAAAATGGTTTCCCAAGAGCATCGTATCACAAAAGAATTGTTTAGGAATAAGTAGAAAACAAACCAGTAAGCAATTGTTGAATTGATTAGAAATGAGTTGCATTGGTTTAAGTCCTCCCAAAGCATTGCCAAAGTTGACTAATCTCTAGAGGCCTGAAAGTGAGAGAGCTTCCGTTAGACTTCATGTGATGTGTTTGCTGGCACTGTACTAATGGTTTTGAGAAGACTCACTTTCAAAACAACCTGTGATCTTCACGTTGAACAGTGGAGATATGACATTATTATAGCTCATGATTTTCAAAGACTGTTGCTAGTGTGCTGCTCAGCTGTGACTGGTGAGCCAGAGAAAGCATGTTGGATACGTGACTCTGAATGTGTGCATGCCCATTCTGGGTTATTAATAGGTGGCTTGAAAGGAAGCTCAACATTTTAAAATTATATTTTGGGAAGTACAATGTAGGTGATTATGACATATCAAACAGAAAAGATGTCTCATATAATACACACACATATATATATATGTATATATATATATATACAATTTTTGGCTAATATATATGCTATGTATCTGCATATACACGCTTTTAAAAGTTTAATTTATTTATAGAATCTGGGCTATTTTTACATAGGAGTAAGACAGGAAAAGATACTTTAGAGACTGAAATATTTATCAGATACCTTAAGCAAATTTCTCAAGTTTGCTTTATTTCAAATGAGTCAAAGAGTCACATGGAAGATAAGTACATTTTAATCATCAAGAGTGGAGCTATTTAAGGTTCTTTTTCTATGCAAAAACATGGCCCAGATGAACCCTGGAGCTCTGCAATCTTAGTAGACTAGAAATGTCCCCGTGTGTTGTTCTTGGTGGGGTAAACAAAGCAAGGTACTAGAAAGGAGTCTTAAATGTTGATGGCTTATCATTTATAGTAACACATACTTGTGATCTTTTGTCTTTTCCTCCTTCCAAAGTCATGTCCTAAATTTGGAAAGTTTTAGGCTCTAGCGAGAAGATCTGAAGGGCTAACAGGTTTTATTCTTTGACAGGAGAGGAGAAAGTGTATTCCTGTGACTGCCTTCCTCCATTGTGTGTTTCTATAACAGAATTTTGATGAAGGTTAATGTATAATGAAAAAAGCTACATATGGCTCATGATTTTGGTGTTGTAAAGTTTGAGCAGTATGGTGCTCAGTTCACCTTAACTGGTGTGCAAGGCCTTCGGTATTTCAGCAAGTAAGAAAGCACAGTGTGAATGAGATGACTGGAAGCTTTAGAGGCACAATGAGTCAACTCCACTGAGGTAACCTTTCTGGCAGTGTTTTCCTAGCTACCTGCCAAGGCTGTTGAAGTACTGAGCTAATTAAAAACTTAAGTCTAAGGCTGCTTTATTCCAATATGAACACTAGAGGGCAATAGCTACCTGGACCATGCAAGGCAGTTTTTACTCCAAGGTTGGTTAGCTTTGTCACCCAGTCCCTATCCAGCAGAAGAAGATAGCCTTGGGGAAGTGCTTATTTCCTACCACTATTCTTTAGGATGTCTGTGAATGTGGAGATGATTCCAGAAGACGTTTTCTGAAGGAGTTCCTTCAGACTCCTTGTCTGCTCAGGTCTGAAAGAAAGAAATCTCTGTCTCTGGAGGAATTGTGTATCAGTAACCATTTGTTAAGTACTTGTGTGGAAATGCCCTGCAACCACCTTAGTAGACAGCTGAGTTTGAACCTAGGCTTATTTCACCAGCTTTTTACTGCTTCCTTTCGTAAGTTAATTTCTTACAGCAACAACTTTTGGGTATTCCTGGAAATTCATGAGAATAATGTATTTAAGCAAAAAAACCTCCTCTCAAAGCCTGAACTCTTCCACATATGAGAGGAAGCTTGACATTAGCTCTATTAAAAAACCAGATAGCCACTGACCTAGCCGAGGTCATGGTAATGACCATTTTTCCTCCCACAGCACAGCTGATTCATGAAAAGATAATATCATAAACCAGAAGAAGCTCCCCTTGGGAGCCCCTGAGTCTCTTGGGTGTACTTGTATCATCTGGAGAAAGGCTTTGAGGTCTTGGCCTGGTTGCTTGATCCCATTTGCTTTATATTTAATATAGAAAAGGTTTATACAAAAAGGCTGGAACATGACCACAAGTTTTGAATTTCCAGAGTGAGAACAATGCCCATTCAGGAATACATACCAACCAAAATCCAGGCAAAGAATCTTGATTGGATGCAAGAAAGTGCACATAAGACTTGGGCTGTGTGGCACGGTGACTTATTTAAGAATCTGTTTTGCTTATTGCTCACCAGAGGAGGGAGCAGGTGATTTGTGTTTTGTAGAAGAAAACATGGGCTCAGGACTCATTTACAGGAAAAGGTCACAGAAAATAATGAACTCAGCTTTGAATGACACTTTAACGGAGAAAGGGAAATCCTAGAAAAGTAGCATGTTTTGGGGGGAGGGAGGAAGAGAGAGAGAGAGAGAGAGAGAGAGAGAGAGAGAGAGAGCACTTTCTGAGATTTGTTCTTATCAGATGACCCATGAATATTGTTTAAGTGTCCTTTGTCAACCCTTGAATTTGCATTTCTTGAGACTTAAGTTTTATCTATCCAGTATAAGTAATTCCCCACAGATGCAAACACATAGGAAAGTATCTTAAAGTTTAGTGGAGAAACCAGGGTACTGAAAAAGCCATGCTGCTTCCAGGAAGATGGGTGAGGGAACTCAGAAGTCTCCTTAGTCCTAGTTCTCTTACGGTCCCTAGACATGAGCTCTCTGACATTAGCTTGTATGACAGAATTCTTTGGGCTTTCAGAATGGAAACAAAACAAAACAGAACAGCAACAACAATAACAAAAACAAACAAAAAATCAGGCACACTGAGTGGGCAAGAACAGGAAAGATAACAGGACTTTAGAGCCCTTCCTGGGGGTCTCTGGGTCTCCTCAGAGAGGCCTTTATACTTGAGAGAGGAGGCCATGTATGTTGCAGACTCCGAGGCTGCAGTCATAGCAATGGTGAAAGCAAGAAAGATCTATGACCCAGGGCTTGAGGATGCACTATGATGACAAGAGCCGAGGTTGGCACAAGGACTGGAGGAAAACACAGGATGGGACTTTTAAAAGTATTTTTTTTTATTGTTTGATAATTTCATACTTGTATCATATACTGTGTCTTGTCAAGTCTGTCCCCATTCCCTCCTTTCTCATACCTCCCCACTCCTCACAATGTAATTATTTTTTAAAGATTCACTGGGTCTGCTGAGTGCTACCTCTGTGTGAATGGATGTAGGGACATCTATTGAAGTTGGAGTGGCTTACCAGGGCCTGAATGCCCAAAGCAAACTTACATTCCCTCTTCCAGAAGCCAGCAATTGCCAATAGCTCCTCAGTTAGGAATGTGATGTCATGAGTGTTCCCCCCACCCCCATGCTGGGGAGATCTTGTGCAGGTCTTGCTCATATGGTCACAGATGCTGTGTGTTCATGGGTGCAACCCTGTTATATCCATCAAATGCTGCCTGACTGCACATGCCTACTGCTTCTGGCTCTTACAATCTTTTCATCCCCTTCTCTGTGATGATCCTTTCAGGGAAGATGTCTCATTTAGAGCCAAGCACTCCACAGTCTATTTTCTGAGCATTGATTAATTGTTTGTTTCTGTATTCATTTCTATTTGCTGCAAAAAGAAGCTCCTTGGAGGGAATGTTAAATGTGACAGCTCCCATGGGAATGGATCCAGGATCTAGCTATACCATTCTCAGGGATATATCCCTAGACTCCAAGCCCTATAACAGAGATACTTGATCTTTTGTGTTCATTGCTGCTTACTCTATTGACAATAGCCAGGAAATGGCAACGGCCTAGATGTCCATCAACACATGAATGGATAATGAAAATGTGCTACATTTACACAGTAGAATATTATTCAGCTGCCAACAAAACATGAAACTTGCAAGTAAATGCTGGCTCTGGAAATAGTCATTTTGAGTAAGGTAATCAAGACCCAGAAAGACAAATACTGCCTGTTCTCTCCCATCTGTAGATGTTAGGTTTAGATTTTTATGTAGGTATGTTGGAATTTGAGGACCCATGTGGCTCTCAATGACACTAGAAATCCTATGTAGACATTTCTTGATGTATACTAGTTTGATTTGCAACCTTTTGTAGTTTATGATGGTGCAAAATAATACATATTCTGAAGTAACCATTCTTTAAATTTTGAATTTCAACCTATCCCTGGCTGGTGTGTATTATGACTACATTCTTGTTATGTTGGGCATTGGCTGTAAGCTTTAGGTCCTAGTCAGCCACAAACTGACACAATATTCTCTCTCTCTCTCTCTCTCTCTCTCTCATGTATACGTGAATGTAGATATACATATGCCACAGCATGTCCACTGAGGTCACATGATCACTGTGGAGCTGGTTCTTCCCTTTTATCTTTACATGGACTTTGGGAATTAAATTCGGTTATCAAGCCAACAGGAAGCACTTGTACCTGTTGAGCCATCTTGCTAGTCTTTCATTGTGTTTTCCACTGCATTTCTGTTGGAATGTAACTCCGTCCAGAGTTGAGTAGCATCTGTATTACCAGTACCAGTGTGGAGAAGAACCTAAGAAACAGTGGAGAAGACTGAATGTGGATGTCTAGTGTATAGGAGACCTACAAATGTATAGTGAACAGTTACAGGTCACACGCCACATGAAGTGACTGGAGGAAACTGGAGTGTCTAACATGGGTGAGGAAATGTGAAGAGACTGGACAAAATTCAGTAAATTACTATGTCTCCAAAATTCTGGGCATTGCAGTTCTCTTGAGGCAGCGATAGATGATTTAGAATCATGGGACTTCATGAACTGGTCATTATAAATTTTCTTTAAATAAGGCAGCCTTATTTTAAAGAACTTCTGCTTCCTGATTTTGTCAAAGAGATTCCAGCAAGAAGACTAGAGTACCGGCAATTTGCATAATCTTGCTTCTGAAATCAATAACGTATTTTCATCAAGTTCTCAGATTTAATTTACACTGAATATAGGATTTCCCCTCAGGAAACCAGGCCAAACAGAAAGATGGTAAAGAGAAGTGAGAGAGAATGACTGAGATCCTGGGGACAGAAGGAGACAGAAGGCACGAGGGCCAGAGCCTGGAACAAGGCCAAGTCAGAAGGGAGCAGCAGGTGGTTCACATGGAAGCAAGAAAGAGGTCATCACAAGAGAAATACACAGAGAAAGTGTTCAGAGATCCCGAATCTTCCAGGAGGCTAAACAAAAAGGTCCAGGTATGAGCCACAGTCCTGGGCCTGGAACAGCGCTGTGCCTACCAACAGATCAGAGGTACAGAAGTGGAGTCTGTAGGCAGGAAGAATTTCAGGTACATGAAAACCATCACAGTACAATGCCTGGAAAAGATATGGAGAGAATTGCATCCTGGGTCAGAAATGAACAGTTTGACCACTATTATAACCCTAGGCAATGACCAAGCATTCGGGCCTGGATCTCCTACCCCCTTAGGTGTTGTTGGTCACTCTGTGGATGTATTGGCTACACCCTTTATGTCACCAACATTCCTCTTAGCCCTGCCTCTGTTTGCATGGTGACTGTTATGGCTATCAACCACACAAGCTGTGACAATCTTCCTGCAGTGACATCTCCTTGCTTCCTGCTACACACACACACACACACACACACACACACACACACACACCATGTCCACTCACCAGCTACTATAGCATGGCACAGCCAAAGAACAGGCCAAGGAATGCTCACATATAAAACGGAGGAGAGTTTATGGTCTTATATATAAGACTGATTGGAACAACAGGGGCCAAACGCCAGTGCCTTTCTCTTATCTCAGACAGATCATGTAGTGACAGTGTTCATGATGATGTCTATCTAGAACAAGGGCCACATAGATAACACCAGTGCATGCTGATACTGGCTTTCTTTCTCAGCTGTTGTATCCTCCATGTACTGTGATTGCTGAATCTTCTTCCCAGAGGATACAACTTCACTTCAGGCTCTACTCTGGGTAACACTGGCCAGAAAAACAAGAGTGAGGAGAGGTCCTTGGAGGGTGTCTTTAATGAGCCACTGCAGAGAGCAGAGAGTGACAAATGGGACTAATGTAACACCAGTACTTCCTCCGTGGAGGGTGGTGAGCCTGGAGCAAGGGTCTCCTTGGACCTCATGCTCCTGGAGCCATTTTGCTTTTCAGACATAATTTTATTACCTCTCAAATCTCTCACACGTCTGCAGGTCAGACTCTTCATCTTTCACATTATTTTTTTATATTTAATGAAGTGTGTGTGTGTGTGTGTGTGTGTGTGTGAATGTGTGCGTATGCACATGCACACACACATCAGGCATGCTCATGCTGTGGCATGTATATGTGATGGTCAGAAGACTGCTCTGGAGTCTTTTCCCATCCTTCCCCAGTCTTCTCTAAACAGGTGGGTTCCCCTCTGGTTATCCCCCCCACCTTGGCACTTCAAGACTCTGAAACACTAGGTGCTTCCTCTCCCATTGAAGACAGACAAGGCAGCCCAGCTAGAAGAACATATCCCACATACAGTTGCAGGCAAAGGGGAGGGAGCAGAGACTGAGGGAATAGCCAATCAATAACCCACCCAACTTGAGACCCATCCTGTGGGTGAGCACCAGTCCTCCACACTATTAGTGATACACTGTTACGCATGCCGACGGGAAAATGTTGTCCTTTGAGAGGCTCCACCCAGGAACTGACTCAGACAAATACAGTCACCCAGAGCCAAACAGTGGATGGAGCTTGGGGACTTTTATGGAAGAATAGAAGGAAGGATTGTAGGTCCGGAATCAGGAACTCCACAGGAAGACCAACAGAGTCAACTAAGCTGAACCCCTGGGACTCTCAGAGTCTGAACCACCAACCAAAGAACATACTCTGCTGGACCTAGGTGTACGCATTCATATGTGCAGCTTGGTCTTCATGTGGGTCCTGAACAATTGGAGAGGGGGCTTTCCCAAAAGCTGTCACCTGTACATGGGATATGTTTTCCTCTTGCCTTAAAACAAAGTTTTCAGATCTGGCTCAGTCTCCTGTTCCCAAATGTGGATCCAGCCATGCTTGATTTCCCCAAAACCATCTCCTGAGGACTCTCTTCTAATTCAGGTGTGACTAACCACAAGTTTGGGGGGGGGGAGATTCTTATCTCCTCTTATTGAAATTCAGCTCCTGGTCAAATAATGGGGACCCAGATGGTAGAATACAGCTCTTTTAATTCCAAGAAATTCAATTACTGTAATGAAAGCACTAATTACCCTCCTTAAAAACCAACCTGATTCTCCAAGAATAATCATCACTGCAAGGAAAGTGATACCAATCAGGAAAGTGCACATCTTTAAGGCCATGTTTAATTTTGAGCTTCTGCTTTGGTGTGAATACTAGTTAGACACAGTGACAAAACGCACAACACGTGGGGGTTCACACAGTTTCTGTGTCTATTATTTTACGCCCACTTGAAGGATGTAAGTCATTATTGAAGTTGTGGCTGGTGAATGAAGCTTGTGCTTGCGTTTGTGGTGTGGTGTTTGTGGTGTGGTGTGTGTGTCTATGTGTGTGTGTGTGTGTGTGTGTGTGTGGTGTGATGTGTGATGTGATCTCTGTATGTGATGTGTATGTGTGTGATGTGTGTGTGTGTGCATGTGCATAGCAAAGTGACCTTTAGGGTTACTATGACTATATCACATAACCCCCTTGCCACTTGAACAGCCTGTAAAGACCTCAGCAGGGGGAGGGGCTTGGCAAGTCATATAAATGAAATCAGAGGGGGTTACAAATTCCAAATTTGGAAAACTGTATTTCCTTAAATACCTCTACCATCTGGGCATATTCTCTGGGAAGATGCTGTACTCCAGATGCGATTTTTGTCCAACAAAGCTGAGTTATCTTTAGTCAAGTAAGATTAAAGGGGCTGTGGCTGAATGGAACTATTCTAAAGAAAGCCAGGACCTGCTCTGAAGTAATGTTTAGTGGACATGGTGAGGGCCTGGCTGTAGAAATAGGACATCTCTTCAGTGGGTGCCCTCTTGTTGAAGTAGGGCAGGTAAGCAGACGGAGGAAAGGTTCCCTTTATCACCACCTCTTACTCCTGGAAGGCTGAACATGCCCCATCCCCCTCCAGGTCACGTGGGCTCCATTCGGGCCTCAGGCTTTTTTTTTTTTTGAGAGATTGAGGGCCAGTATGCCTACTCTTATTTTTTTTTTCTTGTTTTATGCTCTCCTTTCTCTTCCAATTCCAGCCTAGAACAAGAGAAACCTGACAACGAAAAGAACTAACTGAAAAATCTGGCCTTTATACCAGAAAATCCGAATAATTTATTAATTATACTGCTTGTAGGTTTATTATAATTATTTTAACTCACTATCCCCCTTTTCCTATTGTTTCTGTCCCCTCAACTCAGCTGATCTCCTTTCTTCTATTTTCTGCTCAATAAGAGTTTAACTGGAGGAAAAAAGATCCATTCATGACCGTTCACAGGTTCCAGGTGCACTTCACTGACCTTTTGTTACTCTGCATCCCCAGAACTCAAAGACACTCAGCAGCTTTCCCTAGGGTCTTGCCACTCCGACCAGAGTAGCTGCCATCCTCCTCAGATCTGCCATGCTTGTTTTGAAACTTATATGTGTGAGCTTCTCCCATATGTTCTGTTCCCTCACTAGCATGTCTGGATCTGTGGTTTCATTATTTTGTATTGTATTTCCTTGGGTGAGTTCACCTCGATTGATTCCCTGGGTTTTGTCATTCCGTTGTTTTGTCTCATTGAGATTCCCTCTTCAGATCGAAGGATAAATTCCTCTGCTCTGTTGGCTGAGAACTGCATTGCCGAATGTCTCACATGTCTGTTAGGGAAGGCACACCCAACACTGTAGACACTACAAACGGGACAGCCAGCCTGTGTTTTCAGCCAGGCTCAGAACTCCTTGTAGAATAGACACAGACCATGTGACTGCACTCTAACCCAACAGTCCCCCTTTCTGCCCAATTCTGTTTCCTTTCCCTCTTTGGTGATGATCCTGAGAGCTCTTTTAAAGATATACTGCAGCCTCTAAGAAGATAGGAACTTCATAGGGGTCCCGGACAACTGGAGCAGGGGCTATCCCAAAAGCTGTTGCCTGTACATGGGACATGTTCTTCTAGCTGGGCTGCCTTGTCTGACCTCAGTGGGAGAGGATGCACCTAGCCTCATGGAGGCTTGATGTGTCATAGTGAAGTTACCCAAGGGGGCTTCACCTGCTCAGTGGAGAAGGGAGGGGATGGAGAAGGGATTGTGGGCAGGGTGGCTTGGAGGGGGTAGTAAAATGAATAAGTAAAAATATAACAACAACAACAACAACAACAATAATAATACTGCAAACTACAGCAGCTTCCTGCAAAGTAAAGGAGTCTGGTCATTTTCAACTTTAGTCTTCTAGTATTGTCGCTATGGACACTTACAGTCCTGTTAAATGTGCATCTTACATCTCATTGGGGTCTATAGCTCATAGTGGAACTGCTGGAATTCAGAATTAGTATAGGTTAAAGTCTGACAGGCATCACCAAATATGTTTCCAGAGTAGTTGTGGCACTTGTTATCTTACCAGCGGTCTGGTTGCTTTATGTCCTCAGCGAGGGCTGGCATTGCTCCTCTGTGTATGTTAGCTATTGTAGCAGGTGCCATGCTTTGCATGTAAACATTCCCCCCACAGGATCACACGTTTGAACACTAGGTCACCAGCTGAAGGTGGTGTTCTGTGAGGCTGTGAAACCTTCATGAGGTGAGGTCCAGCTGGAGGGGTTGCTGCACTGGTGGCTAGGTCTTCGGATGTGTGTATAAGCCAGGTTGTTTGTGTCCCACCCATCGTCTTTTTCCTGATCTAGGAGAGGGAGTGAGCCCCAAGCTTCTTAACAAGCTCATTCAGACAGTGGGCTGTAAATCCTGATTCCTTAAGTTGTCAGGTATTTGGTCACAGGAAGGAGAAAACTAGCTGATGTGATGTCATGCATTTCAACACAGTGTTAATTGGCATTTCTATTCCAGTCTGAATACATTTAAAGCATCTTTCCTGGGACATTAGGAAGACACTCCTTGGTTTTAAGACTTAATTTGGGGCAGGCAACTTTAGAAAAATTGAGAGAAAGGCATAGGGATTTGCTCATATGTACTCCTCAGAGATAGTCCCCTAGAATGACACATTGGTGAACCTACATTGACACATCTTGTCACCCCAAGTCCACAGTTTGTATCTGCTTGGCTCTTGGCATTGTACAGTCTATGGGTTATCACTAATCTACAGTGACATATATCCATCATTAGAGAGTCACAAGAGTATTTCTACCGTGCTCAAAATCCTCAGCGATCAGGGCATTCTTCATAATGATCACATTTCTTCATTCAGGAAAAGCAGAGATTTTTCTTGTAGATAGAAATAAATTGACTTTAGTTCCTTTCAATCTGTTGATTATAGTTAGGACTGGTGCTGTTTTCTGTGGGCTGGTAATATTGGTGGACTCATTAAATTGCTATGGTGCTCCAGAATGAGAGGTGGCAGAAACTCATCAGGACATGTGACCATACAGCAAGAGAGATATGGTGAACACTAGAGAAAGCTTGGAGCTGGCAAGGGGGTTAGGACACCTGTAGAAAATGGATGGAACAGCAGATGACCAGAAGAGACATAAGGAAAAGAACACAAGTTTGAATTATATATTGATGTGAGTCTACACCCTGCTGCTAACTACTGGAATAGGGGCCTCGGTTTCTACACCTATACATGAACAGGTCAGGAGAAAAATACTCTCATTCTTTCCTTGTCATGTGTATATGATCATGGATTGCAAACATTATTTATGTAAGGCTAGTGACCAATGCTAGCATGAACTTCCAGTACTAGCATGGAATTCTAGGGACCCACTTGCCAGTGGGGAAAAACTCCTGGAGGTCAATGGAAAAGACCTTGATGGCCAACAGCAAGTGCATAGACCTACTCGAGAGACTCTGTCAGTGGTTATCAACCTGTGCTTTGCCACCCCTTTGGGGGTTGAATGTCCCTTTCACAGAGGTCACCTAAGACCATTGGAAAACATAGATAATTACATTATGATTCAAAACAGTAGCAAAATTAAAATTATGAAGTTTCAATGAAAATAATTTTATGGTTTGGCATCACCACAACATGAGGAACTATATTAAAGGGTCACAACATTAAGAAGGTTGCGCTATGGTCATCAAATAGGAAAAGGGATAGTGTCTGCTTGTCCCCTTCCTGTGAAGTGGGCTCTCTTCTTCAGCATGACTGTTCTTCAAATTCATTCCAATGTCTGAAAGTTGCAGCCAAGAACCCAGGAGTTTCTGTCTCGTTGCTTCCTGTCAGAGGCCTTTCTTTTGGGAGGAACAGATACTAGCGTTCTTTATGTTGTTCCTATCTACATGCTGCTGAGACAGAGATTCAGTCAGAGGCCCCTTTTTGCTTACTTTGAACTGTGGCCCAGCTAGGTTGAAGATATAGGGGCCTCCAATACACCCTTTATTCCAGCTTGTAATTCATGGTTCCATTTCAGCAGGCAAGCCACAAAGACCCAATTCTATAGTGTCCTTCTCACCGAGCATCCATTCTGGAACAGAGAGAAGCTGACTGCATCCTCACTTCACCTCCTGAGCTATGTATGTCCTACAGAATTTGCAAAGCTGTCCATAAAGCAGGTACTCCCAATCTCTTCCCGAAGCAGGTGATTTCATTTGGAGTGAGATGTTCAAACCTAAGGCCCTCTCAGATGCTGTGGGGAGAAGCTGCTGACACACAGACTTAATTATAACACAGCTTACTACTATTGACTGGCTAGTTTGCTTGCAATTGGGAAACGGAGATTCCTCTTGGGGTCAAAACAAATCTCCAACATGAACATCAGGAATCCAACTGGATTAGGTTTGAGCACATTTCTACCTCAGGGGACTATTGAAGGGAATGTATCAACTAGAGGGTTTTAGCAGAGCTGAACTTCTGGGAGAAGAGTAAGAGAAGCAAGCTCTACGAGTACCCCTGCTAGGTGACTATGGCACATCCAAATATACTTCTCTGGGGAACAACATTAGAAGTGTTACGCTCATATTAAATCCAGCAACAACTGAACAACAAACAACAAGAGAAAAACAAAGTCAAGTTTTTCAGGGACACTGGTTTTCAGAGCTGCTACAATCCACCATTGAAAAGATTTAGTTTCTTTCAGGAAATTAGAAGGTACAGGAGGAAAGATTCCCTACATGGCAGTTTAGATAAGAGATTTTTCCATACAATTTAATGGCTGGGAAATTATATGTTGTTTCTGTAAATCATTGTGTATGGTCTGTTAGCTTTATAAATACTGTCTGCTTTATTAAAAGAAGCCACACACAAGTAACTTTTTCAAATGACCAGCTAAATTAAAGGTACACTTTTATGTTGTCAACTAGCACTATTTTAGAGTTACTATTAACTTCAGAAAATAAATACGTGCAACAGAAACATCCACAGGAAAATATTTCTCCATGTGTTGGAAGTCAGAGCAATGTAAAAAATGTTTGTGAGACAGATCAGCTACCATGTATATGAGTATGTATGTGTGTCTGAACGTGTGCACAGGCAAACATGCATGCTGAGGTCATATGCAAATCTATGCAAGTTGTTTGTAAGGGCTATTCACCTTTATTATTATTATTTTTTGAGGCAAATTTTCTTAATTGACCTGAAGCTTGACAGGTAGTCACCTTCACAGCAATAAGATTACAAGGCACACAACCGTTGTTATTGTTGTTGTTTTGTTTTGTTTTTAATATGGGTTCTGGGGATTGAACTCAGCGCCTTGTGCTTACAGGCAAGTACTTTTTCAAGTAGACTCTCTTTCCAAGTTCAGATATCATATTTTGACAACAGAAAACTGTTTTGTAAGTATGACTTTTGGAGGTTAAGGAAGATAGGATGTCAATGGTACATCAAATAAAGAATATTAACACAAAATATACATTATACAACAGAAACCAAATAGAATTGAAAAATACATATTTCAAATAAAATATTTACCAGAGAAGGCTTGAGATTTGGTCTGTCATGGAAGAAAAGAGGAATCACCCCAAATAGAGTTTGTATTAATAGGGACTATGGACCAAGATTTGAAAGGAAAAGAATAAAGAAGAGCAGGGGCTCAGACAGTTGTAGGAGAACATTGAATTCATGTTACTCTGGGAGAATCAGAAGGAAGCAGAGAGGGAGGAAGCAGAGAGGTATTAACAACAGAATGGCTGAGAAGTGATTGAAGATGGTGCTAAAAGGCAAAGCAGTATAAAGATGAGTTAAGTGAATGCTGATAAGTTTCCTTCCCTGTTCTGGAAAAATCACCCAGTCCTAGTGTGCGAGAGCACAATGCAAAGTGATGTGAACTGAAGAAATAGAGCCAGGATTACAGTTACCTCTGGGCAGTTTTCACAGTTACCACTTAAGATGACTGCCT
This sequence comes from Rhynchomys soricoides, assembly GCA_019843965.1. Taxonomy (NCBI): domain Eukaryota; kingdom Metazoa; phylum Chordata; class Mammalia; order Rodentia; family Muridae; genus Rhynchomys; species Rhynchomys soricoides. Next base: position 12,854,386 of record JADRCH010000016.1, on the reverse strand, counting down.
CAGTTAGGGTTTTTGTTTTGTTTTGTTTTGTTTTGCTGTGAATAGCTGCCATAATCACTACAACTCTTACAAAGGAAAGCATTTAATTGGGGCTCGCTTTCACTTTCAGAGGTTTAGTCTGCTGTCATCATGGCGGGCAGCATGGTGGCATTCAGGCCACATGGTGCTGGAGAGGTAGAACATAGTTCTACATCTGGGTCCACAGGCAACAAGAAGAGACAGTGAGCTATTAGACAGACCTGGATGGAGCTCCTGAAACTTCAAAGCCCATCTTCTGTAACATACTTCCTCCAACAAGGCCACACCTACTACAAGGCCACACCTCCAATAATGCCACTCCCTATGAGTCTATGGGGGCCACAATGGCTATGCCTAGGCCAAGCTGAATCTAAACTCTACAGCTGTGCATCCTACCCAGGTTGATGTGATTAACATGACAGTTTAGTGTGGCTTCTACGCTTTTCCCTGTTTGTTCAAAAATAAGCAAATATTTACTCAGCCATTACATATAAAATAAAGAAGGCTATTTTATTGCTTAGATGGACTGCAGCCATCTTCCTGCTAGGATCTCTGGTAATGATGAGTCTATTCTGTTTGTTTAAGAGAAGATGTTATTTTGTAAAATTTATTTTATTCTAATAACATTGAATTCAATTTTAAATATATATGACAAAACTTGTCTTGAATTAGTCTAACAGCCTTATTATTTTTAGGGTAGGGACTAGTATAGTTTAGAGAGAGGATCTTGATAGGAAAAAAGAAAGGATGACAAAGATTAACCTGTTCAGTATTCTTCTTAGTTAGTTACAATTGGCCACACATTAAACATACTTAGGTGGGCCTTTCCGCATCCCTTTGAGACTCACCAGATCCCAACCCTCCCCTTGTAAGAGTCTTTCAAGCTATCAGAGCTCACCTAAGACCATAGAAACACACAGAGATTTACAGTATGATTCATAACAGCAGCAAAATTACAGTTATGAAGAATTAATGAAAATAATTTTATGCTTGGGGCTTACCACAACAGGAGGAACTGTATTAAAGGTTGTAGCATTAGGAAAGTTGAGGGCTACTGGTCTATAAGGTTGCCCTGTAGGTAACTCTGTGGGGAATTTTCTTTCTTTCTTTCTTTCTTTCTTTCTTTCTTTCTTTCATTCTTTCTTTTTTCTATTAAGAGATTTTTGTTTACGTTAAGTAACAAGTACAAGAATAGTGACCACAATGGCAGATGTACGATCATAATATACTACCTATTATGTACTTGTAAAGTACATAATTATAGTGCATTAACATATTGTTTACATATAACCTACATACTACTTCTGATGTAGCAGGCACTTTTCATTTTATGCATTGATAATTTATTAAAGCTGTAAGTCATATTGTTATCCTCATTTTTCAGATGAAGAAACTGAGGCAAATGTCAAAATAACTTGCCCAATACTAGTCAGTGATAAATGATAGATCCTAAATTCATTTCCAAGCAGAATATGAAGACATTTTACCTTATGATAGACCTTTAAGCACAAGATAAGCAGTTTTCCAAGTAGACCATTACTCTGAGCTGAACAGACTCACTATGGAGGTATCAATATACTAGCCCTCATCATGAGATGACACAATGGTCTCTGGAAAGACACACTGGAAAGCCACAAAGCCTTAACAGATGCCTTGCTGGTATGGATTCAAGTACCAGGATTTAAACCAACTGTGCTTGACATTCTAAGCCTAAAACACCGTGGGAGGCAGCTCTGTCCTGGGTGAAAGCACTGCCCTTCACCCAGGGAATTTTCTTAATTAGTGATTGGTGTGGGAAGATCCAGCCCATTGGCTACAGAGCCACCGCTGGCTGGCCCTGAACTTTCTAAGAAAGCAGACTGAGCAAGCCACAGAGAACAAGCAAGTAAACAATTTTCTTCATGGCCTCTACATCAGTTCCAGGTTTCCATACTGCTTGATTTCCTGCAATGAATTCCCTCAGTGTTGGACTGTGATTGAGAAGTATAAGGCCAACCACTTGCTCCCCAAGTTATTTTTGGTCATGTCATTTTGTCTTAGCAATAGGAACCAAAGACATAAGGGATGGGGAGTGGGTGTAAGGGAGAGGTTGCCCACTGGGAACAAACTCATGGTCAAGTAGAAGGACCAAGTTCTGAAGTTCTGTTACATGGTAGGGTAGGTTGACTTTGATCAGCAATTATGGACTATAGTTTCAAAAGAGGTAGAAGAGAGGGCTTTGAATATTCTTTCACAAAGACACGATAAATGTTTGCCTTGGTATGTTGATGTTGAGTTATAGTATGATCAAATTGCCATAATTTGATCATTACACAATAGATTTGTAGATAAAACATAACATTGTGCCCAGTGAACTTGTTAGCTAGTTGTCAATTAAAAACAAAATGTTACCTCCCCAAACACTGTAAGGATCAGTTTACCTCACATTTTTATAGATCAGCATGAAACTAGTCGAATCTCCATGGGGGTGGGGGTAGGTGTGGATAGGATCAACTACACCTCAATCAGAGGGGGTAGATCTAATTCATGAGTCTTTTTGTGACCAGACTGGTGAAGCTGGAGGGGTAAGATGGTAGGTTCACCTGCAAAAGCACATTCTACACCCCTGTTGGCTTCCCATCTGCTAATATCCTAGGAGCCCAAGCATGCCCGCTGGCTGATCTCAGAGTCAGAGGAGGACTGGGTATTCTCCCGAGTAAGTTATAGATGTGCAATCTTATTGCTGGAGAAGGAGTTAAGACGTGGGACTTGGCTTATTGTTGTCATTTGTTAGCAATTTCCTTTGTGTTATATGAGGAAGAAAAGGGAGAGCTATCCACCTTGTAATTTTGTTGTGAGGGCTAATTGTAACATTGTAGACACATCCCGTGACATCTCATACATAATCATTGGCTATTAACTTCCTTCCTTTACAAAAGCTATCATGGATAATATGGTTCTTTGATGTTCAAACTCCTAAATGATATTACTAAACTGATAAAATATAAAGGTACACTGCAATTTTCAAAGCCTTTCTCTCCAGTACACTAGTGCATAATGGAATTTCACTCCTTGTGCCTAGATGTTCCCATTAGGGACTCAATTAGTTCCAGTTTCATAAATACCTTTGCATACTTGCATTCAGGGAGTAAAACCATTCTGGATTTTGATATTGAAATTTTTCTCACATCAAAACATCGTCTTCTTTCCCCCCCTTCATCTCTTGTGGTTGTGAGATAGTTTGCCTCTTCTCAGGATCACAATGAGGTTTTACTGTTTCATGGAGAGGGTTTGAGGCCTGCTGCTGAGTATCCATTACCTGAGCTGGTGTCCTGTTGGTTTCAGAGTGCTGACACCTGCTGAGTGATGACAGAGAAGATTTGGGGCATGGGGGGGGGGGGCTCTCAAGCTCCCATAAATCCTCTCTTCTCTGAAAAGTCAAGCAACTGTTCTAGAAAAGCAATAAAGTAATGTGTGCTATATTAGTGTGTCTGCTGCCCAGGGGAGGAAATACAGCCATCTGCTCTGTCAGTGACAGTCACAGAGTGCACCAGGGTCCAACCCCACTGACGGGACTTTGTGGTCTGAAATTGTTTTAGTGAGACATATAACTAAAGCGGTGGCTTAGAGGATCTGTGGAGCCATTTAAGCCTATTTATTAAAATTTAAATCATAGATGAAGAGAGCTTAAGCTGGTTTACTGAAGATTCAGGCAGTCAAGGGCAGGCTGTGGTGGATAACTTCTGCCACATGGGCAGATTTACTTGTTAGGGCAGGCACACCATGGACCTGTTGCTCTCTTTGGAGGTCACATGGCAAGTGCCTGAGTGTTGGGACTAGTTCCATAGCTAGACTGAAGAGGATGCATTTCAAGCTAAGAGTTCAGTTTAGGAAGGGGAAGAAAACATTTTTGTTTACGGGTGTCTAATAAGAGTTTCGTGATTTCTTGCCTAGGAGCTTCCGCAAATAAGCTTGGGTCCCAGTGAGTTTTATTTCTTTCTCACTTAATGTTTGATTCTCCAGAGACAACTGTATAGTGACTTGGGTTTATAGGGATATTTGGATTGCAAAATCTCAGAGAATGATCTATATTCATACATTTTGGTGATTATTGTTTTGTTTGGTTTGGTTCAACTTAACACAAATTAAAATCATCTGGGGGGGGACTCCATCAGATTGGCCTGTGGGCATGCCTGGGGGTGTATTTTCTTGATTCATAATTGCTGTGGAAGGGTCCTGTCTATTGGGCATGGTGCCACCCCTGGGAAGGTGGTCCTTGGTTGTATGAACATTAGTTAGGAGAGCAAGCCTGTAATCAGCATTCTTCCCTGGTCTCTGCCTCAGTTCCAGTCTCAGGTGCCTGCCTTGGCTTTCTTTGATGAGGGGATGTATATAACTTGTAAGCCAAATAAACCTTTTTTTCCCTCAAGTTGTTTTTTGCCAGTGTTTTATCACCACAACAGAAAGCAAATAGGACAGGCATCTCTCTAAGTCCGAATGAAGTGTGTCTTCATGCCTCACCCCATACACCCAGGGAGGGTTCTAAATGGATGGTCTTGACACTTGGCTTAGCCACTTCGGAGTTATCAGTTTCAGAAAATCACCTGACCTCATAGGATTGTTCAAGCTTCGAAAGAGTATCAGGTTTCTGTAGTGTCGTGGCTTTCATGTTTCTCGAACCGTGAAAGGACTCTGGGTGGAGACAAATTTGGGGCCAGTGAGATGGCTCAGTTGATAAAGGCTCGTTCCACCAAGCCTGACACCCAGAATTCAATCCCCAGACCCCCATGGTAGAGAGAACTGACTCCTGAAAGTTGTTTGATACACACACACACACACACACACACACACACACACACTTTCCCCACTCAATATACATAAACCTAATACAAAAATCTTTTTTCTTTTTTAAAGGAAAGAGGAGAATCAAGAAGCTATGTAAAGTGCTTAGAACAATTTGTGACAGAGAGCATCGTGTAAACAGGGCTCCTGTTATTTTAAGAGCTCAATGACCATGTGCTAAATGAGATGCTGTAGTATATAGAGTTATACATTGGACTGTAGCTGTTGTTACTGAGACCCCAGCTTACCTCCCCTTGTAGTCCGTGCTGTGGAAAATGCCTGAGGGATAACGACAGGGTTCTTAGAGCTAGAAAAAGCCCAACCCCATATTTCCCCTTTTAAGTTTGAAGTTTTCTATGCAAATGCTGCTTATCGTGTGTGTGTGTGTGTGTGTGTGTGTGTGTGTGTGTGTGTGTGTGCGCTCTCGCATGCGCACACGTGTATTTCTAATACATCTTCATACTACAGAGCTATTTTGCCTAAAGCAGTTATTGAAATGTTTTCTGAAGCTTGGAATTTCAGATGAGAGCAATCATTGGTAGTATTCTCAACCTGTCTGAAATAATACTAAGCAAAAAACTTCCCTCCTCACCCCTGGAAGATGTGACCACATTTGTTAATATCCCGTATATCAGAAAGTGTTACACTGGAAGACGCATTTTACCCAATGAAAACATATTAGTAGCTATCATGTATTGACCACCCGAAGTGTGCTAGACATTTTTAAAACAAATTCTTTCTAGTTTCTATTAACTCTTTCACAGAATGGGATGATTTGATTTCAAGAGAGAAAATTGAAGATCTGTGGAGAGCAGGTTACAGCTCTGAAGGCTTCTGATGACCACTTTGCAAGATTACGATGGAAGAATTTGGCATTCACTGTACCACTTAGAGATTAGGGGAGAAGAGGGTAGAAGCACTAATTAACAGGGGCACATTCATGTTACGATTTAGAAAATGCTTCTCAGGAGTTTCTTACTTGATTCTTGGTGTGTACAACCTGGGCCAGCCTCTGTCTCTGTCAGTCCCTGCCCTTCAGCTCCTCTGGACTCACACGGCTGCTGCAGTCTCCTGCCTTTTCTCACACCCCTACTCCCTTCATATGGTTTCCTTTGCAAGGTTGACCTGCATCTGTCTTCTCTAAGCAGCCTCCCCCCAACCCCTCTGGACAGGATCAGCCACCGCTTCCTTTTATATCACAGTTTTATTGAATTTTATCCAAAATGGAGCTAATACTGTCTTGGCTCATTTTTATAATTTTAAGTATTTATTCTGTTTTATGTGTATGGATGTGTGCTCCTGCATAAGTTGAGGTGTACCATGTCAGTGCAGGAACCCAAGGAAGCCTGGAAAGGGTATTGGATTCCCTGGTATTGGCATTTACAGATAGTTGTGCAATACCATATGGGAGCTGAACCCATTACTCTGCAAGAGCAGTGAACACTTAACCACAGTCATCTCTCGAGCCCCACTGTCAGGTGGGATGAAGAGAGGAAGTCCACTGTCTTATTTTGAAAGCAATTGATCCTCTGCCAATCTTGCTGTGTTGGGGATTGACCATAGGGATTTCCACATGGGAGTTGAGCATTAAAGCCCCGAGCTACAGCGACAGCCCTAAGAGATCTCTTACAGGATGAGTGAATGCAAAAAGGTAGTTTGTAGTCCCTTACTTATATGTATGTTAATTCACAAACTGCTTCTATTCTCTCCACTTCAGTAGCTACACCAAGACAGAGACACGTGAGTATCTTAGTCCTGAACTGATTGAAATCAGCAAGTATGGCTCTTGGTGTGTCTTTGTATTAAAGGGAAAACTCCCATAACCAACATCCCAGTGACTCCTGTGTCTTTCCATCGAAGACTGGCTTTGCACAGACCCTTCCTTCCTTCCTTCTTTCCTTCCTTCCTTCCTTCCTTCCTTCCTTCCTTCCTTCCTTTCCTTTCCTTTCCTTTTTTCTTTCTTTTCTTACTCTGTGGGAAACTTCATTTTCACACCTTTACAGAGAACAATTAAAAGAAATCAATTACAGTCAGAAATGCAAAAGCAGGTGCTTACCATCACCAAAGCTGAGAGGCTGCTATTGCCTAAACAGTCTTTCTCAGGCATGAGAATGACAGCCATAAACAACCTAGGAGGCATGATAAGGCAAAGGCTTTGCACTTCAGTGTGCTCTTCAGCTTTATCTCCTGCAGGAGTCAGGAGAGACAGAGAGGCAGAGTGCACCTTGCACCCACTGAGGCAGGCAGGATGCCTTGTCTTCTCTTTGCACACTGATATCACCACCAGCCAGCTCAATATAACTATGATCTGCATGGCTAACCTTCCTGATCATTTTTGGTAAATTTTCTTTGGGAGATAAGACAGAAACCATTAAATGTAGACTATGATTCACTGGTTGTAGGAAGGGTCTATTCAGGCAGCATCTAACAGTGCTCTAGGCAATGCAAAAAGCAGCCATTGGGCTTTGGGCCCATACAGGGAGCTGCATCACCTTGCTGAGAGCTCTAAGCCAGGCCATGGAGCTTCCTCATCCCTATCCACATCTACAGCCCCCATCTTCTGCTTGCTACATAAAGATAGTGGGAATGGGTCTTAAGACTTTTCAAGAAACTTCAAAAAGTCGTGAGGTAGGAATGGGTGGGTGGGTGGGGTAGCACCCTCATACAGGCAAAGGGGGGGACAGGAAGGGGATTTGTGAAGGGGAAACTGGGAAGGGGACAACATTTGAAATGTAAATAAACAAAACAACCAATAAAAAAAGAAAATTCAAAAAGCATCTTTGCCTTTGTGTATGTGTATATGTATGTGTATAGATGTCTGTCTGTCTGTCTATGTGCACATATGTGTGTATACACCAGAGGACCTTAGGTATTGTTTCTTAGGTGGCATCCACCTTGGATTTTAAACAGGGTCTCTCACTGGCCTGGAACTTGCCAAGTAGATGAGTCTGGCAGGCCATGGAGCACCAGGAATTTACCTATTTATTTATTTCCAGCACTGGGATTACAAGTGTGTGCCATTGCACCTGCCTTTTTAATGTAGGTTCTGGGGATTGAACACAGGTTTATATGACAATCGATTTACTAACTGAGCTATGCCCCAGACCTTCCCTTGGCTACCTTTTGGGAGATGGGTACTAGATCCAGAGTAGTCACTTATTAGGCAAGCAATCTACCACTCACTTACATGCCCAGCTCTCTTTTTATCTTTTTTTTTAAACCTTGTTGTGTTCAATATATTTTGGTCATATCGTTTCCCCTCCCTTACCCCTCCTGTTTCCCCATATCCCTACACACCCAACCTCATATTCTTTCTCTCTCTTAAACAACAAAAACAAACACAAACAGAGGCAAACCCAAACCAAGTCAAACCCAAAACAAAAAAATCCAACCCACAAACCAAACTGAAACGTACATGGAGTTCATTTTGTTTTAGGCAACCATTCCTAAGCATGCAGCTTTCCTTGGGGTGTGGTTAATTAAACCAGTGTCACTCCCCTGAAGGAAGCTGATGTGTTCTTTCCCAGAAGGTATCAATTACAGATAGCCTTTTGTTTAGGGGTGGGGTTTACTGTCCACCTCCTCTTCGCCATGCTGGTATTTCATCTGGTTTGATCTTGTGCAGGTCTTCTGCGTGCTGTCACTGTTTCTCTGAGGGTTCTAGCTATCTTTAACTTTTTTTATTTTGAGCTAGGGGTTCAGTAAATTTCCCAGGTTCACCTTGAGTTACACTGTAACTCAAAAGGCCTTGCGCTTTCCATTCTCCCAATTCAGCCATCAGTGTAGCAGAGATTACAGACTACTGGGCTAACTTTCCACCTAAGTTTTCCATCCAAGTTCACATTGGTTTTTTGTTTTTGTTTTTGTTTTTTTGTTTGTCTTTTTTTGTATTGAGAACTGAACATTTTTATGATTGCATCTTAAACAAACAGCATAAAGGTTGTTTATATTTTTCATTTGTCATTTGTAAACATGAACTTTCTTTAAAGGGTTCTGAGTAAGCTGCAGTTATACTAAGTGAATGATGACCCTTTAGCAGATAACCACTTAACTTCATTGGACCTGTTATTGTTTAGATTTACTTATGTACAAGAGAAACAAAATAACAATAGTAAATTTTATGTTATATGCTAGTTTGTTTTTGATGTGTATCATAGAATCCAAGAATACACATATGTCCAGGTCTTAAGACCTTCAATGTCAAGAACTTATCTTTCAGGGCAGTCTCTATTTCTTTTATCTATAATTATCTCAACATGCTAGCCCTTTTATTCTTATATTTATATGTGAAGATTGACTTTATGTGTAATCTATGCCACAAATGATAGGACTATAAATCTGCCACAAGATCCCAATCTCACAGCAAGCATTCAAATGCTAACTTTCTTGGATCAAGGTCCAAGATTTTTATGCCTGCACTGTAGATGACCTGTAGTACATAGTGGCTTAACTAACAGTGCTTATATCACATCAATATAGAAGGAGGGATCGGATGTGGTAGGAAGGTCTCGGAAGAGAGCCATGGGTTCTGAAGATGAAAATAGGCATAAAAGCAAGAAACATGTCCATATATAAACCATTTCCTGAGAAAACATTCATTACTTCTGGTAAGCTAAGTGAATTTATTTTTAATTAATTAATTTTATGTATCTGATTGCTTTGTTTTTATGTGTGTCTGCACACCATGTGCATGCCTGATATCCTCAGATCCCCTGGAACTGGAGCTACAGATTGCTGTGATCCACAAGGAGGTGCTAGGCATAGAACCTTGGTTCTCTGGAAGAGCACACAGTTCTCTTAACCATGGAGTCATCTCCTCAGCCCCAAGTCATTTCATTTTTAGGAAGTATGTTGTAGATATTTAATCTACGAGCTGTTAGTTTCAATTACTAATTGAATTTAGTTACTTAGAGGAATCAATTCTTTTCTCAGACAACCATTCAGTGAGAAAAATATCCATTTAAATTGATCTTTTCCCTCAGCTGCTTACAATAGTAGTAAACACTTGCAAGGATAACTACATTTAGACTCAGTCTCTCTCTTTGTCTGTGTGCATGAATGCGTTTGTGTGTGTATGTGTTTGTGTGCATATGTGTTCATACCTTTTTAATCCTAAAAACTATCACATGAGTATGCAAATTTGCCCAAAGAGATTGAAATATTGTTTAAGATCAAGAGATCATAAGTGGTGGAGCTTGGATTAATGAAATAGGGTAAGGGAGATAAACTTAAATTAAACATGTCAAATAATAACACATTACATAAATGTGGTATAATGTCCTATAATTTGGAGGGAGTTTAAGGATGACATAAACTAATTTCATAAAAAATATAACAATAACATGGACAGATGGTACTGTTCCACTACCACAAAAAATGATTTTGAAAGTTCCCATAAATTTTTGTGGTAGCCTACTCAGAGGTAATTATAAAAGGTTAGGGAGAAATAAGAAAACATGGGCAATAGTCAGATGTAAGAGGACAAACGTCCTCAGGATTGTGCCAGAGAGCAGATGCAGTAAGGACTGGGTCCTGATGTGTTCTTTTGGGAAATCCTGCCAATGATTAATTCAGTCTGTACTCAAAGCACTGAATCTTTCACAACAGTGACATCCTGGTGGTCCCTGGATCTGCAGCAACATCATCCTCTGAGGGATCCAGCATGAAGCTAATGCTAGATAATACATAGTAGGAACTGTTGCTGACTGTTACATGGTCACCAGAAAAGCTACCTGCTTCTTATTGAATCACTATATGAAATACTGGGAGGAAGTGGCTATGCTGGCTTGAAAGACCTTTTAAAGATCATGCAGCGGTTTTGTCTTTGGGGGTGTTGTTTTGTTTTGTTTTTGTCATGAAAAACCAGTTTTATTTATTCTCAGAAATTTTTATACATGTATAGCACATTTTTGGTCATATTTACCCTTTCACACTTCTCCCTAACCCCTCCCAGATCCACTCCCATGACTGCTTCCCAACTTTATGTCTTTTTTTCTCAAGTTCATCTATTTCAATTAGTATAGCCCGTGTGTGCATGGGTATGAGGTCATCTACTGGAACACAATCAACCAATCAGGAAGCATACTTCTAAGGAATCCTGACCCCTCAGACATAAAGAATTTAAAGGCATTCTAGAATTCAATGAAAATGAAAACAAAACATACTGAAACTTAAGGGGCACCCTGAAAGCTGTACTAAGAGGAAAGTTCATAGCCAAGTGCCTACATAAACAATTTTGCAGATGTCTCATACTAGCAAATTAGCAGCACATCTGAAATCTCTAGAACAAAAGAAGTAAGCACAGCTAAGATGAATAGATGGAAAGAAATAATCAAACTGGGGGTTAAATCAATAAAATACAAACAGAGAACAATACAAAGAATCAGTGAAACAAAAGAGATGGTTCTTTGAGAAAATCAACAAGATAGACAAACCCTTATCCAAACTAACTAAAAGGTACAGAAAGAATATCCAAATTAACAAAATCAGAAAGGAAAGGGGACATAACAGAGAATCATAAAGACATATTTTAAAAGATCTGTACTCCACAAATTGGAAAATATAAAAGAAATGGCTTTCTCAATATCACCATTTACCAAAGTTAAATCAAGATCAGGAAAACAATTTAAATAGACCTATACTGCCTAAGAAAATAGAAGCAGTCATTAAAAGTCTCCTAACCATAAAAAACCCAGGGCTAGATAGTCTTAATGTAGTATTCTACCAGACTTTCAAAGAAGAGTTAATACCAATACTCCTCAAAATATTCTAGAAAATAGAAACAGATGGAACATTACCCAGTTCATTTTGTGAGGCCACGGTCATCATGATACTCAAATTACATAAAGACTCATCAAAAAAGAGAACTATAGACCAATTTCCCTTAAAAGAAGAACATAGATGCAAAATACTCAATAACATAGTTGCAAACTGAATGCAAGAACACATCAAAAGATCATCCACCATAGTCATGTAGGTTTCATTTCAGAGATGTAGGGATAGCTCAATGTACAAAAATCAGTAAATGTAATCCACCATATAAACAAATGGAAAAAAAAGCAAAACCAAACCTCCACATGATTGACTCATTAGATGCAGAAAAGGCCTTTGACAAAATCCAACACTCCTTCCTGATAAAGTCCTTGAGAGGTTAGGGATACAAGGAACACGCCTCAACATAATGAAGGCAATATACATCAAACCTATAGCCAGCATCAAATTAAATGGAAAGAAACTCAAAGCAACTCCACTAAAATCAGGAGCCAAACAGGGTTGCCTGCTCTCTACATAACTATTTAATATAGTACTTGAAATTATAGATAGAGCAACAAGACAACTAAAGGAGATCTAAGGGATACAAATTGGAAAGGAAGAAAGATGAAACAGTCAGAGGATCAAATTATTTGCAGGTGGTATTATACTTATGTATGCACTTATACATAAGTGACTCTAAAAATTCCACTAAGGAACTCCAACACCTGATAAACATTTTCAGCAAAGTAGCTGGATACAAAATTAATTCATAAAAATCAGTAGCTTTCCTATATTCAAATGACAAATGGGCTAAGAAAAAAATCAAGGAAAAAACACCCTTCACAATAGTCTCAAATAATGTAAATTATTCTGTTCTAACTCTAACCAAGCAAGTGAAAGACTTGTACAACAAAACTTCAGTCTCTGAAGAAACTGAAGAAGATATCAGAAGATGGAAAGATCTCTCATGCTCATGGATTGGTAGGACTACCATAGTAAACATGGCCACCCTACAAAAAGCAATCTATAAAATCAATTTCAAAAAAATTTTTTACAGTCTACAAATGAAAATTTCTCAACTGTATGTGGAAAAACAAAATCCCAGGACAGATAGACCAATCCTGAATAATGAGAGAATTGCTGGAGGTCTCCGTACTCATTTCAAGTTGTACTGCAGAGCTATAATAATAAAAGTGGCATGATATTGGCATAACGACAGATATGTTCATCAATGGAATTAAATTCAAGATCCAGACATAAATCCATATAGATTTGGACACCTGATTTTTGATAAAGAAGCCAGAATTACACACTGAAAAATAGACAGCATCTTCAACAAATGGTGCCGGTCTAACTGGATGGCTGTATGGAGAAGAATGTAAATAGATCCATACTTATTACCCTGAACAAAATTTAGGTCTCAAGTGAATCAAAGACCTTAACATTAAATCAGATACACTGAAGCTGATAGAAGAGAAAGAAGGGTATGACCTTGAATGCATTGACACAGGGACAACTTTCTGAATAGAACCCTGATAGTTCAGACACTAAAATCTGCAATTAATAAATGGTATCTTATGAAACCAAAAAAGCTTCTGTAAGGCAAAGGGCACTGTTAACAGAACAAATGGCACTGTACAGAATGGGAAAAGATTTTTACCAACTTTGATCTCACAGAAGGCTAAAACTTCCAAAATGCATAAAGAATGGCTAAGATCAATAAAACTAGTGACAGCTCATGCTGGTGAGAATGTGGAGCAAGGGGAACATTGTTTTCTTGCTGGTGGGAGTGCAAACTTGTACAGCCACTATGGAATCTATATGGTGGTTTCTCAGAAAGTTGGAAATTGATTTACCACAAGATCTAGTTAAACCACTCTTGGGTATACACCCAAAGGATGCTTCATCCTACCACAAAGACTCTTGCTCAACCATATTCATTGTGGCTTTATTCATAATAGCCAGAAACTGGAAACAACCTAGATGTCCCTCAATAGAAGAAAAGATAAAGTGTATATGTAGTACATATACACAATGGAATATAAGTCAGATAAATATGGTATATATTTGTTTATAAGTGGATATTAACCATTAAGTAAATAATAGCCAGGCTACAATCCAGAGACCCAGAGAAGTTAGGTAAAGATAAATGGCCTAGGGGCAACACATGGATTTCCCTGGGAGAGGGAAATAGAATAGATTTTTATGGGCAGACTATAAGCAAGTGGGAATGGGAACAGGGGGATCAGGTATGGGACAGGGGAGATGGGGAGATTTCAGAGAGAGAGATGGCTGGAACTGGGTGGTATTTGGGTGTGTGTGTGCAGTGGAAACTTTGTGGGAGGTGATTCTACTACTAACTACTAGTAGTGGGGGATATGGAGCCTCAACTGGCCATCTTTTGTCACTAGGCAAGGCTGTCAGTGGCAGGCCTGGGTTGCATTCATTTGAGTTGTTGGCCAAGGGAGTCCATGGAAATCCCCAAATAACCCAAGCTGATGCTAAGCCAAAGGGTTACTCTTCACAAACTGACAATGGGCCCCATGGCTGAGGATAACACCCATACAATTCATTGAATTCAGAGAAATCAAGTTGGTGCTTCCATGAGTCTTTATCCCTACTTTCAAGTCTCTTTGGGACAGGAAGGTATTTTGTAGCCTACCCAAAGAGAAATTTTCTCCAATCCAACCACAAAACCTTTGGCTAATAATCTGTCTGCCTACAAAATATGGTAGGGCAATGTTGGCACAGAACTTGTTTGAGTAGCCAACCAATATCATTTGACTTAAGGCCTACTCTACAAGAAGGAACCCATAGCAGACACTGCTTATGTAACCAAGAACCAGAGACTAGATAGCCCAGAGAGCTACGGTAAAACCAAACACCCTTGCTCTAATTAAACAAAAAAAGTATCAATAAATGGCTTCTATCAATATTCTGCTATACTCTATAGATCAGTGTCTTATTCAGTTGTACTGGCTAGTTTTGTGTCAACATGACACAAGCTGGAGTTATTACAGAGAAAGGAGCCTCCCTTGAAGAAATGCATCCATGAGATCCAGCTGTAAGGCATTTTCTCAATTAGTGATCAAAGGGGGGAGGGCCCCTTGTGGGTGGTACCATCCCTGGGCTGGTAGTCTTGGGTTCTATAAGAAAGCAGGCTGAGCAAACCAGGGGAAGCAAGCCAAGAAGAAGCATCCCTCCATGGACTCTGCATCACTACTGCTTCCTGACCTGCTTGAGTTGCTGTCCTGACTTCCTTTGGTGATGAACAGCAACGTGGAAGTGTAAGCTGAATAAACCCTTTCCTCCTCAACTTGTTTCTTGGTCATGATGTTTGTGCAGGAATAGAAACCCTGACTAAGACATCAGTCATCATCAGATAGGCTTCTTCAAGCAGCAGATGAGAATAGATGCAGAGTCCCATAGTCAGACATTACTTGGAGAGAGATTCTAAATGGGAGGTGTCTATATCAAATCCCTTCCCCCAACTCAGAGCTCAGCGAATCCTGAGGAAGAGGATATGGAAAGACTGTAAGAGCCAGAGGGGCTGAAGGACACCAGGAGAACATTGGCCCCTGAATCAACCAAGCAAGGAACATATGAGCCCACAGAGACTGAAGCAGCAAGCTCAGGGTCTGCATCAGTACTCTGTGTATACATTATAGCTCTTAGCTTAGTATTTTATGAGATTTTTCACTTTGAGAATGAGTGGGTCTCTGACTCTTTTGCCTGGTCTCAGGACTCTTTTCCTCTTGTTGGGTTGTCATATCCTACTTTGATATGATAATTTTTGCTTCATCTTATTATATTTTATTTTGTTATGTTTGATTGTTAGCTCTTAGAAGCCTGTTCATTTTAAATGAGAAACAGGAAGGGAGTAGATCTAGAGGGGAGTAGAGGTGGGGAGGCACTGGGAGGAGTAAAGGGAGGGAGAACTACGATTTGGATACCTTGTATGAGATAAGAATGTATGTTCGATAAAAGGAAAAAAAGATATTTTCATGGGAAAAAAGGAAGAAAGAAATTTGACTCTTGCTCCTCCAAAGGTTATCAATAGTCAATAGCTCCTCAGTTAAAGATAGGGCCCAGTGAACCCCTCAACCGTTTCTGCCAGATTGTTGCCTGGCTTGGTCTGTGCAGGTCCTGTGCAGACAGCCATAGCTGCTGTGAGTTCATGAGCACAGTGGTTGTCCATCCTGTCTGTGTAGTGTTCTCCATTTCCCAGGTCTCTGAGCCTGTATTGGAATGGTCTTTACCATTTTTCACCTAAAGTTGGAATCAGATCTGAACTCAGTTACATATGTGTTGGTTGGTGTGTGTTGGTCAGTGGGTGATATCTAAATGAGTGATGTCTAAGTCATTCACACACACATCTCAGGTTTCTGAGGTGATTGAGGGGACCACTGACTAGGGAAAGGCCTAGTCCATAATCAAAAGAATTTGATTTTGGTCCAAGTACCTCTACTTTCAAGCAAGTGAATTGATTCTAGTCATAAAATAAGATTATCACAGAAATTATCTAGTTTAGCTCAACTTACTCATTTTGCAGATGGAATTTAAAAAAAGAATGAATGAACATTGTTAAGAACACGCAGCTACAGAATTCCAGTCTCTAGGCCTTCAGAACTATCTGAAAAGTTGTTCTTTCCATTGCTTCTTGTCAGTGCCCACTTTATCTCATTGTTCTCATTTCCATAATAGATATAATGGCATTTATGTTCCCACTTAAAATAGAACTTGCTAGAGATGAAATGCACATCAATTAAAAGCATTTTTTGTAGATTAAAACGTTACCCATTATTCAATGCTATTATCTTTACCATTGATTTTATCATAACTTCTGTCCTGTATATTAAATATCTTCTGGGTATAGGATTTTAATGCCAGGAGGGTCATTTCTTCCAAAATCTCATTTTGGGTGAGGACACCAAGGCCAAGAGAGACCTGTGTGACTTGCAGAAGGTCACAGGTAATCAAACAAGTTCTCCTGCACTGTGTTTCCCTAAGGATACACATCCTAGGGAGTGGCTCTGTTGAAATGCTTCTGTGAAATGATGCTGAGGCTGCTGTCTACCTCTCATGTAATTTCCCCTCTGGTATTTGACACCACAAATGGAAGCAGGAGGCCAGATGCTCCTCCTGCTCCTAAGTGGAGCTGCAGAATGATAAAACGACCTTTCTCCATCTTTTCTGTGGGTCATTGTGTCTCCTCCAAAGTCGTTGGTTTTTTTGTTTGTTTGTTTGTTTGTTACCTTATTTCCTGGGAATTACATAAATGATTTTGAAGCAGCAGACTACTTATGGGAAAAACTGTAAGATATGGCATGTCTAAATTGTTTCTTTCAGGAATTTGCAGCTAAATAATGATAATTGGTGTACTTCTAGCATAGCAGAAAACTATAAATATAAAGGGGAAGGCCACTCTTGGACATATTAGCCTTTCTTTCTTTAAATGGTAGAATTTATTTCTCACATATTATATACTATGTTTTATCATTGCAGAAAAAATTTAAAAATATTTCTCCTTCCTATCTCTACTGAATATTCCAGGTTCATTTTGCATATTTTCTACCCCAACCATAAAGTCAGCCATGTCTCCAAGGAGCTCTGGTTCTTTTGACTGGGGAATGGGTTTAGAAACCAAGATTTGTCCTTTAAGTTGTACCCT
Organism: Rhynchomys soricoides; assembly: GCA_019843965.1. Lineage (NCBI taxonomy): Eukaryota > Metazoa > Chordata > Mammalia > Rodentia > Muridae > Rhynchomys > Rhynchomys soricoides. Next base: position 12,837,123 of record JADRCH010000016.1, on the reverse strand, counting down.
TGGCTAACAGAGCAAAGAAATACATATGTGTTTATTAACTGTCATGCATGTATTCGTAAGTATGGCTGTTATGCCTATATTAAGAATGACATGAGCTTTTGTTAATGTGTACAGCTTTAAGTCATTACCACATAGATCACTGTAGCATTCTTGCTTGAATTTCCCACTCCAATAATGAGAAACTTGGCTGACACCATCTGCTATCCACTTATGTAATTGTTCAGTTTTTGCTGATACACGTAGCAGTGCTAGAATTCTTAACTCAGTCAGTGCATTTTCATTATGTTTTTTTCTGTTCATATTAGCAGTTGTTACAATGATGGCATGCATATCTATCACTAAAAGCAAAATTTAATAAAATTAACTTTCATCCTGACACACCTTGGGACACTTGAACTTCCTCTCTTCTTCCATCCTTCCCTGTAATTCCCCCTGTGTATGCATGTGTGTGTGTTCATATGTATACATTATTGCATACTGTTTAGTTTGCATTTAACCATATGGGTAGCTTTCATTATTATCTATTCTTTCTTAAATCCCAGATTTTAATCTGAGATACCCTTTTCTTCATTTGGAATCTATCTTTTAGCCTTTCCTTCAGTGAGAACCTCTTGATCATGAATTTCAACTGTAGCCTGTGTGAAAAGTTTTTATTTTGTCTCTCATTCTTCTTGGTGGATAATCTTGTTAGGTATAGAAAATTTGACTGCTACGAAGTTCCTTTCAGCTCTCTGAAAACTTCAGCTTTCTATTTTAGCTTTCTTTGTTGCTGCTGAATGAAGTCCATGCTCAGTTTACTTCCACCCATTGAGGGTGATCTATCTCTAGGTCCTTTTATACATGTCTTTTGGTTATTATTATTATTATTGTCTCAGTTTGGCCATGTCACATCCATTTCCTCCACTTGAATGTGTATATGCATATATGCATGTGGGCACACACATGCACGTACACTTACACATGCACACACACACACACACACACACACACACACACACACACACATGCTCAAACCCCATCTACACACAGAACTTTTCCCATTTATCCTGATGGATTTTCTAAGCCTATGAGGGTCAATTTCATACATCAAACCTAAGCATTTCTGCGTTATTCCCTTAAACACACTCAGCCATTATTCCCTTAAACGTTGCCTTTGTTTCCTTTCCTGCCTCTTCTCCTTCAGCCATTCAGATTATGCTTCTCTGTGATTGTGCCACTGTGCCATATCTGGGAAATACCATTTTCTTTTTGCCTATGTCAAATTTACTGTCCAGTGTAACCACTGGGCTCCTTTTATTTTGTATTTTATATCCAGAAGTTTTAAGTGCTTCTTCAAATCCATTATAACAAGCTATTTTAAGTGTCCTTCTACCATTGAAACTTCCTGCCTCTTATTTGTGTAACTGTAACAGTCATGGTTATTTTATTAGTTTACAATTGAACTGTCTGCATCCTGCTTCTGCTTATTCTCCATGTTCATCTGATTACCTTTGATCACTAGCTTGTCACTGACCTGGGAAAATTATTTGATCAGATTCCCCTAGTTCAAGAATGAGTATGTTTTCTGGGGCCTTACACTCATGTTTCTGGCCCCTACCAGGTGAGGCACGCCTGAGAAGAGGAGGATGATAGGTACTTTTTAGTGAATCACCCCAGCTTTAATCCTGGTTTTAAGGATGCCTTGGGATCAAACGTCCCCCTTCTTGCTATGCACAGCCAGATGATGGAGTCTAAGCAATTACCACTGGCAAATAGACAGACTCAGGGCACATGCTTTGCTCACCACAATTGTGATTTATGCACCATACAATAATACTGTATATCTTGATATTTTTGTCTTAACATTCTAGTTGTTTCCTTGTCCTATCAAAACTGTTTTTATTTTTATGTTTTTAATCACATTGATAATGTGTACAATTTTTAACACAATTATAGACCATTAGTAAATTTCAATTACTCTTTTAGATGTCTCATGACAAAAAAAAAAATATGTCAAAATGGCACAATCAAACTTCAACTTGCAAATGGAAAACAGCAAATTGAATTTAATAATTATAATAGATGAGTTATAAAAAATGAGGGCATGTCACTCCCACTCAATGAAGCCAAGAAGTTAAATAGAAGGATGTGTGTTAAGAGGTGCCTATCACTTGCTAGATTTTGATTTCTGGGCTACCTTTCTCTGGTGTGTGCTGACGTGTGATGATGATGATGGTGGTAGTGATGGTGGTGGTGGTGGTGGTGGTGGTGGTGATGGTGGTAGTGATGGTGGTGGTGGTGGTGGTGGTGGAGGTGGTGGTGGTGGAGGTGGTGGTGATGGTGGTGGTGGTGGTGGTGGTGGTGGTGGTGATGGTGGTAGTGATGGTGGTGGTGATGGTAGTGATGATGATGATGGTGGTGGTGGTGGTGATGGTGGTGATGGTGGTGATGATGATGGTGGTGGTGGTAGTGGTGGTGGTGATGGTGTATATATACCAGACAACAATATCAAGTTTCATCTCAGCAGTCATTCAATTTATTTTCTTAGGATCTCATGTCCTTGGGCTTGCCAATTATGCTATGCTGGCTGGGCAGTGAGCCCTAGGGACCTACCTGTCTGCCTCTCCAGTGAGGGTATTACAAGTGTTTGACTCTGTAGCTACCTCTTTCAAATAGGTTTTCTGGGTTGAACGTAGGTCCTTATGCTTGAGTGACAAATATTTCAATAGCTGAGCTTTTTCTCTCTCTGTTCTAGATGGGCATGCTCTACAGTCTCTTACAGTTCTAATGCTACCAACCACAAGAGAATGAGGGCTGTTTCAATGTGAATCAGGTAACATGTTTCAGGCCAGACTGCCTTCATTCTAGGGGGGTAAATTGCTACCATGATTCTGAAGACCAATTCAACAACACTATGTACAGTTAAGTGTATGGATAGCCTAAAGCCTGCAATTTTACTTCTGAATAGGGTTTCCAGAGAAACGCTCACACAGGCAGATGAAGATATGTACATGAGTATGTCTGCTGAGGAAAACAACTGGAGGCAGTCCAACTGTTCATTCCTAGAAGAATGGAGAAGTAAAATACAACATGTGCAGATGACAGAATGCCACCCAGTAGCCAGAAGGAGTGAAAAGGAGCTACAAATAGAAATTTCTCAAGTACACAGTGTTAGATTGAATAAACAAAGATGAGATCCATGGCTTCATTATATCAATTTCTGGTAACTAATCACTCCAAACTTACTGCTTTATAATGCTTGTTTACTACCTCAGGATTTTGGTCTAGCCTAAGGGGGGTAATTCTACTAGTCTTTCCTGGCCTCACACAGTGTCCCTAAAGTTGATTGACAGTGTGCTATATGCCTTTGCTGTGTAAAATGGCTTCATCCATAAATGTAATCATTGACATTAGCTCCTTATGTCTGGAAGGACTTCATGCCTGTACCAACTTAGCTTAGGCTTTCTCAAGCAGTGCTAGACAATGGGCCAATACTGAACCAAAGAAAACACCAATGAACAAGATATTATCAAGCCTTTGCCAGAATCATGTTTGCTAAAGTCCTATAGAGCAAGTTATGTTCCAAGCCTTTGGGGCCAGTGATAGATAGCTACAGTGTGTGGTTCATTGGATAACATGATGGCAATATCATCCACTACTAAAGAAGACTTTTAAAAGTCTTTTCTTAAAACAAAAGAACTGCATCATTTCTCTGTTCATGTATTGTAGATCTCAGGGCATGGTGGGTGCAAGCCTATATTCCCAGAACTTGGGAGGTGGAGGCAGGAGGGTCAGAAGCTCAAAGCCTTCTTTGGCTATATAATTAGTTTGAATTCATTCTAGGCTACAGAGCTGCTGATTCAATAAACCTAAACAAAACAAAACAAAACAAAACAAAACAAAAAAAACCTAGCATGGATGAAGAAATGTGTCATGAAGTCCTACCCATGGCTTAGTATTTATTGGCAGATGCTGGTTGCTTGGAGAGGGAGAGTCAGTTTTCTTTAAGGATGTGGTAAGAGGGTATCCATGCTCCAGTAGAGGACTGCACACTGAGGCACATCCTGGCAGCACTAACTGGGCTCAGTGGGCTTAAGAAACAAACATGTACAATTGGAAGGAAAAAGTGGTGGGTGATATGGGAGGAATTGGAGTGGAGTGAACAGAGCCTGAGTGGGGTCAAAATTTATTATATACATATTTCAGATTATCAAATAGTAAAACATAACATAAATATTGGAACTTTAACCCCAGTAGCTCAGAATATAATAACATTAAAGACAAGGTCTTCAAAAAGGATGATATTTAATATGAGTAACTTAGAGTTGACTTTTTTTGAGACAGAGTTTTACTGTGTAGCTCTGGCACACCTGAAACACACTTTGTTGACTAGGCTGGCCTTATACTCCTAGAGATATGTTGGCTTTGACTCCTGAATGTTGGGATTCCATCTTACTTGGCAGAGTAGACTCTTAAATAGTAGGTTTTAGTCTAGTGTGATAAGTAGCCTTATAAGGAGGTAGCATTAAAACACAGAGATTCCCCAGGGTTGTACACGCAGAGGCAAGATCACAAGGATGCAGGAAGTGGGTGTCCATCTGCAAATCAAGGACAAGGACCTTAGTAGAGATCAAGTCTATGAACACTTGGATCTTGGACTTCTAGTCTATAGAACTGTGAGAAAATAAATACAGATTGTTTATTACACCCAATCCATGATATTTTATGATGTTAGTCTCAGAAAATGAATGTAATCTTAATCAGGAAAAAATCTAAGATGCTCACTCAGCAGTCACATTAAGAATGTTCTATAGATACAATTGTAATTGAGTAAACACATGTGCAGATGAGAGATGTGTGCTAATGCCCAAGGTAAATGTGCTTAGGGCACAGAAGCAAAGGAGATGTCAGTTTAAGAAGGTTCTCACGGGACAGACAGCGTGCCTCATGCTAAGGAAGGTGATCAATGCTAGCCAATATACAAATTGTAGGCTAAGGTAAAATAAATGTGATTTCCCAAACTGAAGCAGAGTTGTTACTGCATGATAGATTCTCAGATCACTTAACTGTCCCATTTAAATGTACAGTTGCTTGCACTTACAGAAAAGGAAACTGAGGCCAAGACAACACTGATAAACTCCTCACAGATGCACAGCAAGAAGGTGTCTCTGCCCTGCTTGAACCTGTTCTTTGTATCTGCATTACGATTTCTCTTCGTTCGTGGCTGCCAGTGATATTTCTCCTTCATTCCACTCCTCACACCCAGTTTTGCCTTCTGCTGCTTGCTGGTTCTGATTTGTAGCCTGGCTCTTGTATGTGGTTTCCTGGCAGCTCCAACTTGTTTCTCTCTGTTTGTCAGAAGGTTCCTAGGTTACAGCCACAGGGCTTGAGAAAAACCCAGAAACGGGATAGCAAAAGTATGCAAACAACAACAGAAAGAAGCAAGCTTCAGCCTTAACTTCCTTAGCTGTGGGCATTTTGAAAGACATGTAGACTTATTTAAAATATAAGGCCAGTGAGGACTAATGGAAGTGGGGGAAGGTTCCAGAAGCTGACTGCTTGTGCTTGATATCAGCAGGTGTGATTTACACCACAGGCATTGGCAAATGTGACAGATCCTGTCTTGCTCTCTAGTTTGTCAGAACAAAGATTGTAAATTTCGTTCATGTAAACAATATAATGCTGTAAGGTCCGAGCTCAAATCAAAACCTCCCAAAGGTTCTAGTCAGTAGTTGAAGAGAATGATATTCTATTACACTTATTTGTATTTTTACTGATTTGGCTTTCAAATATGAGTAATTCCATCACCTTCATTGAAATACTGTGAGAAAAAGAAAATATTCACGAAAAGATTTAGCCTCGTGCACACAACAGGCACTTGAAAAATATTAGTTGAATTAGTCTAGAGAGAAAAGGCTTCAGAAAATGCTATCAATAATGATGTTTTTTAAGAATGTTGACTGAATGCTAGATACTATGTTGTGTGCTGGCTTACTACAGTTTGAGATAGGTGCTGTTTCTTTGCCACTGTTTTAAAGATGATTAAATTCACAGGAGGGTGTTTTTCTGAACTGTCTTGTGCCTGTCAGATTTTAGAGTGCTTTCACCTACTCCGGGCTGCCTGTAAAGTCATAACTGCTGAATGAGGGTGATGCTTGCAATAAGCATGATTACATGGGGTATACAGGTCTGCTTGTTCAATTAGGTGTGAGGTCATCTGGAAAACAGAATCCTTGTATCCATTAATGTGGAATCACAGGTTTGCTGACCTCTCAGGGGCTGCCTGAGATCTTTGCCATAAATTGTGAGTCATGTTTTATGCAGTGCGGTCACTTTCTTCAATCCTGTAGGGATTAGAGACTTCCCAGAAGAAGTTCTTAGGGTCTTCAGCTAAACCACATTAAAGCTCAATTTTCATTCCAAGATCCTATTAGCAGACCTTTGATATGGCATTGATAACCACCTGTCACTCTGTGATTGGTCCCTCTGCCATCTTCTAATCCTAGCCTGTTCCTTTAAAGAATATATGAAGTGAAAGTTTCTCATTTTATCCCTGTCTGCATGCTCAATCAATTTTGCTGTATCTGGGCCATTAGAAGATCCCAATTTTGGAGCTGATGAAATGGGTCAGTGAGTAAAGTATGGGTGTTTGCCATCGAGCCTGATGACCTTGGCTCAATCCCCAGAACCCACATGATAATGGAGAAAGCTGAGTCCCCCCACATTATTCTCTAACCTCCATGTGCTTGCCATGGTGCCTGCTCCAACACAAAATAAATAATAAATGTAAAATAAAATTCAGAGACTGGAGACATGGCTCAGCAGTTAAGAGTACTTGGTGCTCTTGCAGATGATCCGGATTTGGTTACCATGACTTACATGGTGGTTTGCTACCATATGAAACTCTATTTCCAGGAGATACAAAGCTGTCTTCTGACTTCTTTTGGGCACATTTGTGATGCACATACATACATTCAGCCAAATACTCATATACAGAAAAATAAAATACACAAATCAGAGAGAAATTAAAAATTACAATTGAAAAAAAATCTATTCACACTGCATCTCAAATAAAGACAGCATTTTATTCTCTTTTGGTATTTTGTCTCCTGGCTGGCATCCTGAAAACATAGGCAATGCAGGAAACTTTTCTTTTCATGCAGAAGCAACTGAGAAAGAGGATTTAATTTCCTTACCTCTGGCTTTATTTATTCAGCAGCTACAGTTTTTTTTTAATTTAAAATTTTAATTTAAAAATTTTAAAGAATTTTATACATAAATACTGCATTTACATTATTTCTAACCAATCCAATTCCTCCTGTATCATCTACCTACTCTATCTCAAATTCATGATCTCTTCCTTAAATATTGTTACATATATGCTTATGCACCTGTGTATATATAAAATCAGCTTGCTGAGTTCAGTTAGTGATGCCTGTGTGTGTTCAGGGCTGACTAATTGGGATTGGATCACCTATCAGGGGGCTTTTACCCGGAAAAGAATAATTCTCCCTCTCATCATTAATTGCCTGTAGCTCTTCATTTAGGAGTACAGCTTCATGATATTTCCTGCATCTGTGTTGGCATGCCAGGTCTTGTTTAGGCAATCATGTTGTTGAGATTTTTTTTGGGCTGCAGCTTCCCAAATATAGCACATCCTATCTCACAGCATACATCCTGGTCCTCTGGCTCTTTCAATCTTCCTGTCCCTCTTTTGCATGTCCCCCAAGACTTAGCTGTAGGGTTGTATTGCAGATATATCCATTAGGGGTGAACACCTCGTGGTCAGTTTCCTTCTGCATCATGACCAGTTTGAATTTTATAATGGTCTCTGTCCACTCCAAAAAGAATCTTCTTGATGAGAGGTGATAGCTGCAGTTATCTTAATGGAAGAATGAATATTTATAATGCATCTAGTTTATTCACTTTTAGGAAAGTGTCAATAGTAAGTTCTCTAGGGTTCATGGCCTTACCAGCGATGGGTAGTTAGCTAGGTTTACAACCAGGCATTAATTCTCTCCTATTGAGTGAGCCTTAAGTCCTACTAGACAAATATAAGTGCACTACTGCCCCACTGGGCATATCTCACCATGCTGGTCATGTTTGTTGTGCACAGGCTTCACAGCTGGACTTTTGATTGCCTTTCTCACTTGGCACCTTGAATAGCATTTTTGGATACTGTGAGACCTAGTCTTTATAGAAGAGAATTCTAGATCAGTTCCAGCTCAATTCATCTAAATCCTATATCCAAAGTGTTTGCATTGTGTCTTAAGAAATAGGGTTTTAGGGGACAATCAAGGGCAATTGCAATAGCCTATATTATTTTAGAAGTATCTTTGATGCTCCTGAGCAATTCAAAACACTGTCTTTTTCTTAGGACAAAGTATCTCACTAGCTTGGAACTTGCCAAGTAGGTTAGGCTGGCTGGCTAGAGAGACCCATCTTGTCTCTGTCTACCCAGTGCTAGGGTAACAAATTCATGATGCCAAGCCTGGCCTTTGCTTAGGTTCTAGAGATGAAACTCAAGTTCTCATGATGATAGGGCAGCACTTTGCCAAGCTGCTTTCTACCTCAGAGATACTTACTCTCATTAAAGGAGAAATATCTTCTATTTTCCTTCCCTTCATCCCCACCTCCCTCCCTCCCTCTTTTCACTTTACCTCCCTCTTTTCTTCTTTTCTCTCTCTAAACTTAATGAAAAGATGTATTTAATAGGCCATGCTAAGGCATCTGACAAACTACTGATGCTATCTTTTGGAAGTAACCAAAGTATCATTCTGATGACCAGAATAAAACAACAGGACCAGTTTCTACAGCAGAACTTATCAGACATTGAGGGGGAGGTTGAAGCCTTGACTTGGGAGTTGAGCCTTGAAATATTTTGTATTATCCTATAATTGCTGATAAGTAAAATTGCCCCTCATATGTGCCATCTAGGTTGCTAGAGTTTTTAAAACTAATACATGTTAATTACTCTGTGGGTTTTATTAATTTCATACTAATTACATTAGTAGGTTTCATTGTGACAATTCCACATATGCACATTCCATATCTGATCTTCTACTCCTCTCTATTATTCTCCATTGCCCTCCTCTGTGCCACCTACCTCTCCTCTTTCCAGTAGTCTTCTAGCTTCCTCTACTTTGGTATTTCTCTCTCTCTCTCTCCCTCTCTCCCTCTCTCCTTCTCTCTCTTTCACAGAGAAGAGAACACCTGTTGGTTGTCTTTTTGAGTCTGGCATGTTTTGCATAGTACAATCTCAAACTTTATCCAGTTTTGAAAGTACTGATACCTACTTGAAAAATTAATACTTCCAGTTAGCAAGAAAATGCAAATCAAAACTTCATTCAGATTCCATTCCATTTCAACCAGGATGGTTATTGTAAAGAAAACAAAAGGGAATTCTGATGAGGATGTGGGAAGAAAGGACCTGCCCTACCTTATGAAAGGAAGTGCGATCGCATAAGGAAATCAGCACAGAGTCTGTAGGTGAGTTGTGTGTGTGTGTGTGTGTGTGTGTGTGTGTGTGTGGTGTGCACAGTACACTTGAGAGATTTTGAAGACTAATGAAGAATGATTAAGAAATGCTGAGAGGTAATTTTCCTCCAGAAATAAAGTTTGAAATTCCCAGTAGAGGGCAGAGGAGGAAACAAGCTGATGCATAACATCCTAACTTCGGGGAAACAGATTATGCAACTCCCTAAGTACAGAAATGCATAGTACTTCGTGGAGGAGTGGGTGTCTGCGTGGCTGGAATGAGGACCCATGACAGTATTTGTCACTCTTTTGGCCTGCTCAAAATCCCCTGTTCTCAAAGAACCCTTTGTCTTTGCTGCATCTGGCTTCACAAGGGAATGTATGCCATCTTAGGAATAATCAATGATTTGATTGTTTATCTCTAATGTAGAAGCCTTACAATAAATCTTGTCTTAACAGTCTAAGCACCAGATAATTGGAATTCTGTTTCTTCTTTCTATCAGTAGTTATATAGGGAACACTTAACCCCACAAGTTTCCTCATCTGAGAAGTGGGACTCTCTGTTACGTACATACAGAATTGAAATAAAAAATAACTAAGAAGCCCTTTAAACACATAGTAGGTGCCAAATGGAAGTTCAGTAAATGGTAGCTATGTAGGGGATTTTAGGGTTCTTGGTTTTGTGTGTTATATGTGTACATTTATGTATGTGTACATGTATATGGAGACAAGAGATCAATGTCAAGTGGTCAAAAGTCTTCTTTAATCACTCACTACCTTACTTATTGTAAATACTTATTTTATTTCTATGTGTGAGATGCCTGATATGGGTACTGGGAGCCAAAACTCTTGTCTTCTGCAAGATCAGCAAGCACTCTTTCCTGCAGAATCATCTCTCCAGCCCCACCAATTTATGTTTTGAGACAGGGTGTCTTACAGAACCTGATGCTTGTAGAATTGGCTGACCAGATAGTCCCCAAGACTCCTTCTGTCTCTGTTCCTCTAACTTTAGAGTAACAGGTACATTTTATTTTATGTGTTCTTGGGATCCAGTTGAGCTTGTCATGCTTATCTGGGAGTTGTCCAGCAGAGCTTCATCTAAAATTGCATCCAAAGTGATAAAGTACACAGGGATTCTCCTTGTAGTTAAACAACAAACAAACAAGTAAACATGCAAAAATCCTAGTCCCTAAAACATTCTTTCACAAGGAAATATTGAGAGGTCCAATCCGGTAAAGTCCTCTGCAAGTAATCACAGTTGCTGAGTGTTTACAATGGCATGTCATGCGTGAGTGTTCTACATCATTCCACCCCTTTTTCCAACTCCACATTTTTTATCTAAATGTACTTTTTTGATGCACATTTGATTTGAAGTTTTCCAGGATAGTGCGTTCTCCTGTCTCTTCCTCCACCCTGGCTACTCTTCCTAGGCCTCAGTTCTAGTTCCAAGGGCATTCCTAGTCTCTCCTAGTTAGTCCTCATAGTCCTTCTCTTAATCTCCTCACACCACACTCCTTCCACTCAGCCAGCAACACTCTGACACTAGCATTAATTATCATTGGTCAGTTGGGTTCAAGTGGGGTTCCACATCTGCCCCAGGGCTTGGGCCACTAGGGGTGGCAAGATGAGGGAAGGTTGACCATGCTTACCCTATGGCACCGCCAGGTGAGTGTCAGGCTGTGAGAAGCCCTGGGCACCACATGGGGGTGGGGTAGCGTGGCCTGGGGTCCCAGGGACTACACAGAGCCTGCTCAGGGGTCTCGAGCCTGCGATGAGGCCAAGACTGCCTGGTTCTCAGGGTCTTGGGCATCCCAGACACTGCTAGATGCCTCAGAAGAGCTGAGAATGGAGTGGGGGCCTGCAGGATGGATCTAACCCGGTACAGAGGGGGAAAAATGGGGAGGAGCCCAGCTGGGTGCCACCAGGGACTGAGTCCTTGGCTTGTTGGCTGGCTTGGTTTGGTAGAGGCTATGGCTAGGAGTGCTGAGACGTCTTCTTCAGGAGAGGAGACTAGACGTGGCTCTTTAGACGAAGGCCTGTTCCATTATTCCCCATGGCAGATCCCGATGTAAACAGACAGTCCATGGTTTTAGGGTGTTTATCATCATGGTGGGGAGTGTCAATGAGTGAAACCATACCCCACTTTCTCAGGGCGGGCCTGAGGTTAAAATACCTTTTGCAGGGAAGAGTATCTGGGTAGAGGAGTTTATTGGCTAAGCCTCTAGGTACCTCATTAAAATGGAGATGTCTTGAGGCTACGTGACCACACATCCTCTACCTGTGGAAGGACTTGGGATGTTGCCCTTATATGACTGATGATCACTGACCTATGGAGAGCTGCGGCCTCGTGTCAGCAGCCTGGGGCCCAAGAACATGATTGCAAGGTTATACCCTGCTGGGGACTCAACTGCTGGGTCACTGGGGTTTTTAACCTTAGTTCAACCAGAAACCAGGCTGCCTTTCATGGTCCTACATTGATCTCTCTGTCTCTTCATTTATTTCTTCTTCTGGACTCAATCCCAGACATGAACAGTACCTATAGATGCTCTAGGAAGTCAAGTTTCCTTGGCCTCACCCTCCCATGCCACCTGATCCAGTACACTGCCTAAGCAACTACTCACATTGCCACTGGCATTTAGGTACCTTGGCTCTGCCCTTCTGCCTGTCTTGAGACCTTACTCAAATTCAGAATATGAAAAGTTATCTCATCAAAGAGAATGAAACGCTGAAGAAAATCCAAACTGAAATAAAGGTGGAAAAAGAAATCCAATAACTCAATTGAAAAAAACTCAGTATAAAACTTTTACCTACAGAATTCATTAGGACTTGAAGATAATAGGCTTATCAAAAGAACTGACAATTTTTTAAACTCATGAAATGACTATGCAGGAACTTTGGCATAGGAGAATAATAATTCCAGGTCAAAGTCATAGATCAGCTCTTCAATAAAATCAGAGTAAAAAATTTCCTAAAACAAAAGAAACAGATGCCCATTTAGATATAAGAGCTGTATAAATATCAAGTGGACAGGGCCAGGATAAAAAAAAGTCCTCACAATATATTATAGTTAAATAATAAATATATAAAATAAAGAAAGGCTATTGCAAATTGCAAGAGAGATGTCACAAGTGACATATAAGGCAAGCCTTTCAGAATAATAGCTGATTTTTCTATAGGAACTTCAAAAGCCAGAAGTTAAAACAATGTACCTCATGTCCAAACAACAACAACAACAACAACCACAGATGGCAACCTAGAGTAATTTACCCAATAAAACTATCCATTATAATTGATATAGAAAGAAAAACTTTCCCTGATAAACTTGATGAAGGTACTCATGTGCACCAAACCAGACCTACAGAGAATACTGGAAGGGATACTTCCAACTGAAGGGAAGAACACACATGAGCAAGAAGCTCCAGGAAGAAAGCACATGATGATAGGGCCACTGGTAGAGAATACAGGAGGGAAATCACTAAGCACGAAGCAACACAATGACAGTGATCAACACACATCTCTAAGTCATTAGATCTGTGTCATAACTTTGAGTATCAGTAGAATCCAGGAAAGATGGGATCACTAAGAGAGCAGGAAGAAAGAGCTCAAGGAAAGGGATAGAGCAAGACAGGGGGGATGAAGGAGAAAATGAGTAAAGAGTGGGGAGGGAAAGAGCAAGAAGAAACAGAGGATGTAGGTGGAAAGATGCATTAATAATATCAAGTGTATTTGGAAAAAATCATATGGAAACCCCCTTTATAAGTTGGAAGTGGAGAGAGGAGTCATCAATCAAGAACTCTTGGTGCTCTTACAGAGGATCCATTTATTTACCAGCATAGACATGGCTGCACACCATAATCTGCAACTCTAGTTCAAGGGGGTCTGCAGACACCAGGTATGCATGCAGTGCACTCTATACAAGCAAGCAAAATGTTAGTACACATAAAATGAAAATAAATAATAAAAACCAGTTTAACTGAAATTACTTCATACAGAAGAACAATGATCTTTCTGAAAACCATTGACTATTAGACACAAAGAAAAGTTCTCTATGGGGGCTATCTCTCTTAGCATTTTTGGTCAAAAGGATCCAAGAGACCTCCAAACAGTACAGGTTACCTTCACTGCAAAAGTTTCATCAGAACTTGAGGGTAAGACACTACTGTGTGGGGTGAAGACACACACAGTACTAGGTAGGCTTATGAGAGAGAAAAGATAACATCAATCTTACTGATCTGGGATCCCTGCAAATTACTGTAATGATTCATGTTGTAAGAGACAAGCATTTGTGAGTGGCACAGATGTCTTGTAGGGTAACCAATAGCTGTCTGATTGATCTTAAGGCCTGTTCCAAAAGAGGGAGTAATATAAATCTGACCATGAACCCATGGATAAAGATTGCACAGACACTAGTGGAGAATCTACTGCTATCATTTGCTACTATCACCACTAATAACTTCCTTTTTTTGAAATTTTCTTTAATTTTTTTTATTTTTCTTGATACTTTATTTACATTTCAAATGTTTCCCCCTTTCCAGATCTCCCCTTTGGAACCTCCGTATTCCCTCCCTCCTCCCCCTGCCTCTATGGGGGTATTGCCTCACCCACCCACCCATTCATCCACTCTCAGCTTCCCTCCTTGTCATTCTCCTATATTGGGGCTTCTAAATACTTATTAGTATACCCATCTGATTAACGGAGCTCTCACCCATCAGAAAAGCCTCCTTTTGCAGTAGAGGGAAGTTAATACAGAGAACCTCAAACGAGCAAAGTACAGCAAATAAGTGACTATGAAGTGCTAATCTCCAAATCGGACATTTATGTTACACTCCCCAAGGCTCATGGAAGAGGGGGCAGTAGGATTGTAAGAACCAGAAGTCAGGAAAGATAGCTGCAAAACTGTGTCTTCTGGACATGACAAACTGATGCATTCTGGAACTTGGTTGATACACAAGAACTGTACAAGATCAGTTTGATAAATATTTCATCACAGATGGTGTGGGTAGGGGGCAGTGGGCAGAGGGTACAGGCTGTTCATAGCTGCCAAGGAAAAGAAAGTTTTCTTCAGGGGTCAGGTTCATAGTAGGTTACCTATGCTGCAATAGACAGCTGCACACCCATCAGTGTACAGGTAACACAAGGGCGCACACGCGTGTGCAAGCCTGTGTGTTCGTGCACACACACACCACATTAGGAGAAGTTGGAAAGGAGAAATAAAGGTGGATTTGGTAAAAATAAAACTCATTTATGTGTGGAAGGAAAAAGGTTTTATGAAAAAACTTCAATAAACATTACGAACTTTAAATACTTTTAAATCTTTTTTCTCTTTATGCTTCTTTCTGCCTCTGTCTGTAGATGTGTGTAGGTATGTGTGTGTGCACACGCATGTGCACATGTGCAACAATATGTATGTGGACACACCCTCCTTGCCCCACAGGTTTCTGGGATTTTTCATATCTTTCAAGGGATGATTCGCTGTTAAATCATCAGCCTCCTGAGGAACAAACAGATTTTGCTTCCTGAATCACTAAATCACTGACCACTCTTCCCTTCCCTTCCCTTCCCTTCCCTTCCCTTCCCTTCTCCTCCCCGCCCCGCCCTGCCCCGCCCTGCCCTGCCCTTTTCCTTCCTTCCTTCCTTCTTTCTTTCTTTCTTTCTTTCTTTCTTTCTTTCTTTCTTTCTTTTTCTTCAGGAAGATCAGCAATGGAAAGAGACTAGAATGCATATCAGTTCACCACAGCAATACAGTATTTGGACAATAAGGTGATGGCTAGTTTCTCTAGAAGATGCAGTGGGGATATAGGACACATCTAAAGATCTATAATGGTTAGATCATAGGAAAATTTGGACAAATCAATAGCTTTTCAAATAATTATTTCAGAAAGAATGATACAATTCTCAATTCACTACTTTTAAGATTTATAAACTACCCCAAATAGCTGACTCCTCTTCAAACAATGTTTCCCATCAAGTACATGATTATCTCTTATGGTTAAACATGCAGTGCTGTGCAAACAGAGAAACTTCCAAATTTTGGCTCAGCCAATTAAAAGCTCTAAGTCTCAAGCAGACATTTAAACTTTCAGAATCTCCATTTCCCACTGTTTCACAGTGTTGTTGCAAAGATCAAATAGGGTGATAATCTTTCAACTCTGGGTAGAATATCAGTATCCAACACTGTTAGCTTCTACCTGATGCCCAGTTAAAGAGGCGTAATGCAACATTGTACAGATAAATATAAAATTCAAAAACATAAACCTCTCTGTCTGTCTGTCTATCTATCTATCTATCTATCTACCTATCTATCTATGTAATACGTGTGATTATATGTATAAATATGGACACACACACACACACACTAAAATGCTTGAGGACCTTTCTTCCTTTCTTCTCTATACTCCTCATAAAATGCCTAGTGTGATTGTACACAACTGTAATTCCAGCGCTGGCAAAGTGGACTTCCTAGGACTCATTGGCCAAGCATCCTAGCTTAACAGTAAACTTCCAGGTCTCTGTGAATGGCACCAGAAGAACAATATTCGAAGTTGAATTCCAGCATCCACACACATGCACCCTCACATAAAAATAATTAATAAATGGGACCTCATGAAACTGAAAGCTCTGTACAACAAAGAGCACCATTATTCTAGTGACGGGATAACCTAGAGAATGGAAAAATATTTCACCAATTAAGTATCTGGCAGAGGGCTAGTATCGAGAATATATAAAGGATTCAAAAATCCAAAATTCAAAATAAAAAATACCACAACTAAATATTAAAAAAACAATTAAAATGGGGTATAGAACAAAACAATTTTTAAAAGATTAAATAGAAATGGCTGAGAAATATTCTTTAAATGTAATTCTTAGCCCTCAGAGAAATGCTCAAATTGAAACTACTTTGAGATGTTTCTTTTACCTCAGAATAAGAATGTCAATGATTAAAAAAATGACTGCCCTGGAATGAAGAAGGGGAACACATATGCGCTGTTGGTGGGAGTGCTAACTTTTAAAGCCACTATGGAAATCAGTATGGAGATTCCCTGGAAACTAAAAATAGTTCTACCACATGATCCTGCTAGCCCACTCTTGGGCATATACCCAAAGATACTATATGCTACTATAGAGATGCCTGCTCATTCATGTTCATTTGCTTCTCTTCTCATAATAGTCAGAAAATGGCAACATTCTACATGTCCATCAGCCAATAAGTATTAAGAAAAATGAAATCATGAAATTCACAGCTGGACAAAGCTGGAAATCATGAAATTCACATGGACAAAACTGGAAACAATCATTCTGAGTGGGGTAGCCTAGACCCGGAAAGACAAATGTCATGCGTTATCTCTCATTTGTGGATGTTAACTTAGGCTCTTTAGATAAGTGTGCTCCATTGAGAATATCCATAGACCAGGAAAGCAGTAAGGGGTGGGAGTGTATCAAGGGGGAGAGATAGAATACAGTGGAATAATGGATAATAATGCATCAGGAAGAGGTAAAATGGGGAGGGGAAGGGAGGGCAGGATAGAGGAGTGAGCACTAAAGACACTGAGGAAAAAGTCATACAGAAACCCGTTATTGTAGAAACTTCCTACAATATATGCATACACACTTACAAAAAGAAGTTACATGCACTCACCCTATAAGAAGCAACAATATCACTACTAGATACTGCAGGTTAACAACTAAAAGATCTATACCAGGAATGGATGGTCTCTTTGGAGTTGTTGATTTTATATATATAATAGAGTTTGAAACATTATGGGCTATGGACTATTGATTGCTCTTTGTTACTTTCTAGACTTTCATGATAAGACCCTATTGTAAGACCCAGTTGCTGAAAGCAAAATATTTGAGTCATAGAACTTGAAGTTCTAATCTGCACACTTCCCTTCTACTGGATATTTTTATTGTACTGGAAAGTGCTATGCACGTTATCAGAAGAGAAAAGGAATCATTGACTTTCACAGCTCTGAACTCTAGGAGTACAGTAATGACCAGTCTACTAGACATGCCCACTGGTAGCACAGACATAATGGAACTAACCCATCACTTTCTCATTGGATGTCAGACCTGCTACACAAGTTTTAACCCATGCCTGGCACTAGTATGAACAGAAGAATTAGGTGTGAAATCCCACTGCTACCTATGGAGTTTGGGGCAGTTGATAGTTACTGAGAGAGGGAGAATCAGGCCCTCTTAGGTTGACCACATTCCAGTGGAAGCTGCACTTCCAAGAATATAAGGACAGCACAAACTGTACTTAATGAGATTTTAAAAAAGAAGACACAAGTTGGGTGGATAGGAAGATGGTAGTGAATCTGGGGGGAGGGATGAGGGAAGAGTGAATACAAGGCATTGTATGAAGATATATATATATTTATATATATATCATATATATCTAGATATCATATATATTTCATATCTAGATATATATATGAAAATAAACACTGATATATTTCGTGTGTGTGTGTGTGTGTGTGTGAAAATAAGCATTGACCTTGGAGTAATTGTCATGGGGGCATACTCATTTAGTTCCCTATAGGCCATTTCACTTCTCTTTGCAACCCCTAGTCCTGGCTTCTCAAACTTCATTGCCCAGATATGACTAAGAAATCAGTAAGTTTATCATCCTGTTCAGCTTCTGGGATGAGAAATGAGTGGTGCTTTGAAAATTTCTTGTGGTCCTCGTGTTTGTGATGGATGAGCCTTACTACGTGCTTTGTTTTAAGTGATGGTGAAGCCGAACACCAGTTTTCATATGTGGAAAAGTAGAGCAGCAAGTGCATTTTTACCTCATGTTTGCTACAAGTCCTTCATAAACCAGTGGGAAAGGCTGTTTGTAATGGATAGAGATCCACTGTTAACACTGCTCTGAGATGCCTATGCAGACATCAAAGCCAAGTCAGTGCAGCTGCAGCCATGAATTTAGAAAATACCATAGGGTTGACCAACCTCCCAGGAGGGTCAAATCCAGGATAAAAACTCATTTTTTTTTTTTTTTGTATAAACTTAAGACACGATACTAGGCCTCAGATTCTGGTTTAGTCCCTTTTGAGACTTAGGAGTCTGGTGTGACTTGCTTGGATTGGTGAATAATTTGTGCCTTCAAACAGAGAACACAAGCCAGATAAGCAAGCTTGTTTCAGATGAGTCTGGACATACTTATTCAGACTCTGGGCTTTCACAGGTAAGGATTCCATTTTCCAAACAATTTTTGTTTTGCTGGTACAATCTTGTTTGAATGGTGGAGTTCAGAGGAAGCTACCAGTGAAGAGAGAAAGCCCTGCTAAGAATGATTCATCCCTTTGCTTGATGAAGTGATTCTGCTGTGGAATTAGTTGAACTCTGTAAGGTATGGCCATTCCTGTACAAGATTCTGGCTTTATAATTCAATCAACCGACTGAACAGCTAGAATAAACTGAGGGTCAGAACAAAGGGGGAACCCACCTCTACAAATAACTGCATAGTAAACTCAATATATTGAAGGCATTCTTCAATGCACTCATCAGATAAGATGGTTCTTGTTTGCTATCAGATGAAAAATAATTTAACCAGGGGCCTCGAAGATGAGATGGGTAAACTTTCAACTTGAACTTCTTAATGATGATGTGAAATCAAGATTAAATGCACAAGCAAAGCTGTGACTGTAGAGAGGTCTAATTCTTTTTAACTGTCATGTAGTTAGCTATTCATGACTGGACATTTGTGTATGAATCTTTACGGCCATGGCAGATGTTTTACAACTGGCTCCTGTTGTTTTCAGTTGTGTCTATCCTTATTTATTAGTGATTATTCCACAAAGGTTTGTGTAAAATACAGTTAATTGCATTGCTACATGGATATGTCATTGTTTCTTACATCAGTCTCATATTGGCTGAGCCTTTTTTAATATACTAGTTATTTGCTACTGTAAATAATTCAATAACTATCACTACATATGTTATTATATACATATGTACATAAGCATATGTAATATTTTGTACATTTGGCAAGATGTTTATTAGACAAATACGTAGAACTTGAACTGCATGATCAAATGAAGTTTTAATTTTGAAAGATACTATAAAATCTCTGTAGAGCTTGCCCAAATTATGTGGTGAAAGGAAAGGAATGGGGTCATGACATCTATCCTTAGCAAATTCCTTTGTTGTTCCCTTCCATGTTTAGGAGGTCTGGTTTGGATTTTATGTGTACCTGTGTTGGACATTGTGTTTCAGCTATGGTATCCATATCTTAGGCATTAATAGTCCCTTTTCATCTTCTGCAGACCTTTCAGTGATGGTCCTTGAGATGATGAGCCTGCAGCAACCTTGAGGTGAGGTTGAAAGTAGCTAACACTGCTCTGGGCAGCCTTATCTTTGAAGGGAGAAGAGTCAAATGGGTAAGTGTTGCTAGTAATATGAGGCTTCTGACCCTCCTCAGGGCAAAGTTCAGAGTCCAGGCCAGCTGCTTTCCTTGTTTCTTTCTACTTTCCCCCCTTACATAGTGTGTGTGTGTGTGTGTGTGTGTGTGTGTGTGTGTGTGTTTTCATGGGCATGTTCAGAGGGCATCCTTGGATGTTGATCCTGGCTTTCTAAGTTATATGGGAGAGAATCTCATTGCCATTATGTACTCCAGGCTAGCTGCCCTTTAAGCCTCAATCTCTCCCAGAGATTTTTCTGTCTCTGTCTCCTATTTCTCTATAGGAACATTAGGATTATAGATGTACAATATGGCAATTTGCTTTACATAGGTTCTGAAGATCTGAAGTCAGGTCCTAATCTTTTCTTGACAAGTAATTTAGCCATCTCCAGCCCTCGTTACTTTGAAAATTAATATTTTACTAATTTTTTCATTTCTGTCTAACTTTCTTTATTCTTTTTATCCTATCTTGTCTGTCTGTCTATCCATTCATCTATCTATCCATCCATTTACCATCTATCTATCTATGTTATCTATCTATCTATCTATCTATCTATCTATCTATCTATCTATCTATC
>JADRCH010000016.1:12803519-12816677 GCA_019843965.1 Rhynchomys soricoides | reverse complement strand
ATCTATCTATCTATCTATCTATCTATCTATCTATCTATCTATCTATCATCTATCTATCTATCTACTTATTTTTCATATCAATCATGTATCTATCATTCTATCTATAATGGTTTGTATATGCTTGGCCTAGGGAGTGGCACTATTTGTAGGTATGGCCCAGTTAGAGTAGGTGTAACCTTTTTAGAGGACTATGTCACTGTAGGCATGGGCTTTTAGAGTCTCTTCCTAGCTGCCTGCAAGGCAGTCTTCTCCTAGCTGCCTTCAGATGAAGATGTTGAATTCTCAGCTCCTCCTGAATCATGCCTGCCTGGATGCTGCCATCCTTCTGCCGTGATAATAATGGACTGAATCTCTGAACTTGTAAACTAGCCTCAATTAAACGCTGTCCTTATAAGAGTTCCCTTGGTCACAGTATCTGTTCACAGAGGTAAAATCCTAACTTAGACTCTGTCTGTCTGTCTGTCTGTCTGTCTGTCTGCCTATCTACCTATTCTTTCATGTTAATAAGTATCCAATGATTAAAACAAACTATCTAATTGAGTTATAAGATAAAAAATCTTTTCAACTCATAACTTTTAAGGTTTGAATTTGTGTTTGATAAATCATATTACTTTCAGACTTGGGTTTAGCAGTATGTGTGTGTGTGTGTGTGTGTGTGTGTGTGTACAGGTAGGCATATTTTTTCACAACCTACTTTAATAAGGGTTCAACCCCCCTCTAGTCCATGACCCAGTATAGGTAGTAGGAAAGAGAGGTTACTAGGCTACAGGAGAAGTGGACCTGGTTAGAAATTGTTCTTTGATGCAATTCCAATCTTTGTCGTTCTCAGTCCAGTTCACTAGCAGACACCAAATACGAATTAGTAGTTGGAGTCCAGTCCACTCAGCAGACACTACACATAAATCAGCAAGGGAAGTTCAATCCAGAAGAAATTGCAAGGCTCATCAATCAGCCTGAGTCCGTGGAAGCAGCAAGAAGTTGGAGGAATCTCATGAGAAGTTCTTTGGTGAGTTTTTCCTCTATGGAGTCACCACAAGTGAATCTCAACAATCCAATGTAAGTTGAATCTATATATGTGTGTCATCAGTAAAGAGTAGTGAGGTGGAGCAAATCAAACCAATTCTCGAGCTCCCACTGTCTGCGGGATCATATTTATATTCTTTCTAAACATTATATAACCTTTTATGTGTTTGCTATAGCAAAATATCCTTTCGCCTGTGTCTGCTTTAGCAAAACTTCTTTTTACCTGTGTATCCCAGCAAAACATCATTTGACATAACCGACTTCCCAAAAGAGCCAGAAGTTTCCACTGCACATATGCATGTGTTTGTATATGAATATGTGTGCACGTAGTGTGTGGGTTTGTGTATGTGTGTTGAAGAAAAACTGCTCACCTCATAATCAGCAGGAAATTTTAAAAAATTTTAAAATTGAAGGGCTATAGGCTTTTATAGTCTTTAGGGCCACATCCTCAGTAACAACCTAAAGACCTCTTACTAGGTCCTATCACCTAATAGTACTAACCTGGTGATAAAGACTTTGACACATGGGTCTTTCTAGGGTACAGCAAGTTCGCTCAATATTTAGCTATACAGTGTAAAGTAAGATTCAATGTAAGATCCTACTTATTTGGTCACATACAAGAATATGATACATATCATTAAAATGTAGAACCACCTTAGACTAACAAATAAAAATAAGTGGAAAATTTATCCTGTGCCTTATACTTTAAACTCTTCTATCAAGGACCGTACAATGTAAGACCTTACCTGTTATTATAATTTCACAATTTCTTATGGAAATATTCAAACACATAACAAGACAGCCATTCTTTTTATATGTCCTGTATTGAGGAATATAGGGGTGGTATTTCTGGTGGGGCTAAAAAGGTCTTCATTCAACAACTCAGAAGAAAATAATTATTCATTGCCTTCTAGGTTTTCTAAGTTAATGCCTCACTTCCCATTTTCCAGTAATGATAAGTATGTCCATATACCTTATACTCTGGGTTGGTTCCTATGTTTCAACATGCCCATTAATGAAATAGACAATATGAGATTTTTTTCAGTGTGTGAGAATTTTCAAGTTTCATATTTCCCTTTGGAGATTCTCCAAGAGGAAGTTATGCAGCTTAATGACTGCCCTTTGTAAGACACAAAACTCTATACTGTTTAATAATATGTTCAAGACACTCTAGTGTTTCTTCAGCAAGAAAATGACTGCTTTATTAAAAATAATTTTAAATCAAAATTTACCCAGAAGAAGATCGTGAGAGGTAAACAGATACTTAACAAAGGGTTTAGGATTTGAAACTCCATGCTGCTGGTGTCTTCCAAAATAGCAGACTTCTCCTTCTTAAGTTTTTCACACAATGCTGTTTCCTCCAGGAAATAAGAATTAAAAGGAATAGAAGGAAAAAAGAGTAAACATGATTGAAAAGGACTAAGATAGTGGAAAAATATTGCTAGCTGTGAAAAGAACAAAACCATCATAGAAGGAAGCTTTATGGGTTATTTTTTTCTGACCAGAGTTTCTTCTCAGGAACAAGATCAATGCTGGAAGTTTTTGGAGACTTCATGTAGCTCACAAATTTTAACAGATTCTGCCTTTGTAGTCAAGGCTTCAGTCCATTATTTATTCCGTTTTTTGAAGGAGGCTCTTACTATATATCCCAGGCTGGCCTTGAAATCCTTGTCATCAGACCCAGGACTCCTGAGTGCTGGCATTCCAGGTGTGCATCACCATGCTGGCCTAAGATTCTTGTTCCTATTCATGGAGTTTTGATTCTATCATTGTTGGCCAATGGCCCCAACTCGCCCCCTTTTCCCAGATGTTGTAGGTGTTCATGAAGCTGATGGAGATCGCTTTAATAGGAGACAGGCTATAGTTTCTCATCTGGCTGAGGATCATGTCTTCTGTGGGTGTATGAGAATGTGTACTTGTTCCTAAGAGCTGAAGGAAGTTATAAGATCTATAATCCAATTTATAACCAGATCATGTGTTTGTGTGTTTGTGTGTGTGTGTGTTCTCTTTATATCAGGTACGTTTTAAAGAGAAAGTGTGGTTGAACGTGAAGGAATAAGCCAATCTATCAAGGTATACAAAACTGCATATTGCTAGTAGAAAATAAAGCAGAAAGTAAGGGTCACTCTCTGTTAACTCATTTATCCCCAATGATTCCTTCAGGAAGTGAACCAGGGACTAAATATCAATGGAGCTAAAATCTTCTCTAAGTATCAGAGAGATTACCTTCGCAGGATTGTATTTAGAATTTGTACCACACACTCAAGTAGTTTTCCTAAGTATTATTTTGACTGCTCACCTCAACAGCCTTGAGAAGTAAGTGGTATAACCCTATTTCCCTGCAGAGATTCAAGTTAGTTGGCTTGCTGGCTCACATGCAAAGAAGTGGACACTGTGGCTCTGAGATTTGGGGGGGGGGAGGGGAAGAACATTATGGAAAGCTAGCTAACCAACAAGTAACAGAAAGCAAACTTAAATCTACATCCCCGAGAACAAATTTAAGTGATCCTTCTTGATGGAATAGTCTACACTCAATGTCCAGGTGCAACTTGTTCTCCGTTCTGGTTTATTCTTGCTTCAGATTTAGGTCCACAGTATGCTGTTTTAAATACCCAGGTTCTGCCCTCTAAAGACTCTTCTGTCAGGTTCACAAAGCACTTCCTAGATTAGATCTTAGGGTTCTGTATTTTGTCTTAAAAATAGCAGGAATTAGTGTTAGGAATGATGAGGTTTTATTTTATGGATTGATTTTAGTAATATTCATCAACTTTCCAGGGCACATTTGTGACATGGGTACAAATCAGGCTTTGTGATGAAGCCCAGTGAAGATTTTATTAGATCATCACATTTTCAAAATGGAGATGGCAATAACTGGGGGACAGGAAGGTGACTATGTAGGAACTATGGTCACATTAGAGGTAGTAAAGAAGCTGAATGTAGCTCAAGTGATAAAGTATTTGCCTAACATGGATTCACTGGATTCACACCCCAGGACTGCACTTAAAAAACAAAACAATTTCTAGCATGCTGCTCATTTTATTGAATGTCTTTATTCAAAATACAATTTATTATATTTAGTTGTGTGTACATGGTGGGGATTTACATGTCATGGTCACTATATAAGTATATAAGTCAGAGGTCAACTTGCAAGAGTTGGTTCTTTTTATCAAGTGGGTCCTGGGGAATGAGTTTGTGTTGTCAACCCTGTTGGCAAATGCTCATTGAGTTTTTGTATAACTAAGAATTCCAGACAATAGGGCTTATACTTCGGACACTAAAGATGCAAGCTCCCACCTAATTCCTTTTCTTAGTCATTCACATACTTTTTCTCTTAGTGATGCTGAATCTCTTGCTTTTATCAGATAAATTCAATTAACATAAAAAACAGATTTGCTTTTAGTGTTACCTCTGCTTATTGAAACATGGAAAAATATGTGTTTCTATTTTATAATTTCTTTAAAAGATGAGCATAGATCTTGGCCAAATAGGAGTGACAGATGCATTCTCCATAGGACTCCTGGAGACATTACTGTGGTAACGCTTTTACAGTACTCTGCACAGTGCTTGGGACATAATCGTAGCTGTTATTAGTCATAGCTATTATTACTGCAGTTTCAAATGAGCTGTGATTATGTGCACATCACTGGGTCTCAAACTCCCACCATTTAGTTATGAGTGCATTTCTACCAACTCTCAGATCCAAGGTGTACACTTTCAAAAGAATTTGACGTCAAATAATCAGAATGTGAGGATGGCTCTTGCTCAGAATTTGTCTCTGCTAATATTTTCAAAATCCACTAACATAAAAAGAGAAAGCACTCTGCCCTGGAAGCACTGTAAGTATAAAATAATCGTAGCAGATTCATCTTGGCTTTACTATAGGTGGAAGCCAATCCTGCATGTAGATGCAGTAGAATTAAGCCCAAGGCTCAAATTCTGGGCCTGTTTAATCTTGGGAGTAAAATAGTTCCCTGGGATCCCTGGCTAGGTAGTGCTTACTTAATTCTAATGAATGTGTGACCTCAGCCCTGTGCTTCCTTGAGATGGACCAAGGGGGTTCATTGCTCATCTCTTGGTTAATCGATTTCCTCATCATTCTAAATAAAGCCTCCATTTTCATCTTTGATTGAATCTCTTTGCTGACCGAAGGTACATGGGTGCTCTGGGAAGTCCTCAGCATGAACTAGCACTCTGGAAGCAACAGTGAACATATAACAGCTCTGCTGAAATTGTTTCCTGGAGCCCTTTGATGTTGAGATATTTAGTAATCTGAAATGTCACTCAAGAAGTCCCCAGGCTGTTAGACAACTGGTCAGTGAATCTAAAATGGCAGTGCCTGACTCTATTCCAGGCACATTACTTCTTTGAAGAAATACTTAGGGGTCAGGGGATGGGAAATGAATAGTAGGGCTTGTATTTTGGCTCTACCTCATGTGTGTTCTTGCTATGGAGAGCATACTGACACATTAACACCAACAATAATCACTAAGTCATTTACATCCTCATTACTCAAAACATGGTCCGTGAAGCAGCATCATATGTGTTTCCTGGAATCTTGCAAGGAATTTGACTGTCATGGAACACCCTAGATGTAGGAACCAGAAGCTGGGTTTAATCAAAACTCCTCAGTAAAATTATAGTCTGTAGAAAGCTTGGAAGGCACCAGGAATCCTTTCACCTCTTCCTCTGTGTGATACTGGGGAATGCTTATTATTTGACAGCATCTCTGGTTACAGTGAAGCTGTCTGACTTTCCATGGAGTGATATGGGCTCAAGAGGTCAAGTAGCTCACTCATTATCAGACCACCAGAAAAGGCTTTAAACCTAGTCTTTCATCAAAGGAGGTCTCTTGGTACTCTGCAATCTGGAGACTTAAGTGAGAAACTAACCTACCTTAAGAGAGACAATACAGTTGGCCTTCTGTGATTGCAGGCCCTTTTGTTAGTTTTGAACAAATAGGGATCAAAAACATTCAGGGAAAATACAACATATCTGTACTTAACATGAGCATATTTCATTTTTTGTGACTAGATATGGTACACCTTTAGTACCAGCACTTGTGAAGCAAAGGTAGGGGGATTTTTGAGAGTCTGAGGTCAGCTGGTCTACATAGCGAGTTCCAAGAGACCCTGTTACAAACAAACAAACAAACAAACAACAATAAAAGCCTAACAAGTCAGTTTTCTTTCTTTGAAGACCTTTTTTCTCTAAGCACTACAGTTTAATGACTACTTACAGAACAGTACTTTGTAGTAAGTATTGGAAATTATAGCTTATTTGAAGTGTAGGAGAGGGTAGGTGATATGAGCCCATGCCCTGTGGATACTAAGGAACAGCTGTACATACAGGTGACATTGTCTGTTACTTCTTTTCTCTTTTCTAATTATTTCCTTATTACCAGCATCTTCCTCTGATCTATTCCAGGTAGGATGGGTATATACTAAATTACTGTCTTTCCACCATAACTGCACTGGAAGGTGTGTTTTCTGTTGACCATGGGTATCCTAAAGCTTCTTCATCATATGTACCAGTCTTTACTTCTTTTTAACTTCAAAGAACCCAGTGCAGACAGAATGAGGAGCAATTCCCTGATAGGATACTATTTTGTTTCCTTCGTTTGGAAAGAGGTGAGAATCCAGGGCTCTATCCCTTACTTCCTTCTCTCAATAAATGCCACATAAGTGGACTAGTTTGGGGGAGACTTGCGGTTTCATAATTTATTTTGTTTGAAAAGATGAGTGCCTTTAATTTATAAAAATTTATAGGATGGACATGTTTATAGTTAGCCTCTAGGTTTTAAGGTTTTGGTTTCTCAATAACGATGCTAAATCATAAAAGATAAGAGGATTGGGGAAGGATTTAAAGAAGAAGGAAACATGGAACTAGATTAAATCAACAAACACAGAGCCCATCATTTCTAAATGCAAATCTTTCAAGTGTAGGTGTCTCACATCTTGTTGGGTGATCCTCAAAGAATAGGTCAGAAAAAGAGAGTATGTGACAGTATGCGAGTATCTCAGGCCTTAGGCTTCAGTAATCATGAGGAAATCACTTGAGGAGAAGATAAACAACCTCTGGGCAGCTGGAAAAGCCTACAGAAAAGCAAGTCCTTCTCTCTTTTGATTAATTCTCCTTAAAAGAATTTAAGAAACCTCTTGAAGAGTAGATTTACGGCTGGGTTTTAGAAAAAGATGCCCCCAATTTCAGGAGGATAATGTACCAACCCCTTGAAGCATCAGCATAGAAATTACATTAGTTTTTTAATTGCTTCATTGCAAAGTACCTCAAAACTGACTTAGACAGCAATAAACATTTGTTATGGCTCACTATTCCTGCATGTCAGGAACTCTGGAGAGATTTACAGAGGTGGCCCTAGCTCAGAGTTTCTTTTGAGGTTATACTCAAGGCACTGGCAGAGGCTGTGCTCACCCAAGACCTCCTCCCTGGGGCAGCAAGACCTTTTGCTAAAAGGCTCCATCACCCAGTTCTGTGGCCTCTCAGCAGTGAGTCTGTTTCCAGCCATTTGGACCTTTCTGGAAGTGCTGCTGAGTGCTCTTGAAACATGGCAGCTGGCTTCCTGAAGAGCACAACAACTTGGAGAACAAGGCAGAACCCAAGTGCTTCTTATAGCTCAACTTTAGAAGTTCCCCCTTGTCGTTATATGGGTATACAAGAGAGGGTAAGAGAGAGGGGGAGAGAGAGAGGAGGGGAAGAGAGAGATGGGGAGGGAGGGGGAGAGAATATAGAGGTCAGAGAGCAAACCTTTAGAGTCAGTTTTACTTATTTCCCTATGGAGCTTCCATAAGATCCAAAGGTTCCTAGGATGGAACTCAGGAGGTTGATGGCAATCATGTTTACCCACTGAGCCACCACGCTAGCCATGCTTTCTGCTTCCTGCTTCTTAACTCCCAAAGATTGAATATTGTCTCAAATCTTGGGATAGGGTAGGAGACCTGTACTTCAAGGATGCCAGTTCTCAGTCTTACTTCCTCTCATTTGGCCAAAACATCTAAGGCAAGTCATTTCTAGTTCTAAAGAGTGGATTTTATGTTTGTCCACCGTTAGTAATACTGATGATTAAAATATATAACAGGTGTGAGGCACTTTGCATACCTAAGTTCTTTGAACAGGAATGATGCTGTTTTATTTCCTCATAAAGAAATTGAAGCTGAAGAAGCCAGAAGGCAGGATCATTATCATGAAAATAAAATTACCTACTCTTCTTCATGCATTATGAGTTCTTAAAGGTCCCCCCCACCCACTCCAGGATAGTTTGTAGTCTTTTGAGCATTGCCAGGTGGTTCTTATAGCAAAAAACTAAAATCCACATTATTTTACATGCATACTTTGCAATTTATAAAGAGCTTTTACTGGTATTATATTGTTGAGGCTTTACTTTTTTCCAGCATGAGATACCTTGTTTACAAAAGTACTTTTTAGACTAGTGCCTTATAGGAGTGTGAAGGTGTACTCCCCTTGCTGGCCCTTACTTTATGCCTGCTTATCACTCCCTTCTATGAACTAGGGACAGGAAGTCAGAGCTCTTCCTTATCTGCCAACATGTAAGACATTCTCGTCTCAGAGCAGCCAAGTGGTTTCTCTAGTCACAACTCCGTGGGATGACTCTGAAAAAGCTTCTTCCTCTTCTTGATTTTAGAAGCTTGAGCTCTAAGCTACTGAGATAGAAAGAGATAACAATGCTAATCAAAAGTATTATCATTAAAATTTTAAACTCCACTAAGTTTTCCTTATGCCAAGTACTGGAGTCACCAAAAGATTGGAAATGTTAATCCTAATTCATTTGCTTGTGAAGATGGTGGATCAGACTAGAAAACTAGTAAATAATTTCAAAGTGGTATTATGATATGTCTCCTTTCAGAAGCATATGGTTTGGGGAACAACTGACGAAGGCACAGTCTTTTCCGGCAGAAGACATATGGAAGAAGGGTAAGGGCACAATGTTAGGGGCAGGAAGGGAGGCCAAGGTAAGATATTAACAAAGTAAGTGACAGCAGGCAGGGAGGGGCTAGAATAAGTGGTCACCTTATATATAAAATATATTTTTAAAAACTGATAATCATCACTGGTGCATTAAATCACATTTTAAAATGTTTCATGAAGACCTGGAAAGAAGAGTTCAAAGTCTTTAAACAAAAAGAAAATTTATGCAACACTAATTGTTCTGAGTTGATCCTTATATATTGTATAATTTTATCAGAATACCATACTATACCCTAGAAATATATTGTATGTCAATCAAAAAGAAAGATCATGTTTTTTTTTTTCTGATTAAAGTGTATATAGAGAACTTGTGAATAAGGAGATAGCATGAGGCAGGTCAGGACAGATGTGTTTAGCAAATAGCCATTCCTAAGGTATTTGGAGGATGTGAGTCATGCTGTGAGCGAAGACAATTAACATTGGCACACATTAGGGGTAACAAGACTTGGAGATTTTGCACAAGAATGTGTGCAGATTATGGGTTGGCAAACATTCTTCTGTAAAGGGCCAGATTGTAAATGTCTCAGGCTTTGTAAGCCATATGCTCTCTGTTTCATCTACTCAAATCTGCTGTTATAGCACAGAGGCAGCTACAGACAATGTGTAAATGAGTGAATAGGGCTATGTTCCAATAAAACTTTATTTATAGATGGTACATTTGAATTTCATATAATTTTCATATGTCATATTATCTTTCTTTTGAGAATTTTCAAAAAAAATATCATTCTTAGTTCATGGATTTTCCATAAACAACCTTGAAGTCATGTTTCCTTTGCTGGCTATGGTTCTGCAACTCCTGTTGGGGCTCTTTGAAAGTCCACACCATACCTGCCTGCATGGACCTGAAAGAATTCAATCTGATTTTGTGAATGAAAGCATCACAAAGCAATCTCCTGCTCCCAGCATTCTTCCTGCAGGCCACAGCTGGATTTGTTGCATACTCACAAACAGAACTTTAGTTTGAGCAGTGAGAAGTGGGCCTCTAGCTCAGACCATCTATCTTCCCCAGCAGATCATGCTGAGATTCTAGACAGGTGGAGGTCTCACAGAACTCCAGATTCTGCCCTTTTTCTTGAACCTCTTAAGTGGATGGAGGAACCGGAGCTCAGCCAGACTAAGGTGATCTGGACTGCTCCTGTGGAAAGCCTCCAATCTTTGCCTTTATTCTCTTCTCCTATATAATCCTAAGAATGCTATAAGCACTGCAAGATAGGTCTTGGATCTTTAGACATCTCTTTTCCCCAGCAGACCAAGTGGAAGATAAAACTACTCTCTTGCCTTCACCAATTATGTATCTGTTTGAATTCCAGAAATGAATAGTCAAGCTTAGCCTATTGAAATATCTCAGGGCTGTGGCTTTCTCACTAACTCTGATAACAAGGGGAAGGTGAATGGAGTCCTCAGGAGACTGCCAGGAGGATGGCTTGGATGCCTTTGTTCAGCCTTTGTAAGACAACCATCAGCATCCTGAGTCTGTTTCCATTCTTTGTCTGCCTCCCTGACCTCACCTCTCTTTCCAACTTCTGCTACCTAGTAGCAAATATAAGCAATTATCACTGTGTTAGGGCCAAGAGACATAAAGCAAACAATAACTTAGGAAATATGATTTTAAAGCACAACAATTCAAATATTTGAACTTTAGTGACATTTTTATTCTGTCTTCTGTCAACTCTAATTTTATCAAACAGGGAAGAGCTACACTCAGGGGATTTTGTGATTTTCCAGTGTACTCGAAGGAAACCCCTGGTTTTTCTGAAATTAGGCTCTTGGAAAAGCAAACAACTAGGAACAATAAGGACAATTTTTTCAGCCTTCCTCCTTCCTTCCTCCATTCAATTTACTGCATGCCTCTTGAAGATCACCCTGGAGCATGTACCTGGATAATCTTCTAGGCTTGAGGCAGGATGACTGGTTTGCTTTCTAAAGGATCTGGGTCTTCATTGTATGCTGGTAGGTAAAGAATGATCTCTTGGTAGCTTAAGCTACTTGCTATACTTTCTAAGATTATATAGGATGTCATATTATCTCCTTTCTGCCCTCAACCTCACCTAATAAATCCAGCCCAGTCATCTAACAACTTTCCTCTTTCTCACTCAACTCCCAGTTGGGACTATTGGTTCCTGTAAAAGGCCAGATGAAGGCCAACCTCATGTGCATGTCTGAGTCACTGCTCCTTGGGGTTTATATGGAGACAAGCCTTTCTTTACAGCTTCTAGACACAGGACAACATATCAGCATAGGCTAGATGTTCATGAATGTGTGTGTGTGTGTTTGTGCTCATCCAGAGCAAATTCCTCAAAGCCTGTTGGGTGTTTCCTTTCTCCCCAGCCCCTCCTCCTGTCATTTGTCCCTTTCTCTCCATCCCCATTTCCATTTCTCCCTTTGTATCTATTTCTGACTCGTGGCCAGAAATCTTCACTTCTTGGTCCTCTATTCCTAACAGTTTGACTCCACACTTCTTAGACTCTCAGAGCCTTAAAGTATCACAATAGAGCCTCTTCAGAGAGCAAAGTTGGATTTAACAAAAATTAATTCTGCCACATTTAGAAGACTTACTTGTCTTTGTGCTGTCGTTTACAAGCTGTATAAGACAGAATCAATTACTTTATATCTCAGAATAAGTTTCAATGCTATTCATTTTGGTACCCCAAGGACCATTTATGAACATATGCAATAGTTAATAGGTATGCAATGAACTATAAGCCTGGCTCCCTGGTAAGTGTTCTGTTTTTGTGGTTTCACTGACCTTTGTTATCAGAACTATTTTCAGACTATTCAGTTGAATGTTTGAGCTGTTCAGTCACCTGCATATGGTTGTTTGTCCGAAGAAGACAGAGTTAAGAATGAGACTGATATAAAGTATTTTATATCAGAGACTATCACGTGCTATTTGCCTCTGGGTAAGGCTCCCATCTGGTCACTTATGGAAAAAATGGAGCTGAGTTTTTTAGATGACAGAAAGTATTGTACGGATTTCATGAAACTAAGACGGACTCAAAATCACTCATTATTCTTGCTTTATTTGTATTTATATTATTGATTAAGCATGTTACACAGACACAAGTCTAGCAAAGTGGCTTTGAAAAGAGATCAGCAATAGAGAACTGAGCAAGAATCATTTGACTTCTTTGAGCAAATGATTACCAGCACATACCCCTATGCACAAACACACACACACACACACACACACACACACCACACCACACCACACCGGACCGTGAAAGGCAGCTTGGTTTGGTTCCTGGTTGAGCACTGGCTTAAACCCCGGTGACCCAGTAGGGGGTAAAAACCTTATAAAGGACAGAAGGAGCTTTGCCATGCTCCTGGAAACCAGGCTCCTGACACGAGAGACCGAAGCTCTCCATAGGTCTTAGGAGGTCACGAAGCCTCAAACTCCTCCACAGGTAGAGGCGGGTCACGTAGCCTCAAAACATCCCCATGTTAATGAGGCACCTAGAGGCTTAGCCACTCCCCTTCCCACCACTATTTCAACCTCTCCCCTCCCTGAGGTCGAGGGGGTACAGATTCACTCATGCCACTCTCCATCATGACAATAAATGCCCTAAAACCCTGGTCTGTCTCTCTTCATCGGGATCTGCCATGCAGAACAATGGAACAGGCCTTTGTCTAAAGAGCCTCGTCTAGTTTCCAGCAGAAGGCCTCCCATCGCTCCCAATCACCGCTGCCACCAAACCAAACCAAGTGAGCTAGCTGCGACAAGCTTCGAACCACAGTACCCTAGGGATCCAGCTGCACTCTTCCCTGCTTTTCTGCTTCCGCCTGGGATAGATCCAAGCCGCAGGCCCCTACTTTGTTCTCAGCTCTTCCGCGGCATCCAGCAGCGCCTGGGATGTCCAAGGGCTTGGGAACCAGACAGAGCCGGCTTCCACGTGGTCCCCGTGACCCCAGGCTGTGCTCCTCCACCCCCGGGTGGTGTTCCACAGTGGCTTCTCACAGCCTGACACACACCCAGCGGCGCAGGTGCCGTGGGGTGAGCTCCATCAAATGGCCCGAGTCCTGCCTCTCAGAGGGGCCCGAGCCAGGGGCAGATGTGCAGGACTTCACTCCATACCTCAGTTAATCCAACAGAGAGAGAGAGAGAGAGAGAGAGAGAGAGAGAGAGAGAGAGAGAGA